>CAIGQV010017835.1:19759661-19798258 GCA_903798115.1 Danio jaintianensis
TATATATATTACATCTAATATCAAATTTAGGTGAGAATCATCAAAATTACTGGCTGGCAGCTTTAAAGAAATTTGATGGGGAAAGAGTTGATATGCACTCTTTAGAAAATCTTAGAAACCATTGTTTTTTTTTTTTTTTAGAACTGCCTATCTAAACCAAAGACACGGAATAGACGTATTAATTGCTAGACCTGTTTGTTTTGTTTGATTAGTTGCATGTATTATTTGCATTTAACATTATTTCCCCTTCTACTGACCCTATCAGAACAGATCTGCGACCCATTTGTAGGTCACGAACCACCAGTTGAGAACCGCTGCTCTATGCTGGCGTCCTATGAACTACCCTCTTGTTCAGCAATGCATGTAGTGTTCTTAAACCAGCGGCCGTATCAAGATTCAGGGCAGTGCTACAGGAGAGGTCAAGATTTGAACTCTCTCCTCAGCCGCTCGTTCAATTTGATTATAATTGACCGGCAGGCTGAGAGGCAGAGAGACAGAGAGAGAGAGAGAGAGCTGGTGTGCAAAGCTAACGAGAGCTGATTGTAAATACAGCAGCAAGAGAGCCACGTGTGCGTCTGGTCCTCTTCAGCCCGACTCGGGTAGAGTGTTTTAAAAGCACTGGAGCACGGGCCACTCGCCTATGGAGCCGCAGCCGAGAGCTTATGATGGGGCTGACCGGAGGTTTCCGCCTGCTCTCATTCTCTTTTTTTTTTTCCAGAAGCACGAGTGGCTTGTTCACACCAATGTTCTGGCCTGATCTCTTAAAATGGCCACCACTTCATCAGCCACCCACCTCTGCTATTAAATACATCCGAATATATCCTGACACCACCGCAGTGCTCACGGGGCACTGAATACAGAGAATACAGTGTTTACAGTCACCTCCGAGCATTCACTTCTCAAGATTCTTACAGTGCTTGAAATATTTCATAGGACTGCATCATGGTTTTACTGTAACAATTTTTACTAGATTTATTCATTTAGTTTAAAGTCAGCGTGAACTGGCAGTTGCTGAGACTTTTTATTTCAGTATGTTGTTGATGTACTTGATGTACCCAATGAGTATTGAGTAGGGGCGGGGCTTTCTTTTCACATAATTTCCTCATAGCAAATTTCTGGTAAAAGAGGTGTGGTTAAGAATATTGAGGCTGAAGCGTCAAACTGACATCAACAGGGAAGGACCATCACTTCAAATGTAGAAGCAAATGGTCGGACTTTGGTTGAAGGTTACCAAAACAAACCTTTTTCTTCATTGGATTAAATAGCATGGATTAAATGTTCACCTAAAGATTAACAATGTGTGCTAGCAAAATAAACAGGAAATTTTGATTTCATGCAGAATTTAATAGTACAGTGGTCGCTATAATGCGGGTTCACCTTTCGCGGCCTCGCAGTTTCGCGGATTTTTTAATGCAATTTGACATACTTTTTTTCTACAACGCATTGTGTTCTGCGTCCTGATTAGCGCATTGTGTTCTGTGTCCAGATTGGCTGTAAACCACTGTCAGTCAATTTCCTTGTCTTTTTTACAGTACAGAATGCGTTCAGTTTGCCAAATTTACATAAATCTTCGATCACTAGCAGTGTGACTCTGAAGTGCTGTACGATATGTTTGCAAGTTTCCTCTGCAACAAACCACACAATGTTGACGAAACGTTCTGCACCATCAAAGACACCTGCACCCAAAAGGCAGAGGAAGATGCTAACATTCGCACAAAAAGTTGGACTTCTGGACATGCTAAAGGAAGGTAGAAGGGCTGTAGGGCGTTATTATGGAATAAATGAATCTTCTCAAACAAATGTTTGTGCTTGAAAACAAGTTTTGATCTTTGGTTTCATTCTATAATACTGGACTTACTTTTCTATGATTGTTTGAACTTTGAGAGTGTTTAAATAAGAGAGAAACATGTATGAGAAATGTGTATAAAGTGTGTAGTTAGGTGTTTTACAGCCTTAAGACATCTATAATAATTGTAAAAAATAAAGCAGACTACTTCGAGGATTTCACCTATTGCGAGTTATTTTTTGAATGTAACTCCCGCGAATAATTAGGGACCACTGTAATTAAATGTTTTATGCATCTGAAATCTGTTATTAGCAACATCGGTGGCCATAATGTGAACTGCAACCAGCAACTTTTGCTCACACACTGTACTAAAGAAACAGAAAGTGTTGCAGTGTCCTGATATACTAACAGCAAAGTACTTTTTAGTGCCTTGATTAGAAGTAAAAAAAAGTTGTAAATTCCAAACTTCCATCGAAACATCAGATGGGATCATATATGAATATATAAATGTGCTCTGCATTTTCTGCTTGATAGAAAAATAAATAGTAGTGTCGAGGAAAGAGCAGTTAAGCAATTGTCTTTTCATAGTGATGTGGATATGAAATCCACCAGCATCACATTGACCAGTGAGGTCATTAAAAATAGACATAAAAATATGACAATAAAATAATGTGAGGGAAGATCCTGTTTTTTAAAGAGCCCCTATTATGGGTTTTTGAAAATGACCTTCCATGTAGTGCGTAACACAGCTCTAAGTAAAGTGAAAAATCCAGCTATGGCTTAAATCTGAAAGTTTGCAGTGTAAAACTATTGATTCATCTATAAAAGAGTCGACTCATAGTGCTTGAAATGATCGTCTTGATAACGAGTCTTTAGCCGTGACGTCGATACGGAACTTAAGCCCCGCCCATTTGTTGCGCGCACAATCCTGGGAAAATTGAAACCTCCGGCCCCGCCCACAAACAGAGTGGCAAGAAGAAGAACACTGTAGCAGACCCTCGTTGAATCATGTCGCGAAGACGCTGTGCTCAGCTGGATATTATTGGAAATGTGAGGGAAAATCAGTGTTATTTTCCCTACCCAAAGATGAAACTGTGAAGAGTCAGTGGTTGAAGTTTATTTTTGCAAAAATACCTCAGCATTATAGCCCAGGCCTTGTGCTGTGTTCCCGTTTTCTAACGAGTGCTTCCTCAATCTACACACTTACAACAGGGGATTCGTTTGTTAAAGGAAGGATCAGAAAAGACTATTGATGTATGGGACTTTGCAGAGCTTGACAGGAACTTTACAGTACACAGTTCATGGACCAGTTTCTTCCTCCATTTCACAAGTGTAAGTAAGTGCGATTAAAATGGTTGCTTCCTTGTTTTCTCTAGCTTGCAAATTATGTATTTAATTGTGTTTTGTTACTTGTAACCGCTTGTACTGTATCTGGTTAACTCTTTATATTCTCTTATCGCGTCTAAAGCCACGTTGAAAACGCAACGCGTGCCGGTTTCTTTACGGATTTAAATGCGTTTGTGAGCTCGCGTTCCACTGACGTTTGTCGTTGCTATGGCCACCATCAGCTTTTCCTACACACGTGCAGCAGTCAAGTTTTAAAATAGTTCAGCTTTGCCGCTGTGTGGAGTAATACTGAATGCGTGTCACTGTTTTTACTTATGGTTAAGAATATAGCAATATGCTGGTGTTTAACTGCATTGCTTTAATGCATTCCTGCATTGGGCTCACACACATACCTGCCAACATTTGTCCCTGAAAATCCGGGAGGCCGGGGGGGGGGGAAATATGGGAGACTCCCAGGAAAAACGAGAGTGTTGGCAGGTATGCTCACACATACACTCTGCACTCTGACTACTTCAATATTGTTGAAGCCGTGGTGGACATTTCTCTTGTGCTGAACGCTGGACCAATCGCAACAGACTGTCATCGGTCCAATCAGCGCAGATTAGCATCGCGCTAAGGAGGGGTTTGGGAACAAATGAATCACTGAACGAATCATATGGGAGTCGCTGGGATAATAAGGTAAAAATAAATGCATATTATAAGACAATGAAAGTGTTTTTTGACCTTGCATGCATATCAGCCTGTTGTTGGAGACCCCCAAAACCACAATATGACCATTTTTAATGCCTAATAGGGGCTCTTTAAGTTTTGTTACATGCTGTTTAAATACTGTAAATTGAATGGCAATTATTCGTTCATTCATTTTCCTTCGGCTTAGTCCCTTTATTCATCAGGGGTCGCCACAGTGGAATGAACCGCCAACTTATCCAGCATATGTTTTACACAGCGGATACACATTCACACACACACACTACGATCAATTTAGTTTATTCAATTCACCTATAGCGCATGTCTTTGAACTGTGGGGGAAACCGGAGCACCCAGAGGAAACCCACGTGAACACAGGGAGAACATGGAAACTCCACACAGAAATGTCAGCTGACCCAGCTGGGACTCGAACCAGCGACTTTCTTGCCGTAAGGCGACAGTGCTAACCACTGAGCCACTGTGTCGCACCTGAATGGCAATTACTACGTGAAAATTCTAACATAAAGCCCCTTAATTGATTTGATCAATTTATAAAATATTATACTTCATACATTCACACAAACTAATGTTGATTTATACTTAAAAAGTATTACTATATGCAGAAATTAGAACCACAATTATCAATGAATATTATTATAAACTGCTAATGTATTAAATAAAGCGGAATATTATTATAAACTGGTACAAAACAAAAAAAGTTTTTCTACTACTGTCACTGAAACTATTCACACACAGTTGAGTTTGAATTCCAGACTTCAAACTTATTTTCAGTGTTTGTGTTGAGTTCAATAGCTCATGTGCCTTTTACATGCATCAGCCTTGATTCTTGATTCAGTGTGGACCACAGGGACCGTTGTGTGTGCCTGACAGGCTTTGATCCAGCACACCTGCAGAAGAAGCTTGAGTGTAATGCTGTTGGATGTGTGTTTGCATGTGTTTGATTGGAGCTGTGCCGATGTTGACCCAGAAGTGAAGTGATGCGTGGAGGACAGAAAGCACTGACAGCAGGAGAGAACACTTTCACCAGGTGAGAGAAGCTGCCGGTCTCTGATGACCCGTCCGTCTTTGCAAATGTGTGTGTTTTTTATTTTTTATTTGTATCTTGCGTTATCTGTGATATAAATATCTTTAATTGTATGATTTCTCTTCAGGTGTTCGTCAAAGGTTTGGACATGACTACTACAAATTACTATTGTAAAGTAGTCATAATGAAGTCATCAGAAATGTTAAGTAACAGAAATGAAGCTATGGAATAATATACTGACCAAAATGTACTAAACTGAATTTTTAAATAGACAAATACCATGAGAAGTTTAAACTGTTATTATTATTATTATTATTATTATTATTATTATTATTATTATTATTATTATTATTATTATTATTTTCTCTGTCACTGCATCATTTCTTATTATTAAAATAGCTTTTACTTGTAAAAAATACAGTGGAAACATTAAATTAAACATTCAATTCTGTATGGAATATTATTATGTTTGAAAAGTAGCAGTATCAATATTTTTCTCTTATTATAGTAAAGCACCTGTAAACTAATAACATCAATACACTTCAGTTTAGATTACAAACATTTAGTTGTGTAGCCATTGGTTTTGATAGCTGAGTTCAAAAACTTATACCACTCAGAAACAGGTATTTCAGGGACAATAAACTATGTCCCACATTTCCTGTGAATTTTTGGGTTTTGTTTGAGTAATTGATATTTAATGTTACCCCATACGTTTTAATTGGATTGAGGTCAGGGGATTGAGCTGGCCACTCTATTACCACAATCGTTTTTGCCTGAATCCAAGCTGTTTCTCACTTACTCCTGTGTTTGGGGTTGTGTTCTTTAAACACCCACAATGTAAAAAAAAAAAAAAAAAAGTTGACTCAACTTAAAATTTCAAAGCAACCAGTTTTAGGACATTTTTTAATTTACTCAACTTAAATCGAGTCAAATGCAGTACTTGGGTTGAAAGTTGAGTCAACGCAAAAAAGCTCTGCAGCAAGTTGCCTTACAGTTTTGAGTTGAGTCAACTTTTTTTTTTTTTTTTTTACAGTGCATTTCAGGGACATTTCCTCTTTGGCATATAGCATAATATTTTCAAATATTTTGATGTATTCAATCTGATCCATGATACCTTGTAAATGATGAACAGGCCCAATGCCACAGTATGAAAAACCTCCCCATAGCATGATTGTTTCTCCACCAGTGTTTACAGTGAACAAAAGCTTGAATTCGGTTTTCTGTGAATTCATTTTCAAAATAATAAACACATTAAACTAACAGAAGATACATTTAAACATGTACCTTTGTACCTTACATGTAAACATGTACCTTACACCTTTTACAGGAAGCTCATTTATTCTTTCTCTGTTTTCAAAATAAGAGTCCCACATACATATTATTTTTAATAAAAGCTTAGATAATGTAACAGTTGATGTTTTGAACAAGGAAACAATGGTGTTTGAGGTTCACGGTATGACCATTTCAATGGACTGAACTATTATTATTCAGCTATGACTAGGTATATTTACATTTTCATTCTATGGCACCTTTAAAATATGCTGTTCTTCTGAACAATGCTTGGAACAACCCATTTTATGTAACAATTCAGAAAGAAATATATAATAAAACAGTGTGTGACACATTGACCAGCTGAACTTCATCTTCTTCTTTTTTTTGTGAACACAACTATGTATTCAGTCTGTTATCCTCTCATTGTGGACTACAGGCTAAATGAAAGTCATTTCTTGACTGACGCTGGACTAATTGAGAGCGGGTCAGATGATTGGTTCCCTCCGGCTGCTCACAGACAGCGTCAGGATTCAGAACTGGAGGCTTCTCTGATATTTACAGCAGGCTTCCTTCTTTATTTAATCATTGCCCCTGGGTTTCTCTTGGATGTTTTGCCTGCAGCAACTTTAGACAGCTGATGCCATATTTGGTCCTTACCAACAGGTCTCTCATTCATGGTCTTCTCAGCTGAGATGGAGGATTCAGGGCCGGACGAGCAGTGTTGACAGGTGTGAAACCCACCAACGAGAGCAGCAGGCCTGTGTGTGCAAATGTGGATCTACTGTTCTAAAGATAGAGATTTTGAACATATTTTAATGTTTTTAAAAGAAGCAGCTCACAAAGGCTGCATTTATTGGCTGCAATAAGAAAAAGGCTGCATTTGCACTGGATTTATTTGTTTGAAATGACAGTAAAAACTTATATTATTAGAGTTTAAAATATTATATATATTATATTAAAAATGTATTTAATTTGACTCATTAATGACACATTAAATTGTTCAAGAGTGAACATATAGACAATTACTGTGAAATGACCAAAAAATGCAGAATTAATACATTCAAAAATTTTTATTTTATAAGAATAAATGGTACAATTATAAGATGAATTACTAATCAATGAGTTTCATTGATAGCTGATCATTATAAAACATCAAATATTCATATTTCAATAATTTCTGAAGGATCATGTGACACTGAAGACTGGAGTAAATTCAGCTTTGAATAAAAATAAATTGAAACTACCTTCAATAAGCAAATTGTTATTTTTAAATTGTAATAATATTACGCAATTAAACCATTTTTACTGTGTTTGATCATATAAATGCAGACTTGGTGAGCAACAAAACATTATACAATCATACTGATACTCATAACCAGTATATATTACATACGGTTCAGTCCTGAACATTTGCAAACATAAAGAAATATTCTTGTTTGGATCAAAAACTAAATATCACAATAGAGCGTGTAAGATATGTTTTTTTTTCACAAAAGATAGTTATGCAGTAAATCCAAAGGCTTAGAAATATAAGTGGGTATTAATAATTTGGGATGGTTTGGATATTTCAGTGAGTGCTGGAAAAAAAGATCAGGGTATCAGAGAGTTATCGGCAGCTTTACATCACGCCACATTTACAACCCAAGATGAATAAAAGAACATTAAAACTTCAAGCTTTGTTAAGTCTTATCTTGAGGATGATCGGCTTTACATTAATGTGCTCTCAACTAAAGGCTTCATCAGCAATTTGGAAATGTTTGGCCAGATCTCTTGTTCACTTTGACCTTCTGTAAAGATTCAGCCAGTTTTTAGAAATGAGCTTGAGATTAGAAATGAGTTTAGAACAATCAGTGGTCAATGATTTTCAAAGGAGACAGCAGTAGGGTTAAAAAAACAAACAAACAAACAAACAAAAAAACAATTACAATTTTAATAAATTATATAGGTAAAAATTCTATGTTGTTATTATAACAGTTTCATATTCCTTTATAAAGACTGGTCAGAAATCATGAAATTACTTATTATGTTGTTCTTAAGATGACTGAATGATTAAGTATTTTATGATCAAAGTTGCATTTATTTTATCCAACAAATAAAATAATATAAATACAATGAAACCAGTATTATGGTGAAATATTAATTCAATTTAATATAATTGTTTTACTACATTTTAAAATGTAATTTATTCCCTTGATGGAAAATCCATTACTCCAATTTTCAGTTTCACACGATCCTTCAGAAATGATTATAGTCCAGAAACATTATCATTTAATTATCCCATTATCATTAGTGTTGAAAACAGTTGTGAATTTAATGGAGACTGTGATTCTTTTCTTGATGCTTTGGTGAATAGAAAATTCAAAAGAACAGCAGTTGTTTGCAATAGAAAACTTTTGGAAGATTGTGAATGCCTTTACTATGATTTTTGATTAGTTTAATGCATCCTTTTTGCATAAAAGTATTAATTTCTTTGAAAGATTATTCATTATACTATATAACACTATAGCTTATTTTTCACTCTTTAAGCTTATATAATATAATTATATGTTAAATATAGCTCCTTTAGATTATTATAATGTTTTCACACAATAAAATATTGTTGAAAGGTTCTTTGGAGAACCAAAAAGGAGCCATCACTTCGAAAAACACTTTTTGTGTGTATTTTTGGTTGGTAATCAGACAGTCATCAGGAGCCACTGACTTCCATAGTATTGATTTTTCTGCTATGGATGTCAGTGACTATTAACAACTGTCTGGTTTCCAACATATCTTTCTTTGTGTCCGACTGAAGAAAGAAAAACATAGGCTTGGAACAACTTGAGGGTGAGTCAATTTTATACAATAAGTAACGTGTCATGCAGTTTTACAAGTTGTTTATGATTTTCTTTGTCTCTATGATCATACATTATTTGCACATTTATATTACTGTACGGAAGTGGCTTCAGTTATTTGTTGTACACATAAATACGTGTGGTTTGTACTGTGGACAAGACAGTTTGAGAATTGCACCTGTTTGTAAATAGTTGTCCATCCCAAACCCTGCCTGTTTGAGCACGGCCACTAAATCTCCATCAAGGGGGGAAAGTTTGATGTTGAATGTCTCAGAACTAGCAGGTGTGTGTTGTTGGCTCCGAGCCGACTGTGTCCATGAACTGCGCTGACTGGCTGCGTGTGAATGATTTAGGAACTGGCTATCTGTCTTGCCCCAGTATGCAGTGTGTGTGTTTGGAATACAGAGCGAGAATTCATGGGCCTCTGAATGGAGGTTTGGCTCAGAGACTTCACTGTTGTATGTGACAGATGGTGGAAAACAGCAAGTGCTGAGGAGAGATATTCAAATCTGATCTTGGAGAATGTGAAGAGGGTTTCTGGCCAGAGCAAAGCCTCTTGCAGAGAGAAAGATAAAGAGTGGAAGGGGGAAAAACTGAGGTGAGATCAGAGAGAGGGAGAGGGCTTGATCAGATTTGTGGAGAAACTCAAAATTGCTTTTTTTTTGTTTCTTTATATCCTTTCGGGATGTTCTCAAAGTAGAAATTCATTCTTTTGTTCTGTTTTCTTCATTATAATTTGTCAAGTTGATTTTACGGTTAGCTGAATTTCACATTTAAGCAGTAGCAGGAAAAAAAATGCAAATACAAGAGGCCCCAATGGCAGTAGACATGTTTTCTTTTATATCTGCACTAGTTGGTGGAATGCATACATGACTACACTAACTGGTCATAATGAAGTACAGAATAATTAAGCTCATTCTAGAAAAAACAAAAACTAAACTCATACCCCACTGAAAAGAATCTAAAACATTACGCCTAAACAGGTTTGTTGGGCATATCTTATCTGGTTTAGGATGGTCTTAACTGGTCTAGAATTTGAGCCAAGCTGGTCTTTAGAGGTTCTAGCAGGTGCTTTAAAAGGCCCAAACCCATCAACAACAAGCCAACATGACCATGCAGTTAGACCAGATAAGGTCAGAGAACCACCTTTAATGCAGAGTTCAACAGGTTTTATGAAATTGTGAATTATCAAAGACATAATCAGAGAGAATTGCTGATGCATTGCTGACACCTGTAAAATATTTCACATGCTAAATATGATTCTGGACCTATCGCTAATTCAAAATTCTGCTGTGTGAAAAAAAAAATTGGAAATGCCCTACAGCCAATGAGAGAGCAAGAAACAGGACAGCGGGGAGTTTGGGGACAAGTTATAGACCCTTTTTCACATTTCCGGGTTTCTAAATAGCGGAAGTCATCATAGTTGGGTAAACTTAGAGAGCAGTGAATGGGAAAGTACCTAAATAATATTTTATTTTTGCACAAAAATTTTTGCATTGCATTCCAATTTGCTCAAATAACAAAAGAAAAACTCAACGATGGTGTTTTCACAAAAAAGGAAATAACAAATTATGTGAGACTTGGTAACGGCAGCCAATTTACTGTGCCACCCATAGACACTGCATTACAAACACCTTGCATAAGCATTATAGTTTTTTTGGTAACACTTTACAATAACAGTGCATGTTATTGTACTAATATGTAAACTAAACGTTACTTTATTATGAGCTAATGATGAGTGAATCATTAAACTAAATTTAACTAAAACATAAGTTCATGTGTGAATAACGGCTACCTTAATTACATGTTAGTTTGTGTTTGTTAATGTATTAATTAACACTTTAGTTTAAGCTAAGTGTAACGCACTCTATGAGAAAGAACATTCATTAAAAGTGAAAATTGACCGATGTAACCTCATGACTTTACTTACTTTACATTAATAGTACTTTACAACGCCTGTGTTTAAATGTAACAGTCATGCATGTTCATCAAGTGCCTGTTTACAGATAAAAACAATAGAAAAGTGTTCTGTCTACATCATAAAGGAGTTCATGAGTTGAGAGTTCATGAGTTAATGTTAATGTGCCCTTAACTCATCATTAGGTCAGTATAAAGTACAGTTTAGCTTACATATTAGTACATCATTATTTATGTACTGTTATTGTAAAGTGTAACCATTAAGTTTGATGCAAAGATGATACCATTCAAAATGGAGATTTATAAATGTACGTACTTTAAAAAAAAAATCTAAATATTAAACATTTGCAGATTTAAAACGCTGATGAACATTGAAATGCTTCATCACATTATTGTGAAAAAGCATCCACAATATCAGGAACATGGATTTGGTTCTGAGAAAGCTTCCTTCTCTGTCTTTTGGACCCAAGAAATTGAGGAAAGTTTGGAATAACTTTGGCAGGAGCACCCATGTGTCTTTGATGTTTTGTCATGAGCTGTAACACAATGTGGTGCCATTTCCAGTCTCACACGAGAATGCTGATTTCATGTATGATCTGATTATTTAAGGTTGTGAAAAGTAGTTTGCGAGTCAGATAGAGTTGTCTGTAATTCTTCCTATAGTAAGGTCATGAAGTGGGTAAGCTCCTGTCGCCAATCCATCATGCAATGCAAACACAGCAGCAACTGAATGCTGCCCCAGATAGTCATGCAGTGTGAAAACAACTTTGAAAATCATGCAGTGTGAACTAAGCATTAGATGTTTCCCCATAAATGGTTTAGCTGTAGTGGTGTTGATTTGAAGGGCTTAAAATACAACTTTTTCAAGAAGCTTCATCTGTGCAAACTTTTTCAAGTCTTATAAAATCATTTTTAATACTTGCACTGTAAACAAAATCTGTGAAATTTAAGTTAAGAAGAGCAAACTGCAGTTGTCAGAACTTTACCAAAAAAAAAATTAGTTTATTCCTTCCATCGGCCCTTAACCATCATGGCCTTCCAATCATCCCCATCCACCGAATTGGTTTTATCACTATCTCTCCACTCCACCAATAGCTGGTGTGTGGTGAGCGCACTGGCGTCGTTGTCCTATGGATGCTGCACACTGGTGGTTGTGTAAAGAGAACCCCCCACCTTCATGATTGTACACTTTGGGTGTACAGTATGGCAATACATGATAAATGCGCTATATAAATGCACATTACTTACTTACAGATTTCATACAAATAAAACCCACATGGTAACACACAACACTAAAATAATGCAATAAGTGATTATTTACGTTAATATAATGGCTTAAATTGTAATATAAAACTATATTTTACATAAAAAATTCAAACACTTCATCCAGCAAAAAGCATTAACTACACCACAACACACAAAAACTGCTAAACCATTCTGATAAAACATCCTAAACCAGCCTAAGATGATTTTTTTGGGCTTATCTGGAATCACAGACTGTGTATGTTGGCTGTTTTTTAGGGGTTTGGTCACTTTATACGCTGCAACAGTAGCTAGAACAGTTCAAGAGCAGCTTTATGAGGCTGTGAGGCCTGTTAATGTAGCATTTACAGGTACATGACATAAACAAAGAACATAAAACCTTTTATGCATTTTGCCTGTTTATTTATTAAACAATGCAAGTTTTTGAAAACATTGTAGCATTGTAGTTTATTGTAGCATTTTACTGTCAATCATTTTTACAGTGAAGAATAAAAAGTTAAACACTGCAAAGTTTATAAAACTGAGAGCAAATCATGTGTGTGTCTGCAAAACCGAGATAAGTCAGAGAGCTTTGCCAGTGGATGGTGCTAGCGATGGTGGTATGGAGCGCCTGGAGAATGAAGTCTGAAGAATGAAGCGAGTGGAGCAGACCTATGCCGTCTGTCTCCTAATAAACAGGCACAGATCCTGGGCCGCGGCCAGAGGGGAGCCCTGCCACCCAAACCGCCATCTCTCCCTCACCCCCAGAGCCTAGCAGGGAGGCGAACGACCACACGCCGTCTGACAGAAAGACTGAGAGAGCAAAGCCAGCGGGCCATATGTGTCTGGTGCTGAGAGGAACTCAAACCGCAGACTGTCCAACACAGAAATGCTGCAGCTGTCCAGCCCTTCCTCATGGCAGAGTTAATGGAGTGCTCAGCGTTGAGAGGGGTGAGAAAGTCACCAGTAAACGTTAAGATGCTTCTATGATGGATGTATTGACTAACACATCTGAGAGGGAGTTTTCCATTTATCAAATGGACATTGTAGTTCAGAGTAAACTGATCCTATGATTAAATGAATGAATAGATGAATGCATTTTTACGGTATATAGCACTTTTAACATCAGTTATTCTGTTGTAGTACATGGACAAGGCTACTTTACTGAGCCATGGTTTGCTCTTTTCAGATATTCAGATACAGTATACACCTGTCCAACTGCTCATTAACACACATTTCTAATCAGCCAATCACATGGCTACAACTCAATGCATTTAGGCATGTAGACATGCTCACAGGCTCACCAAAAATTGGAGAATAGAAGATTGAAAAAACGTTGCCTGGTCTGATAAGCCTAAGTATTGTTGCTGCCCATGTCCATCCCTTTAGGACCACAGTGTACCCATCTTCTGATGGCTACTTCCAGCAGGATAACGCACCATGTCATAAAGCGCAAATCATCTCAGACTGGTTTCTTGAACATGACAATGAGTTCACTGTACTCAAATGGCCTCCAGTCAACAGATCTCAATCCAATAGAGCACCTTTTGGATGTGGTGGAACGGGAGATGTGCAGCCGACAAATCTGCAGCAACTGCGTGATGCTATCATGTCAATATGGACCCAAATCTCTGAGGAATATTTACAGTACCTTGTTGAATCTATGCCATTAAGGATTAAGGCAGTACTGAAGGCAAAAGGAGGTCCAACCCGGTACTAGTAAGGTGTAGCTAATAAAGTGGCCGGTGAGTGTAGGTTATTCAGTTGTCATATTATTAATGAACATATTGCCTGAATTCGTTTATAAAGACAAGAAAGGGAGTAAATAAGTGCGAAATCAATAGAATTATACAAGAATTATATTAGTAACTGCTTGTGAAATGATTTTAATAAACAACAAAGCACTTAAACGATGTAATAAGAGATTAATTTCACAGCTTCAGTGATTATAATGAGTGTTTTGGCAATATGTGCTAGAAAAACCTCATGGACTACCAGGTTTTGTCTGTGTAGCTAGATTATGACATGCCAAAACACTTGTTTTTATATGTATCTACAGTATTATAAGACATTAATATTGTTGCATTTTAGATGATTCATTTATTTATTTAAATTAGTATGTTATTTTTAGCTTTATAATATTGAAGTATTTATTTTATACTTACTGAAACTATACTGAATACTGAAAAGTTCCACTTTATATTAAGTGGCCTTAACTACTAGGTACTTATATCAACAACAACAAAAGACCAATGCACTTATTGCTTTCATATTGTATTGCTCAACACTTATTGAGGTAAGGGTAAGGTTAGTGTCACATACCATTGTGTGGTGCAAGGAAGAGAAGGTGCAGATCCAAATTTAGCCTTTAAACAGTTTATTAACATTCTAAAAAAAAAAAAAACAGAACAGGGAACACGCAGATGTGATGGGAGTAACAAAAATCTGTGTAATTATAAATGTAATTACAAAAATAAATTACCGATGTAATTACATTCAGATACATTTTACAATATAAGTACAATGTAAAGACATGCATGTGCATAAGTGCATTGCAGCAAAAGATTCATTTAAATGTAAGTACATCATAATTAAGAACACAATATAAAAAGGGGCCCTTTTCTTAAATGTATGCAATGGAAACTGCACCTTAGTGATTTTTGATAACCGTTTTTAACTGTGTTAGGCCCAGAGGTGTCCAAAATGTATCATTATTACATTAGTCACTTCAGGCTACACTCGTTTTCCTATTTTCTTCATTGACAAATACACAAAGGATACCTATTCTACAGGTGTGTACCTTCATATGTTCACATCAAGTGAGATCTGTTTTGCTAATGAATGCGTTTTCATTTCATTTCATGCTGGATGACATAACTCCTCATCTTCAGCGCAAATGTATGTCAGGTTGTGAGAGATTGAGTTTGCATTGCATAATATGCAAATCTGTCACATATGGCATGGTGCCAGATGTTTACGGAAGATGGCAATCAAACAGCGGATGTGCACGTTACTCATCTGCCTCGTCTCTCCATTGCAGACACTCCACAAGGTGAGAGCGTGGTGTAATGAAGACATGAGCCCCATCGGTTAGAAACGCCATCAGATCTCCAGCCTTTGTTGGAAACTGTGGGTAATAGAGGAGTTTTTAAAGAGGAGGCCGGATGACTCATGATGCTGATGCTCTTCCTTCATGGGGCTTCTGCCTCATTAAATTCTTAACGGTGTGAAGAGACTTGGAACGAGCGGATGGCTTTATCACACCCCTTGCCCTTCAGCGCAGCATTGAGCCCTGCCCACCCCAAGGACACAGAGCACCATTAAGCCCTGCCCACCACAACGCCACCGGCCACAAACCGAGGCCAACAATCCATGAGGTGAGTCAGTGCACACACACATCCATACTAATTTACTTTATTGAATCCTGGCCCACGATTTTCGACATTTTGTTCACATTGGTCACTTCTTTGTACCAGGTTGGACCCCATTTTACCTTCAGATGTACCTTGATTCGTAGTGGCAATGATTCAGTAAGGTGGCAGAAATATTACATTGACATTTTGGCCCACGATGACATGATTACACCAAAACAGGCTCATTAGAAATACGTGATTCAGCCTACATTTTTTGTGAAAACGTAAAAACCACACTTACTCATACAGTTGACTGCACTATCTAGGTAAAATGAATACAGGGCAGTATGATGCCAACAACTTTTGTTCTTTTTCACACTAAAGCGGCGGTCACACTACATAGACTTCCATTCATCTGCATGTGAATGTGGCAGACCGGAAACACAAGCTTGTAATCATCTTGTTTAATCTCACCCCTTTTCACAGCACCATACGACAGAATTTGACATGCTCAAACTGTAGTTTTACCCACACTTTAGGATATTATCGACAAATAAATGATTCTTTTTGTGTAGTTCTTTGCACAACACCAAATAAATGACAAAACAACTTCGATTTGTAATTAAATACATTTGCCTCATCTGTGTGTGAACAACCTTTCCTACATAGATAGTTTGCATGGTTGGTCACTTTGTATGGTGTTGTACTTGTGATGCAGAGTGTTCAAGTTTGAATCCGGTGAAGCACGGGTCCACAAAAGAGATAGAAATGTAAAATCTAGGTAAAACTACATGGGCAAAGTGCACTTTTCTCTTATGCCTGCTTTTGATTGGTCGGTTTTAGGTCAGTGGTTCGCTTGTCCAGGCGATCTGTATGACAAGCCCTGCCATCAGTTCCCCGAAGGCGTAACTGAAATGTACAACAAACTGTACCTTTAGTAATGTATTTCAGATATGCAAAATGCATCACATAGTTGCTGCTGATTTGTTGGCTGCAGATCCATGATGCGAATCTCTTGGTCTTGCACAATGTAAAGGTGCTCTATTAGATTGAGGTCTGCTGAGGGTGGAGGACATTTGAGTATAGTGAACTAGGCGTCATGTTCAAGAAACTTTGAGCTTTGTGACATTTTATGATTGGGTACGTTTAGTCATAAAAGGATAGACATAGTTGGCAGATATACTCCAGTAAGCTGTGACATTTAAAGGATAGCTCACCCCAAAATTTTAATTCTATTATCACTTACTTACCCTCCACTTGTTCCAAACCTGTTTGAGTTTCTTTCTTCTGTTGAACACAAAACAAGATTCATTGAAGAATGCAGGAAAGCAGAAGCCATTGACCTCCATAGTATTTTTTTGTTCCCACTATGGATGTCGATAGCTGTTGGTTTCAAACATTTTTTTTTTTTTTGCAATATCTTGTTTTGTGTTCAATAGAGGAAAGAAATTCATAAAAGTAACCATTTAAGTGTGAGCAATTGAGTAATTTAAACAATGTTCAATTGGTCAAGATATTGAGACTCATTCGAACAGGGAACCCTTTTAGTATTCTTCTGTTGACTGATTTTGGTGAATCTGAGAACTTAAGCCTCAGTTAGTTGTTAGCTGACAGAAGTGTCCACCGGTGTGCTCTTCGTCTGCTGCTGTAGCTCGTCTGCTTCAAGGTTTGATATGTTGAGTTGTTTAGTTGCTGTCATGTAATTGGCTGATTATATATTTGTTTTAATGACGAGTTGTTGGTGTACTTAATGGAGTGATCAGTGAGTGTAACTCTGCCCATGCTGTATACGTATACAGTCACTCTGTAACAACAAGTGTTGTTTGTTAGGTTATTATGATTGTACTTTTGTATCAAGGGTGATGATTGAATGAAACATAATTGCTTACTTTTACCTCTTGTACTAAACTTCAATGCACTAACTGCTGCAGTTACACTTTATTTTAATGGTCTCCTTCATTCAGTCATTCTTCTGACTATAAATAAGCCTTTTATTAAACTAACCTTAACCATAACCTAACATTCTACTGAAGCTGTACTATTACTCTAATGCAGGGTTTTTGAAGCTTTTAAATGGTACAGTATGGACGCCCAAATTAATGATCATCCATGTGCAAAGGACCACTATCCTGATACTGAACTGTATGTATGTATGTATGTATGCATGTAGGTATTTATAGATTTAGTTATATTCATACCATATAAAAATAATATTAATTGTTCTAAAATAATATTTGAAAAACGTTTAATTTCTGATCATGTAGATTATATTTATTTCTGCATTAATTTAGAAATGTATTAGTTTTTTTTTTTTTCAAACTAATATGAATTATATCTTTGACTATTTGTATTTTATTCATTCAATTATTTGTCCCTTTATTCTTCATTTTGAATTTATAACAGTAATTTCGCACAGATAAGGGACTATTCTGATTATTGAAATGTTTGTAACTTGCATACCTTGTGCTTAGTGTCTGAGCCTTTTTCTTTATTTTCTGTTATATAAACTCTAGTACTGGAATTTTATTTCTCACCTTGTAATCTGTTGTATTGTATATGTAATATCTGCAGTATATTGCTTTTCCTATTGTTCATTTTATATTTTTTTGTTTAGATATTCTTAACAAGCATTATTGTTATTTTTATTAATACCAACAGAAAACTGATATGACAGCCCTCCTCTCATGTGAGTGTACATTTTTTTATTACTCATATATATTTGATATAATGCATTTTCATATTGTTATATTTAATTATATCATAGAATGTATTAATTTTTTAACTTAAGCAATAATAATAGAAAAGCAGGAAAGCTTGTAGTATTTGAAAGGCAGTGAGTTAATTCTCCTGGATGGATACAGGGGGCGCTGTGCTCTCATGTCTCACTAAATCACATCTGTCTGTTTTGTATTACAGTCTGCGAGCGGATATGCTTAATGTAATAACCTACTGGAAGTTTCCGTGCCTCATTCTGAATTTCAACTTTTGTGTGAGTAATAACACTGGCATTCACGCTCATTGGCATAACTGATCAAACTCTTATCAAAAAGGTGCAGCTCAAGTGACATTTGGAGCCTCCGGGGGCCTGGAGAAAATGAAACTTCCTGCGAATATTTGAAAGATTAAGGCAGTCAGTCGGTACTAGTGAAACCTTCGGGTGCTATGCGGATAACACGACATGGCAGCACACAGCTTTCAACACCTTATTTTATTGTCCCAACATTCAAAAGTACAAATAATTCAAACACAACAGTTTTATGAAAAAGAAAAAAACATTTACAGCAAGTTTTTTTTTTCCATATTTTGTTTCCAGTTTCAGAAATGACCTAAACTAGCAAGGATAACATGAAGTCATTCATCGCAGTAATTTGATTCGTAATAAGAATAAGGATAATGAGAATAATATTAATCATAGTAACAATAATCAATAATCGATAGATAAGTAATAACATAAGTAGGAGAGACCAGCTTGGTCCGGTGAACTTTTTTTTTTTCTTTTTTTTCGTCTTTTTTTGTCTTTAAAGATTTATAGATTTCTCAGATAGTAAACAAACACATTTCAGGAGAAAATGAATTATGACAAGAGCCTTGTTCCTCACTTTGCCTTCCCTCCTACACTACTGGCTGATGGGTTCCTATTGGCAGGCTGCCACTATAAGGCGCTACAGGGGGAGAGACACTGCGATTATGGGCTCGCACTATAGAGGCACGGCCCCGCGTTTCCAACACGCGTCCTAAACGCTCTCCCGTGCAGTTGTCCACGCTCAGACACGCGGAGGGTGATGCCGTTAACCAAAAGAGGAGGACGTGATTTGTTTGTACATCAGAACAACATTCTACTGGGGTCGTTGCATAATTCAAACTCCCAGCTGCAGCGGGGTTTGAGAAGGGCCGTGCCGCCGCCGTCCCCTCAGAGACGGAGCAGAGGAGGATGGATGGCAATGTAAGACTGCTCATGAAGGTGACTTGTTTTTTTGCGCTCTCCAGCATTCACACCGGTCTTAACAAGAGCCGAGCTCTCTCCATTCAGGAAGTTTACCTCTCAAAATAGACTATATCTTAGAAAATATATAACAGGTGTCATCTATCAAATATGATCTGCTATAGCTATTTTTTTTGTTTGTTTGTTTCAACCAGTACAATCAGAGTCAATGCATTTTTTTGTCTTTTTTTTTTTTTCCTCTGGAGTATCGACATGGTTTAAATGAAATGGTGGTTACAGTTCAGATGAGTCGATGAATCGTACTAAAACAAACGGACACATATCGATCAGTTAAATTAGGGCAGCAAAGCCTGACGTGATCCATGAGAAAAAACTACATTTCAGACCCACATTTTTGCATAAAGTTTAATCACAAAGCAACGGTAGTGTGTGGAGGGAGGGCGGGAAGTGGCTTTTAAAACTACACAAACTTATCACAGGTTATATTGAACCAGAACAACTGTTATAACATTCTATTAAGACTAAACTTTATTGAAAAAGATTTAAAGATTTATGTTTAACAAGACAAGAAAAAAGCAATAGCAAATTGAACTATCGGCTAGGTTATGCATAGCGAGTAACTGTTTCTATTAATAAGGGAAGAGCCTCACCAACCCTCTTGACATTTTTTTCGTTTTTGACTTTTAAATTTTTTATATTGTAATTTTGATATATTGGTACAAAGCACAAACGTACTAAAATTTCTCAGTGCACAGGACTAATGGAAGAGCGTCTCCCCTAGTCATTTGTTCCCTTTAGCTCAGAAAGACCCCCCTCCCTGTACCAGAATCACGCAAAAACACAGACAACATAAGAAAGAAACAAGTAAATAAATAAATTATCGAGATAAATAAATAATTTAATCAATGAGACAATCAGTCAATCAATCAATCAATAAATAAATACATCTTTTTTTTTTTCTCAAGAAGCTTTTTGTTCGATTTCTTTTGCTGCGGCGGTAAATGAAATAAATCGATCCAATTTTTCAGTTCTTTTTTTGCGCTTTTTTTTTGTTTATCTTCACAAGCGACATGACAACATATTAAACAGGATTCCTCACAAGTTTTTCTAAGTAACTGAACCATCACTTCATAAAGTTTTCATATGAAAAAAGACAACCCTGAACGAAAAACAGTGACAACTCAGGTAGATATAGATATTGGAACAGAAAATGTTGACTATATATCATCTATTTGTACACAACAAAGAAAGACACAGTCATAATAGATCCTTTGAGGAAACGAATACTAGACTAACAGAACTAGCTAATTATCGCTGAATTTCGACAAACGCTGTACACTCAGCAAATAACCTAGAAGTAAGCAAGCCAAAAGGAATTCGTCGTCTTCACGGCCCGAATTTGTTTATCTGGGGTTTCTCCAGAGCAGACGGTGGCCTACGATCGATGACGATTTCGAAAGAATAAACATCAACCAAAGAAGAAAAACAGCAGCTTAATATAATGCCAACATCGAAATTTTCTTTTTTTTCTCTCTAAACAACACGAAGAACAACAAAGTTGGATATTTAAGATATGTGAACCATGTAATATAGCACCTACTGTTGATCGCTAAAGGAAGTACATCTCGAATGCGATATCACGAAATCATAGCAAATTAAACCAAACCATGTTCTGAATGGAGAAAGAAGTGTGTGTGGGTGTGTGTCTGTTTGTTTGTGTGTGTGTGGGCGTGCGTGCGTGCGTGCGTGCGTTTGTGTGTCTTTATTACTTATATCCCAAAGACGGATGGTCTAAAGTAAATGAGTAGACAATGAGTGGCCTTGCTTTGGGCTCTTGACTGTGAAGATGTGGTCGGCCTGGGAAGACCCCTCTCCCTCTCCTATTGGGTATCGCTGTTGAATAATTACTGCTATGAAAAATTACCTGCCTGAATTTGCATCCCTTAGATAAATTCTTCCATCTACAAAATTCTTCCATCGCCAATACACGGTTCTCCCCGAAAAACAAACAACCTTGGATCCTAAAAAGTACCACGGCAGAACGAACAAGACAAGGTGGCCCTGACCCCTCCCCCCGTCCCTAATTAGCCAGTCAAAATATTTTTCTCTTTTTTCAAATCCAGATTCTTGTAAAAATTCTTCAATAATTATTTTAATCATTATTTATAAAAATAGATCTTCTTTCTCTTTATTTTTTCATTTTTTCTAAACGCATTTTCAAGCAAAGAGATTTTCTCTTTGGCAACAGTGTGTGTGTAGGTTTTTTTTTTTTTGACGCAACGTGTCATCAGGAGCTCTAACCCGTCCCTTCCCTCGCCCCTTCCCCCTGAATCCCCCGTGAGGACAGACGTGTGTTTTGTTTGCAGTACAAAACCAAAACTATGCTAGAAACATCTTCTGCATAAGAGAAAAGGGATAGCCTCATCCCTGTTAATTCATTTTGGGGATCTCTAACAATTTACACCAAAACAAATGAATGAATGATCACTGATTTTTTTTCTTCTTCTTTTTTCTAAAAAGAGCCCCCTCCCGTTTTCGTAACCGGGAGGCGTTATTCTAACGACAGTGGATCCGGATTTAAAAAAGAAAGAAAAAATCCTGAATCGACACCAAGAGAGTTCGATCTAAAGAAGGACGTTTTCTTCTTCAAAATAAGGGCGGTCTGGTTTTGCTACTGTTTACAGAGAAAAAAAAAAGAAAAAAGTAAAGACAACCACAATAACTTGAAAAGATATACAACAGAATCCCTGTACCACTTCCAGGGTCTCCAAATAATGAATATTCTCAATTTGTCGTTTTTGTAATACTTAGGCAACATTGGCTTATAGGTCCAAAGTTATATTATAAGCCATATCCAGTTCTTTTTTGTGGGTTTGTTGGTTGGGTGTGTTCCTGTTTAGAGTAGCTGAGTGGGCAGAGGTGGGTTTTTTAGTATTAGAGGAGCTGTAAGGAGCTACACAAGTGGTGGGAAGGGAGTTCAGGACTTGTGGGTCTTGTTGGTCTTGAAAGACACTTGCAAGACACGGTCACCCAACCGGTACCCATTCAGACTGGCGATGGCCATGGCTGCTTCGTCGTAGTTCGTCATGGTGACGAAACCGAACCCCTTGCACTTGTTGGTGTTGAAGTCGCGGATCACCTTGACATTGTTGACGGCGCCAAATGGTCCGAAGAGCTGCCACAGGACACTCTCGTCCGAGTCTGGGGACAGGTTGTAGACGAAGATGCACCAGCCTGTTCCTGTGTGACCGGGGATATTCATCCCTACTAGACTGGTCATGCTATCGATGGTGATGGGAGAGAACCTGCAGGACAAGAGAGAGAGTGAGGAAGATGAATAAGTCGAGCTGCTGCAACCCTAGCTTACTAACTGTGTCTTGAATGGGCACACAAGCAATTTCAGCACCACAATCTTTTTAATGTATCACTTCGGAGTCTAAATATCTGCTATGTTTTTCAAGCGGGATGCAACTGGGGGGCTTTTAGAAAGGTGACTGAAAAGGCTGCGCTCTAGAGTTGGCTGCAGGAGGTCACGCAAAAGCATCGCACGCAAGTACAGGCTCCTCTTCCTGCAAGAATCTATTGGGAGACTAAATTGCAGGAAGTCTGCACATTAATACCTTCGAAATTCATCAGAGATTTTGCATGCAAGCGAGTAAATCTGCTCTCATTCTCCTTTTAATCTTTCCATTCTTCCCTTTTTTCCCCCTCCCTCATGATACAGAGATTTGAATGCTCAGTTGATTTCACTTAATTGCCTTTCGCTTAAAGGAAATTTCCACTTTAAATAAAAGGTAAATTGGATAAAAGGTTCATTTCGTGTGCCACCTCTCAGGGAATGACTATAGGCATTATTGGGTGTGCTTTAATTGAGATTTCCGCTTTGCTGCCGCCGCCGTTGCTGTCGTCTTCGAATCCGAAAGGTTTGGGGAGGGGATAGGAAGCTGCCAGTGAGCAGAAAATGGAAGCGGCTCTTTCCAGCCAGCAAGCACGGGGAACAGAGTGTATTCCACCCACACCCTCTGCCGCTCCGCAGTGTGTGACTGTGATCGATAGCACTGCACGGACTACAGGGCCGCCCAATTCCCTGCTTCTTGTTCTGCCAAGAATTACTCAGACGTTTCATCTGCGTTTTAGCTCGTTCGTCCTGGCAGAGTCAATACATCTGTCTCTCTCTTTTGCTTTTGTGTCCTGTCGCTTGAGTCTCATTATGTAAATGAAAGGTATAATGGTAAGTCGGCTCACTTTGCGGCGTGTGACAAGCAACCATCTCATGACTTCAATTATGCTGGTATTTCTGTGTAAATAATGAATCCAGCGCCATTATTCATCGAATATGGTTTTATGGTAATTTGGATGCCAGTCATCTGCGGGCAAGCGGGCGAGGGTCGAACTAGCGTATTGCTGACACAGAGGTGTCTGCTGACTACTAGGGCAGGGCCGAGCACTGTCTGTTGTTCAAACTAAGGCAAACAGTTGGACGAGGAGTTGCATAGCAACAAGCGACTGACCTAGAGCCATCCCACCCTTTTGAGCTGCCCACCTTCACCTAGCAATGCTCACATTTTCAGACTGGGCTTTGTTCATTAATTACCTTCTACGGCATGCTCTGTGAGCATGATGACTTCCCAACCCCCTGTCGGTTTCATCTCCCCTAAATTTTCCTCTCTGGAGGCTTTGACAGTTGATCGCGCTGAGTGTAAATAAAAAGGGATCTTTCATCTCGTCATTTGTTTTGAAAGATACAGATGCCTCTTTTGCATATCCTGTTTTATTGCTGCACTTCCTTTCAGATTTTGCCCGAAACGGCTGGTTGTCTTTCTAACGACAACTGTTAGAATGGTGCATTCTGATCAGCCAGCACTGAAATGTAAAGGACTTTTCTAGAAAGAGAAGAAAACTAGTAAACGCAGAGCCTTTAGTCTTTACGGAGAGCTACCTGCATAAAAAAAGAAGTGTACAATGCACAACCATTCATGCTACTCCCTCCATCTTAGCCTTGAGTCTTTGGTGTTCGAGGGACATCAAAGTGTTTCATTACATACTAAAATATGCAACAAAATGTCATAAGCACTAAAAGATGTTCAAAAGAAGCCTTTTTACTACATCCACAGCAGCACAAAGCAAAAAGAACATGAGCAAACCCAACTGATCAGAGGCTCCTAAACCTGCAGTGAAACACTACATTTCCTGCAGGGATCCAGGTGAGCTGTCACCCCCTCCGTCTCGCTCTAGACCAGCTCACTCTAACCCATAAAATTTATAAGAGCCTTCTATCTATCCACACATTTTAGCTGTTAGACCCAATGCTTTAGGAATATACATAATTTTGTTTAGTTGTTGTGTGTAACCCTGAGCTGGACGGAGGTACGGCTTCAGCCCCTGAATCCTATGGAAGCCACGCCTCAAAACAGGAGCTACACACAATTAAACACAAAATACCAAAACGGAACTCAAAAAATTCATAATCAACATAATCAAACACTAAAAAATTATAACAAAATACTTACACTTACTTTTTAGGGCTACTGATTGGAAGGTTGAAATAAAAAAATAATCAAGTAAAAAATAGGAACTAAAAAAAAAAACTAAAAGAACTAATGGGAAGGGAAAAACCTTCAACTGAACTGAATGCAAGTGATTTTCAAAAAGAAGGGAAAAAATAGGATAAAAATCATACTGTCAACATGGACATCTGGCATTCGGTGAAGTTTTAATTACCTCTTAACGCCATAGGCCATATTAAGCAAATTGTCCAGCCTGTAAAGAGAAGGAGGGTTCTGGGGTTAATGCCAGGCAGATGGTTGACTCACTCAGTGGAACTAATGCTACATCCCTGCCTTACTGAAGGAAGACGCCCATCTAGCGATGGGCCATTACGCTGTGCTGCCCCATCAGGCATCTCACAGAGTCAATCATACATCCAAAGAGCAGCAGACTTGCAGCAACACTAATGGTAAAGAGGCCACTTGTATGCCCACCCAGTTGGGAGTGTTGTTTAGTGTAACAATGCTGCAGTCCTGAAATATTTGCCACTGCATCATATGTATAAAAACTGGTACGGGTTTACTTGCATGCTCTAATTACCTAGATCATTTAAAGAGATAGTTTACCCAAAAGTGAAAATTTACTCACACTGATTCCAAAACTTTGAGTTTTTTTTTTTCTGTTGAACACAAAAAAAGTTATTTTAAAGAATGTTGGAAACAAGTAGGCTTTGACATCCACCTCTAGAAAACATTGGCTACCAATGTCCAACATATTTCAAAATGTCTTCTTTTGTGTTCAAACTGGTTTGGAGAACGAATAAATTATGACAATTTGCAGTTTTGGGTGAAAAAAATCCCTTTAAGAACTTCTTTGCTCGCTTTTGTAAAAATTGTGGGGTGGGAAGTTGAATTATAACTAAATGAATGATCATTTTGTTTTGTGTACTTGTAATTATTATTAATGTGTGTGTCTTTTTAATATGTTAATATAAGATAAAGGTTCAGCCCCTGAATCTTGTGGAAGACATGTCTAAACATCAGGAGCATACATTTTACAATTACCTTCTTTCGGTAAGATTTTTGTTCTTCCAATAGGCACACACATATACATTTTTATATGTTATATTGAAATAAGTCATTTCGGTTATTGGCAGTTTGATTTCATTTGTGTAATTATTTGTTAATAGTTTAGTATAAAATTTGGCGTATAACATATTATATTACTTTATATTACAGTAAGTACATATAAGGAATAATCTATACATTTTCAATCTATGTTGTCATATTTTCAATCTATATTGCACGATTAAAGAATGGTTTAGAGGGATATGAGCAGATAAAAAAACAAAACTCAAAAAGAAAAAAAATGAATCATACAAACAGGTATTAAGAATGATATATTGAGAATGAATCTCAGTGTCAAAATAATATGCTAGTGTTATGGATGAAATTGGTCTGGGGCCATCTTTCAGCCTATTTGAAAACATTAATATAAAATGACATTTCAATGAAGTTGGGAGGCAGGATGTAATGCAGCATTAACTGGGGAGTGCCCTTTCTTCCTCCTGCTGTCTCTTCCGTCTGCGCTCTCTCTATTAGCCCCAGTGACCCACCGAGCCGGTGTATTGCGTTTTCCTTCTACGTCAGTCATTCTCGTTTTGGGCTCCCGTCTGTTTGGCTACTCTGCGACCTCCGTCCCTCACTCAGCTCGGCCCTGTCTCATTTCCTATTAAAGCTGCTGCAAGATGGCCGACAGGGCTAATTACTGCTTTCTCACATTTCAAGCTGAAGTTCTGCAGACAAACACACGCGTACACATGCTCGCCCTCCCTCTCCGTGGTGGGTCAACAGTTGGTGACTCTCCCTTCTGTGAACTTGGAGAAAAAGTGCAGCCAAAATGAAACGAGGACATTCAGTGTGTCTAGTCATTAAGATGCCTATTAGCCAATTAGGGAGGCATGTTGCTTTGTGGGTAAATGAGTTAATTGGAGAGAGGACTCCGAGGTGCAAGAGCAGGCGACGTGTTAGATATATGCAGGCATGTCTCAACCCGACTCGGTCCGGCCTACAGCTTTTCACACTTCCTCTCCAAACACACACACAACACAATGAGGCCTTTGTAAGGCTCACTAATACATGCAAATGGAACTCATCCTTTTCAGATCTCTTGAATAAAAAGTGCTTGTGATGTATGAGGAATTAATTACTGATTTCTGTCATCAGTATTGCTGTGCGATGCTAATTGCTTGACGAGTCCTGTTTGTCTAAACAAAGGATCTCTTGCTTTAAAGTAAACATCACATTGACGGTTCATCTAGACAAGAGTAAGAGATTGTAACGTATCCAAAGTATTTTATATTTGTGATAAAACCGAGTAATGACATAATTTGAATCACGCTCTTGAGCTGTACTTTAGACTTCCTGTTGCATATTTCTAGTTATATGGTTGTGAACACACTGGAGCAAAAAGTCTTGTAACAAATTAGTATTGTTTAAAGGTTTTAGATCAATAGAATACATGAAAATCTAATGTATTATTATACTGTCATTGATTTAAAGTACTGCTCAAATGTTTGTGATTAGTATTGTAAATCAAATCTCTAATGCTCACTAAGGTTTAATCAAAAACACTAAAATAGTAATATAAATAAATGATTTGTATTCTTAATAAATACTATAATGAATAACTGTTCTTTTACTGTATTTTAAAGAATAATTTACTATTGGATTTTCAGAAATTATGACTTCAGTCTTGTCAGGTGACCTATCAGAAATCATTCTAATACGCCGACATAGTTCTCAAGAATAATTTATTATTATCAATGTTGAAAACAATAAAACTGCTAAATATTTTTTGTGGGAACAATTCTTTGAGAATTAATTAAATAGAAATTTAAAGTGACAGTGTTTATTCCAAATAATACTTTGTAACATTATGCATGTCATTTAATCAATATAATGCATTATTTCTGGACAAAATGGTACATTTCTCAAAAAGCATGATTTGATTTGAGAAGTGATTATAATCTGTTATTTGGCATTTGTTCTGTATAGTTTTTTGTCAGAACAGAAGCCCTGGAGTATGACATCATTTTATGTTGCACATTTTCAGAGTAGGTCAACATGCTTAAATGGTTTGCACATGCAAACGTTTAACTTTCAGTAAGCTAAATGGCTAAAGCTAACACTATCAATACTTTGATGGAATGTCAGCTTGATTGTCAGTTGATATCTGCTGCTATTAAGCAGTAATCTTGCACTGCAAGATGACCTCATCTGTTTTGGCAGGCTTTGCCAGCTCGAAGTTCATAAGACGTGACTCATGGCTAATGTGAATTAGCCTCAGAGGGAAATAGATTTTAGGCAAAGACCTAGCAAGTCAACGACAGGATCAAAAGGTGTTGTTGTTGTTGTTGCCTATGACTAACTATATGCGTAGTGAGGGCGAACGGCAGAGAAAATTTACTTCACATCGGCTTTAAAAAGGTTGAGAAGCACTGCTCTGGGCTGTAAAGGTGTTAGCTACCAGAGTGAAGTTATTGCTGGCCTGGCTGAACTGAAATGAAAGGAGCAGATGTGAAATGAAAGAAGGGGAGGATGGGATATGAGAAAAAGAAATCAGAGGGACATTGTGAATGACAGAACCCCACTGTCTCTTATCAGTCCTTCGCTTCGGTTTCTTTTCTGAATCTCATTTTTGTTTTTGGGAACAGCTATTCCTTGGTGGTGACATGACGCACTCTACAGGTAACACTTTCACAATCCAGACATCTATTTTGCTTTTCTATTCCACCAATTTTTATGTGATTTTCAATAGAAGTTATGTAAGAAAGTGTACATATTACTGTAGGCTGACTGTAAATTTACCTGAACCTCTGCGCTTGGTGGTGGAGGGGTCCTGGGTAGCGGCGGTTGGGGGATTGGTACAGCTGCGACAGTAGTGCCTGACTGGTCTTCTGGCTAGGGTTGTTGGCAAACTTCACCGTAATGGGCTCGGCGGCACCTGAGGGCTTCTGTCCATTCAGACCTTTGATGGCTTCCTCCGCTTCTATCCTCTTATCAAAGCGAATAAAGCCCACACCCCGCGAGCCACCTGTGGGGCCAGCACACCAAAAACAACACACCATAGGCTTACTGGTTTTATCCAGCCTGCAACAGTGACATGAGCCCTTTTCACAGTCATATTTTACTTTTTAGAAACATTGGTGTACAATTTTAACACTATGATTTGTGTTCTAATACCTTGGGATTAAACAACAGGAAACTCAGTGGACTCATTGGATTTGGAAAGTCAAAATAATATTGAATGTATTTATTTATTTTAGTATTTTTTACTGCAACCATGTACAAAATGCAGAAATGTGAAAAGGGTCCATAAAAGTGTCCAAGAAATCAAAATTTACAATTCACATTTTCATATTGTTTTTATAGAATATTGCAGTACTTATTATAAGTGGCAACAAGTGATTGTTAAAGGACGTGCTGTGAAAAAATGAGGAAAGGTTTGTTTCAAAAACTAAACATGTTGTCGCATGAGACACATTTAAATACATGTTAACGCCAGGTGGAAACAGTAATGGGGCTCTGCTTCTTGTTCATAATTTTGTACAAGTACAGTTTAAAAACTGTCATCTTGTTCTCACCTAAGTGACTAAATATGTCAAGTGACTAAACTTCTTCACATACACTTGTCAATTCGTAAATAAAAGCTTCCCAGGAAGACTCGAATATTACATACATTACAGAGACCACAATAATAGAGAACCACAATGATCCAATCAATTCCTAAAAGAAAAAATCATCTACGTTCTAAATGTTTTTTCATTCACGAGTTCACACTTACAGACATTTGACTGAATAAGGAAAATGCGTATTTGGCGTACTGTCCAGGGAGAGGGCTCTGAGCTCGGAAAGACACCCTAACTCGAGTCGTGAGGGACAGAGATAGGCGTCCGAGTGCAGTGTCTAGCCTGGTTTCAGAACGGTTCCCCGCTCCAAATTAAATAGGAATCAGGTTTCAACATGTGGAGTTGGGATGGTGGAGGGATGCTGAAACCGAGAGATAATAGACATAAGACATGCTAGGTTATTTATAGGGGTTTAGTCTTACGCTGATTGGATGAAAGCATGATTGTCAATGATGAATTAGCCTTGTCAAAGCATCTGCCCATGCTCCTTCCGAAATTTGTTTATAAAACATCACTTTGAGACTTTGTTTAAATCAAGGTGATCCTGACTGCAGAGTCAAAAGGATAAAATGGTAGAACTTGACCTAGCTATGTTTAGGGTTAGGTTGTGGTACGCCAACCTATTATGTCCAAAGGCATCAAGCTCCACCCACAGGCTCTACAGTGACACCTTCTTTATAAATCAGATATACAGTACATCATAATAAGGTAGAAAAGACAATCGTAACTTTTGTTTAGACATTTTCTAGCTCACACTGCCTGAGTCGAACACCTTCAGAATGATTCATTTCTATATTTAGAGAGCGAAAATAATTCGGAAACGACAAATGACAGAGATATGCGGCCCGTGTGACTGATCCTATTGCTGGTGTCACATTATGCATATGAGGCACGATGGAACGTTAGATTCTATTGGCTGGCCACACATTCCGGTGCTGTCAGGCAGACGTGTAATTTGTTTTCTTTTCTTCAAGAGAGGATGGCAATATTGTGTGAAGATGCTGTCGCCCGCTGGTGTGGAAATTGAGCGCGTGTGTGCGACGGCCTCAAGCTGTGTGGTTTGCGCCAGCTGACGGCCACACGCCGCCTCATGGTATGCAGCTTGTCCGCGACATTTCTGTGGTTTCCAAGGCGATGGGTTTGACCGCTACCTGAAAGTAACATTTAAAAGAGCCTGGCTTACTGGGAGGTCTTTTGTTGAGTTGGTTTTTAATGAGACGATCCTTCTGCTCTGGGGAGGTGCGTGTGGAGACGACTTGCCAAGAGGGCAATTTGCATAATACAATGAACGTGTATTTGTGTGCATGTGAGTGTGTGTGTCTTGCGCTCTGCTTTCTGTGTTGTCAGTTCGCTCTCCTCTCACTCTCTCAGCTGTCACCCGCTAGTATTGATGTTTTCTGTTGTGCTGCCTGATTGTCTATTCAAATCAGTGTCTTTTGATATGTTCCGTTCTGCAAACAAATATTTGCACACAATCTTTTCAATGCAGCAAGCTTTCATTCAGACTGCGGCTGCATTACTCTCTTTCCTTCACAGCGTGAGTCATTCCTGACAGCTTTTCCCTTTTCCCTCTCCCTTCCTAAAACCTGCTCTCTTTAATTAGACCGTCAGAAGTAAAGGATCGAAAAGCATGCATTATTCCGGAGAGTTTAGGATGCACAGTTAGCTTCGTGCTCACCATGGAGTGATGCTGAGGTCAAAGCAGAATCCTTCGAAAGTGGAGCAGAGAGAGGAAACTGGGAATGACACCTCCTCTCTCTCTGTTCCTCTCTCTGTCTAGAAGATATTTGACATGCAACAGCTCAAGAATCTAAAAATACAAGAGATTACACATTCCGTTTCATAAAATTTTTATCCGAAACTAGATGGCTTTTTGTTTCTGTCTGTCATTGAAAGTGTGCAGGAATTAACTGATGGATCTGACATAAACTATATGCGATCTTTGCTTTTGCTGGTTTAGGATGAACACAAACACCAGTCAAGTCCGAAAGTGAGGAGAGAAAGACATCTCCAAATCCAATGTCTGCTAGAATCCTGTCTACTGTAATACCTTAAATTCTTTTGAAGTCAACAGAGATGTATTCTCTCCTTGTCCTACAATTTGACGGTTGGGGGAATAAATAAAAATGACAGGAAATGTTTTTATGTAATTTCTCTTCCTAGAAATAAGTACTGTGGTCTCAAAATATTTGCTTTATTTGCCTTAAAGCTCCCTCAAACTTGCTTTAGCTAATTAGACACAGTATGATGTTACGGTGAAAGAAACTTTGTGTTTTCTTAGATGTATCTTCAAACATGAAATAAAGTCATTTACAGACTTAATTTCTTACATTCTTCCTGGTTATGTTTAGAAAATCATATAAACACAGTACTCTCTATACTGTGCACAGGGTGACATTTTTCTTTATGCTTTTAATACTGGTCGCACTAAATTTTAGTACAGTATGTGCACTAACATGCAGTTACATTGCATTTACCTAAGAAAGCACTGGTTTAGTTAAGGTAAATATATGAGTTAAAGTTAGGCTTATTTGTAGGTTCAGTACCTATCTATTATCCAGTTATTGTAATTATTATAAGTACTTACAGTAATGCCCATGTTAAACTGGACTGTAAAAAAGTGCTACTGGAATGCCTACTTAAAATATTTATCAAAATGTGATATGCAGCAGAGCACAGTGCATTATGATGTTTGCTGTAACAACCATAATATCAAGGATTCAGTATTGAGAATAATTTTAATTTGAATGGAATTTTAATTGAAATTGAGGCAATAAAAATAATGTAGAATTCCAGTTCAAATTTGAATGCGAGGAAGTCAAAGTTAAAGTAATTTTTTACCTAAAAAGCATGTTTGAATGTTGAACTGACAGATTTGGCAAAACTGCATAATACGACTGACAAACTAATAATAGAAATAGTATATATTTTGTCTGTTGTGTCCACTGGAAATCAGTTTTTTTCATACCTTAAAAAAAAACCCCTGTGTAGAGCTGAAGGGCTGGTTGTCTGTAGTATGATTCAATCCAGAGGGTTTTGAGACTGTGCACCAACACAAATATAATGAAATCATGATGGGATTTCAGTTTCCTCCGGTAGAAATACTGCTGACCATCGTCATTCAGGCTGCAACTCAGCGAACAGCTGACGATCTATCAGATGCCTGCAGAATCTCTAAAAATTAGGGTCCTGAAAAAAAGCTTGCAGTTGAATAGTTTTAAAAATGCAAACGGACGCCTTAATGTTGACTGTGCTTTACTTTTTTCTTTTCCCTTTGCTTCCCTGACATTACCATAATGAGCCTGCAGCCGTTTCTATAACAGGCTGCCTAAACAAAGCAAGCGACCGGGCTAAAACTGGAGACACAGGCACCGCTAGCTCCTTTTTAGCGCTTATCATGAACCGACCAGAGTTACGGCTACAATGTGCCGGTTAACAGCACTATTCTCACGATAATCACTCCAACCTTACGTAACTTTCTACCTGTACTTATCTCGGCTCAGCACACATGAAGCCGGAGAATGCTGAGTTTAATAATAACCGTGACACATAGAGCGAGCACACAAGAAACAGTGGCAAGAGACTGCCATAGCCGGCCTGACAAAGCGCTTTCTACCGCACACCCACTGCTCTGGTCCTCGACACTTACAGCATACAGGAGAAAACGAGAGAGAGAGAGTCCTCTGGGGAAAAATGGAAAGCTCAGAAAAGCTTGTCTGTTAATGAAAGCCTTCTCTCCTCTTTCTGAACATAAGCACCTCTCCGTTGTCTCTCATTCTCTCACTTTTAAGTGGCTGTGCCAACTGTATGGAACATTTATTAAACTAGTGCTCTAAATATATTATGAGGGAAAAAAAAGCATACACCTCTTCGTCGATGCTTTTGCCTAATCAGAGAAAGGAGAGCGACGTCCTCGTTTTATGTAACTTTTAGTCGCTGCCGCTACAGATGGTGTTTGAAAAGGCTCAGAAAGGGAGGTCTTTGAAGACTGGAGCAGCTCTTTGCCTGGTTCTATCGGCGCACTGCTATAAATCCATCTGTTTGTCCTTGTGTAATTGGAAGCCAAGGCAGCAGTGTCATGACATGCATTGCGATGTCTGGTGGAGCATCTCTGTTCATTGTATACATCACAGATTCTTTGTGTTTTACAGGCCTTGATTTGGACACTTGTCTTGCAAGGATGGCTCAACTGCATGTGGACATTAAAAACCGCTCCTGACAGTGTGCTCGCATGGTATAGTTAATAGAATTCAAGTCATGAAAAAATATCAATGAGCAAGAAAAGAAACGAGACGGAAGAAGGGAAAGCGTAGCATTTTAAAAGAGGGATTTCCACAAGTACCTCATGGGAGTGAAGTCGAGGCAGTCGTTTTTCACTTAAGAGCCGCAGCTTGTAGGAGCTAGCGTTATGGATCAATTGTATTTGCTTTCATTGATGGGACATGTATTGACTGCTAAGTGAGGCTTGGCGGAGCCTCTTGGAATATTTAACTAATGATCAAAGGGCCAAACCTTACTCCACTAAGGTTACATGCAAGGTTTAAGTACTCATTGCATGATTTCAGTCAAATGCTCAGAAGCGGTTTCAAATCCCTGTAATTTAGTCACATTTTCCCAATATACTGAAAACAAACAGACACACCCTAGGGAACAAGTTATATAAACGAAACATGTGGGAAGAGGACCTCCACGGCAATATATTATCTTTTCTGTGAGGGCGAACAGAGAAAATGCTTCCCTAATGGTTACCAAGAACTTATGACAAGGATGTATGATGTATTATTATTTTGAAAGGGAAAGCCACTGTTAGTTTATCATGCCATATGTGTTTGTCTTTATTAATGACTTTTGGTGTTATTTCAGGATGCCGTGTTTCTCTTAAAACTGGTGCATAGAGGAATATGACAGTATGAGTCTCAGCTAAAATAATGTTCATTTTTAGGCATGTGAGGGGCATTAGTCTGACAAAAATCAGCATAAATAATACTGTCACCCATAACTGAGTATGTTTATTAACATTGTTTCTGGTTGAGGTTTTTTTTTTTTTTTCATAAATCCTTTTGGTGTCCCAACTGCATTATACAATAATAAACATTATACTCTTTTTATATTTTGTATGTATATACATTTTATTTCAAACAAAATAAATTTTAACAAGTCGTCAGAATTTCAAGTATTTCAAGAGCCAAATTTAACACTCAATTAGCATTAACAAAATACTGTAAGTATATTAAAACATAGTGACACATTTGCGCAGGGACAGTTATTTTTTTGCAGCTGATCTTTTTGCATAACCGTTTGTACAAGTTTCCCTTTTAGATGCAAAGTTTATGGCAGTATTGTAGTTTAGTATAGTAGATGATTTGAAAATCTTTGTGGAATTGTGTTTGGTGGTATTTGCATTTATTTAATGTCCCTGAAAGCATGTTTCATTTCATTTTGTGTCTCTTTTGAAGGAATAGTTCACGCATAAAGTTAAATTCTGTGATAATTTACTCAGCCATACAACTGTTTCAAACATGTTCCATTTTCTTTCTCTTGTTGAACACAAAAGGACATATTTTGATGAATGTTGAAAACTGGTAGCCATTTACTTAGTATTTTCCCCTAACTATTTAAGGCAATGGCTACCGGTTTCCAACAGAAAAAAACAGAGAGAGTGAGTAAATGGTGACTTTATTTTCATTTTTGAACTCCCACTCCCATCAGTGATTTTATGGGATTACTCTTTTACACTAATTTGCCTTTCGGCATTCATTTTCCATGTCTGACATGGGTTTTTTTCAGTGCTGTTTGGTGACGCTAATGACCTCAGCATTCTCATGTTGAGTCAGAGTTGTCTGTACCACAAATTGCTTATAGTGGTGTTGCAGTGATTGTGCTTTCAGTTCGTGTCAGCATATGGATGAGTTTATCTGAATTGTCAACATTCATTTGAAATGTATTTAATCTATTAACTGCTCCTGATTAACATATCTAATCCCTCTTTGACTTCGCTCTCGTTTTGGACGATGCAGAATCCCTGCTTAGCTTTCAAGGCTTCACAGAAGAGTTGCAGTATTTGCTCAATGTCTCTTAATGGCAGCCCTCCGATCAGTGCAGCTTCAAAAAGAAAACACTCCTCGTTCCTTAATCACTAGCAACTCAAGTTTAATTAATCATTAAGCTGCCTCCTGTGGACTCTTTTCTCACGGGAAGCCTTCTTAGGGCCAGAGGAAGGATCCGTGTCAAGGGAGGAAGGCCTCTGTGTGTGTATGTGTGTGTGTGTGTGCATGTGGCCATGCAGCAGCTCTTCAGCAGTTCTTCAGAAAGGGTTTCAGCATCACTAGAACGTGGAGTTCATTTTCCTGTGGCTTATGCGATATTGTTTGCATGGTGAGTGCCGTTATGAATTATGCAGTCGGGAAAAGTATTGAATGTGTAAGAAATTCAGCTCCATGACCATTTATATCTTGGTCGATTTATTCATGATGTTGGATGAAGGGTAGGCCAAAGAGATGACTGGATGCTTTAAAATAGACTAATCAGTCATTCCATGTCGTGGACTTGATTCTGTTCATTCAGATTTTCTGATGATTCTTTAGACTGGGATGCATCTTCATGACCAGATGCAAACAAATAATATGCACATACACATACCAGTGTTATTTTAGAAGTCATTTATTTTTAAAATGACAAGCATTTATATTTGTAAATTAAATTGTGAATTTCACTGGATTCATTGGGTATGGGTTTGAGTAAAACGTTAATACTTTTTTTCATTCTTTTGAAATGAAAATATAATTGAGAACACTTTAAATTAGGAAGAAATGTCACCAGTAGTTCACAAAATAAAACAAAAAATACATATAACAATGAAAATTATTAAATTGTAAATCCATATAAGTTAACATTTTTTTCATGAGACAAAAATAGATAGATTGTTTGGTTCGTGTTCTACACACAGTAAAAATTCTGTGAAAATGCTAAAATGAAACCCGATTTAGTCCGTTTTTATTATTATTATTTTTTTTTTTTAAATCAGAAGCTGGTTGCATAAACTACTTAGCCTTAACTTAAAAGTTAGTCATATTTTATAATCTGTCAGATGCATAAAAATGGACTGTGTAATTTCATACCGAACAGTGGCACTGATTATTTCTTGACTAAGTGTTTATTGGTTGAAATAGCTATTAAGTTAAAAACTATATTAATGCTATACAGCCATTTTTAAATTGGTTCTTATAGCATGTCCTTTAATATAAAGACAGCAAAGTGTCTCGGTGTGTTCCTATGTTTGACTTTACAAATATATGTTAAACCAAAAATATATTAGAATACACAGTTGAAGTCAAAATTATTAGCCCTTCTGTGATTATTATTATTTTTTTCTTTTTCAAATATTTCCCAAATGATGTTTAACAGAGCAAGGATTTTTTTCACAGTATTTCCTATAATATTTTTTTCTTCTAGTGAAAGTCTTATTTTTAGATTGTCTAACGAACAAACTATTGTTTTACAATGAAATGCGTAATTACCCTAACTCACCTAATTAACCTAGTTAAGCCTTTAAATGTTACTTTAAGCTGATTACTAGTATCTTGAAAAATATCGAGTAAAATATTATGTACTGGCATCATGGCAAAGATAAAAGAAATCAGTTATTAGAAATTAGATATTAAAACTATTATGTTTAAACGTAAACAGAAATTTGGGGAAAAAATTATACAAGGGACTAATAATTCAGGACAGATGATAATTCTGACTTCAACTGTTTTCAGTTTGTTTGTTTGCATGCTTTAGGTTGAGAGAAAAGTGGTCCCACTGATACCTGTGACCTGGTCGACGAGAATGCGGGAGGTGATTATCCGTCCATACTGAGAGAAGAGTTGCTCCAGCTCCTTCTGAGTCATGGTCTTGGGCAGTCCACTCACATATAGATTAGCATCACGAATAGAAGCTGAACTGGGCCGTGCATATGACACCTGTAAGACGAAACACACACAAACACTTGAGTATTAACTGTGATCATGTTTCTATAGTGGCAGGATTTAAATGAAGCAAACTATTCACTCATCCAGTTTCAGAGGATATTTATTCAGCATTTTACATTGGCAGTATGTAGCATTCAGATGCCAGAGGTCATATATTATTTTGTCTCACACAGTGGTGGTGGTCTGTATTTCTGCATTGACTTGGAGCAGCTAGAGACTTCAGAAAGATAATGCCCCCAAATCCTCCACTTAAGAACAAAGGAGAACTTATTATAATATTTTGAATAGGAACAAGTTGCTGCGAGGGATTCTCTGTGATCCGTGCTCATTCGCAGATAAGGGATATACACATGACATCTAAAGCGCTTTGCAAATTGTTTCACAGGAGGAATGAAAATGTAAATTCAATATTAGCGTGCACCACCTCTAACCCTGTTTCTGAAGAGAAGCGATTCACCCAAGAAATTATACACACAAAGTACAATGGTAGAAGTTCATGAACTGTGGTCTGTTTTGAAAGACGTTTTGATGGAAGTCCAACAGTCAGAATTAAAGACATAAAGAAAAGCAGAAACACTTAATTATTAAAAAATATTAAGACAATCTTTAGCGCATTTTATTCTATTCTATTCATGTCTCATAAGGCATTTTTTGAAAATTCCAAGTAAATTTTTTATAATACTTTGTAAGAATTTTTTTTATCTTTTATTTTTTTATTTGCAGAAACAAAAAATCTAAATAACAAGTCAAAAGTTCAAAATAACAAGCCTTTTTATTTGTTTGGATTAAAAGTCAGGGGTATTCCACCAAATATTACATTTGTAATTTTTTTTAAGTATTGATATTAATTCCTTCAAACTATGTAACACACATACACACACTATTTACATGTATTTTAATGTCAATATACATATAGTGTTTATTGTTTGTTTACAATTCCTGTTTGTACAGCCTTTGATTAAAAATTGCAGTTGGTATCATAAACATGCTCTCTCTCTCTCTATATATAAAAGCAATATCACAC
>CAIGQV010017835.1:19798658-19859356 GCA_903798115.1 Danio jaintianensis
ATATACATATATATATATATATATATATATATATATATATGTATATATATATATATATGTATATGTGTGTGTGTATGTTAAATATATATGTACAGCATTAAATAATGTCAACATACAGCACCTTGTTGTGAACGGCAACCATTTTTTTCTCCTGTTGATCATTTATGACCATGTTATATTTAGGATAGTTTTTTCTAAATAAAAATGAATAAAAATGAATAAAAAATCAAACATGAATTTGACTACGCATAATTAGACATTTTCAGTTTCTTCACTTCAGTAGTATAAAATTACTTTTTTTAGAATAAGGTTCATAAACCTCATTTAGAGCACACAGCAGTAAATGATAAAGGCTAATTTGTTTTCAGAAAACACACATGATGGAGTGAGAGAGAGAGAGAGAGAAGGCTGGCTGTCATCTGTGCTGAATAACACTTTGGAACCTTCTGTTTGTGCCTAGAGTGAGAGCCAAGCCATCTATAGCTCTCTCACCCTCGCATTCGTCACGTGCTCTAATATCAGCGCTGTGCTTACTAGCACCTTGGACAGCGCTCTTTCCACCACACTCCCTCCATCTATCACTCACACACACTCACGCGGCACGTTCTCACCTCTCTCGACTTGTCAAACTCGCCAGCACCTTGGACAGTGTCTGTCACACTCTAAAACACACTCTACTTGTTTTCAACTTCACATACCAGTGTCTGCCATTTCTAACATACAAGATGCAGTTTTCAGCCATTGCATTTTCTCAATCAGGGCTCAGATTTGTTGGCAAATTTGGTATGTCTTGGCAATGTCACTGAACTTTGAAGCAATCCTTCGTCGGTGATGTGGTTTATCCTGCATTATCTTTTTAAATACTGAATTTATCTACAAAATTATAATTATTTACTACACAAAATCAAATTCCATGACTGTTTTAGTTCAAATATTATTTTTATAATAGCACATGACTACATTTTTGTGAACCTGTTCAAATGATTCATATATATCTAACATACAAAAATTATTTATTTATTAATCAACCATCACTACTTTTGTACTTATATGGATTTGAAATATGAGTCATATGAATTCGTAATAAATAAATAAATAAAATAGTCATACACTGGTGAAAAACCAGTCTCCCAATGGCTTTCCACCCAAAACAAAAATTATTATCATCGTAATACTAATGTATGTTTCTTTCTTTCTCTTTTTTTCCCTTTCTTTCTTTTTATTTGTTACTATGTAAATATTAAAATTAATTTACGATTTCAAGGAATGCTAATAATAATAATTATTATTGCACGTCTAAATAAATACATATAATACATGTAAAATTTAAGTCAAATGGATATTTTAAAGCTGCTTTAGTGTCGTCCTTTCCGAAGCTTCAAAGCTGCATTTATCGCGATTGCATTGAAAAGAATGACCTTTTCTTCCAAGACATCTCATTTTGGAGTTCCACAGAATAAAGTAAGTCATATGGGTTTGAATCAACATGCTGGTGAGTAAAAGACAACAGAATTTTCACATTTGTGTGAACGAATCCATTATCAGCCTGAATTTTCTTGAGGTTTTTTTTGTGTCTGTCTCACCATTTTCCTCACTCTCTCTCGTTACAGCGTTTCAGTTTTAATTCGAGATGGAGAGATGTTTCTATCTCCATGCCCTTTTAATGCTCACGTCAATTTAATCTGTTCCCATTAATGGTTGAAGCAGCCTTTCCATCTCATATTTTCATTAGTTCTGACATTTGGGCAGCGGAGCCATCACAGGCTGTTACACTGCTACAAATGCTGAGCTAAACATGCTAAACACTCCGCCGTAATCTCCTCAAATCCACTTAAATGGTGAAGGCAAAAGGCATGGAACCCTGGCAGGCTCTTCTCTCTCCTCTTCTCCCTTCTTTTCTTTTCCTCCCATCTTTTCTTTTTGCTTTTTTCTTGCCCTGTCAAGCAGCTCCAGATGCCAGATCTATCAACACCCTGTCTGCTGTGAGAAGTGTGTGTGTGTGTGTGTGTGTACACGTATCTCACAGCACAAGGCTACGCTCTTCTCACCCTCAGTGGGATTTCTCCCATCACACCTCGACAGGAAGGCAAAGCCGGAGTTTTGCTGAGAAACGGAGAAGTGTCATGGAGAAGTGTGTGTGTGTGTTACAAAATGATGAGCGTATGGAAGTTGCGACTGGAGTGAAACTCTCTCTCTCACTCTTATTTTTCTCTTACTTTTAAATATATTTTTCAGCTCTGTTGATCTGTTTTCATGGACTTCCTGCATTAGCTGACGTGCTGGAGCGACGGTGTGTCCCTGAACCTGACACTGTGACATCTTGCCAAAGAATATAAACCTCCACAGACTTCCTTTTTCCTCGTCTAAACAGCCTCTTGTAAACATATACATCATCAGCTTATTTCAGCAGGAGGGCCCTCATAAACGCTGTTTTTCTTGCTTTGCTGAAAAGAGCAAAGAACTGCACTTTGGATAATTACCCTCTCCTTCTTTTCCCCCCTTTCTCTCTCTCATCCACTCGTAGACGCAGCTGTCTGTTGCTATTAGATGGCCTGTCTTCATCCCTGCTCGATGGGGGGGTGGGGTTACGATGGAAGCTTTATGAGAACGATGACCTTGGAACACGCTTATTAGAAGTTATAAGACAGAGGATTTCATCTCTCTTTCGCGCCATATTACAGCAGGAGAGCATCTTTTGAGAGGGCCAGTGCTGGTCTGAGTAAGAGGCTTCGTGGAGTGCCGAGAGAAAGGAGAGCGAGGTGTAAAAGAGAGATCACAAGGAAGAGATAAAGACGTTGGCTTCTCTGACCCCCGCTGAGATGGACGGACGCATGGATGAAGAGAGAGAAAATATGGAGATAAAAAGATCTAGATGATTAACAAAAACACAGATTGGAGTGAGAACATGGCCCAAACCTGGCAAGTGATCAAAGCGATTTCGTGTAAATCATTATTTTTGTCCTTACCAGCTGCGACCACAAGAAACAACAGCACATTTTGATGGTCGCTTGCTTTCTATTTCTGTAGCATTGCCCAAGGACTTTCAGCCCACTCAACTGAACACAGTCTGCTGATATAAAAAAATCACATATATGTAGAGCTTGCATTAAAAGCACATGTGAAAATTTGCTATAGTTTAGGTAGAAAAGGAATAAAAAGGCAGATCTCTCCAATGACATTGTAAATTACCAGCGTGGATAGTCAGAATGTGCTTATCCAGAGACGAACATTGACAGTAATAAGTAGGTGGAAAAATCAGAGAACACGCGGTGCTAAATCTTCATGCATCAAACCTTCTAAAGCAAATTTACATTTGAGTTTGCGCATTCTGGAATGAATGAGCAGAAAGAACAATTGTCACAAATTACTGTGATTTCAGGAGAACCGTTTATGCAGAGGAACCAAACGAAATGCACTATCGACAGTTTATATTGATTTCATTTTAGCATCTCGATGGTGACATTTCAATTTTGATGTTTCACAGATGGAACTGTAAGCTGGCATGCGATTGTGCTAATTAATATTCATGAGCTCACTATCTTGAATCCCCCCACTTCCTGTAGCACTTGGTACAGTATATTGGCATCCATGAAATTGGTTGAAAATCCATTGTTTCTCTTTCATTGTGAACACAATAGACAAACTGCATGTTTCTTTGCACTTGAGTGGGACAGTGTGTGAAACGATTTCGATTACAGTATCCAAGTTATGTTTGAGTGTGTATGTGTGTGTGCATGAAAGAAAAAAAAAATCAATCATGCATGAGATGTGCGTGTGAACAGCACATTGCACAGTGGCATGTGTATTGTTTCTGTATGTAGGCAAGCTAAGTCACGGAAGACAACTCTTGCTTCATTACCTGTAAGTCTATGTTAGTATGTTGCCGGAAACAGCAACATCATTCCTGCAGGTTATGACAAGTCCCCAGTGGACAGCATGAATTTTACTGTTAAACTAAATTGTGCCTTCGGGCCAAACCACTGTATGCTCATATTAGTGTTTCCGATTTCCAAAACATATTACTGAAGTAAAAGTTGTCATGAATAATATTAATGTGATACATTCATTCATTCATTTTCCTTCGGCTTAGTCCCTGATTTATCAGGGGTCACTACAGCGGAATGAAACGGCAACTATTCCGGCATATGTTTTACGCAGCGGATGCTCTTCCAGCTGCAACCCAGCACTGGGAATAATAAAAAAAATAAAAGACTTAAGCAAAAACAAACAAGTGTGGCATTATTTGACTATCAAAAAATTTTCATTATTTTGACACTAAGCCTTGTCAAGCCTGTTTAGATCATTTTATGAAATACTGTATTAAAATACCTTATTTAACAATTATAGTACAGCTCCAAAATACTAAATAATTGTCATTTAAAATGTTTATACTTTGCTACTATCCTTTAAACCATAAGGTTTGGCCCATTTGTCAGAAAGCAGGTTTTTTAAGGTTTTTAACCTTTTTATTGGATAGGATAAAGAAGAGTTGAGACAGGAATTTGTCGGGAGCAGAGAGAAAGTGCTATGTGTCGTGCAATTAACCACTAGGCTATTGGCGCCGGCTCAGCAAGCAGTTTTTAATAAATAATATGATCAATTACTAGTACAAGGTATATTTGCTATGCTAAATGATGACAATATAAAAATGTAAAAAATAAAAGCAAAAATTTGACTTGAATTTCATATTCTACTATTTATTTAAAATCACTTTTGTAGCTTTGTGACAAAGATGTCTCATATTTTACCCATATATGTACAGTTGAAGTCAAACTTGTTAGCCCTCCTGTGAAATTTCTATTCTTTTAAAAATATTTCCCAAATGATGTTTAACAGACTAAGGAAATTATAAATTAATTCCTGTAATATATTTTTCTCCTGGGGAAAGTCTTATTTCTTTTTAGATTGGCTGAAATAAAAGCAGTTTTATTCTTTTTTTAAACAATTTTAAGGGCACCATTATTAGCACCCTTTAGAAATATATATATATTTTTCCGATTGTCTACAGAACAAAACAATCCAATAATTTGCCTAATTAACCTAACTTGTCTAGTTAACACAATAACCTAGTTAAGGCTTTAAATTGCACTTTAAGTTGAATACTAGTATGTTGTAAAATAAATAGTAAAATATTTAGTACTGCCATCATGGCAAATACAAAAGAAATTAGTCATTACAAGTTAGTAAGTAAAACAATTATGTTTAAAAATGTGTTGGAAAAAAATTCTCTCCAATTAAGCTACACTGAGGAAATATTTTTAAAAGAATAACATTTTCACAGAAGGGCTAATAATTTTGACTTCAACTGTATATATAATATGAAAAAAATATTTTTGTATCAATAGACTTATTGCGGGCAGTGCGGAGGCGCAGTGGGTAGCGCTGTCGCCTCACAGCAAGAAGGTCGCTGGTTCAAGCCTCAGCTGGGTGAGTTGGCATTTCTGTGTGGGGTTTGCATCTTCTCCCCGTGTCCGCGTGGGTTTCCTCCGGGTGCTCCAGTTTCCGCCACAAGTCCAAAGACATGCGCTATAGGTGAATTGGGTAAGCTAAAATTGTCCGTAGTGTATGTGTGTGAATGAGAGTGTATGGATGTTTCCCAGTGATTGGTTGTGGCTGGAAGGGCATCCGCTGCGTAAAACATATGCTGGATAAGTTGCAGATTCAATTCCGCTGTGGCGACCCCAGATTAATAAAGGGACTAAGCCGAAAATGAATTATTGAGTCTTATTGCTTTAATAAAATAATAGTAACGCCGATTTAAATGTCATTATATGTATTATATATTAACTGTTAGTAATTATACTGAAGACTCTTAAAAGATGCTTAAAAATCCACATAACATGTTGGTTTATTTTGAGTCGGAGTGAATGACAGCTAGGATGACTTGCAGTTCAGTGAGTCAGATGTTATTTCAGTAACTGCTGTGATGGAATGTTAGAATGATTCAAACTGATAACTCGAGAGCTTTTGACTGATTCACAGCAGCCATTTATTAATTTATTTTTGTATTACGTCTTTTTCAGGATTGTTTTCTACAATCGGGTACAAGGATTAAAAGAACCAACTCAAGAGTCTCCAGGATGGGTCTGAAAACATGAAGTGTGTTTGGCCATTAAGTGCAGTGTTTTAACAGTGTGCTTATGTATGTGTGTTCCACTCTCTGCCTGCCTGGAAGTGTGTTTTGTCACTGAGAGAAGTGCCGCGTGGCAGGAAGCTGTGATGATCGACAAATACACACAGAGTGAGTCATTCGGTCTCTGATGGATTCTTAGCTGATGCTGAAACCAGTACTAGAAACACTGCCGGCCAACACATATACATGCTGCCACTCTAGAAAACGCCCATGTTTGTGAGCTTTGTGTTGTGCTCTTTCAAAAAAACAGCCCTGACAAGTCTTTTCTATCTCCTCTCTCTCCTTATTTCTTTCTTTCTTTCTCTCCCACACACAAATGCAAAAACACGAACATGTTCTTTTGCTGTTATGTTAAGAGGTACTGAGCCGCACAGACTGAGCCGTGTTTTCATAAGCAGGCGAAATCCAATCTGATTAGATTAGGGTGGATGTAAGTGAGAGGTCTGGGATTATGGGCCAGATGAAAACACACACACACACACAGTCAGATTATGCCATAAGCAGCAGATAAATTTCACCGTTAAAAACCAGCTGCTGCTTCTAAATTTACCACCAGGCGCTGTTGAGGAAAATGGAAGCCATCAGATTTTGCTGGATCTTTCTATTTCATTCCATAATTTAATATATTAATAGAACAGAAATGAGTGGAATACAAAAGAAATGAGCAGAACATGATAGATTAGAAGGGAATAAAATGGAACTTATTTGAGTATCAGAATAGTAAATAAAAGATGACAGACCATAGATCAAAAACCGTAAAACAGGACAACAAAAGAAAATAAAATGTAATTTTCTCTCTCTCTCTCACACACACACACACACACACACACACACACACACACGGTTTACAGGAACTCCATAGGCGTAATGTATTTTATATTGTAAAAAACACTTAAACCCAATTTTTTTTTTACCTGTGGTCAAATTTGAATGTCAAAATACCCCGCTAAGTATGATTTTTTTAAAGAGTTTTGAATTACAGAGACATGCGGTGTGTTCATGTAAACCAGCTTAATAGAGTACACCTAAGTAATACATTACACAGCTTTGTGTCCTTGTAAACCACATATACCTGTACACACACACACATACACACACACACAAATAAAACACATTTATTTCATTTCATAGTGTAATGGCACATACATTAGTAGAATAGAAAATAATAGTGCAAATAGGACTAGAATTGAACAGAACAAATTAGAAGATGATAAAATTTGAATAGAACTAAAAACAATAAGACATGACATATCAGAACAAAACACATGGCAATAGAATATGATAAAGAGAATATAACTGAATAAAACAGAACATTGTCTATTTCATTCCATAATTGTATTTATTATCAGAACAAAAACAGGTGGCATAAAAAAAGAGTGGAAAAAATTAGACAGAACAAAATAAAACATGACAAATCAGAAAAAAATACAAATTTAAGTAAATAGAATAAGGCATGACAGATTATACCAAAACACCTGACAGCAACAGTAGAATGACAAAACAGATTAAAATGGAATTAAACAGAACAGATATGAGCAGAGGGTGGAAATGCATAGCAAATCAGACCAGACCAGAATAAAACAAGGCAAATCATAGAATGGAATTTAACTGAATATCACAACAAAGAATAGATGACAGAAGAGAATCAAATGTAATTAAATAGAAAAAATATAATAGAAAATGGTATAAAACAGAACATAAACCAAATATAATGCAATTTGAAAGTTTAGAGGACAATACAATCAAACTGAAGGAAACATGTCTGATTAAAATCTGCAAAAAATAGAAAAGAACAGAGCATAACACACCTGATAGATTAGCACTGAATGAAACAAAATAGAACAGAACATGACAGAATAGAACAGAACTTCTTACGATGGAAAGCAGACGCATTCTAGGATTCTATTTAGCATGTCCGTATTATTTCATTATACATGCTATTTCCCGCTTTTTGTGTGACTTCATGATTTGACATTTGGAGCTTCATTTACATATCAATTACACTATTTTTCCCTTTTCTTCCTTCAGTTGCTTTCCTGTTTCCTTCTGCATCTTAATGAGTCAGATTTCCCCTCCTCTCTCTTTGTGCCGCCGTGCCTCAGCCCAGCAAGAGCCAGTGTTCGCCACATGTGCTAATCATTGCAGCTCCACTGGCACAAACACTGACAGGAAACATTGGGCGAATTGACTGGCGCGCACGTGAGAAATTGCGCTCCCACATAAATGCAACGTGGCACTGTTACCGCCTGTTATCTGTTACGTTTAAATAGGTTCAATCCCAGGTGCGTGTGACCTGTTAACTGGAGAGGTACTGAGAGAAGCTTCTCAACGCTGTGCCCTTGAGCGAGAAGCGTCGGCTCCAGGGGGGGAACGGCTCCTGCAATTAGCGTAATGTGGGTTGCTTTGGCTGAAAAGTGTTTGGTAAACAACAGGCAGGCTCTAACCTGACAACATGAAACCCGGCGCTGATCCCAACAATGAGATGTACACATTCAGGTATGCATACAGACACGCCGAACTATTACTGCTGTTTGTGCTTTTTATGTTCATTTAGTGCAACCGTACAGAATTAATGTGATTAAAAGAAATCACTTCATTTGATTTGATTGATTAATTGGCATATCATTTAGTTGATTAACTAAAATTGTATGTTGTACATTAGCATTTTCTACACTCTTTGATGATATAATATGGTAATTAAAAAATACACTGAATTTTGAATAAAGTTTCATAAAAATATCTATAGATAGTACTGTTATTTTAATAGCACTAAACTGTTGGTGACTAAACCACTGTAATTACAGGGTTCATACACTTTTACTACTAAAATTACAGGACTTTTCCATGACTTTTCCAAAACTTTCAGGTAAATATGTATGACCTCATGTTTCATGTAATGTCTACGTACAAAAGCACATTCAAATTTATAACAGCATATCAAAAAATATGTGACAATCTATGTAGTTTATATTTATTTTTATATCTGTAAAATAGTTTTTAGAAAGTATCTTGCTGTCTGTGTGAACATTTTAGAAATGTTGGCTTGTTTTCACACGACTTAAAAGAACTGTACAAATTAGCCTGCAGTATCTTAGCTCTGTAGTTACAAATTGTTTCTGGCCACGACGCTCAAAATGTATCTTGAATTACAGTGAAAGCGAGCTAAAAAGCTGAAACTGCTTTTGTATTTTGAAGCTTTTGCAACTGAAGTTGCTTTTTACCCCACACAGAGAACGTCAAGTGAAGGGTCGGACAGCGCAATTTTATTTAAATTTTACCCAATATTATCATCTCAAATATATTCAAGTACACATTTTTTGTTAAACAAATTTTTATGTCTTTTCCAAAACGTTTTGGTCTTATTTGTTTTCCCAAAACATTTTCAGGCCTAGAAAATGCCTTGTCAAAATTCCATGACTTTTCCCTGTAATTCGGTAGCTGTTTATTAAAAATTTAACTAATCTTTTCATTAGATTGACTGTAATTACAGCAAAATCTATAATATTGTGAATTTATTTCAATGTGTTTTCCTGAAATATATGTATAATGTTAATTTTTTTAAATCTGTTTATTTGTGATGGAAAAGGTCTTTGATTCTAAACAGGCACAATTTTGTAATTTACCAACTAGTGTGAGAATGCAGTGTTAAACTTTATGAGTTCTGCTAATGTAGTTAATTACCTTAATAGTTTTGGTCTGAAGTCTGAGTCCATTTAACGTGTTGATGGCTTTCTCTGCATCTTTTGGGTCGATGTAGTTGACGAAACCATAGCCAAGACTCTGCCCTGTAGTGAGGAAGAGAAAATAAATGTTACAGTGTGTTTAGGAAGACATAAAACTGTGAACGCATTTCTTTGAAATACGCTTCCTTTGAAAGCCAATTGCTTGTCCTTGCCAGCTCTTAAAAAACATTCATTAAAAAAACTGCATACATTATGAGAAAGATGACATTAACACTTAACGATATATGTAGCATAATGCCAGACTAGCAGCGCCTAGTGTGAGTTTATGTTTAGATAGTGCACATTAAGCGAAAGCTTTGGTTGGAAAGCTCTGACAGAGTCTTTGGTGGAATTATTTTGATTTAACCTCTTCTAACCGTCTGCTTCTCCTCTGAAGGCGAGGCAGCCATCAGCTGCTATTTGACTTAAACAGAAACCCTGCAGCTAAAGGCCTGTGTGGTATTGCCCCCCCCCTTTTTTCCTTTTCGTTCTTTAAAGATCTCGCCACACAAGTGCAGTGGAACTCGAGAACAGCGCTGCACTTATCCTCATTAATGGAAACAGACAGCGCTAAGTCCACAGTGTACACACAAAGTGAATCACAAATGCGAAAGAGTGCTACGTCTTGCGCCAAACAAACATAAGCGAAAGCACAGCAGATACCACAGGGGGTGCAAGCGGAGAACTTCTCGCTGCCCTCACTTCAAACAGCAAGCCTTCCTTCTCTTTCTGTCTGGATTATGGAGGATTATTAATATTCTCTGACATTCATAAAGAATCAGGTCTGAACCGGCAAACTGAGAAGACACATGACACTATTTAATGTCTGACACTGGTATTTTAAGGTCTCCTTAAATATAAATAGCCATTATTTTATTGCCCAGGTCCAATACAGCAAAATTGGGTCAACCGATGATGGCATTGAATGATGAACGATGATGGGATGAAGGCCTGCTTCAAACTATTGTTTTTATTTTGCTTTTAATTCAGTATTTCCTCTTGCTGTTGTAATGAAGGCTAGCCAGTAAGAGCCATGTGAGTAAACATTGGTTCAAATCCTGCACAGAGTGGTGTGAGTAGAACTAGAGGGTTTACAGTATAGTACAGTAGAGTGTTTTTTTAGTGTCCTTGTTTGTGTGTTTTTCTCCCATGCTGAGACGCTGGGTTTGATTTGGACATGAAGCGGGTAGAGTAGAACTGCTGGAGTTAAACTGTCAAAATATTCTCAGATGTTTCACTCAAACTTTGTTAGCTGAAAGAGGATAATGACACAATTTTTGAAATGCTGTAAGTGTACAGAGCAACAAAAAAAGGAATCGTGGTTATAGCATATGTAGCCTTGATAATTTGGTCTAAGAAATTGAATCAAATGTTTTAATACAACTCTAAATGTTTTGTTTGCAAAGCCAATGACTGACTTTCCATTTAGTCTAGTAGTAAGTAAAATTTCTACTCTTTAAAAGTCTGGGTTGTGTACTATTTTTAAAACATTAATTATGAGAGAGTACCTAAATTACAATAGCAGTGAAGCATTTATAACGTTTCTGAGGATTCCATTTGCAATACATGACATTCTTCATCCAATAATTTAAAGAAAGTTTTCACAAAAAATATTAAGCAGCATTAAAAAAAAAAAAAAACTTTACATAAGCCCCAAATTACCATCCCAGTTTATGGGATCATGTGAAAGTGAAGACTGGAGTAATCGCTGTTAAAAATTCTGTTTTCATCACAGAATAAAGCACATTAAAAAAAAATATTCTAATAGAAATAAAGGATACATTTTTTACTCTATTTTGATCAAATAAATGTCTTAGAGAAACTTATTATTATTATTATTATTAATCTTACTGACCCCAAACTTTTGAATATTAGTTTATTTATATAATATATCATATTTATTTTTTGTTTGTGAATATTCTGTACATGTGCTGTGCCAAGCTCTGAAAAGTGAGAAAGTGTTTGTGTGAGAGAGAAACAGAAATGGAAAGGTTAGTGTAAATGAAGTGTGTTTTCAAAGCGATGTCGTGTAGAACTTCAGCTCTGGATAATGATACATTCAGAGAACACACTGAGAAAGAAGAGACACTGAGCACTCTCTCTGCCTAACCTCTCCATTTGTCTTCCTCCATCTCCAGCATCTCAGCTGTGCTCCTCGCTCTCCTCCCTTTGTGGCCTAGAGCATTTGGCCCCATGTTGGCATGCCCTGTAATGCCATTTCCATTGTGTGTATATGTGCGTGTGGGTCGATGTGTGTGTGTTTTTTAATGGTTGTGTGTTTGAACGTACAATAATGGGTTCATAAAACAATCTGTTTTGTAATGCCCCTTTTCTTGATGGCATTTCAATACTGTCGCTAGCAGTTGTTTTTGCCTCCTTTGGAGTTCTTGCCTGAGGATAAGGTGAGGCTGACCAAGGCCACTGCTTCAGTCAAAGGGATTTCTCCCACCAGTATAACGCACACACATTCCTTCTCCATCACACAGTGGTGCAAGAGAAGAGATTTCAGTCAGAGACCAGAACCAGGCTGTTTGCTAAGTAAAAAGGAATAGCGCACACACCTACATATACTTTGTCATATTCTTAATATTTTAAGAAAATTAAATGAAGAACCCCTTAGTGAGTTGGTTAATTATTAATTTAAGTGCATAATTTCATTATTAGTCTTTGTAGTCTGTGACAATACTGAGAATAAAATCATCCTGCTTTAAAGAAAGAAGACTGTGAGTTGTTTTGACAATCTCTAAGGGCCTTTTTTTGGCAAGGCAATTATTTAGCTAATTTAATTTCCTTGCGAACAGACACATTAACAGAACCTTAAACTGATCTCTATTAAATATCTCATATCTCATCTGTGCTGTGTAACAAACTGCAGAGGCACAACCTCAAAGAAAACATGTAATATTACAGACATGCATGCACGCACATAGCTGTCTATGTTGTATAAACACAACTTAATACTGCACCTGCTTACAGACCTATAGGCTAAGAATGAGGACGGCTGTTGACTTAACTAATCTGTTAGTGAGGCTGTCTAGTTTAACTACAATTTTCTTTTATTAAAAAATGGCCTTAAAGGAGTTGAGACATCTCCACAATAAGAATTAAAGCATGTGGGTGTGCAGTTTACATTTTTTTTTAAGGATACACATTATTGTTAATTAGCATTTATTAGATTTAGACATTTTTTAGATAGTGTTTTTTTTTTCATAGTTTGTAATTTTCTATTTTGCTCGTATCTTTAAAGGGTTAGTTCCAAACACATTTTGCTCATCTTCAGAACACAAATGAAGATATTTTTTAATTTCTTGAAAGTTTTTCAACCCAAAACCTAAATCTGAACAGTAATACATATGAATAAAGTAGTTTAATCAACGTCTTTTGAAAAGAGACAATCGCTTAATATGGTGAACAGGTTAAACGTAGTCTTTTATTCACATATAAGCTTTGATCAGTGAACATAAACATCATCTATCAACATATCTAAGGATAAGACAATACATAGTTTGGAAAATGGATTAAAGATGTAGTCGCTCATTAAATAAACCTTGTTTAAACAGAAAACCAGAAGATATGTCCTTAATTTTTCCTGGTTTAGTTCAATATCTGTTGAAGTGGCGGTGTATTTCTACATGTATACTGTGCTATTTTTTAAACGGTCAGTCTATGGACGGACTGGGCATCTATGGCCATTGTTTTGTGGCTTTTGCTGTTTTTCAACATTCTGTGCTGTGAACATTGTGTTGTCAAGACTATGTGTCAAGTTAAAGTTGTTAACTATGTGTTAAAGTTAAATAGTTCAGCTTAAAAACGTGTCTTGAGACCCCTGCATTCTGTTCCGTTCTCTCTTTTTTGTAGCTGTTTTTGAACACAAGAATGCGTCCTGTGCGGCGGCCCCTTAGAAGTGCATTGGACAGAGTCTGGTGGACCCAATTATATGGGGCTTCAGACAAGCCAACTAGTTGTTCTGACAACCCGTGTGTTTTTGCACATAAAAAAATCAATATCACATGTATGGTGCCCATACGTGAGTATATATATAAAGCCAGTACAGTATATTTGAACATATATATGGTATACACACCTACACAGAAGAGAAAATTCTGTTTCCGCAACCACATCATATACCCACGCAGAGACAGCACATGAATACAAAGCGCATACAAACACAATCTCTTCAGCACAGCCAGGGTTACCTACAATGGACAGCAGCGTAGGTACCAGAGAGGGTTACAGTCAGGGCTGCCTCATGAATTTATTATTGAGGGAAGTAAGAATCACAGAGAATGTTTCATGGCAAAGTCAGCGCTCTGCTATCCTGCATCAGACCTTCTCTGTGAATGTTTCATGTCATGTTTGATCTACAGAAGTGTGATTATATTCTGGCATAAACATGCAGGGCCGAATGTGCTGTTTACGTGGAATCAAAGAGAATATTTTCCTTTCTTTTTTCTTTGTCAAGCGAGATGATCGATACACATAAACTGTGTAAATTGTGAAGCTGCAAAAAGGTGATTGAGGATTTTGACAGAGCCCATTAGAAAGAGCAATAAACATCAAATGCCAAGGCAAAAGAGAATTACCTCTATGCTGTTTAATTAGTGTAATGGTTACATTAACATATATATTTTAATTGTCAATTAAATTTGAATCTGAAATGATGCATTGTACTTTTAATGAGCTTTTAATGAGTGCGGATCTCCATTTTTCGAGCACTTTCCGTTCCCCAGCAGGATAGACGTGCAGTCGAATTTGGAAACATTGGAAGGGTTTTTCAAAGACAATGCTTAACACCAATTAAAAGGATATTTTTCACAAATAAACAGATTATGACTATTAGTGTGTAGGCTCCTGATGGGTTTTTCATTGCAATGGGACACGGCTGAAGCTGGAGCGTGATAGTGATGCTCGAAAGCTTGATGTGTGGTTATGTGTGTAAACAGTGTGTGTGTAAACTAAGCAGTGCAGATTGGCTGGTTAGCATCCTCTGCATCCAAAAAAAAAAAAAAAAAAACACATTTTTTTTCTTCACAACAACCCAAAGTGCATGTGCACAAGTATAATTAGATCTATCCAAGTATATGAAATATCTTTAAGCAATGTACAGTACACTAAGGTTCAAAAGTTTGCATTTTTTTATATTTTGAAAGATACTCATGCTCATTCCACTTTTATTTGATTAGAAATAAAAAAGTGACATGGTAAAATAATTCAGAACTCTCTAAATAACAAAATTATCTCTGCACATTTAAAAGTTAAATTCCAATAAATCTGGTAAATTCAATCACAAGGTATCTTCCTTTTTGAGGCTTTGAAAAGTTCATTGTAGTTGCTTAGTGTAAGATCTTGTAATGGCCACAACCAATCATCAATTTCAATATGTAATTTCCTTATGAAATGATGTGGGGTCCCATGCGGAGCAAAGATAGCTGATTACAAATCACATACTTCCAGGTGGTCCATCGCCAAACGAGCATCTGCCATTGAGAAGAGTGGGAATACTAACGGATAACAGGTATTATAGACCCCCTGCTGTATGATTTTATAACCTGGGGTGTATGTTTGTGATCCAGAAAATATGATCCATAATATGCACAGCTGCATGGTGTTCCCAAGAGATGTTGCTTAAGTATGTTGTCATGTTTGTGAACTCGCTGTGCTGTATGTGTGCATGAAGAAAAACCATAATTATTAGTTGTATCATCTCTACACCGGAGCCATAGGTCCCAAAGACGCTGTCCTCTTTTTCTCTCGTAATCACCACCTCAATGATAGCGAAGATGAGGAAGATGAGGAAGGGCAGACCTAAGCTACCCGGGTCTAGGTCTCCTTTAGCTCTTGAGGAACACGCTGAGTTAAATGGGAGGAATGAGATGTTTCTCTCTCCACTAAATTGAGGCTGTTTGGAGTGAGAGGCTCCATTTGGAGGAGTCGCATTTGAACCATTACGCCTCTTACCTCAGCAGCAGGAGTCAGAGTGTGTGAGATGATAAAATGAGTGTGTGTCCAGTGGGTGTCCTTTCTGTCTTTCTCACACACACTTTATGGTACATATCATTTACCATAACACACTTGCGTGCGCACACACTTATTCCGCTGTTCTCAAGATCATTTATCATCAAAGCTTTGCACATGAAAGATATATTTGGCTGATTTTCCCTGTTCTGCGGCTTGGCAGTGAGCTAAAAGTCTTCACGCTAGATTTTTACTAATTTCCCCCTCTCTCTACATCAATTGTTGATACATAATTTAAAGGCCCAGTGCTTCCATTGATTGAAAATGAGATGAACATTGTAGCAAACACAGCACTGCCTCCAGCAACACCCACCCCTCCCCACAAAACCCTCCGGCAGCCATGTTGTGCCTACAGTTGCAGTTCCCTTAAGCTTAAATCAGGTGGGATAGCTGAAACTAGCATTCGCTTGAGAGAGAACAGCAGGACAGACGCGAGATGACAGCTCAACGAGCATGTGACATTAACGCACCTTGATATCACAAAGCTCTCTGGCTACGAACAGGAAAATCTGTTTGGTCAGACTTAAATTTAGTCACATTTAGGATGTGGAAGGCAAAAAGAGAGGAAGGACGAAAATCCATTTCAATTTGTCAAAACAAATGTATCACCGCTGCTGCTTGCTTGACATTCCGCCCTTGTTGCTACAGCATCAAGGGACAGAGACATGTCTCTGCAGTAAAAGAAATCTCAAAGACATTGTTTGCAACATTTTCTATAGTATACAAGTACACCATTGCATCACAGCTTGCGTAATGCCAAAAGATAGCAACACACAACTTTACGACTTCATTTAATTAGCTTAGTGATCTTCCATCTAAAGAGACAAAAGCTGACTGAAGTGTAATTGGATAATGTAAGGTGAAATGAGATAATCTCTATTCTTAATGCTGTTTATCGTTGCATCTAATAGCCTTAATTCGACCCATTTGTACATAAAACACTTAAGGGATGCCTAAGTGCTCTCTCCCAGACAAAAGCATCATTCTGATTGGATTTGCATTAGAGATTCATATTTCGCTAAGAGGTTGTGTAAAACCATTAGCTTACCTCACCTTGTGCGAACCTAAGGCCTGTTTCTTGCGTACTTACTGTACTTGCTGTGTGTTTTAAAAAACAAAAGTTAATATTGTACTTTTAACTGCTAATTGCAAATATGAAAAATATTGGAAACATTGGAGTAAAAAGTAAACAGGTAAATAAGACCTGTTCAAAATAAGATATAAAGTTGTATTATTTAATGCAAAAAGAGCTTCATCAATTGCAATTGTAAAATACAAATGTACTTTACTAAAACTACGTAAGACTATGGTTTTATTATAATAAAAATGTATTAACCACCACATGTTTTTTGCCATGGTTAATTTTTGTATGGGATATAACCTGGTGTTTGGAGTTGGTAGGGTTCATTCAAAATGGTGCCATTTACTTGACGAAACTCAGTAGTATATTGTAATATTAATACAATTTATAAAATAAAACAATTTTTTTTTATTTCAATATATTTGAACCATAACTTTAGTCTTCAGTATTACATGATGGTTCAGAAATATTTGAATATGCTGATTTAATGTGCACAAATATATCATTATGATCGATGATAAAATGGTTGTGCTGCTTAATATTCTACTTTTTTTTAAACAAAAACAAATCTTACTGACTTAATCATTGCAAGCTTAATTGAGGATTAAGAGTTTGTGACATACAGAGCTCCAATTACAAGAAACCAACATGTACTTTTATGTGAAATACCTTAAATGAATGAAAACTTAGGGTTAGCCTGCTGAACTTTTAGTTTGTTTATTTTTCCGCTTTCTACTGAGTTCCATAGGCACTGATTCAGTGTAGCCTAGCACATTGGTAACATCAGTCAAACTAAACACCCAATGATTTCACCAACTCACACCCTAGTAAACCCTATACTGTAAATCCATCTGAAATTATGCGTCTGTATTTTGCTGTGCCAGGTTGGCGACAGCTGGAAGACACAGGAATCTCCCGCCCCCATTCCCCCACTCTGCTGTGTCGGAGCCTGGGGCGTGTTGGCGTGTAGCCTGTAGTGTGTGGGCTGTCTGGGAGGAGTGTGCATGTGGAAACGAACGGAGCCCCTGTAAATCTGGGACACCCCAACGAAGCGACGTCAGACCCCGCATACTAGATGACAACACTGGCAGCCACCCCAGGGAACGCTGAGATCCCACGCTCACTTGGAACTGCTGGAGCTGCATGGAGCCAGTGGCTAATGCCAAGCTAACCGCAAGGTAATATTTGTGACTAACCTCAGTAGCACTTCGTGGGTTCGCAATATTGCTAGAGAAAAAAAAAGAACAGTAAAGTTTGCAATAATGGAAATGTTGGCTGGATTTTATAGGAATTATGGCTGTTCAAGCTTGATTCCGGATAATATGGATAAACGCTGACTCACTCTGTATATAAGAGGCTATTTTAGGTGAATATTTTGATTCTGTGTTCATTGGCGGTGATGCTACTGGTGAAGGAGAAAACTCTGATTTGCTGTTCCGTTTAGCAAACAAAGATGCATGAGAATGAAAGCAAAAGTGATGAATGTGAGCAAAGAATTCAACACCACAAAAAAACGTGGCTGCTGGATCTTTGATAGTGGTATAGTAAGTTAGACCTCTAAGCTAAAAAGCAGTTTTTTTAACCTCTCTGGCAAAATATAATAAAAAAAATTGAAATCTTAAATTTAAATAGGCTTGATAGTTTCAGAATGAAAAGAAGAGACCAAAGGAAAAGGAGTTAGTGTTTTGTTTGTAAATGATCACATTTAGCAAATTAACTTTTGCAGAACAAGGTGAAAAAACACTTTTTTTCCCAGAATGCATTTTCTGTGAAGAATTATTTTTAAAGTGCAGTTCAGTGGTGAATTTCCTCCTCCTGCCATTCCAATTCAGATTTTCTTTTGGATGTGGCCAATTCAAATTCATACTCAAGAACTATAAGTTGGCCAATTTTCGATTATGATTGTAGCTCACCAAACACAAGCCCATGGCTTCAACTCTGATACAAGATTGCAGCAAATGTCAGCAGCAATTGGAGAAAAAAAATAAAGCCAAATTTTCCCCATTCACATTTTTATATAACCCAATAGAAAGTAAATAGCCTTCTCTGAAAAAACAAAACAATAAAACAGAAGGTGATTGGTTTATTCCTGTGCTCATGTTTGTCAGCGGCTGTGTGATGGTGACAGAAAGTTCATTGTCAAACAATGTAAATGAGGTCTGAATGTTTTACCCTGAATAACAACCTATCATTTACTTTGTTTACTCCAGGCTGAATGCGGAACATATCACGACGCCGAATTATGTGAGGAGTTGGTGTTCCCTGCAATCACTACGGTAGCTAATTCCTGCTATTCTAACAGACTTTCCCCCAATACCAATTTCACCTGTACAATTTCAGCACTTAGACACCACGTTTTATGTGTTTGGTTGTTTTAATTCAGCCTTATGCTGTTTTTAACAGAAAATGACAAAACATGGAAAACAGTTCATGATTTATTTCTACAGCATCAGATAAACACGGCGCATGTTTGACATGGAGATTTTTCACACTTTTGCAGCAGTCTAACACTTACTGAGGTGTTTCAAACCTCAACGTGCTTTTGCAAACATCAAGCACAATGAATTTTTCATGCCACTACATCTGCTTTTCCCTGCAGTTTTTCATCAGTATGATGGTGTGAGTTCCAGCACATCTGCCAAGGAATGCTAAGATGTCTTCCTGGTTTTAAATCACATGCCATCCTTAATTTGCTAGTGGGTGGAGCAGGCTGCTCTCCGGTCAGTATAGAGACACAAGTCATACAGTATACCCTTCCGCATTGATGTCGGCTCAGCTTGACGGCAAGGTTAGCATGCGCTAAGCTTGGCAGCAGACCGCGGACACCGCGTTCGGGTCAGCAGCATGACAGATGGTTGGGTGCTCGCCGTACGAGTGGGTTGTGTACCTGAACAAGCAGTTGCACAAAGCTTCTTTGATGTAAGCTACATAAGTGTTAAACACAGAGCAAACTGATAGCAGCACCGCCGCCTGTGCCAAGCCATTAAATACCAACAATGGCATCTGCGGATTGGGCAAGAAGGGGAAAATAATGAAGCAAAATGGCAGGCGACAAAGCAGGTTGGGAGCGATAGCATGTGCCGCTTGCTTTTCTGCTACACAGGGAGAGGCCTAAACTGCGCAGGGGGGGGATGGGGGGTGGTGTGAAGGGGGGTTGGCGCTGTTTCTCAGAAGCCATTTTTAATCGTGAGGTAATTATTTACTGCTTGAAGAATATGAACAGAAGATTATCTGCAGTCGCTCTTTTTTTTTTTTTCCCCTCCTCTCCTCATCAGATGGAAAATCACAGGTGCAATCAATTCACGTCCCTGCCTGAGTGTGTCCTTTTTCTGCCGTATCATTATAAACACAATTGTGTTCATTTTCACGCAGAAAAAAAGGATCCGCAGAGCTGGAGAACCTGACAAGTATCCAATTCTTTTCCCCTTTCGAACCGCCGCTCAATCAGTCTTTTCCATTTTGCTTTGTGCTGATAGCCAGAAGCGTTAACACTTTCTTAATGTATTCCATTAAAAGTTTTCATTCAAAATGATTCCTGGCTCACAGAAAATCACCATTACTCCCTATGGGCTATGTGTTTATCCTCACTATTAGCACAGAACGGGTGTTGCTGAGGTAGCAACACTGGGCTGGGGATGTGTGCATTTAGAGTAGGGGATTTTCAGCTTGATTCAAACCTTTAAAAACAAAGGCTTTCCGCTAAGTTAGCAGCATCGCCATCTGCTTTATTCGGCATCTCGACACAATCCTTGCGGTAATGACTTCTGAAATGCTTTCCCCACTGTGAGGAATGTGATAAAGCCGCTTCTGCTGACACTTTACATAATCGCTGATAAATATTGGCCCACTGTCTCTTTTAATTCACAGTCTACAGAAATGAATTATTCTTAGAATTATTCTTTTGTGCAATGAATCAACCAAAAAACTAATAAATAAATTAAAATAAAATACAATTAGTGATGTGTTTTGATGCTGCTTTGTCAGTAAACTACATATAGTCTATTTTAGGCTTCAGGGACCTATGTGTGAAAGGAGTGAGATTACTTATTTATTAAACCTTAAGATTATTGCAAATTTCTTTCATTTCAAATGCCAAGGTCACATTAAAGGGATAGTTTTCGCCAAAATCTAAATTTACTCACTATGTATTCATCCTTCACTTGTTCAAAACCTGTTTGAGTTTCTTTCTTCTCTTGAACACAAAATAAGATATTTTAAAGAAAGCTGAAAACCTGTAACCATTGACATCTATAGTAGAAAAACAAATACTATGGAAGTCAATGGTTACAGGTGTTCAGCTTTCTTTAAATATCTTCGTATGTGTTCAACAGAAGAAAGAAACTCAAACAGTTTTGAAACAAGTGAAGGATTTGTTAATGATGACAGATTTATTTTTAGTTTTGGATGAACTATCCCCTTAACTGTGTTTTGTTTGCAATAAGGTTAAATTTGTTAACAGTAGATAACCTCACTGGAGACCATGAACAACAAACTTGAGTTTCAACTATATATATTTCAACTATATACTGTATAGAGCAACAAATATTGCTCACTGTTAATTGCTTTAATTTGTTAGTTTAATTTATTTAATTAGTTTAACCTTAACTTATTTTACATTTTAAATGTATCATTTTTATTTTTTACTTCACAGACAAAAAGTGTGAAATACTCTTAACATGGATTTAGTATAGACCAAAGTAAAACAGCCTTAGCAAGATCCCAAAATATAATTTCCATTAAAGAATGAATGGTGCATTTATGTGTGCTGAAATTGCATGTGGATCAACTGTTAGAAGTTGTTAGTAGACTAGTTGGAAAATGTGTTTTTTGCTATCTAAAAGAGAGTGCTTCTTGAAGAAACATTCATGCGTGTATGACTACATTAAATAAAAGATTGAGCCTCAGGTCTCCAGTGCATTGCACGTACAGCCAGAGGTCAGAAAGAAGATGATGAGAGAGCATGTGTGCATTTGAATGTGCAAGAAGAGGAAAGAGAAGGACGGATAAACAATCTAGGGTGGCACTTTGGCAAGCGGGAGTCACCCGGGCTTGACAGGGCAAGAGAACAGTAGCCGTGGCAAACGGTACATCACTGCATTGCATCTCATCAAAGCTGACAGGAGCGGGGGAAAGAAAAAAGGAAAAAAGAAGAAGCCTGTCTATTACGTGCAAAGGCCCAAAGCTTCTCACCTTGTCGAGGGAGCCGTCTCTCGCTAGCTTTTCAACTGCCATGTAAAAGGCTTGCTTGAACGTCAGAATTCTTTGAAAAGCTGAGAAGTGACTTCACGCCGACGTCCAAACCCTATAGATGAAAGTCGTGCGGAGAGCTCAGAAAGGTTGATCTGGTCAAATATTATGACATCGGGGTTCAGAAGTAATCTCTGATGCCCCACAATCTATTTTGAACCCCAGACAGCAGCTAATGACAGCAGCAGACAGAACTCGCTGCCTCCTTGCTCACTCTGCTTTTACAATGATCAAAAAGCGATTTGTTAGCTTAAAATTCTGAACTGGGAAATTGCACCCCTGGGATCCCAGAGCAAAGAGTGCGGTACAGGGAAGAGCTGTGTTTATGATGCACTATGTGTTCCTGCGTCTGAACAAGGACTGAGTGGTAAGACAGTGAGTGATCCTGAGTAATGTTATGTTATCTTTTGGCTAACGCAACCAGCTACTTAAAAAAAAACACGTTCCATTTGGTGTATGTGACCATATCCCGAGACTTTCTCACATGTAAGGACTGAAAAAGGAGCATGTGTCAACTCTCATGATGATGATTCTAATGACGATTCTGTTGCCCAACCATCTGACTGCCTGGCAATGAAATCCTGAAAAACCTGTGGTCAAGAGCCAAGAGTTTTTCTCTCCCTCCGTCTCTCTCTCTTCCCTTTTGTCTCAAAACCAGTGGCTTTAGGCCTGGCCCTGTTTTAATGAGATTATCCAGAGCGAAGTGTCACTAAGTAGGATATAAAATGGAGGCCATTATCTGGCATTATTTCTGAGCAGCCTCCCCATCCATCTGCTTACCACCCACATAGTCACTACGGTGGGATTAGAACTCTTATTAGCAGGGGAGTACTGCTTAAACACCTCTATGTCCTCTTTTTCTCTCCTTTTTTCTCTCTGGGCACTGTAAACAAAAGAATAGCCCCTCTCGTCCAATGTTTCCAACTCCAGAATTGTCCTGAAATTTTGGTATGACGAAATACAACTGCATCAGACAGATCCAATGACACAGTGATTGTATTGTGAGTCTTTATTTTTTATTTCAATTGTTCTAATAAATATGCAACAGCGATTGCCATTTTTGAGTGAAAATACAAAATAGACCTTCAACTTGCAGAATAAGCTAAAACGTTTTTCTTTACATTTTATTATAAAATGATGTTTTATTTGTATGTTTTTTTTAAGTTATGACTTTTTTTAGATCAGATGTGCTTAGTACCTTTTACATTAAAAATATATTTCATATTTTATAAAGTAATACATCTTTATATCTAATTACAATCATTTTTATTAAGCAATGATCAGAATGGTGTTTTATTTTTACATCTATTAAGCTAAATGAGGATGGAACAGTATTTTACATTTTGTTTTAATATAAGTATTTGAAAAATAAAGCAATCACTTGGATATAATGTGCTTTCTATGTGTATAAAATACATTTTGAGAATTTCATTTGATGCAAACACCAAAACTGGTGAACGTGTGTATTATTCAGTGTTTTTGTCAGTAACAACATGCTTTTTTCCGCAACTATTATTCAAATATGTGATTCATCCTACTAATTATTTTGATTAACATTTTAATCAATCGGCAGCTACGTTAAAAGCTAATGACTCCTCCTGTTTCAACTTAATTGGCTCGCATCCCAAAGTTTTGCTTTCTAGCTAACCTATAATACCCAAGACATTGCATCCCTTCTGCCTCCACTACACACAGTTCATTATGCAAATCGAATGCAAATCTTTTTTTTTCTGTTGTCCCACTTCCTTATTAGTACCTGTGATTTTGTCTCGAACCAGCTTGCAGGACTCGATCTCGCCAATGCTGCCGAAGAGGCTGCGGAACTCTTCCTGGGTCATGTTCTGGGGCAGGTAGTTGACGATGAGGTTGGTCTTGCTGTCATCATTAGAGCCGCCGGTCTGCATGGGCGAGGGGCAGCTGCGGCTGTTGCTGGAGGGTCCGTTGGCTGTGGCGGAGTTTGGCCCATTCGTCACCTGAGGCTCCATGTTGCTGATTATCTGCAGACAAAAGACGAGTTGAAGGACTTGGCATTTGAAATGTGAGCATTGATCCCTTGTAAACTTGATTCTTGTACACCCACCATAAAGAACTAAAATTTTTGCACTGACTAATCTGGTTTACATTATATTGAGAAGAAAATATGTAGCGTTATTAACATCCCAAATAAAAAGGGGGTTGGAATAATCTGGTGTATGCAGCTGTATCTGCAACTATTAGCTGTGAAACCTCACAGACTGACTCTAAATAATACAATGCATGACACACTTACTGAAAAACTGTTTATGCATCTCTAGACTTTCAGTACCTTTCTTCCTCCCTCCCCCTCACTCTATCACTGATATTTTTGAGTTTGGCTGTGCGTTTTGATGGTTGGCTCAACTTGACAGTAACAATGTGAGCCCTTCAGCGTGGAGCGACTGTCATGGCGAACAGCGTTTGCCACTGGTTTAGCCGTGCGCTTTTAAGAGCAGGTGTTTGAAGAGAAGCTTTTTGGCCCTGGGGAAGAAGGAACAGAGGAGGCCCCAGTCTGTGCTGCTTTTCAGCCTCAAACTTTTTTATTTCAAGATTGCTCCACACTGCAGCTAAATGTATTCATCCATTTGCATAAAGGATGTTTGTGTGTGAGTGCATGTGTGTTTAATTTTGTCACCCGACTCAATTTGAGGGGGCTGGGTGACATCTAGAATCGTGTCATATTCTGACTGTCACAAGGGTTGAAGATATGAGTGAGCACGTGTGAGAGAGAGAGCAGATTAGGGGGCAAATCTTCATGGTTGCAAAAGCAACACTGCATGAGATTTTCTCAAGGGAAAAAAACAACCGCCGGTGGTGCACTTTCGCTTCGGCTTTTACACCTTTTTTAACACTACGCTGACCTTCTCTGACTGTCTGAATAGCCATAGCAGAACCTAATATGTGTCCTAACTATAGATGGTGTGACAAAGGAACACAACATTTAGTTGGCCGCTTGGAATCACCTCCCACACTGAAATATTATTGGACCCTATTCTAGCTCCTCGTGCTTATTAATGAATATGGAGAACCCTGAGAGAAAATTTTGCAGTTTGTTATTGTCGAGTCTACGTAAGACATGCTGTAATGATCATCCCATTGTGTGCAGTGTGTTTTACAGTATCAGTCCTTTAGGAACATTCAATGAGGGCTTTGAATGGCAGGCAAAATGCTGAGACCAAAAACAGGATAGAAGAAGGAAAAACTCTGAAATTAAAAAATAAGTATTTAAACAGCTAGCATGACCTGATTACAGCTCATGTATAAAACGTTTAAAACGTGACTTGATGTGGCATAATTCAGAGCAAGATCTGCATTGAAATAGTGAAGGAATAGTGCTAATGTTTCCTGCTGATATATTCGAGAGTGGAAAATAATAGAGATGAGGAGGAGAAAAAAATGGATCTAAGCTGAAATTCAGCTGCACTTATTTTTAGCTCTTCAAAAAATACTCCGAATCTGCACTCTGAAGTTTGACTCTCCTTTATCAAAGCGGGCATATTTAGAAAGGTTAACAATTTTTCCCCATCTGACACCATGCTAGTGTTTGCACTGGAGTATTAAAAAAAAGAAAGAAAGAAAAAAACAACACATGCACAGTAGAGGACGAAAAAACAAAGCTGTTTAGTTGCGTATGATGAGAAACCATCAAATAGAGCTGCAGCATTTCTCTGCTCTCCCTAAATGATCTTTAAAGTCAATGTGAAATCAAAACTGACCTTATTTACTTTCTTAATGCATGTTTTGGGTCTTATTGAAATATTCATTTGTGTTTATTATTCCAAAATTGAAAATCTTAATCTTTATGCAAAATACTCTTCATCCTAAAATACTTTCCTTTTGTGGTGAAACATATCTGTTAACTAATAATCAAATAGCTATATAAAAGAAAAAAAAACATATAGTCTATCCATTTTGTTTGAACATAACGTTTCTCTCAGAGTAAAATGGTAACAAAAAGGACAGACTTTGCATGCATCCTTTTTTCTTGGATCAATTGCTGTCTCCATTTTTAGTCTTTGTATACGTTCACATTTTTCCGACGTGACAAATAGAAAAAAAGCTGCCCGCAGCCCATAGGAGGCTCATCTGCAAAGCTCTCAGGATATGCATGTAAATGGATCCTGTTCCGCACTTCTCTGCAGCAAAAAAGGGATAGAGCGACACAAAGGGACAAAATAGCCATCACCACAGCAGGTCTTGATTGATGTGTGAGTGTGTACGTGTTTATTTCTGTGTTTTCATGTGTGTGCATGTGTGAGGGGAGACTTATTAAGTCTGTTTGCGGCTCCCGCTGTGCACTGTTCTTTCAGGTGGAAAAAAAAGGAATGCTCAAACCTCATGGGATGAGAGCTCTGCATATTCCAGAGAAAGAACAGATGAACCTTTCATTCTGATTCCAGGGACCTGTTGTGTCTCGATGGCCAATTAAAGACCTTTGTGATCCCTTCCTTAGCACTTATACAGTATGCTGCCTTATTATTTTCCTGTAGTTGAACTCCTCATGTCGTCATATTGAGAAGGGCAATTGTTCCTTTACTTATTCATTGTTGCTAGACCTTTGCCCCAGCAGCTGACAGGGGTCAGTGCAGTGATTTTTCTCTTTTTCCCTGGCTACTATTTCAGAGCAGTTAAAGATTTGATTTAAAATCAGAATTGACCATATAATAATAATAATAATAATAATAATAATAATAATAATAATGTCTTTCTGAGTGAATCGCTTTTTTTCAGCCACCTGCATTCTTCAAAAATTTATTAATGGGTCTTAATGGGCTCACTGAATCATTCACTTAAATTATTTGTTCAAAAATCAGTTTAGGAAATTTATAAAAATATTACATATATTAAAATATATCTTAATAATAAATATATCTTAATAATATAAAATATAAAATAAATTGTAATATTTTAGTTTAAGAACCAGTTTCCACAGTTAACTACTGGCTTATTACCTGCCTATTATTAAGATATTGGCTGTTTATTAGTACTTAAAAAGTACGATCTTATTTTACATCCCTAATCCTACCCAATACCTCAACCCAACTTTTACCTTACTAACTATTAGTAAGCACCTAATTAGTAGTTTATTGAGCTAAAAGTCTTAGTTAATGGTTTGTAAATAGAGAGAATTGTACTTTAAAACAGTGTTTCTCAACCACGTTCCTGGTGGACCACCAACATTGCATGTTTTGGATGTCTCCTTTGTCTGTCATCCCTATTACAGGTCTTTCAGTCTCTGCTACTGAGCTGATCTGAATCAGGTGTGTTTGGTTAAGGGGACATGGAAAATGTGCAGAGTTGGTGGTCCTTCAGGAACATGCTTGAGAAACACTGCCTTAAAATATAGTGTGAATAAAACAACAATAAAATTAGTTTTTCATAATTGCTTTTTAAAGGGTCCCCTAAAGTGCCTTGAAACATGCAGCATAATTCAGTTGATGTAATTTCAACTTAAAAAGTAGGAGAGGGTGAAACATATCAAGCAGTCCACCCTCTTTTTTAAAACAAGCAATAGAGTCTTTATATCACAGCTCAGGCAGATCTGTTGAGCTTGGTAAAGCTGCATTTGGCAGCATATGACAGCCACAGTCTAATATTAATGCTGAGTCTGTCTAACAGTTTTTTTCTAGCCTCCTACATATATCGCTTTACAATACAGCATTTTGTGCTGAATTCAAATAGGTTTGATACGTTTTGTGTTTTATGGTCTGTGCATATGGCCCACTCTTTGCTATCATGACTTTAGACTGGAGCATAATGGGTGAGTTTTGTTATTGTTTTGTAGCATATTAGCTTATTGATACCATTAACACTACTCAAAATTGAATAAAAAAAAACTTCCCTAAAAAAAGTGTCATCATTTTGTTCTGTGGAACATATATTGGCTGAAATGTAAATTCATGTGTTTTATTATCTCTGGTTATATGCTTTATCAAAAAGTTTGCATTAACAAATTTGTTACTATGTATTTAGATACATTTGGGCATGTCAGCAAACTAAAACACACAAAAGAATTATTGATTAACATTGATTAACTATAAAAAAAAAAAAAAAACTGGTTTCCAACTCGTTTGGATAGTTAGCATGGTCAATTTAACAGTTGGGGTCACATAGCTGAGCAACTGCCATTGATATTGATGCCAAATGCTAATGGCTTTCTCCAAGTTTTGCAGAGCCCAGGTGTGATTTCTCAGGATAACTATTTCAGTGATATTTGTGTCGGGTAGTATGGAAAAATGCACTTACAGCAGCTTTAACTGGAATAGTACAATATAAACTTTTGTGGTTTAGATGCTAGTAGCTACAGTAATGTAGAGCTTAGCTGGCTCTGTCTGTTTATGCTGTAGTAGGCATCGAGACAGTTAGACAGACAGACAGGCAAGGCGAGCAGACAGGCAGACATGATAAGCCATCACAAAGGCCTTGGTGTCAGCCGGGGGACAGGCATCATCTTCTCTTTGATTCAACTGAACAGTAGCCCCAGATTACACTCCTTTATTTTTTCAAATGCAATGGCAGATATGCCGACTGTTTCTGAATGCTGCTCTGCCCAGCGCAGACTACAACGTGTGTATGTGTGCATGGATGCGGGAAGGAAGAGGCTCTGCCACTCTGTCTTACATAAGTGCCTTAGAGGATGTCAGGACAGGGATAAAAATACAGGTTCAACCAGTCCAATGTCCCTGAGTCACGCAGAGCCAGAGGTGTGTGTGTATGTGTGTGTGTGTGTGTGTTCACAGCACTGCAGATAGATGCATTTCAGTGTGTGACGCTGATACCTGCCATTTCCACACAGCACTTTAATGGCTTTATTAGCTAAGATGATAAAATGTCAGGTTTCTATTCTGATGTGTTTTTACTGGTAATGCTCTCCAGTTATTACCGGAGTCTTCTGATGCTAGAGCTCCCTTCTATAGACGTATGCTCTTATTTATGTGGACCTGTGACAGCTATATCTAGGAGAAAATAACACTAGTAAAAATGTTGAGGTTTATGTAAAAAAGAGAGAGAGAGAGAGAGAAGAAATGGGATTATTTGCAAATGCAATGCAAATCAAGATTAATATTCTTTTTTTTAGACATTCTTGAGGCATAAATGCAGTATTTTAGTAGCGCAAGACACTGAAATGTTTCACAGACATAATACATATTGACAATACAACATTCACCCATAATTTGTTATCAGGTAACACCCCTAATAACAATTACAGTAATAACACTAATAATAAGTTTTATTTAAAACTTATTATTAGGCCTCTTTTTCTCTACCCCTGCACACACCCTCCCTCTTACAGCACAGCGTCATATAGCAGCAATATGGCTATTAATGGGGTAAAAATGGCAGTTAGTGGGCAGCAGTCTCCTTACCATCTTTGGCTGTGTCAGCAGTCCCTTCTCAGCCCAGCCCTGGAGCTGCGGCAGGTCTGCCTGACGCCACTGAGTCTCTGTCGATCCCTACGGGAGGGGGGCAGGGTCAATAATCAAACATGCCCATTTTTCTCCATATCAAACAGACACTCCTGACGGTCTCCAGGCACACTAAAACATACAGGTGGCTTTGAATTTGACTCGAAGGACACAATCGTTTAAATTTAGTTTGTTTTTTGATATGCTATAATGAAAATGGGAGCTATAGGTGCTTGCAGAGAACGGGTGATATATAGAATAGCCTATTCGCTGATGAAACTGAAGTGTTTTTTCACGCTCCAGGCTATAGACGAATTTGTGTAGGATATAGAAACTGCAAGTTGTGAAAAACAGCAAGCCTCCGACTGTAGATTTAATATCATGGGTTTTCCGACAAATCCAGCTTCGTAAACAAGACCTTAGAGGACCAATACCGAGGCTGCCGCAATCACAGCTTGAGCCGTGGTGCTAACAGCGAAAACAGCCAATTTAGGAAAAGAGGGAGACTCTGAGCGTGACCTTTCTGTTGGATGGATGGATTGAGGAGAAGGCATCCAGCACCACACGATAAAGGAGACACTTCTGCATCCAACGGGATGGAGGAGGACTTGGGGGAGGGCCTCTGTGTCCTCTGCAGATATTTAAATTGTTCATGTAAGCGCCCAGGTGTCGGAGTCTAGCAAAAAATGAACTGTCAGCGGAGAAGAGAAAGGAGAAAGAGATGGGGTGGGCAGTTGGATTGCTGACAGCTCTCGGTATAGCGTTATCTGGGGCATGGGTCTGTAATTTAAAAAAGAGCCTCATGGGATTTTTTTTTTTTAATCTCATGTGCCACCTTGGTTTTAGTTTTATTGAGGACCGCAGGGTGTAACAAAACACTTTTATTGTTCTAGTGATGAAACATCAGTGTACATACAGCATTAAATGTGATGTCTATTTGGTCTCTAATGAAACAACATATCTGCATGAACCAATCATAAGCTTTACATCCACATGCTGAATCATTCAAAAAAATAAGTGGGATGACACAGCCAAATGATGCATCAAACTTTTGGTGCATCATTCACAGTAAGGTTTAAAAAGTGCTCGCTGTTACTCTGGTTACAGAGGACAGATCAATGTCTGCGGGCGACAGAAGGGAGAGGACAGACTATAAATGAATTCATCTTCTGTTTTCACTGACCTTTTCTCAAAGCTCAAAGGAATCAAAAATGGAATACGTAACAATGGAGAAATAGTGGTTTGTTCTCTTTCTGTCTTATTTTCTCTCTCTTCCTTCCCTTTCTAGTTTTCTTAAAAATAAAAAATAGACCTAGATAAACTGCTGTTGTCCATGCACACAAACCACTGTATTTCAACAAGCATATAAATTAAAATACCATTTGTTTCCTTAAATCATTTATCAGATGAGCCAGATCTGAGAAGCTGCAGTTGTAAGGTAAGTTTATATTTACTTCATTATATTAACTTTTTGACTCTCTCTCTCTCTCTCTCTCTCTCTCTCACACACACACACACACACGCACACAAACACACTAACTAAAAATGACTTTTGGGGATATACACATTTTAAAAAATATTTTAATGAAGAAAAATGGACTGATCATGTTGATGATATAGAAAGACATTTAATAAAACATTTATGCTTTCCATTTAGGCTAATACACTAACACATGACAGAAAATTCAACGGGGTTTTTAAAATGTAGATCTCATACCACTTTAGTACAGCTTCACCATTGCCTTATACACAGTAGCAACAAAAAACAATAAAAACAGAGATGTCACCTCACCTCTGTGATCCAAAAAAAAAAAATCTCCCACGCTTTTCTTTCCTGTCTTGATGGTCAATAAATCAGCCACTTCATCCACAACAGAACGTTCTCGGTCAAACAACCCATACTTAACCTTGTACAGGAACCATACTGGACCGAAGCATTTCACACAATCGTTTCCATGCGCCCACAGCCCGTATCACACAACCTTGCGGAAGGTAATTGACATGACAAAGACGCTGTTAAGAACTGTCTGCCACAAAATGGAGGTCACATCAATAGCTAAATGTATATGTATATCTTTTGTATCACACACTCACACTGTACAGTGCCGCATAAAGGAGAATTTCATCGCGAAATGTTTCTTTTTGCACCATAATTTCAATTTACTCATACTGGCCAAAACCCATAGCCAGGGAATAACCTTTTCCTTCATTCATTTTTTTTAGCTTCTTAAGAGAAGCAGCAGGAGTCTAGGTAAGTAACCCTAGACTAAATCCTTTAAAATAATTCTCAGCTTGAGAAATAAACAAATTTGTACTTAACAGAGTCTCCGGGCGGAGGGTACAAGTCTCCTTAATGTTCACAGAGGTCGCTACACTTGCCTGAGACTCCAACCCTCCTGTGCACTGAACTGCTGGAGGGGATGTGAGCTGTCAGAACCCATTCAGGTACGCAGCTTCATACATTTCTTGTATCTTAACGTCAGGTCAGTAAAGTTCTCTGTGTGTATTGATTTTTATTTTTCTCTCTCCGTGTTTTGCGTGGGCTCCCCTCCTCAGTGGGACACCTCCTCCAGAGCCCTCAGGTCAGACTGCCACTCCGGCAGATCAATCAGGGCAGTAATGTGGGACGGCATGCGCCAAGACTGCTCCGCTCCGTCACCATCGATCCGCATCTACTTTACCAAATGGATTTTTTCGTCTCCATCCGTCCTCCCTCCCTCCCTCCTCTCATTGAGTACCTTTCTCTCTCACTCTTATTCTACCTCTGAGGGACTTGGAATAATAAATGCCTCGGTATAAAAGCAATTTTTCATTTAACTTTTGCTTGACACGTTTTCTTTTCCCCTCTCAAGATGAAGTCTGGTTTTATGTTACACCAGATCAATAGAAGCTTCCAAGGTGGTTCTCACGTAATTTCTGTCTCTCTCTCTCTCCCTTGGGCGATGGTGATGGGCTTGGACGTTAGCGGATAGCAGAGGACCACACCCTGATCACATTACCCCATCATTACAGCGAGCCTCATTTGATCAGTAATGAAGGCTGCTGTTCATTTAGCTCTTGCCTCGTGTTCTTTCTTAGCATCTGTTTCTCAGAGATGAGTTCCTTGCTCCCGTCTATGGGTCCAATGAATATCTCAGAGGAATTACTCTGACCTTTTGCTGTTCAAAGGCGGGATTCACTTCCTGGGGTGATTCAGGGTGACTACATAATGACAGGTCTGTAAAGTAATAAGTGAGGTTGAATACAGATTGCTGCTGAAACATAAACACCTGAACGCTGAAAGCCGGGATTGCAGCATTTCACAGATCTATGGTGCTTGAGCAGTTTTATGTTAATAAATAATTAGGACTTTAAAGGTCAACACACTGTAAATAAATTTAAAGTGTTAATACTAGATAACTACTAGATAATAAATCCCCATTTCTGCCTTAAAAAAAGACTGTCCACACTGAAGTAATTTAAGCTGCCAAAAATAAGTAAGTATATCCATTTTCTCACTTGAAGGCCTGTATGATGGAAAGATTAGGATGATTGATTGTCTGTGGGTTTAATTGCTTGAAACTATTATCAGAGATTTTAAATGATGAAAATTAAATGAATACAAATTGACAAAGCAAGCACATGAAGTAGTGTACATAATCATGATTCTAGATTCGTCTAAATGTTGCTCATGGATATTTAATGTAGGAGATGTTTAAGAAAGGAGATGAAATGAAAAGATGATAGGAGTAGAGAAAGGAGGAGCACATGCATGTGGGGGATGGTGGCATCAGTGACACAGGCTGTGTTTTTCCTTTGGGCTACAGGTCTGGTGAAACACCTGCGTCTCTCCCTACCCGCTCTCTCCAAATCTCACAAAGTTGACCTCATCAGCTGACCCCACTCTCTTTCTCTCTCAGTCTCCCTATCCAACGTCGCTCCTTTGCAGTTTCCCCCTCTCTCTCTGGATGAATGGCTGTATTTTCTCTCAGTGCGTGGGATCTCCTTGGCCTTAAATTAACCTCTCTCGCAGATCTTCTGTGGAGACGAATTAGCACCCAATGTGACAGTGCAGCTAATGTGTTGGTGAGGGTTCAGCCAAGTTTTCAAATAAAAAAGCAAAAAAAAAAAAACATAAATACTGTGCTGATGAACTGCAATTCAAAAATGAATGTTCCTGTGAAGTTACACAACTGTGGTGGATGCTGATGCAAACAAACAAATGATCGTTCAGACACATCAAATAGGAGCTGGATTTCTTGACTGCATGTGTGTATTTTGCACAATCCACTATCTATCTCGGCCATGGGGGCCGCTGGCTCCGTTAGCCACTGCTAGCAGCCCAGCTCACTGCCAAGGCGAGCAGAAAATTGGTAAGCATCTTGATTCAGGGATGACACTTAAATTTGTGTGGCTCCAGTGACCAGCTCTATCCTCAGGCTCCGGATGGAAATATGAGAGAGTTTGGCCCTATGCCTGCTCCGGCAGGATTCACATCCTCCAGGCAGTGCGGGGTAAGGGGCCTGCTGGGCCTGGCTTTGCACACACACATACACACCCAGTGGCACGCCACTGACATGCTCCAGCCCCTGGCCATCTCTGTGATATCTCCTGTGGACATAAGCGCTGTTTATGACGCAGAACGGCCTTTGCTATCAGATGCAAGGCAATTGTGTCATATCAGAGTACATTTAACGGGTGAATATTTGGTGGATGTATCTGTAAAATTGCTCAGATCTGTGTTATGAAACTCACTTTATGTGCCGGGTATGATCAAAGCCAGACAGGGGAGTTCTTTAGGTTTGTGTGTGTGTTGTCCTTGTCTGTCAACTAGCCTCAGACCACGAGTTGATTGTCAGTGACAGGCTCAGAGATACACTGCCCACCCCCACATGGACTTTCTCTTTCACATACCCTTCCGCCTGCTCTATCTAACCCCTACACATATTATAGATATTACACGAGTTCCTCCCACCACTGGGGGAATTCTGCATTACAGTAAAGGTGACCTTGCCATGTCTGCATGAGGAAATGTCTGAGCTACACCAGGAGTGGGCAGTATGACAGAAATTTTATAACAAGGTATGAATAATTTTGTATTTTCTTCTTTTGTGTATTCTTTTTGATGAATAATATATTAACTGACCTTGAAATATATATGAAATATTCAAGTAAAATGTTTTATTATAAACCTTATACAAGTTATTTTATTCGTTTAATTATGACTTATCATATTTTGGCAACTAAAAACCTGACAAATAGTCCTTATGTATTAACAAATAAAAAGAGCATATATATTAAAGAGATAGTTCACCCAAAAATAAAATCTTTGTCATCATTTACTCACCCTTCGCTTGTTCAAAACCAATTTAATTTTCTTTCTTCTGTTGAACACAAAAGCTGTGATTTTAAAGAATGTTGATGGTACCCATTTACTTTAATAGTATTTTTTTCCTACTATGGAAGGCAATGGGTACCATCAACCAGCATTTTTCTAAATATCTTCTTTTGCATTCAACAGAAGAAAGAAACTCAAAGGTTTAAAACTACATGAGGGAGAGTAAATGGAGAGATAATTTTCATTTCTGGGTGACCTATGCCTTTAAAAGACTTCCTAACAACTTCATGGATGCTATGAATCTAAATCAAATGAAGTTGCATTAAAAAGCCATTTACACTGCAAGACACAGAAGCAGCCCATAGCTTTCTTATTTTTAAATCAAACCGCAGATTTACCACAGTATAATATTTACCATCTGACACATTTATGTTGTCTCTTCTACCAATCCAGTCAGATGCTACACTGTGCATATGCAGTTTTTTCTCAGAAATCTCCGCTTTCAAGGTTGAGTGTATATGTGGCCTGTGCCTCGAGTGTGTCTGTGTGGTTTCCTTTTACTCTGTGCATGCACTATGGTGGCTGTGTCAGCTCCAGGTGGGGCGTTGACATGGCTGTATAGGTAGCTGGCAGGTGGCAGAACAGTGCCGCACCTGCGCTGGGCACAGGGAGAGCAAGAGCAACCTCGATCCTCCGTGCCCTGGAAACTATGCATACTGTGCACTCATGAACCTCTCTGGCTAACAAGCTGCTTTACCAACTACAAATCACATTGAGGCTATATAGATGAGTTGTAAAGCTGCGCTTGGGAGCCCTTGGTGAGTGTTGCAGTGAGCGTGGAGAGCTGGTAAAATGAGAATGAATGTGTTTTGTTATGCGGAGTGTGAAACCCAGCTAAAGACCTTGCACCGTATATTTGTCTTTTAATTATTTTCTCTGTATAAGCTTGTCATGCAATGTTTGCTCATTATAGAGAAACATTAAAAGCTTTACAAATAGCCTGAAAGTAGATGTGCGTGTGTCTGTGTGAGGGGAGTGAAATGAAAGGAAGACAGTGTCCGTAAGGCAGCTAACTGTGGTCTCAAGTTCCTGAGAGGATGAGGTGGGCTTCTGAACACACATAAACACACTGAGCTTTCCTTCTCTCTCTTTTTCACTCCAGCAAACCACACACATGAGCTCTGGTTAATCCAATCTCAGCCTCCTCATCTTCCTGCAGCCTATTTCTCAAAGTCCCTTTCTCCACACCCTCTGGCTTCCAGAACATCATCTCTTATTTTCCCATTTCCATTCCAACACTACACACAATTTCTCCATCGCTCTTTCTTCTCATTCCCTAGTGGTCTTTTGTTTTACCTTACATTCTGTGTGTTTTTTAAATCATTTTTTTTCTTCAGCAGCATGGGTTCTGTACACATCAACAAATATACTTTTTTTCTCTCTTACATGAAAAAACTATGCTCTAGAAAAAAAATACAGGGAAACAAAACCCAATCCTTTAAATGGGAAGTGTGATGTCTATATCAGTATAGACCAAAACAGATGCATGGTAATTACATTTCTGACTGAAACACTAAACTGAAGATTATTTGTATGCTATGGCTACACACAAAAAAAAAGGGTTTCATCTAAAATTGGGGTCAGAAATATGTAATTTAAAATAATTTAAAGATTTAACCCAGTAGTTTAGTTTGTCTATAACATTGTGTTGTTATTTTGTTATACAAACAATAAAAACTAAACAACCATTTTAAATGCTACAAGTGGGAGGGGAACACCATTGTATAAATTCGGAAAATTGCAGAAATCTGCTAAAGATAGCATTTGGCAGTGCTACTCTATTATTCATTATGGTTTAATTAATTGTTTTGGGGTTTTGCTTAGATTAAATAGTACAAAATGAGGGCAAATGTAAACTATGCATAAATGAGCATGCACAAATAAATATGCATAATTGGTTAATATATATCCAATATAGTCTAAATAAAATATATATTGAAATCTATTATTCTGAATCGAACAGTAAATTATTATTATTATTAACATACATACAAAAATCTCTCTGTCTTTAACCCTACAGTACTCACAGCTGGTGGAGAAACATCTCTATGTATTGTATGAAGTCAGTTTAGTTATTGATTGGGTTCCGCGCTTGAGCTCATAAAAGAAAGTAGCTGCAAGACAGAGCGGCAACCCCACAGCATCTGCTTTAATAAGAGAACGCCAGGGTAATTGATGGAAGATTGTCTGAATTACTAACTAGCACGGGCAGCTAATAAATAGCACCAATCTCAATATTAGAGACAAATAGGTGAATGAAATTCAATCTGTTAATCTCTTCATATACATCAGGCTACAAAAAACGCAGATGAACGGAGGTTCTGCCATTTCCTCTCTCTTCTCTTTTTCAACTACATAGAAGTGATATGCTTTCCCATCATTACTTTTTGCTGTACTTTTTGCAAAGCCGCAATGGCTGTGCCAACATGTCTCCAGGATTTCCTTTTTTTCTGGATATGAGGATATAAAGAATGACATTATGAGGAAAAGGGCAACCTAATGTGTTCTATTGCAGCTAGCAAGATAAAACCTCTGTATAATATCAGCAAAAGCAACAAATGGGACGTGCATTCAAACGAGCAGATTAATCTTCAGATGCAGGGCTACACTGTAATTGAAAATGCCTACATGGGGCATCTATACTCATACATAATTTGCTATAAAATATAGGGTTATCCTTATAGAACCCATCAGAATCAAAGTTCAGTGATGATTGTGCCTAGTGTGAGGGGAATGTTTTTTGCATTCTGGTTTATGCTCGGAATATTTATCAGTGTTTGTTTTACATGCTTTTACTAACATTGGTTTTCTGATTGCAGGTTGATGGCGAACTAATGGAATAAATGCCTGGCTTCTCGGAAAGAAGAGTAACAAACAAAACAGGGCGTGTTTGTGTAAGGGAAGACATTAGCTCCCGGACAAGACAGCAACTTCTGCTAAAGGTCTGCTCCCACCTCTAATCAGCCTAACTCCTCTTGACAGCAAGATAACAATATCCACAACCCAAGCGCATCTACAGGGGCAAGATTTCACGCGAAGCAATTCCTTCGTGAAATGCCAACGGTGGTATCTATGGTTACTGTTGTGGGAAAGATGGTTTTTGTGTGCCACCCCATTTGCCCTTTCTCAGTTAGGGTTCATTGCAGGAGCTGCCGTGCTTTGCATGCTCCATAACCCTTTGCTGCTGTGACCTTTGACCTCCGGGCACTGATATACTAAGAGCAGAACTTTCTTTGACATTTATATCCATGTTCCCTTTCTCGTCTCATTTCTTCTTCTCCTCACATCCCTCTTTTCACCCACTGAGAATTAGCACAAATAAAAGTCCTCGAGTGTGCTCTTTTGAATGCCGTATCAGCTGTCATTATGCCACATTATGTAATTTTTAAAAAATGCATCAGCCATTTTTGTCACAAAGCTACGCACTGTAAAGGTTTTAAAGGTTTTGATTTCCGTGCGATTGTGTGATGCGAGTCGCTGTAATGCCAATGACCTTGAGAAGTCCTTTACCGTCACGGGAGGCAGGTCAGTTAATTGGGTAATAGGCAGGAGAGAAAAAGCAACTGCATTTGCAATGGTGGGAGCAAAAACTCGCCTGCTGTTGCTGTCTTTTCCTGGGGTGCAAAATGTAGATCAGAGAAATGTGCAGTTTGTGCACAGTCTCGAGAGAGCCTGCCACTCAAATCCGAACGTCTGTATGAATACCAAAACACACAGGCGGAGAGAGAGAGAGTGAGGGAGGGGGAGAGAGGAGAAGGAATGAAACAAAGAAAGTGGGATGGAGGATGAGGGAGGTCGGAAGCTAGAATGATAGGGGATGAGAGCCAGCTTGAAAGAAATGGGCGGTAATGCGCTTCTTTTACCTTTCTCAATTTTATCTTGTGATCAGCTCTAACCAACAATCACTGTTTGTCATGGAGCCTCTGCCGAACATATTATTTTATATATCTATGCATCTGTCAGCGTGCCAGGACGAGCGGTGTGTTGTGTTGGTAAGCAGGTTGTGTGTGCTGTGTATATTCGGCTGATTATCGTCTGTCTGTGCGTGGCACTTTGAATTTGCGCCAGAGGAATTATTATGCTTGCGCTTGTGAAGCCTGCTCGCTCCCTCTCTCCTTCTTGCTCTCTCCTCAGCTTTCTGCTAAGAAAATGAGGATGTATCAAACTGAGAAATCACTGTGGACGCCTATTAAAATTTAAACCTGAGCGTTTTGTTGTTATTCATGTATGTTTAGCTTTGACATAATAAAAAGCCTCTTCGCAAAAGCATATTATTAAGATTATATTAGATTACTATTCATAGCACATTGTTTAATCTTACCTAAACCTTGTTAATACATAAGGTAGGATCTTTTTTATATAGAAAAGGCGTTCAGTTTCACACCATTTTTATTTTAGGTGTTTCTTTATTAAATGTCAAAAGACTTTCTGGCTGTTTTATGTTTTAAGTATATTTTTCCTCACACATTTTCCTGAGAATTTTGTGAAATACAAATTACTGAAATATTCTAACTTTATAGAGCTATACAGTTAATGTTAATGCATTAATGTTAATGAGCACAAATAATTTAATCTGAAAATAAACTAATCAGTATTGAATATATTGACATTTTTGCACTTTTGTTTGCACAAGATACCAAATTCGAGCTCAACGTGTGACATTCGTTTTTTTTAAAGAGACCTTTCTTAAAAGCCTAATTTGAAAAGTCTCATTGCCATCTAGGGAGAAAAATGAGATGTAAAAGATATCTCTTTATATGGGCAGTTTTCATCTGAACATTTTATTGAACAGATATCTTCCTAGGTTTTCATTCGAACACTAAGGGTAAACTCTCCCAGAAGTGATGTGATCGCAAATATGGAATGTGATGAAAGCTCACATTAGCTTCTGAAATCTTCTCTGAGTTATTTAAGTCTGAATGCGAGACTTGTCTAATAAGCGCATTCTGCCTTCACCTGTCAGTGCGCTCTATCCTCCCTAGAGCTGGATGTTCAGTTACCTCAGTAACTCTCAAGGCATTTTCTCTAATCAGTTGGCAGAGTGAAACTCATTCAGTAATTACATTCAGAGGTTACATTTGTGTTCTAAATCTGTCAAAGCCATTGAAAACGATTAAGTATTAGGATACTTTTTCAAATCGGAGTGAAGAGCATAGCTAATAGATTACAGAGCGCTGTTTACTCTTTTAAGTATGCCATGGCAGGATAGCAGCGATAGCATACAGACTTCAACATGGTAAAGTCTACACTTGTCACTACTGTGTATATACAATATGTATACATTATTATATGACTATATAACATGATTTTTGTCTGTCTTATTATCTTTTATTCTTAAATCTATTGTGCGCAATCCAAAGGATGAGAAATTAATCTTGTTTTGTGTGGTCGCTCTATCTATGATTGTTGAAATGAAAGCATTCCCTGTCATGTCTGGCTTCCCTTCGATGGCCATATTTCATGTATCTGATCTAATGTCAGTCATTTGTTATGTTATTTACTGCTATTATGATCTTGCACAGCTTCTGACTCCTATAAAGACATTAAATATTAGTCACATTCATTTTTGGACAAAATTGAATAAAACATTTAAAGAAAAACAAAAAAAAACAAGCTATTTAATCTATGTTTGCCTAGCCATCTTCAGGGGAATATTGTCTAATATAGACAAATCATTCTAATTAGAGAATGAATGTCTTTATGCAGAAAAGCAATACAATAAAGAGAAAAGAAAAATTCAGTGTGCCTGAAATATTGAAACTGAAACCTGCACAATGAACCATGCTTTAAACTCACTCAGGTGGAAGCTCTACGGCGCCACCGTCTGAGGGCTCATTGCAAAAGCATGCCGAGGGTTTCAGTCAGATGGATGCTGCCGTTCTTCTGCAGCAGGAAGAGTGAGGGATGGATGCGGTGGTGTCACACACTCACACAGCCCCCTGAGTCTTTGCAGCCAGAGGGGAGCAACCTGAGCCACTACTCTTAACTCTCAGAAAAAATATCAAGTGGCCCACTTTGACACTCAGCTGTTATGTCTAGTCACGCTGTGTGGAGAGGGGTGCAAACTCTTCCACCCAGCCATCACACATCCTGGGGCACTTTTCCCACCCCTGCTGCCCAGATATCAGCACCTCGGCAGCTCGTCTCTGGATCTCTCTCGGTCATCCACCTGCGCCCTCATCCACCCCTTTTTAATATTCAGTCCAGCTTTAGCCTTATTAGCATTGATATGCAACCTTGGAGTCAGACAACAAAGGAGAAAGCCCTAAAGCAGAGTAGTGAGTGAAATTATGAGGAAGGATAGAGGTGACGAGAAGGTAGGGAGGAAAGGATGTGAGGTGAAAGAAGACGAGAGGCTGTGTCTACGTGGCCATAGTTCTGTGTAATGGCCATTAGGTGTGCGTGGAGCTGGGACGTCAGCACTGCGGAGGAGGAGGAGAAATGTATAGGCCTATGTGGAAGCTCTTTCCCCTTAACTTCCTCCCTCCCACACCTTATTTCCTCCCTCACTATAAGCAACATGGACAAGCCCCCTTGCTGCCTCAATGTTTCTGCCATGAACAAACTGTTTCACACAAAAGAAAGGAGGTAAAGCAGAGATTCACTGTTGGGAAATGTGCTCTTTTTAATTAGCATTTTGATTGCATGTTAAAGCCCACACACAGTCAAACATTTGCCTGAAAACTGAATAATGCTGCCCACATTTTAATCCGAACTCTGTTCTGCTCAGGTGGGGGAACTGACAGTCACTGCAAGTTAGTAAATGCATATATCTGCGCTACTTTAGCCTTTCGAAACAGAGCAATTATGATGTCTTCCACCTTTACTGTGTATGATGTGCTAACACAGGCCTAGGATTTTTTTTCATTCGTTTGTAAGCTTCACTACATCCCTCTCTCTCTTTCTCTCTCGGGGAGAGTTGGTTCCTGGCAGGCACAGTCTCCCACTAGCCTGGTGACAGCCGGGGGAGGCAGTCTCTGAGCCCTTAGTCAACAATGGACACATACACTTGCAAAACACACACAGAGTGCAGCATGTTTAGTGCAGCCTGCCCTACCTCTATCATAGAAGATGGGCAAACATAGGCAGTGATCTCCAGACATGCTAGATAACCATTACACTATGCATAGAAAACACACCTTCCCTACCTAATAGATTGTCATGCACACACACACACACACACACACACAAGGTCACTCCCACTGATTCTCATTTACAAACTTACACTCTGGCATGCAAGCTGGTACACAGTTACACAACCTTCTACACATAATGATAAATGTGAGATTTTCTTGATCTTCATATGAAATCGTATAGAAAAAATAGTACGATCATCACATTAATCATATGAATAATGTGACTGTATTCTTTTGACAGATCAAACTTGAGCTGCCAACATTAAAATGGGGTAGAAAATGGAAGATGAGAGCAAAAAAAGGTGAGCATTAAGATTCAATGCTGCCTCCACACGTAAACTGTTTTAAACCGCAGCATCTAAGAACCTGCTACACCTGTCCTTTCTCTCCTCTCTTCTCCTTTCCTCAGCCTTGTTCTCAAATAAAGCTCCTCTCATCCTGAGATAAAGGGGAGGAGTAGCATGCAGAATTGAAAAAGAGGAGAAAGGGAAGAGAGACAGAAAGACTCCAATGCTACCACTGCAGCTGCAGGCAGTGAGACACAGCAAGGGCAAAAACACACTCACTCTCACGCAGACACACATGCTTGTCTGCACGAAACCACCGCAGCATCCTTACCATCTTAAACCCGTTCCACTCCATTTGTAAGTCGGCGGGCAGAGTTCTCGCCTATAGCCGTGCTAATGTCTCCTCACTTGGAGATCTCTCTCGGTCTCTCCTCTCTCTCTCGGTATGTGTCTCAGCGGTGGCGAGGCAGCGTGCGGCCAGCGGGAGAGAGAGTGGGCATTCCTCCTCCGAGTGAGGCTGCTTGTGAATGCACGGGCTTCGGCATGAGCTGAACGCTGCAGCCCCACTCCCTGCCCCCTCCTCATTGGTGAGGTCAGAGCAGCCCCCTCCTCCTCACTTCTCTGACTGGCTCCCTCAGCAGTCCGTCATCTGCTCTACTCTGGTAAATTAACACTTTCGCTCTGGCAGCCTTGCAGACGGCCCAGGCGCTTCGGCTAGCAGAAGCCCTTTCAGAACCAGCAAAGGCAATCAATCGCAACCAAGGGCTCAGCTTGAGATAGAGCGGACTGATTGCACCTACAGGCATTATGGTAATAGGGTGCTCTCGCAGCACTGCTAATTAATGCAAGTTAAAAGCATGCAATGATTGCAGAGTATGTTAAAGCTTTTAAATATCCTTCTATTCTTATACAGAATGACTATATATAGGATGCTTATTACAGTGTTAAATAGGAAAATGATTAAAACATGGACATTTAGTATTGAATTGAGCTATTTTGAAGTTATTTTGTTTGCCCTTTTCCAAGTAAGAGAAATTTAATATTAAAATGGTTAAAACAGGCTGAGCAGTCAATTATACATTGTTCTGAATAAACTGACCATACTGATTGAATCTGAATATCCACTATGCATTTATGTATGTGTGTGACAGATAATAGTTTTAGACATTTTAACATAATACATACCTGTATTGCACACACACACACACACACACACACACACACATATATATATATATATTAGTAAATCCTTATTACGTTTAAAATTATTTTACTGCAGGTTTTAGAAATGTTACTTATTTTAAATCTAATGTGTGTGTGTATTCCAAATTGATATTTATTTCTGTTAAATGTATGATCAAAAAAGTCAACATCGAATTTAATAAAGCTGCAATTAGAAAGACAAATGTGGGGCGACACAACTGTTGTCAACTGAGACTCAGGGTAAAAAGCACAGGTTACTGTTCTCACACACCTGGTCTTTGTACAAACCATAACTAAACACATTCACAGTCACACACCTTTACGCAAAGTGCACACCTTAAAATAGTCTCTAAACAATAATATTCTGTCTTCATCCCAATTGTCGCCATTTATGTGCTTAAGAGAAAGAAATTAGTGAAATTCTAAGTATTACGAGGGATGAAGGGATTATGCTAAGGCTGCGCGAGACGGCGTTGCAGTGATTTTCACCAGCGTTACAGTGTAATTCTCTTTCAAATACGAGCACATTACTCACCATGACCATTCTCGTGTCCGGAGGTGAAGGGGGAAAAGTAAAAGCTCGTTATTTTATTAAAATACGCAGTAAATAAAAAAATATATATAATAACGCTTGCGCTTTTGAGCGTTCGGGGGAAAGTCGTTTCCTAAAGTCTTGTAGGAGGTGTCGCGTGGACCCAAGGACAGTCGGATGCAGACAGGTCGGCGGAGAGATGGAGAGATGGAGCCAAAAACAGCTGCAGTCGGAGAGCGTCTATGTTTTCTTATATGAATATATTTGAGGGAAAAGAATGCAAAATAAAACGATAAAAACAAAAAAGACGGTTCCCTCAGCGACTACGTGGAGCTAGTATTGCACGCGTCTCTTTTTCCTCCACACCATTTATGGAAGGTAGTGTCAGGCTGGTGTGAGATCTGATTGGCTGAGCGGGACAGACAGGGGTGGCGCGCGTTGCTCTAGAGAAGACGGTTGGAGAGGGTGTGTGAGGCGCGAGTCATTTGGGAGCGCGCGTGGTACCTTTGGGGAAACAGCGGACTGTGATTGACACCTAATTTGACCTTCAGTTACAAGATGGAGACAAGTACACGTAAAACGTTTCGGTTTAAGTGTAATTTGTCAAAAGCAAACTGTACGTGCTATGAGTAGGTTAATAGATACGAATTCGTTTACTATTCGAAACCTGAAGGAGAAGGCACGCGGTCATACAGTGTTTGTGAAATCGGTGTGTGAATTATGCAATGACTTTTAGGATGGTTGATTTTTTTATAAGCGATTTCTAAATGTAATTTTCAAGACCCAATCTGATGATGTTCTCGGGAAATACAATGCGCAATTTCCACTCGCACAGTTACGTAAGTTACCTAACACTTTTCAAACAATTTTCACAATCGTTTTTGTGATAAAACTATTAAAAAGACAGTTATTCATTGCGTACTGTTGCTATGGTTACCTCCTCAGACAAACTTGACATCTGTTTACGATCTACTTGGCGAAAGATGAAACTAGACCAAATGTGTACATTATCAGATGGATATAAATATATGTTTAAAATTATTTTACCTCAGGTTTTAGAAATGTTGTTTCTTATTTTAAATGTAATGTAAAAAAATATATTTGTGAATTGAGCTAAAAGAACAAATTTCTCACAATTTCAGTGATTATTTAAGAGATCTTACATCTATAGAAAAAATTATTTGACTGTATCATTGGTAATAATCACTAATAATTTTAAATGCTTAATTGACTTTTACATTTTGTTTTTAAAACCTTGATGTATTTGTAGTCTCTAAATATTTAATTAACAGTCCATATAACCTAATTATTAGCATATGTAAAATAAATCTCAATGTCAAATCATTATGTAAAACATAAGCAACAGCAGCACAAGCTAATTAATATTCATGAGCTCAGTCTTCTCATGGAGGGAGGTCAACCCCCCCCCCCCCCCACCTCCTCCCCCAACTCAAACAGACACGTGCTACACTCAGTTGCCATCTACTCAGGTGAGAAGGACATTGCTGAAAAATAATGTCGTCCATTGTATTATTCTTTTCTTATATTTTCTTTTAAAAATATTACCAACTGTTCCCACATTTGCTGTTGTTCGCAGCTGCACGCGCACTGAATCAATAATTAAGCGCGAGACCAGCCGCTCCCACCCCTGACAAAACCCATTTCACAACTCCACCGGTGAGGGCTGCTGGAGAGCGACTGCTTGCCGAATGAAGGGATTTCAGATCTTGTTTTATTTACCAAGATATGGAATTCATCACGGGCAAAAACCACATTTCCTGCTTGCACCCATTTACTCCGCATATACAATCCTAATGTTACACATTCAATGGGTCTTCGGGGAGTTTTGTGTGAATGCATTTCGCTCTCAGGTTTGTTGCTGGGAAATAATGGGGGTGTCATTTTAATATGGTGTGGGTCTTTGTGCCGCTGTACTGATACAATAGAACAAATCACAGGGCTGGAATGGGCTGGAAAGCGGCTGTGGTCTTATCGTCTCTGCACCTGCACTTCTAAAAACCACAGCGGAGGTCTCTCACGGTGAGCAACTGACTTGACAAGAACCACTTTTGGCATGAGAGTCCAGCGGAGCCATAAAAAATGAAAGACATTTCTCATTGGATGGCCAGACCTTACTTTTAGGGACACAGTAGGTACTCGAAAGCTCGACCCAAGAAAAAACAAACTTTATGCAGCCTATTTATACATCCCTGTACTTTTAAAAGCATTTGGCCTAGTACCATTGTTTTTTCTCTCTCTTTTTTCTCCCGAATAGGTTAAATGAACACGTCTAACAAAATTAAACACGCCATAAACTAGTTAGTGTGTTTTACATCCCATTTTGCTCACTGAACCATGTGGTTCCATGTGAGTTATGGAAGGCATTAACTTTCATCTTCCTCACAACAAGACATTAATTTAGGTCCCTCCCACCAACAGGGAGAGAAATAGAAAAAAAAACGGGCTGTCGTTTCATTCATATGCTGGCGTGATTCAATTATACACAGGACCTCTCATCACAGCACATGGAAACTTGAGTCAGTCCATTAACCTCTGTGTGAGTTCACCAATCTGAAGTCTAGCAACCACTGATGGGAACATCACTGAGCTCTTCACAACCTCCAAACTAAACGAGAATCAGTATTTCCCTTTGAATACCACCAACCATTTCGTAATATGAGCTTCAGGCAGAAATGTGTGCTTTGACTTTCACTTTCATACAGTGTGTTTATTCAGAGCGAGAGAAAAAAAAAGGTTGAATAGTGGGAAACTGCAACACTTGGTAGGTTTTTACTTTTTCTGATACATCTGACCATTAGGCATTTCATAGATCTGTGTACGTGAGAGAGACATATTCATGCGGGTATTCAATGCCAAGGTCTCTGCACTCTCATTTGGATGTAAACAAAGTGCTGTGTGCCTCTATGCAGATGTGTTTTGCATGTAGTTTTTCAGTGGAGTGGATTTATTGCATATAGATTGAACGTTTTGCTCTCTTATTCTCTTAGATTTCCTTTGTACCTTTTTCAGACAATAGTGGCAGACGAGATCGGCTTCTGGCAATTGTAAGTATCAAGCAACAGTAAATAACAGAAAATAAATTTGAATGCTGTGGAAATTCTGTAATATTCCTCATTCCTCACATTTGTCAAGAATCAAAGAAGCATCAACAGTTCATAAATAAGCAATTGTGATTCCTACAATGACAGTTATTATTATTATTATTATTTGTCTCTTCACCCGTGTCTATCTGGGAAATATTTATAAAGAACTACAGTAAATGTCAGCTGCTGGTCTTTGTAACAACTGATGCTGCTGATAGAAGAGGAGACGAGACCAATCTGGAAGGTTCAGTATGAATTTTCTTTGTATTACAATTCTGCAGATTACATACATAAGCATGAATGCTTATTTGTCCAACGCTTATGTGTATAAGGATAGGAATATAGTATAGGAATAAACCAGCTATTATGCTGTTTTCAAAATAGCTTATGGTTTAATCACTGTCATTATGCTGTATTTAGATAGTTGTAATGTCATCAAGCACTGTCCTGCATTTTAACATTTTGCTTATCGCAACTGAAATGCTTTCAAGTTGTTGTACAATTACACACATGCAATTACACACATGCTTATACATGTAAGCACTGGACAAATAAGAAATATCTGTCTAGTATATTGATGCTATATTCAAAATAACTTATGTTTGGTAAAATATTAGTATTTACTTTTTTAATCACTGTCATGCTGTATTTACGTAGTGCACGGTCCAGCATTTGAACATTTTGTTTGGCTCAACTGGAATGTTTTAAAAATGTTGTACAGTTAAACACATTTCTAAAACCCCATATGAATGGAGAAACTACAGAACATGGAATATTTGTGTTTATAAAAATAATAACATAAGACTATTTAAAAATCCAAAGTGATGAGCTTCTAAAATGCACACATTTTCCTTATACATGCACATACAATTCTTTTAATGACAAAAAAGTTAATATTGGACTATGAAATATTATGAAGTATACCAATATACATGATATCATACTATTTTTAAAATAGCTTATGTTTGGGAAATATCATTATTATTTTTTTAATCATTATCATTATGCTGTATTTATGTAGTTGTCCTGTCATCAAGCACTGTTTTGCATTTTAACATTTAGCTAATCGCAACTGAAACACTTTCTAATTGTTGTACAATATCACACACATTTTTATGAATGGAGAAACTATACAGTACATGGAGTGTTTGTGTTTATAAAAATCATAACATAAGAATATTTAAAAATCTAAAGTAATGAGCATCAAAAATGCACACTTTTACTTACACTTATGCACCTACAAACCTGTTAACAAAAAAAAGTTAATCCATGTTAATATCTAGTATGAATTCTGCATCAAAGAGTGTTTTAAATCGAGGCCGCGTACACAACAGTAGACATGCAGGCTGTGGGGAACGCGTCCAGTATGACTCAGAGGCTGCGTGTGACCCTCTGTGTCTGCTCACTCCTGGGCTGGGTGGGGACAGATGGAGGGAGGGGTCTTAGGGATTAAACTGGCATGAGGTCTGTGGTGGGAGGTTTGGCCAAGAATACATGGAGGTTTTGAGTGGGAGGATGTGACCTCAGGGGTCTTTACTATTGCAGAAAGTGTACGTGTATGTCTGTACACATAAATGACTTTGATTTAGTCATCATGCGTTGGATAAGCCTCTCGGAAAAAACAAAACGAACAGCAGGTAATAGCAGTCAAACTAAGATAGCATCATTTTATATAAGATGCTGTTATTTGTCCTCCAACCCACATGCATTTTATGTCAGCCATTTTGCCAAATGGGCTTTTTATGCAGGTATTGTCGAGCTAAAGGATGGCTGCTCTGACCACCGGCGGAGGGGTTTTTATAACAGGCCGGCTAATGTAAATCACATCATTTATCGGCTGTCAAAAAGCCATTAAAAGTGAAGCAGCATGTGAATTGAGTAACGAGCTAAAAGCAACGAGGCTAATTGATTTATTTTCATTCTGTAAAATGGTGTTTTTATATGCTCAGCTAACTAATTGACACTGAAAATGTATTCTTTTTTTTTATATCTTGGATGCGTTTGGCATACAGTTGTTAAATTGAATTGTAATGTTTGATTGAGTGTCATTGTGGGTTGAAGTGCAGAACACTCAGAACGCATTTTCTTGGAAATCCAAATATTTATGTATATATTTCAAAGCACTTTGTCTTCGCGGATTTCCCTAGAATGTCTGTTCTCTTTTTCACAACCGAGTTTGGGCATGTGTGTGATTTTGATGCAGTCAGAGGTTTGGTCAAAGCCTTTGTTAGCTGAGCATGTAAAATGTCACTTTAGTTATTGTTCACTCAAACACTAAGAGACACATGCACACACCCAGTACAGCAACCTATCTCTCTCTCTCTTTCTCTGCCTGTGCTCCTTTGTTTCTGGAGTACCTCTGATCCTCTGCGGCCGCTTAGCTCCAATTAGAGCATCCCACCAGCCTGGCCTCTAACACAAATACACACACACACAAATGCTTAGCCCCAGCCTCCTCTCACACTGCCTCATTTCAGCCCTCAATCTGACTAATTACTCTGAACCTTGCATGCCCCATCTCTCACTGCTTCCAAACACACACACACGCACTACACACCACCTGACTTCTTCCGTTGGCCATAACCACAAATTCAAGTGCTCTTGTTTGTCAAATATTTCAAACCTTCTGTCCACCTTGCTACTTGTGCCCCATAAGTGTCCTGTCAATGTTAATGATTTCCTCCTTATGTGTCCTACACATTCACTTCACTTTCACTCCTGCTTCCAACATGATCACCGGGCGTCTATTCTGAGAGTTTAACATGTTAAAACATGCAACAGACGTGGTGATAATTGTTTCAACTGAGCAAAATCTTCCAGTGAGATGGAGCATTTATTTTGTCTCAATTTTCACCCTGAATAATAACAGGTTTATTTAAAGACACTGAAGTGTAGATCCCCTGCAAGCTGTCAGCTCAAGTGTGTTAAAAATTGCACATCTCATTTGGGGGCTTATTTTCAAATTTTAGAAAATTCTCCAAACGCACTTCACTTTGTGTCGTTATTTGGAAATCCACTAATAGATTAGAGAGAGTGGGAAAAAATGCATGCGAATACATTCAAAGCACTTCATCTTTATTTCCTGTAAATTACCAAAAAAAGTTTAGCAATTACAGTATTTTGAAATATGAAACTTATATGTGACCCTGATAGATTTTTATTTTATGCTAAAAATCATTAGAATATTAAAGATCATGTTCTATGAAGACAAATTGTAAATATATTAAAGCTTAAATGTTGAAATGCAATTCTTACAACTTAATTCAGACAACTTTAAAGGCAATTTCTCATTAATTAGATTTTTTTAACCCAATTTCAGATATTCAAAGTTGTATCATGGCCAAGTATTATCCTATCCTAATAAATCAATGGACAACATATTTATTTAACTTTCATATGATATATAAATCTCAATTTCTAAAAATGGACCCTTATGGCTGGTTTTGTGGCCCATGGTCACATATGTTAAAGGAGAAAACAAAATTGGATAGTCCCAGAAATAGATTCGATTCAATTTCGATTTGTTATAGGACTTTTTTTTTTGTCCTCACATCAAATTCTCTCTCTTATTTGACATATCCCGATTGTCACGATTCTCGTTCGCCATGGGAGTAAGGGGTGAAGTTTTCTCCCTCTGAAGCAAATATCTCTCTCTGTCAGAGGACATGAGTATCACCCAGTCCAATTCCTGTTCCTGTCACCTTCTCAAAGGAGAACCTCGACACCACATCAACTCTTTTTGGCTTCACCGCCAGGCAACACTGCATGTGTCAGGCTGCTGAGCTTAGGCTCGGCTCACCCAGATGGAGCTCGCCACGTTCAGATACGAAAAACCTGTCTGAAAGCGACACTTGCGCTCTCGAATCTGAGATATTTTAGAGGATAAGGACTCAGGTAATGTATGTGTTATGATTAAACTGCTAAAAACTGTATCTATATATTGTTTGTCTGTTCACATTTTTTCTCAGAGACTTTTTTAGCGTTTTTACTATACATTTTCAAGGTCAAAAATATGACTAAAAAATGATTGCGAGGGCTTTTAATGAGTGTGTGTTTCTGCTTAACATTAAGGGAAGCCTCATTATTTGTGGGGCAAATGAGAATGTGGCACTGGTGAATCCTTGAGCAGATATCAAACCCGGTGGGAGACTCTCCTTGTGGCCTGTTCCAAATGAAGGTGACATTGAGCAAGACACTTCAGCTCTTTTCTGATCATTAACATCACTGACAATTCTCTCCATCTCATTTGCTCGGTGTAGCCACTGCCGGTTGGCTGGAGGGGGACAGAGCGATAGTGAAGATCGAGTTGTATGACGGTTGGCTGTAGGGTGGCCTTTGCTGTGTTTGATCGCAGTCGGAGCTCTCGAGCACGATGAGGAAGACCGCTGTGGTCCATCTGTTCTGGTCTTTAATCAGTGCTTCCCTTCAGAGAGGGGGCCACACTTTCACTGTGCTGACCAGGCCAGCTTTTGCTTAGAGCATCCACAAGATGAATGTAGCATATTCATTATATTATTCATTCTGCTGAATATCTACTGTGGATTTGAATTCATCTGTAGTGAATTTTCATAATGGTGTATTTGCGGGCTTAAATTTGTATTATTTATTTATTTATTTATTTAATAAAAAAAAAATAATATCTCTGATAAGTACTTACCAATATATTAATGCAATGCATTTATATCTAATTAGCAGGCCAGACAGAATCTTTGGACATTGTTTTCTATTTCTGCTCAAAATTTTGCAAACAAATCTGGTGATTTGTTTGCTGAAGTGTCTTGCTAGCCGGCAGCTAGCTCTCTGCAACTCTCACATGGTTGCCCACTGAAGCTAAGCAGGGCTGCGCCCGGTCAGTACCTGGATGGGAGACCACATGGGAAAGCTAGGTTGCTGCCGGAAGTGGTGTTAGTGAGACCAGCAGGGGGCGCTCAACCTGTGGTCTGTGTGGGTCCTAACGCCCGAGTACATTGATGGGGACTCTATACTGCTCAGTGAGTGCTGTCTTTCGGATGAGACGTTAAACCGAGGTCCTGACTCTCTGTGGTCATTAAAAATCCCAGGATGTCCTTCGAAAAAGAGTAGGGGTTTAACCCCGGCATCCTGGCCAAATTTGCCCACTGGCCTCTGTCCATCATGGCCTCCTAACCATCCCCATATCATAATTGGCTTCATCACTCTGTCTCCTCTCCACCAATCAGCTGGTGTGTGGTGTGCGGTCTGGCGCAATATGGATCCAGGTGGATGCTGCACAGTGATGGTGGATGAGGAGATTCCCCCAATGTGTAAAGCGCTTTGAGTATAGAAAAGCGCTATATAAATGTAAGGAATTATTATTATTATTATTTATGCAGAATGATTTTGAGAGTAGCTAAGAACTTAACTAAAAAAAAAAAAACCTTTTAAACTTTTATTTAAGGTTTACAATGCAAATCCAAGTAGAACCATTTGTTAAATAAAGTAAGTCTCTCATATAATATATCTACTAAAAGACAGAAAATATAACTTTACAAACAGTATTCTACAGAAGTCATATAAACATTTGCTTATTAGTTTACAATATTTCTGAAATTAATATAAAAATTGAATAAGTATATATTTACACACATTTACATAAATAAATAGACTCGTTCGGCTAAAAATTCTGTGGAAATCTGCGTATGACTATTCTGTGTGGGCTTACTAATAATTCTGCATGCTAAACTAGCATACCACTAGACTGACACATTTACATCTCTGATTATTTTATGACAAATAACAATCATGTAATCATTTTTCAATGCTGCATGGACAGAATTTGATTTTGACCAACTACTCTGAGTTATTGAAAACGTATCTCATTTTACCTCATTGATATTATATGTACAACTCATATCTCTGGGGTAAAATCGAACAGAAATGTGCCATCGATCTCTCTTTTTTCCTTTTCTCGTTCCAACTGTTCCCCCACCTATCTTTCCTTGTTTGTAGATACTCTATCACCTTGTCTTTCTGAGCCCTGGGAAAAGCACCGTCAGTATTTCTGCACCAAGCCCCTCCATCCATGCTGTCTTTCTCCCAGAATTCATGGTGCTGTACTTAGAGAGCAAGGCGAGAGAAAGGAAAAGATTCGGAATGAAAAAAAGATACAAGAGCCGCTAGCTGTAGACAGAAGGAATGCCTTAAGAAGCAATTTGCATATGTAACTTCACCCCCCCCCCACCACCACCACCCCTGCCTAAATCGGGGTTATTTCAGTGAGTTTGTATTGATGTTTTTGAACAGGCTCCATGGCAGAGCATTTAATGCTGAACACTGCTGTTAGAGAGAATGCATTATTAATGTGAGGGGAAACTAACGGGGACCAGCAGCTCCTCAGGGCTGTGAAGAGGACGGTTGGCGTCTCTGAGGAAGCAACACCACGCCTCAAAGGTCTTCCTCGGTAATTCACACATGCCAGGCATCTATCATTTATTCATGACAGTCAGGCGCCTCCAACTCCCTAGAACAATTAACGAATCAATGAAATGTATGGGCTCAGAAACTATCAATTCGGGGAAACAGCGCCGTTCGTCAACGTGTCAGCTCTTGGGCACAGGCTATCATTCAGGCAGAGAGCACATTTATCACTTTAGAAACAGCCTGAGTGTCATAGCAACGCGGATAATCCTACTACAAAATGGCCGCCCGATTCTGATAGATGATTGGACGTCTTTAATAACAACCAGTCGGAATCTAACTGCTTTTGTATTAAACATAAAATCCGTCATGTTGGATGTTGGAGTGTTTCAAATGTGTTTTCATGTAAACAAACAATAGCATCTTTGGGGGAACGAATCATGTCCAAGTGATCAGAATCAAGTTCTTAATGCCGTATAAGCGTTCTCGAGCCGAAAAGGTAACATCCGTGCAAAGTAAAAAAGCAAAAGGAGAAAAGAGAGTGAAATTGATGAATTACTGGTGCTGCTTTCTACACTACGGCGCCTTCGCAATTCCTGTTCAATTAACAAAACCATTAATTATAGTACTTAAGCAAGCAGGGGTAAACCAGACAAGCGAGTATTGCACTTAACACACATTCCTGTGTAAGCATTTAACGTTTCGCTTTTAAAAATCACTCCATCATCATTTCCGAAACACTAAACCATTAAAATGTCTATTTCTTTTACCTGAAAGAATAAAACCACACTGATGCTGAAAAACTATTTTCTGCATTTAAAATATTTTTTAGTATGCATTCTCTGTAACAGTCTTGAGTGCTGGCTCAGCTATAGAAATTACTCTTCCTTTGTAATTTTTTCCCCTTTTCTGCTCTTTCTTTTATTTTGTATCTTTTTATGGCTTTTGCTTGAATAGTCTCACTTGAAACACAAAGCTTTCGCTGTTCACTGAATCCTCTGTTTTGATGTTCTTTTTCCCTGCAGAAATCGCAGCCCTGAAACTCCAGATGAAGACTAGACCTTTATTCGGAACGTGGAGAGAGGTACGTGAACGTGCTTTTCTTTGGGGACCATCATTGCCAACACTCGCCCCCTGCTGCTGAAATCACAGGCTTTTTACTTCCAGGTCATGGTGCCTGTATCACTCACGCTGACCCCTCTCTTCGCTGGCACTTTTTTAGCTGTCTTTTCAAAGAGAAAAAGGGGAGCGCTTTCAAGACCTCCAATCTGCTGCTCTCTTCATCAACACCTAGTCTCTGTGAAATCATCAAAAAGTACAGAAAAAAATCTGATCTGTCTATTCTGACTCAGGGCTAAGAGATCCTGCCCTTCATCCCCTGGAAGAAGAATCTTCCAGTACATACTAGGTACAGGGGCCGAATATCACCAGTCCTCCTGTGTGAGGGAAGCTCTGGTGGGGCTAAGAATCAACCGAGGCAGACTGGCCTGCTTCTCTCTCTGCCTGGCTGGAGACACCTGTAGTAGAGCTTTTTTCACCTACTTACACATGCACACACATCCTGAAGCGCTGTGGGTGTGCGAGTGCATACATGTAAGTGAGGTGTGTGTTCATATCTAAATGCACACACAGTGCACCCTTATGAAGACAGTACAAACTTAATTTCATTACACGTGTTTCACAATGAGCACTCTTGTACTCTTTTGCCTGCTTAATATGCTTATTCCTGCAGCAAGATTACTTTACCTAATGCGTCCTTAGACACATATCATAGGATGTTTAGGGTCCCAAGTGTATTGTACTTTGCGCCTATACACTCATAAATGCATTTGCTGTTTGTTCAAACTACTTATTTAAAATGAGCTGAAACAACACAATTCTTGAGTTTTTATTTATGTTCAATTCATTTAAATTTGTAAAAACTAATAAGTTCACTTCATTCCTTCATGTTGTCCCAACACAAATTGATTGTGTGGAACCCAGCATTTTTTTACGGTGTAGTTTAAACTCAATAGTCATTATTGTAGTGAAACTATTCCTCTTTTTTGACACACAGTAAATATCACGCTGATCCTAAGTACACTGTCCTGTTGTATTGGTATTAGAATATAGTATATTATAAATGTGTACATACACAAAATGCCTTAGGTGGAGGATGCGGTTCACTCAAGGGCACAGTGGTGGTAGCTTATAAATCACCTTTTATAGGGTTTAAACCTTGAACTTTTAAGTTATCACATCAATTTTTTAACCACAAGTGAACACTCCTGGATAGATAGATCAATATTGTGAAATTGCAGTAGCGAAATACAAACAAGAAAACACCCTGTTGCATTTTCTAAATAAAAAAATGCTTGAAAAAACATATATTTATATTTATATATACACAATATATTTATTAGCACAATAACCATCAGACTACTTAAAAACAACAACAGTGCTTACTAAGTTTTTCTTATGATTCGGAATATGTTGTTTAGTTTCTCTTAATTTCACATCTATTTGCAACCCATATGAGTTTCGAGCATAATCATAATGCTTACAGTATTTGGATGCAGTCCTGTGCAACATTTGGCGTATGTCTATTAAAAACAGGTGGCGATGCTTCGCTAGTTTACAGAACAGTAGTCTCAGTTTTAGCACTCTATCATTTATACATGCACACACTTGCGTGTTTGAGCAAGGTGGCTAATTCTCTGGTGAATGCCTTGTGCATGTGTGTGCAGTGACCGTTGAGTGACCCACAGGTTAAATAGCTCATTCTTGTGGCCTTTTCTTCCAAAATGGCAAAGCGCCCTGACAATAGCAGCATCCTCTGAAGCTGCAGGGCTCTGGGCTCCAGATCTTTCTCTGTGATGGCTCTGCCATTTCCACACTAGCACAGAATCACGGACTAAGGCTGTCCTTGACTGAGGCGTCGGAAATTAAATCCGGACAGAATATTGATGGGGAGCACTTAAAATTCTTAGCAGCGAGAAAGTGCTAGTGTCATATTTGGTTTACAACAGTAGCTTTGTAGCTGGCTAAATATACACAGAGGTAAAAAGGTATTGATGTCGGAATTCCGAGGTGAACGCTAATAACTCGGCAAGGAGAGACATTCTAGTAGCAGGAGAAAAAGGTTCTTATTTCTGAACAGGAAGTTGATCCACTGCAATCTACCGCTATTGTGTTGCGAGATGTGAATCTTTTCACAGTTGATGAGTCTGCTTTACTTGCTGCTCGGCTGCTCTTGTAGAGGATTCGCACACGCTCGCTACGGCTTTGTGCGGGGGTAGAATGCTGCACCTGTTCTCAGTACAGTTAGGCTGGGGTTGAGCAGCACAAATGAACTAATTTCCAGGGCTACATTGAACAGAGAACACTGCAATCACAGCAGGAGGAGCCTGTCGAGCCGGCAGATGGGCAGAGCTAATCATTGTTGTGAAATAGAGATGACCCTGCCTATCTCTCGCACTGCCAACAGACATTTGCCAATCGCTCTTCAATTCCCTCTCCTCTCCCCCTCATCTCTGTTTGTTTCTCAGCTCCCTCCAACGAATTTAGGAGCGAACGTAACCTTCAAAAATGGCTGAAAATGAAGTTAGAAAGCGAGCACACCAACATTTAACATAGAGCAGCTGTAACCCGTGGACTGCTGGAGTGTGTGTGTGTGTGTGTGTGCACATGATTAGCATCTCCAATCATCATCAGAGATTTTTAATCTAGCAAATCTGCATGTGTTTGGATTTATACCCGTAACCCTATGGAGTCAGATGCCTTCTTCTTTGGAACATGCCATTTTTCTCGTAATTGTACTTTTTGCGCTATTTCAGAGTTTTTCATCATTTGTGCTGAATGCTTGAAAATGTTCTATAATTGGAAATCACACCGTGTCCTGCTTAGCACAGTATCTAGAGTGGCAATGTGTCATGCTTAATTAAAAAAAACACTGCAGTTATTAACCGTGATTAGAAATCATTTCAATGTTTTCAGGATGTTCGAGAACCCATGAGAGTGCTTGGCAGGAGGATACCAAAATCAAACATAACTACTGTTCTATTTTGCTAGACAAATGTAATGTTTTATGTTTATGCAGTCATTCCAGTAAGTTTATAGGTAGATGTTAAAGTGTTCTCAGAGTTAGTGATCCATTGCTTCTGGTGATTGCGCTTGACTTTTAATGTCAGTTTATGTTTGTAAAAACATCTTTGTATGTAGCTGAGTGTTTTCATTGCTTGATTGATTTACTTAATCATAAAATACAATCATTACTTTGATGTATGAATTCTACACACGCTGCGCATATAGAAATATAATTGAAAAAGCTGCATTCAGATGGAACGTTCTAGTCGTTTTTCTCAGCAAGATGTCTGAGAGTAACCTAACGCTTGTAAAAAAATATACTGACAGAGAACTGCAAAGGAGAATATATTCTCCCTTTCACCAAAATAGGAGACTAGATAGACCTCTACCTCTTCCCTGTACAATGATTTAATGTATGCAAATTATCTGGCTTCAGTTAATGAAGGCACAATTAATCACTGTAACGATGGTCTGATTTAACCTGGTTAATTACAATCTGAGATGTGAGTTGTGTGTTTGCGGAGTCCTAAATGCAGATTTTAACAAGAAAAAAACAGTCTAGCAGAGTTTTACTTATTTCCTTGATAAATAAACAGCACAATTTGTTGTTTAAATGTAATAAAAAAACAACAACAAGAAAACTGAGAAGGAATTTTTTACATAGAGAGAAATAAAATAAATAGTCACATGAAATGTCTAATGATTGTAACAGTAAAAATTTGAACCAGTTATTTCAGCGTTTTATTCTTAATATTTAACATAAAAGTACAAAAGTAGAGCATTATAACGGGTTTGTAGAGTCTGTAGAGGAACCGAGAGAAGCTCAATTTCTCATCTTTATCTTGGAAAAAAAAGGTTTTACTTTTGTAAACTGAACCATCATTTTCTTTTCTTTTAGTCCCTTTATTAATCTGGGGTCGCCACAGCGGAATAAACCGCCAACTTATCCAGCATATGTTTTACACAGCGGATGCCCTTCCAGCTGCAACCCATCACTGGGAAACATCCATACACACTCATTTACACACATACACTACGGACAATTTAGCTTACCCAATTCACCTATACCGCATGTCTTTGGACTTGTGGGGGAAACCGGAGCACCCAGAGGAAACCCACGTGAACACGGGGAGAACATGCAAACTCCACACAGAAACGCCAACTGACCCAGCCGAGGCTCGAACCAGTGACCTTCTTGCTGTGAGGCGAACGTGCTACCCACTGCGTGCTACACACCGTGCAGCCTTAAACTGAACCAGTGTTCTACTAATGTGAAAAATCCAGTATTACACTTTACGCAGTCACACGATTTTCAATGACTAGTGACGCATACATATCCCTGCCACTAATTTGAATTAAATGCGAAAAATTGCATATGTTTTATCACTTTAAATTTTCCAGGTGACAGTGATTTTGCAGATTTGCTTGTAGTTCATATGACAGCATTTGTGGTTGTGACTTTACATGCCTTGTTTCTTTTTTCTGTCTTCTTAGAGCTGGAGAATCACCAGGATGAATATTCAAAATGTTTCAAATCCCTGAGCTGCGGAGGATTTTAAGGCAAGTGTGTACACACACACACACCTCAGAAAGGTGGCAAAGAAGGGTTTAAAAATCAGCTTTCTCTGCCTATAACCATCCAGCGGCATGCGATCGCAGTGTGTGTACTTGTGTGTGTGTGTGTTTGTGCACTGGCAGAGGAGCTCCAGTGCTGTCAGTATGAGTCTGATTTGTGTGAGAATGTGGTGCGGCTCCAGGCAGGCAGGCTGATCCTGTTTTGTGGAGACGAGGAACGAGAGCCCATCACAGATTAGACACCCACAGTTTCGTGTCGATTTAATGCACCAAGTCAGGGATTTATTCTTAACCGACCGGCGCTTACAGCACCAGCCAGCCAGCCAGCCAGCCAGGGCTTTCCCATACAGCCATCTCTCTTCCCCCCAAGACTGTAGTAGAAGATCAGAAATGACTGAATGGGAACATAAGGATGAATACCCACTATCACAGCTCCAGACTTAAGTGAAAACACATTCATTATAATCAAGGAAAGTCTTAGCCAGCTATTTATCTGCTAGTAAGGCCACCTATCAGTGGAGAAATAAAACTAAAGTTTCATTTTTGTTGTGCTACAAATAAAGAAGAAACAGCAGAGTCACTCGCTTATTGTTTAACTTAAGATGGTGTTGTAACTGACTGTGTAGTATCCAGGCACGTTTCCAGGCACATGTTTTGCAGAGCACCACACATTCAGAAAGTTGTTTTAAATTCCAAATGATGCCCGAAACAAAACGTACGTGCAAAAATCTGTCCTTTAGCCATCTAAACGCACTATGCTCAAATGACTTTAAGCATACACACTCGCATACACACACACAGCGCACTTTCAATTTCAGGCATCAGTACACCGCGGCACAAACACATTCTGAGCAGGAATACACAAACAATACACTTACACAAGCTGCTTTTTCTCTCGCAATCTGTCTCACTTTCTATTTCTCTCTGGCTAACTGATAGAAAGAGCTAGTCAGAGTGGGCGACCATATCGTCACACAATGATGCATGAGAACATCAGCTAATTCAAGCCTTAGGGCTGCACACATTTACCTAAATGAAGTTAGTATTCTTATTCTACTGTGCCATCTATTTTTCTTGTTCATCAGTCTATCCTCTTACCCCCAGTGCCCTGGCCCCCAGTTGGCTGGATGGATCTCGGGGGAAAAGCAGCGAGCCCATGCCTGGGAAGGAGCCTTCCGCCTGGGCTGCTGCCGAGTTCTGTGAACACCTTACCATCATCTTCAGACACTGCTCGCGAGGTGCGCGTTTACAGGGAAGAGGAGAAAAGAAGAGAAGAGGAGAAGAACAGAATGCTAGCCAAGGTAGTAACCAAATATACAGGCTAAAGAAAAAGCAAGTGGCGGAAGGAAAAGAGAAAACTGGACTGCCACAGTGATAAAGAGCCGTGTGCTTACGTCCACATTTACCCTGCACACACATACGCAC
>CAIGQV010017835.1:19859456-19871059 GCA_903798115.1 Danio jaintianensis
CACACACACACACACACACACACACACACACACACACACACACACACACACACACACACACACACACACACACACACACACACACACACACACACACACACACACACACACACACACACACACACACACACACACACACACACACACACACACAAACAGGCACGCACACAGTCAGTGCAAGCCCCAGATGGGCAAGTCATCAAGCAAGCTCAGCAGTTACAGCTATCTTGCTTTGAGTAAATGAGAAAATGAAATGATTGTGCGTGGGAGAGGGAGGGAGAGAGAGAGCGAGTCTAGTCTCTCATCCATTACAGTACGCCCGGAGAGCAAAGAGGTTCTGCCTTCAGCTAGCAGCCGTTTAACTGGACCTAAATGCTCAATCCCTGCACATTCATTTAGACCTGTGAGCTGCCAAATTTAGAAGCATGGACACACTGATAAAACATAGAAACGTTACGCACAACGGAATAATGAACACACACTTAGAGAAGTGAGGTGACAGAAGAAGAAGAAAATCCAATTCCTTTACCTCATTGCTCAACAAAGCAGCGTTCAGTGTTCGGCTGATTTCAAACATCTTGTTGGTGGTGTTTCGTTTCTTGTCGCTTTGTTGTGGGGCTTTCTTTTTGGCGTTCTCCTGGCGCTACGGCTCCTTTTTCTTTACTGGAAATGGGAATCAGTCCCGAGAAAAAAAAAGAAAGAAAAATGAACAGATTAAAAAAAAGAAGAAAATGAAGGAGAAATCCTCTATATGTGCTGTCTGGCTGGATGTATTTTCTCCTCTCTTGCGCCCGTGTTTTCTGGTGCACCTCTTGTTAAATGTGGCGCTTGTGCCCTGGCTCACGCCGCACGACTGAAGAGTCAATTTTTTTTTTTTTTTAGCTCCCCAGAGTCAGCACATTAAAACAAGCAGTCGGTCTGCCGGGCTTCTTCCCTTATCTGTCCTCCACACACTCGCTCGCACAATGCGTTCCGATCCTCACACTGCTCTCTAGCAGATTAGTTCGTCCCAAAACATAGCTCTTAGTTTAAACTCCTCTCTCTCTCTCTCTCTCTCTCTCTCTCTCTCTCTCTCTCTCTCTCTCTCTCTCTCTCTCCATCCCTCAACCCTTTCTCTTTCTCTCTCCTTCCTTGCTCCCTCCCTTCCTCACACTCACTCCCTCTCTCTCTATCTATCTCTCTTTACCCCCACCCCACCCTCCACTCGCTCCCTCTCTCTATTTCTCGATCACGCTCTCCTGCAGTTACAATTCACAGTGTTACCACAAGGTGGGAAGACTGTTCATAACAGACATGACACAGGCACATCTGCCTTTCCTGGCTCATCTTTTCCTCTCTGTTTGGCTTCACGGCTCTCCTCCTGCTGCTTGCGGGGAACACATGATCGCTTTGGCACCCGCACACCTCCGTTCTACTCTTTGCTGGCTCCCCCCTACTCCTCCATCGCTTTGCAACAGCTGCATTTGATGTATGGCAGAGAACAGGGCTGATTTATAGACCAATAGCATTAAGAAAACTTTGACCAGTGGCACCTAGCCGGAGAAAACCCCTCCTGAGATGTTCCCGGAGCATGTTTGTGAAAACATCTTTCTCTGAAATGGCAGCAGAGCAAGATATTGGTGAATTTGATTTTCAAGCTGCAGTTGCCCCTAAAAGGCGTTTAGACACTTATGTATCAAGTCAATGTATATAAATGGCACTACATTATGTAACAAAATATCAAACCAAGTGGTATTTATCTTAATGAAAGATTCCACTAAATGTTATCGGAATGTACATAGTTTGTGAACGGCGCTTTTGTGTGCTAATATGACATGACCTTGGTTCATTCTGAAAGGTCTAGATAGATACATTTGTCATTTGGTTTGAAACTGTGTCTGAGGCAGTGACTTTTATACTTTTAATATTATAGTATAGTACAGTTTATACATTTTCACATGTGGTTTGATGTAAATGGCTTTTAGAGATGATGTATATATGAAGGAGTCTGATCGTAAAAATTGCTTGTGGAATTTGCTAAAATATTTGGTAACACTTTACAATAAGGTTGTATTAATGGTAGTTAATGTATTTACTAACATGAACAAGCAACAAACAATACATTTGTAACAATATCCATCTTTGTTAACGTTAGCTAATGGAAATTAAATAGTTCATTGTTGGTTCATGTTAACTCACAGTGCATTAACTAATGTAAACAAGCATGAATTTGGATTTAATAATAATTAGTAAACATTGAACTGTGTGATTAATGAATGCTGTACAAGTATTGTTCATTATTAGTAAATTCATTAACTGACATTAACTATTGAAACCTTATTTGTGAACCCTGACTAACTATTTTGTGATTTTATTTTTTCAACAGTTTGAAATTTCAACAAAAAAGTTTGAAAGAATATAATGCAATAATCTTTAGAGGGAAAATGTGAATGCTGATTTTCACATTGCAGCAGAAACCCCAGGATTAATGACCTGTCCTCTCAATAATTAAACGTCAACAAAAAAAAAGCTCTTAATTTGATTTGAGGATGACATAGAATATTATACAACATGACTCTTATTCAATATTTGTTATTTTCTGTATAGCCTTGTTTGCTATACAGTTACAGTAATCAAATCATATTTAAATAATTCATAATAGTTGTTTTAATTCGATGTGTTTTTTCTATTAATGATAAGTTTTAGTGACTGTGATTCTTGATTAATGTTTTAAAATGTCCTTTTTTTTTAACAATCCTTTATATTAATTTTATATGAGCAAACTTCAAGCGATATGAGCAATCGTGAGGTCATGGTTATTCATTGATTTAGTCATAGCCTCACAGATGTATTCCCATCAGCCAATGACCACATAACACTGTAATCTTACTAAAAATCATCTCCTACGTGCATAATAAATTAGTCTTTAACAAGATGTTTCATTTAAAATGTTTAGTGGATAAAATTATGATTCATTATGTTGTTTTGTGTTAGACAATTACCTATCATTTGCTTCGCATTAAATATAATATCTTTTATGGCAAAGCCTAATCATCATCTTTATGCCAATGGATGCAGCGAAAACTCAGGTACAATACAAACCACAAACCATATGTTTCTCTCTCAGAATAACAAAGCAAGCAAGAATAAGTCATTTTCAGCCTGTTTTGTTTCTAGTGAGTGTGAAAAGCGGAGGTTAGCTGAAAGTGGTTGTGACTGCAGGAAAATGAGCTGTTTCTTTATTTCTTCTTTTTGAAAACTGCGTATGGTACAGTATGATCTGGTCTTAAGGGCCCCATGAGAGGCGTGTGTCCAGTTAATAGCAGCCTATTGACACTGACCCATCTGTTGGGGTGGACTAAAGCCAACTGAAAAAAGGGAGATGGAGAGAGAGAGAATGCTACCAATTTTTTTACGTCATCAAGAATGTGTGTTTGTATGCATGAGGCATTTTTTAAAAATGTATCACATTTGTTTTATGTTATTATAGAACAGTTTGGACCTCCACGGCGGCAGCTTTGTAACTCCTAATGTTTAATCCATTTAGAATAATATTATTATAGGCAAGTCTCATGAAGTTAAGAATTCACCCAGTGTGTTTCGTGCTACTAAGGGATCATGTGAAAAAAGTTATGTTTTCTCAGTTGCGCTGTAATTGCATTATTGCAGTTACCAAATTTTCTCTTCATCAAGTCATCTAGGCCTTATCAGATTTGATCGTTTACAACAGACCGTGTTTATGAGGCGTGTAAATGTCTTTTAGAGCCATTGTATGTACAAAGTAATGGACAATATGCCTGATCATAAAATTGCATGTGGAATTTGCTTAAATAATTTGTCATTTATCTGAAAACGTTTCAAAAGTAAACAAAAAAGTTGAATAGAATGTCATGCAATTGATCTTTAGAGGAAATTGTGAGTGCAGATTTCCACATAGCAGCAGAAACCTGAGGATTAATGACCAGTTAATGCATAATATTATTATAGGCAATTCTCATGAAGTTAAGAATCCACCCAGTATGTTGCTTGCTACTAAGGGATCATGTGAAAAAAGTTAGGTTTTTTCACTCGCTCTGTAATTGCATTATTGCTGTTACCAAATTTTTTTTTTTTAGGCCTTATCAGATTTGTATACAACAGACCGTGTTCAAGGAGGGTGTAAATGCCTTTTAGAGCCATTGTATGTATGAAGGAATGGGCAATATGCCTGGTCATAAAATTGCATGTGGAATTTACTTAAATATTTTGTCTGAAACAGTTTCAAAAGTAAACAAAGAAAGTTGAAAGAATGTAATGCCCTTGATCTTTAGAGTGAATCGTGAATGCTTATTTCCAGATAGCAGCAGTAGAATCCTGAGAATTAATGACTGGTTAATGAATAATATTATTAAAGACAAATCTTGTGAAGTTAAGAGTCCACCCAGTGTGTCGCATACAACTAAGGGATTGTGTGAAAAAAGTTGTGTTTTCTCAGTCATGCTGTAATTGCATTATTGCAGTTACCGAATTTTCTCTTCAAGTCTTTTAGGCCTTATCAGATTTGATCGTATACAACAGACCATGTTCAGGAGGCACTAAATGCCTTTTAGAGCCATTGTATGTATAAAGTAATGGACAATATGCCTGATTATAAATTTGCATGTGGAATTTGCTTAAATATTTTGTCATTTATCTGAAACATTTCAAAAGTAAAGAAAAAAGTTGAATAGAATGTAATGCAATTGATCTTTTGAGAGAATCGTGAATGCTCATTTCCTCTAGATTACTCAAATCTTTTAATTATGTTATGCATGGTGAAATATTCAAATGTCTTCCTATCTTTGGGGAACATTGTTTTTAAACATTTCAATAATTTTCTCACGTATTTGTTGGCAAACGTGATCCTCGGCCCATCTTTGCTCCTAAAGGACTAGACCTTTCTTGGATGCTGCTTTTGTACCAAATCATAATTACAATCACCTGTTGACATCACCTGCTTCAAATCACATCATTATTTAACCAGCTTACCTGATTACCCGCCCTAAACTGCTCCTGTCTCAACTTTTTTGGAATGTGTTGCAGGTCTGAATGACAGGAAAGGATGTATATTTACAAATGAAATAAAGTTGACCAGACAAAACATGAATTTTTTTTGTTTATATTGTCTGCAATTGAAATACAAGTAAAAGTAAATTTGGAAATCACTACTTTTTTTTTTTATTTGGGTTTTCCATACTATCCAACTTTTTCAAATTTGTGGTTGTATCAAAGGCAAATCTTGTGAAGTTAAGAATCCACCCAGTGTGTTGCATGCTACTAAGGGATCATGTTAAAAAAGCAATGTTTTATCACACGCGCTGTAATTGTATTGTTGCGGTTACAGCATTTTCTATTCATCAAGTCCTTTAGGTCTTATCAGATTTGATCATATGCAGCAGATCTGGTTAAAAAGTGTTCAGGAGACGGTGTTCATACGTGCTCACGCACTGGGATGAGCTGTCACTTGAATCATGGAGTCTGCCGCTTGATTTTCGAGTCATCTGCCTCTCATTCTCCCTCTTCTGTCCGCCAGGATCCCAAGAGGATTCTGATTGCTGTCTCCATAGTGACTCTATGTGTCTTCATAAAGCCTGTTCAGAGCCTGCCGCTTCTCCTGTGTGCTGTCTGTTCCATGCAGATGACCTGCCATTCACTGCAAGGGACTCATGCGTGGAGTCCCAACATGGTCCATCTAAAAAGGGTTTCCCTGTACACCACCAAAAACATGTTGGCCATGTTGGAAATGTGCTCAAAACACTCAAGTTGACTCTTTTTGTATAGCGCTCGCTTCAAATGTCTCCTGCCCAAATAGAAATTCTCATCTCCAGTGTTTTGCTCAATCCACCCTAGTCGTTGGCGTCACTTGTCTCGCATGATTGTTAGCAGCGGAGTCGGTTATAATGGTGGGCTAAAACTTATTTTGATGTGGAAAAACATTGTGTCTCGTGGGAACCAATTAAAGAAATCGGAGGATCAAGAAGTGGACTGTACTACGCTTTTGTATTGTATGATTGATGGGTTCATTAAATCATCTGTTCACTTGGCAGACCGCACGACAGGACCAGTGCATGGAGAAGAAATTCTGCTTTTGCAGGCACGTCATAATTGTCATAGGAATATCTGCTGTGATTCTAGTTTCCCTACAAAAAAACGTTTCCTGTTTTTGTTCATATTATCTATGTGTCTGGTGTTGGTATGCCCCTTGTGTACATCCTGGAGATATAAAAGCACAAAAAAGGAGGGGATCATGTTGAACGATCTATATTTTTGTCGCCCGATTCATAATACGAATTGACAGTCTCAATAAATAAACAGGGAGGCATGGAGCCAGATAATTGGAGATGTTAGGGAATGACACACCATGAAGGACAGCTTTTCAATTTTCAGTTTGAAGGGTGTACCATGCTGCACAATTCCTCATTATTTAAAAACAATCACACTACCCTGACTGCCCTGCTGGTTGTAGTTTGCCGTCAAATATGAAAAAAAAAATCATTGCCAATTTTGTCTTATTAAAGATGACCCCCGTTCTCTTCATCCGCTTCTGACACTCGCCGCTTCGCTCATAACCTGAAAATTAGTGTCTGAGGGTCTCTATGCCTATGTCCTCCTGAAACGCAAGTCATATGGTTGTTCATTTGCAGGCTAATCAGAAAGCTGCACTATTAATGGAAAATGAATGAGGTCGGATTTGATTGTGGTTGATGGCACAGGCTATGCTCCAATTGTCCTGGAATCCATACACTTTAATCAATGTATATTGAGAGACAGCCAGTGTCGGTTGCGAAGTACATGGCAATTTTAAAATATGAAACACTTGAAGAGACGACTGATGACGGTTATCTCTGTCCCCGCAATATAAGAAAAAGAGATATTAGGTTCAATGTAATATCAGGTACAATATTTTTATGCTTTTTTCATATTCACATAAGGCCAAAATGTTGAGAGTTTTTTTTTTTATTGAGGCTCCAGAGAGTGAATTTAAATTCGAAAGCGAGCGTCACTATACCCTAATCACTGTGAAGGTCACAGCAATTGAAATCTTATAGTGTATGTGGTCATTTTAAATATCTAATGCCAAGCCATAAAATCACTGCCACTTCACTATGAATCTGAATGTTGCCTTGATGACACACAGTAATATTTTTGTGGTAAATAAGCATTTGCATCAAATGTAGTCTTTGTAATAAACATTTATTTTAACTTGCGGCTGGTTTGTGTGGAGCTTGGATTAAATCCTATAAACTCTGAGGCTATAGGTGTACACTAATCTGAAAAAATGCAAGATGTTTTTTTTTGTCCACAGTGTCATCAATCATTTTCATGTTGCTCATTTTCATTCAATGTTTTTGAAAACACTCTTTTTTTTTAATCTTCCGAATAGCACAATCTGAAGTATATGCAAACCGACATCTATACATTTACATAGTGTGGTGTTCAACGTCCGCCATCTTGAGTGTGTCACATGACTGTCACATGAGTAAAAATGAGGGATATTTTTCAAAAGCTTTCGTTTTGAGTCCACACTACAACATGAAAACAGTTTTTTGTTTTTTTTTAGATGTATTCACTAAATGCTGTCTCAGTCTGGACAGAAGGCCAAAACAGATTCTGTTATAAATTATAAAATGGCTTTCTTGAAGTGTGCACTGAATATTCGCTTCACTAGTCTGGAATTAGACTATAGGTTAGGCTAGTTTAATCAGCTAGCAGTTACACAGAGGGTAATCAGCCTTGCTTTCATAATAGAGTGAGCAACCATTCTGTATCTGGTGTTAAAAAGTCATGGTTAGTCTTGAAACAAAACAAAATGGATGACTATTTTTTTTAAGACTAGACTAAGCAGTATATGTAACCAGCCACACTGTCGAGCCAAGACCCAATTTAAATGATACAAAGGTCCATGAAAATAAAATGAAAAAATACCCTGGACTCAGATTTGAGATGAAATTGATGTTGGATTGTAATTTAGAGTAATAGAAAGCTAATGCATATTCCAATATATTTTTAGATCTCATGGAACGGTTGACTTTGCCCATATTTCACCTGAAACACAAAGTTTGGGAGGGACACACTGAATAGATTGTAATTTTTTTAGTCAATAGGTTGTTTATTATTTCACAAGTTATTATTATTATTATTATTGTATTACATTTTTTAAATTTACACCCAGCATATGGTTCACATAAAATAGGCCTACATTTACATCTTTTATGCATATCTTGCTTGAATCTCTTTATCAAAACAGTACCCCTTGCAGTGGTGTAAATATAACATTAAAAATGAATAAACAAAAGAATAATAATAATACAAATATATGTACACATTCATATACTCTATCGCTCCATACCTATACAGTACCCAGTACCGTAGCCTAATTATTTTCAAAGAAAGTCTATTAAAATAGTATTTAGATGCTTTAACCACATTCTTCCTCTCATCATCTTTCAAAATGCCTTAATTTACCAACTTGTCTCTCATTTTGAGAATTTTCTTTATGATTATTTACTAATATCTAAGAGCATTATATGCATAAAAAAGAGAGTATGTCATAATTATTTACTCTTTCCCATATTGTCCATTTCCCTTGAAAATAAAGTTAACACAATTCAAGTTAAACGTTTAAGAGTACATTTCAAATATGTTGCTTCAAATAAAACAGACATGGACTCAAATCGCTAATCTCTCATTATTATTATTATTATTATTATTTTCTTCCATGAACGCATAATAAAGTGGATGTTGTAGTTCTTGGTTTATCAGCAGCTACTAAATGACTATGTAAACACTTCTGACATTTCCTCAGCTTTGTACGCTTTTAAGGATACACAGCATTAGCTGGCGCGGTGTGGATAGACATCCGTGTGGCTGGGGGAGCTGTGCGCTTTTTGCGCGCGCGCACCTGCTACGTCAAATCCTCCCTCTCGCGCGCAGTACGCCGTCGTCTTGGAAACGCTCCATCAGCGTCGCCAGCCAGTGGTTGTATGAGCGGATGATGGAAGAAAACAGCAGAGATCATCTCGATACTGGTGTGTAAAATTAAAACACATTCATACAGAGTCATTTTCACCATTTTCCATTCACATATGCGCATTGGATACGGTCTCTGCATGGAGAGCGAGAAATAGGTGCATGGTATCAGCGCTTCGTTCATGTAAACACAGCGACTGTTTGCTAACGTTAGCCGAATAAAACCTTATTTATGTGACACTTCCCAGCACGTAGAGAGTCAAAACATTACAGAGCGTCTATGCATTGAGATAAGCATTCAGATACAGCTGCATAAGTCATGAAATGCATCACCACGTGTGTTTGTAGTTCTGTTTTGTTAAGATGAACATTCGTTGATACGGTGACTGGCATACCTAGACTTTACTGGCTTTGCTACGTCTTTGTGCGACTATACTAAGTTTGCTCTGCATTTTTTTTGTCAATTTATTAGACGTGTACTCGTTTAAACTACATTTAGAAAGGGTGGAATCAGATCCCACAGCAGCCTTCTTTAGACGGCAAGACAAGCTTCTGCAAAACTGTGTTTCTGAGTTTATTTGTAGTATAAGGTTTGCGTTTATCATTAGTATATGCATATTTTATCATTAGTTATATAATATTTAAATTATTTAACTATAATTTTAAACTACCAATGATATTTCTTTCAAATTTAATAACACAAAGTGTAATTTAGAGTAGTTAGTTTTTCATCATTTAAAGAAAAGGGTGGCATTTAAAAAAAAATGCATGTTAATATAGTTATTTACATAGCAGAATTTATTTTAACTTAAGAATAAAATGAAAGTCTTTAAATCTTGATGGTTCCATGAGTTTCGTCTATGAAATCTGATCTTTAGCTCTTATTTTCTATTGGATTCAGGTCAGGTGTGTGGGTCGGCCATTCTAGAACATTTATTTTATTTGTCTGAAACCAGTTTCGAGAGTTTCCTCTGTAGTACATGGGGTCATTGTCTTTCTGAAATGTCCACCCATGCTTTTATCTTCATCATCTGGTAACGAATCCTTTTCACAATTCTGGGTTTCTCAGCAACAGAAGTTGTCATAGTTGTATAAACTTAGAACGCAGTGAAATCATATTTGCTCAAATAATAAAAGTAAAACTCAATGATAGTTTTATCAAGACTTTCAGAAAAAGGAAAAAAAAGTGTGTTAGACTAAAAACAGCAGCCAGGAGAGAGAACAATGTTAAATTTACTGTCCCGCACATAGATGCTGCATTAGAACAACTCACATAAGTGGAAATTCATTTTTTGTAATGTGATACAAAGATGATATAATGATACGTTAAACGCGTCATAACAGTCTTGTGAAAAGGGTCCAGGTGTTGGGACTTAAGCATCTAATATTCATCTAATATGAGGGCCAAGATTGCATTCTAACCAGTGTTCGAACTATACCGTGGCCTTTGGGGCTTGGGCTAAATGAACAACAATCATTTTTCTATTCACTCTATAAGTTCAAGATGATGGCATCAAGGACAGCATATGCTTTTTTATTTTACATAGGCCTATAGAATGTCATGGGATCTCACTTTTCACTCCGGTAAAACATAATCTCAAATTTGAAAATGAAAGAAACACCATTGAAAAGGGTTCCGTTTTGTCAAGTTTACCCTTTTAGCTTTCAGCTTAATTGTCCAACATGTTTACAGCAATGTCACGGTGTGAACATTGTATTGAACATTGAACATTGTATTGTAAAAAGAACATTGTATTGGCCTACTGTATGAAGCAAATAAAACGAAACATAATGTCACATCATTTGTTTCAGAAAATGAATAAGCAGTGTCTAAACGTCCATATGAAAGCATCTGGCTGTCAGTCTTTGACATGACTGAACTTTGCTCCTCAGAGCCCCCACACCTTGATGCTCATGACAAGAATAGCATGTGTAGTTATCTTTTTTTGAAGTGAGGTGTAAATTGCCATCATGCATGAATGATATTTTTGCACTTTTACACATAATAATCCGTGATTACATTACACAATACTGAAACCGCACGTCAAAATAACACATTGTGAATATTATTTTCGAGCTCCCCCGTAGTTTGCATCCTGATTTTAACTACTGAGAGATTTCAGCTGCTGTCTGGGCTTTCCTTGCCATTTAACACCTTTCTTTTTCATCATGTGTTGAATACTTTTTCATTTCTTTATATTGCTTTGGTTGTTACTGGCATTTGGTGAAAACTGGAAGTCAACAGCACCTTTAGAAATATGTTTTCTGAGAAAAATTATCAGGACTTTCCTCAACTTGATTTTCACATGAAGGGCTATGTGAAAATCAAAAGGTTGTGATGTTTACATGTGCTCTCAAGTAACTTTTCTTTGTTCAGTGACACGTGAAATGAATGTTTTTATCCAAAGTATTGTCAAAAAAGTTGTTGTGTATCGTGCCAACTGCAAACAATGTGTTATGCAAAGATAAGTGATTAAATCATGCTATAGTCTAATGCGGCCAGGTTTACATATTCCTGTGGTTAATAATCTTTTTTTTTTGTTATAACAACAGTGTGATTTTAATGATCTCATCTTTTTTAATGTTCATTTACAAATCCTCTTTAGCATTTGCAAATAGCTTTTACTATATATATA
>CAIGQV010017835.1:19871459-19890078 GCA_903798115.1 Danio jaintianensis
ATATATAGCTTTTTTAAATGTTTTGGTTACACTGTCAAATTTCAGCTCATGTTAGTTAAATAAATTGAGAAAATCAGTGTCGGTGCTGTTATTGTAATACAGTGCACTCAGACCCCAAACTTGATCACGTGACCAGGTTTAATTACTTAGTTTTAGAATATGCTTTAACTTTTGCCAAATAATTTTGAAGTTGTCACCAATCATAATACATGTATATAGCATAAATATATTTTTAGATTTTTTAATTTTAATAAGTGATTAAAGTATTTTAGTGATTGTACACTGAGAGTCATTCACAAAATTTTTGACTGTTTGTGTGGCAGATAATGAAGCGGGAGGAGAGGATGCTCTGGTGGGGAATGTGAACAAACTGATGGTCACTCCTCCAGGATACACCGGACCACCCAAGAAAGGCCATGTCATTTTTGATGCCTGCTTTGAGAGTGGTGAGAGACTATTTGTATTTTGTACATTCTTCTTTTCTCTTTCTCTAAACTGAATGTTAGGTCTACTGTATTTTATTTTCTGAAAATAAGTTCCTTTTTGAAATCTGTAAATGCATCTACATCAAGCTAGCAAAACGTACGAATGCACACACATTTGGATTGGTGTCAAATGGGAGAGACGCGCTGTGTGAATATTTGTGTACCACACATTATAAACATCTTCACTGTCACTTTTGATCAATTTAATACATTCTCACTAAATAAATGTTCTAATTAGCTTATAATAATAAACTTTTTTTATTTGCCCCAAACTTCTGAACGGTAGTGTAGTTTCCTCACTACTAGGGTGCGATGGAATTGAGTAATGAATATGAGGATTCTAGATTGTGTTGAAAGTATAGTACAATAGTGTTTATTGCATCATCAACATATTATTTAGTTTCTTATAGTTGTTATTCCACTAATCTGGGATAGAAAAGCATTTTAACATTCTGTTTAAATTTAGCCTTAGTAAACTACAAATGAAAGAATACACAAAAATAAAAGTGCATCCAATTTTTTTTAATAATCCACATTGTTTATCATTATTTATTACTAAGGATTGTTTTAAGTCCCCATTATCAGCTTGTGCTGAGCTTGCCATGAGAACAAGCAGGATGTAACATATTAACGTAAGTGTGTGGTGTTGACATGTTCATGATCTAATTTATCTCCTATATAACCAGAATATCAATTAAACGGCACCTTAGCTGAACAATGTATTAACATGGCAGTTAATTAAAGATTTAGCAGGATGTATACGTTGAACGGCTAGAATAACCCTGTGGTCCCTCTACAAATGCTATACACTCTTGATTTCCCAGAAGAGCAGTAGACTTCAATCGTCAAACATGTTTTGTACAGAAATCATCGTCAGTGTCTTTTGTTTAACCATACTGTTTTCGCATATGGAAGCACAGCTCAGAGAGAGACTATTGTCCATGCGAGCGGGGCTTTTAATGGATAATTATCTCCCTTTTAAATGGAGGGGGTTAAAATTAAAGCGTTTCATTTGAAAGTGACTGCTCTTGTCGGTCTACCTCGCTGAAAACTGTAATTAAAACAAGTTATGATATTTTGAAGAATGCTTTGAGTAAATGGCCTTTGTTTGGCACTTTTTTTGCCGGTCTGAATGAACAGTAATGTAATGAAAATAAAGTGCTTTTGCAGTGACAAGGTCAAGTGGGCAGCTGAGAGCAGCTTTGGGACAGATTGACAGTGAATCAGTATGGCTGGAACAAGCACAATATCATTCTTTGCTGGGAGATTAGGTTCAGGGTCTCCAGCAGATGAGACTCAGCTTTCATATTCTTGACAGGCAACCAATTCACCCCTCTGCGGGGAAAAAGCTCGCCTGTGGCTCGGCTCCCCGTGGGGAGGGTTTTTTATATAGATTTTTTGGTCTTGGAAATATTCTGTAATAGTACAATTTCTAGGTGGAGCGAGTCTTTCTGGTCTTATCGTGCAGTCGCTGGTGAGTTTGTGTTCAATGTTAAGCTGAAAAAAGCAGTTGGTTACGGATCCAGTGTCTGAAACGTAAAACTGACCTCTTCCAATCAATTCCAAAGTAACTTGATCAATCTATATGATTTTGAGAAACTCTACCAGAGCTAAAAATAAAACCCACATTGCGCCGTCCGTCACCAGATAGATCTTTATTGCTATCAAAACTGATGCTTGTTGTAAGCTTGTATGGATGCTGATGCTAGTAGTTTGTGAAAGCGATAGCCACGAGTGGATGATGATGATATGCAGCGAAGGACGGCAATAAAGGGACATGGAATAATAACATGGGTTTCAGAGCCAAAGTCAATATAAATAAATAATCAGGATGTTTTATAAGTTTCTCTGTTTCCCCATCTGACTGGCCCCAAAGACCCTGAGGCACTGATTAATGAACATCCACCCGCAAGACCAGGATCAGCTAACATATATGACATTACCCCCATGTCTCTGGCTCGGCAAATTCTCTGAATGATTTATGGAATAGATATTAATCTGCTTCCAGTAAATGCATTATCCAAGTTGGAAAATGGAGAGGAATTGATGTTACAGCGCTAATGTCAAATTAATGTCCTGTTGCTGTTTCAGCAAAGCAACACTGCAGTGAAATGATGTTAACCACTTGCACACTGACAAAAGGGAAGCGACACTTTCTTGGCAACAGTCGGGGCTTTTGACGTAAGTGACTTTGAGAGCTGAAGCCCCCGTGTCAATTGAAGGACTTAAGATGCAATAGTTCAGCAAAGTTTTCCGAGCTTGGCATAGACGGTCATTAATCAAACACTCTTCTCTTTATGTTGAAGAAGATGTGGAAATATAAAGGTTTCTGGTGATTTGGGCTCATTTGTCAGAAAGCCACCTGTCAGCGAGTGATAACTTTTCACCATTCGCAGCTTCTCCATTGTTACTGTGGAAGTCAGCACCTATAAAATGGAAATGATATGAAATACATAGTCAAAGGACAAAATAGGGTTGAATAAACAGTTGAATAAGTCATTATTTTTTATTTTACGTTTTTATTTAGTAATTAGTATACATTTGACTTCATAGAATAATAAATTCATTATTTTTCACATAAAAAAGTCTCGGGTAGCTAATTAAAGCAAAACAATAGCATAAGTGTAGTTTAACCTCTTCAAATAATGATTATCTTGTAGTTTGGTAAGCAATAGTTTCAGCTCCCCAGCAATGATATATTCACTGTGATTGCTACACGCAAGCTTTCAAACCAAGAACACACCATCTAGCGAGACTTCGAGCAAATGTGTCTCACTTGAAAGCCAAGATATCAGTCAAGTTCCTTTCCTCTGCCAGAAAAATTGTTCCTTGTTTCTTTCTCTCTTTAGACAGCTGTCATGAATTTTCCCCCAAAAAAGGCAGAAGAATGCCTCTTATCTTTAGTATCCGGGTAATAAATTCTAATTGGTTAATTAAAACAGACCATGGATACATAAACTGTTTACTGAAGGCATAAAACACTTAATTTACATTTAGATGAGATGTAACTCATTTTCTTGTCAGCCATATGCAGATTAGGTCAGTGGTATATCTTTTTCTTAGGCATTTGGGCCTACAGGTTTCTAATTCCCTCGCACTTCTGTGTCTTTTTTTTTAGCATAACTTATTAAAATAACCCCCATTATGCACAGTTTGATAGTAAAAAACATAATGAATATTTCCCCAAGGCGTCATTAAAACGGTATTGATGGCTCTATAGATATAGTTACGTTTGCTGCATTATGTAAATTCCATAGATTCCTGAATTTAAAAGAGCTTTAATGGTTATAATTAGCACTTTAATCGTGTGATATTATCTGAGGTTTTTATTAAACAAATGTACTTTCATTCGAGTTTAGAAACATTTGTTTATGTCAATATATAGATTTTTTTTTCTTTTGACTTTTGGTTCATACTTTTTATTTACGATAACAGACACTGATAGTCTTGCATTAATCTATGGCCTCTGGTTAAAAGCATGCGCATCTTGCATGCCAGTTTAAAAGTATATTTAATGCAAACCACTTTGCATTTTGAGGAGATCTCGAAGGTTTTGAAGTACGCGTCATCCTCCCTTTCATTCATGTAGATGTTCTCATCAGTGTCATAATTCATTCGAGGCCAAATTATGTCTAGAATATTTCTCCACATGCTGATGCTTATCAGAGGCTCTGAGTGATAAAACTTACTGACTGTAGCTGCTGATTAAATCTGGTGCCAGCTAGAGGCAGAGGAAGAAGGTGTGCGTGTGTGTGTACACAAGTGCATATATGTGTATGTGTGTCAACATAATGATTCGATTCCTACCAAGGGCAGAATATAGCGCATCCACCAATGACAATCCAAGACGTGCGGTACCCCCTAAGCATTTAACGGATTTGCACTAGGGATTTTAAATTATCCATTGTAATCATAATAGATGAAAAAAAAACCTCCTTCGATTCAGCGAACAAAAGAATGTGTTCGGAGAGGGGACAAGGCCTCAATCGCATGCTTGCTAATGAGGATAAACAGTAGGGAAAAATCTCTCCGCTGATGGGGCTTTAATTGTTTTGCGCTTTTTTTTTCATTCAGTAGTATTTCCGTCTGTTTTTATCTTCCCTCAAAAAAAAAATGCTTCATGTCACTCTTGCAGAGTTCATCTAGTGGATGAATGATTACATTTAACACCCCAGAAAGAGAACAGGGGGATGAAGAAAAAAAAAAAATACACACACAAGGAGGCAATGGGAACAAAAAAACAGCAAGGATTGCAAGCAGATATTTATATGCTTCAGATGTGTACCCTGCATCAAGACAGTCAGGACCCCATTGATTAAAGAAGTGGAAACATTCTAACAATCAGGCTCTACGCTCGGCACAAGTGGCTGCAGGGGACAGCGGGGGCTTACAAGGAGGATGAAGAGTACTTACACAGATATTAGGGTACTATAGATGTATTCCTGCCCTCGACAAAACATATCAACATGGGCATGCATAAAAAGACAAGTGGAAAGGATATTAGTCGCAGATTTTGTGCTTAGCGCTCAGAAGATGAAAGTTTTGCTTGTGAACGCCTTGGTGTTTAGCAGAAGAGTCAAGCTCCGGCTAAGAAGGCTGCATCACTGTCCGGTGTCTTACTGTTTTCTTTTTTATTCTGGAGGGTTTAAGAAGGATTTGACTGAATTGATTTGGGCTGCTGTCTGAGAAGAAACCAGAGAAGTTATCTGATTTATAAGATTTATTTTATTTTTTAGCAAGTTGGAGCTAGCTTGCTTGTCCTCCGTCAGTTTTGTAGCTTTATCCCTTTCATTCCGCTGATACTCAGGCCTATGGTGTTATATGGCTGTGACCCTGAAGAAAATATTCCTTCACTCAGAGACGATGTGTGGAAGGGGTTTCATGCTCTCCCCCTCCTAAACCACAAGGTTAACAGCCTCGCTTCTTGAGTTTTACTGTAACACATTCTCGCTCATTGTGGCCCTTTACCTATATATCACTCATTCAATGCACAAAGCCGAACAGCTGTTAAATTTACAGTTATTTTACAAAGTGTCTTTTTTTTTTAATCGCCTTGAAGACTACATGAAACTGCAATAGCAAAACATTGAACTTCTGTGATTTACAGTGTACATTTACAAATAAAACAGAATTAGGGAGGACCAAGACATACACACATATACTGTGTATATTCACCTACAGCATGTCTTTGGACTGTGGTGGAAACCGGAGCACCCAGAGGAAACCCACACGAACACAGGGAGAACATGCAAACTCCACACAGAAATGCCAACTGACCCAGCCGGGGCTTGAACCAGTGACCTTCTTGCTGTGAGGCAACAGTGCTACCCACTGCGCCACCGTGTCGCCAGTCAAAAATACATTATATGGTTCAAAATCATAGATAGATAGATGGATTTTATAAAGATTATGTCCCAAGACAATATTTTGTAATACAATATTATTAATGTTCATTGCTAAGCACTTTATTTAGACAACTTTAAAGGCACATTTTTGTACCCACAGATTCCAGATTGCCAGTTGCCATTTACCCTTGTGTTCTGTTCAAATTTACTACTCTTTCGTTATGTTCGTGGCTGTTTTTACCCATTGACTTTCATTATAATGACATTTTTTTGATTGGAAAGCCATGACAGCATATAATCATGCATTCTTAATTGTTGGTGGTTTTCCCTGTTGGGAAGAGGTAAAAAGTCTAATTTTTAATGTTGATCATCAGTTGGCAGGATTAACCCTTTAGATAGGCCTGTGCAAAAAAAGTTTATGGCTTTTATATGGAGTTCTATGGAGTAAAACAGCAGATTATAGTGTGTGTGCATAAATACACTTACTATGTTTACTATGTTCTGAGACCTGAGTTGCTTATTTTGATTTTCTCAGACATATCAAGGTAAGTGTGCAAAGGTCTCTCTCACCCACACCCACACACACATTACAAGTAAATGCGAGTTATGTAGTAATATTACTTTTCTAACGAGTTAAGTAATAAAAAAATAAGTAATAATATTTGAGTTACTTTTAAAAAAATGAAATGCGAGTTACTTTTTTAGTTTCATTATTTAGCTTTTAAAAAATAAATTACTGAATTATAATTAACATAGTCAAATTGAATCAGACACTCAGTGAGAGAATGCGCTCTCTGCAGGAACAGACAGAAACAAAGATGGCAGGCCAGAGCCTTACATTTCTGCGATGGAAGAATTCATATTATTTTGAGTGCATCAAAGAAAAGGAAAAGGGGATTGTATCAGTGCACAATGATTTGACTTAACTAATAAGACAAAAAGTACAAAAGTAGCAAACACATTGCTTTAAACGTTTAATAATCTGTATACAGTATACGGCATGTATAGCTCTGTAGTCAGAAAGTTCTCAGAAGATAACATTTTCCTAAATTATTATTATTTTTTAATTTAAAGGTAAACAAAGGTTATACAGTATGTTGTTAATTGCAGAGCTCCTCTGTTTAAAAAAAAGTTCTGAAAGAGATCAAGTCTCAGCCAGAGAAGAAAAAGTAATGCAAATGTAACTCAAAAGTAACATAACACATTACTTACCATAATAAGTAACTAAGTAATGCAACTAGTTTTGAGGAGTAACTTAATATTAAAATGGATTACTTTCAAAAGTAACTTTCCCCAACATTGGTTAGGAGTATATAAAAGTTGTTTCAAAAGTGCTGAATGCTACTGGGAAAAAAATTTTCTCATGAATCATGCACACTATATTGGGCTTTTTGCATTCTGCTCCATTGTTTTTCTATACAAATATGCACTAGACTGACCTGGAAGTGACTTGCTCGACAATCTTTGCAAAAACCCAGCAATCAAGTTAAACGACATTCAAATATTTTAAAAGACTCCAACTATCTTTTTCATTCCACAGCCTTGCTTCCTGTAACACCTGTTATTTTGTTCAAAGTAATTTAACATGAAAGAACAAGCAGTTATATTTGTTCTTTGAACTTTGCACATCTGTAGCACATCCTTAAAGTCTCATTCACAGAGATGAGCTGGGTAGCTTGAACCATAATTTGAATTGGTCCTCACTTTTCCTGCCGACATAGCAACTGCTTCTCAGAGCAGAAGTGCACAGTGGTCCGTGCTCAGTCATGCTGTAATATTTACCCACCCCTAGAGTGCTCGGTTATAGAATGTGTGTCCGCAATGTGGAACGAGCGGGCCGAGCAGATATCTCAAATGTGCACAAGCAAATGAAACAGGTGATAATCCTGCCTGACATTCCTACGGTCAGCCTTGGTTATGTTTGATCAGAGCCCTGCAGCCTGGAGAGATCTGGAATGAAACATTGGCTCTTAGGTTATTGATGGCCGTTGCGATACCTGCATGTGAATGTCATGGAGCGCACGTGTGTTTGCGCATATTTTATTGACATGTTCTTTGAGGTACGTCCTCTGGCGTGTTGCTCTGAGAACTTTAGAATGTATTTAAGTGTAGTTTTAGTTACTTTTGCTGGTTTGCACGTTTCATGTTTGTACCTATTTAAATGTGTATAAATCCATGATGCGAGTCATATGCCAGTCATAAGTATAAACTTTAAGACCGTTTAGATAATACTTTTTCTACTTGTTTGTTTTAATTTGGTTGGTGCAAGAGATTAAGGTTACTTTCACATATGTGGTTCAATTGCCTGGCTCAAGCTTGTTTGTCTGGATTTTGTACTTTGAATATTAAATATTTAGTTATAATTTAGTTATTACCAGAGCCAGGCAGAATCTGCTGACATTTTTTTGCTATTTCTGCGCAGATGTTTATACAAAATCTGCAGATTTATGCGAAATGATTTTGAGAGCATAGTAACTAAAAACGTAATGAACTTAAATTTAAAAAAAGTTAAACGTTTTTGTTTAAGGTATACAATGCAAATCCAATTAGAACCACTTGTATGGTAAACAAAGTCAGTTTCTCATGATATCTGCTTTACAAACTGTATTGTACATAAATCATATAAACATTTGCATATTCAATAATATTCCTGAAATTAATATATATATATATATATATATATATATATATATATATATATATATATTTACAGACGTTCACATAAGTAAATAAATAGATTGATTGATAAGCTCAAAAATCAGAAGACAACTGTGTGCGCAGATTCCATATGGGCCTAGTTATTACTCATTTTCAAGCACCAACACTTTGAAGTTTCAAAAGAACAAGGATTGAGAGTCAAATTAGATTTTTGATATAAATTAATTCTTCCTCTTGCAGCTTGTCAGTCACACTTATCAGGAGAGAGAGTAAACATAAATATACAGTTTTACTGATTCATTCACCGTTAATAGAAGCTCATTTCTTTGATTTAACATGATTGCATTGATATCTGAAGGGAACTGGACCAGAGTATGCATGAATCAAAAGCCAAATTAGCCTGAGCTCTGACATCAAATTCACTCACTAAAAGTAAGCCTCCTAAATCAATCCAAAATTATGCTTTTATCCAAGGCAACTTGCATTGCATTCTTGCTGCTGCAAATTCTGATAATAAAAAGCATACAAATGTATGCATAAGACTCAAATTCATTGTAAATTTGTACTGTTCACTGAGTTGTATCTAAATGTAGAAAACTTCATCCACACCAATCAAATGAGTCAAAATATTATCCTTTTTTTGTGGCAAATACAAGATCGTCAAGTCTTACCTTCTGTTTGGTGACCAACCTCTTCTCCGTAAAAGTATTTTGATTGCTAGTCCTCTTTGTTCCCGATTCCACGAGAAGAATGAACATGAAATATGTGCCTTTATTAAACGTTCGGTTGGTTCAGTGCTATCAAATTGGACACAGTGAGGAACCGGTTTTCCAACCATACAACACGTTCCCACTTTCAGCCACTCAGTTTAGAAACTAATTCCTGCCATGTGTTTTACTTGCGAACGTGACACATACTTCAATTAGCACCCTTCACATGCTCTCACCAGCACATTATAATGGGCGGTATGAAGACTAGCATAACACTCACGGGCTCAGCGTTTTCTATTTTACAGTTATTAGCAGGAGGTTAACTCGGAGCACAACTGCCTCTTCTTTAAAGCAAATGGAATCCATGCGGTTTTAGCCGGACACTGACCCCTATTAGGAGAGACTTCAACAAATGGCAGCTTTCCTGACTATCTGCGCAGGGTCACGCCGTATGCGTGTGTTTTTCTCAATGAGCTCTTTAACCCGCTCTCGTGCAAGAGCTGTCAGAGCTAAGCCGCCACTCTTGTGTAGAGAGTGTTTAATATACTAGGTCAAGTATTCGAGTCAGCATCACCATTGGCTCCATTCCACTTTGTGTAGAAAAGTCATTTGAAGTCATTTCCACACTTTGGGTTTTGTTTAAATACTACTTTCGTATTTCACGCTTCGAGGACCCATGCCTGCCTTTCGGGCCATTGTTTTGCCGCTAAAGCTCCTGATCAAAAACATGCTGCTTTTTTTTTTTTTGAGCATTCAGAAGCAAAGTTCGGAAATGACGCAGCGAGCGAGGAATAGAGAGCATCTCCCAGGTGAAAATGACTACACACAGAGCCGTGTCACGATACATTGCTGTATGAATACGCTGCTCCATGATGATGGAGTAATCCATTTCCCCAGCAGCTCTCCTGATGCCGTAAACACAGGCGCTAGGCGGACGTGTCATTCCTCATTCTAGGCAAGGACATGCAGTTTGGGAAAACGCTGGAGATTTGTAACGCTTTAGTGCTCTGTGTTTTTCCTTTTTCTTATTTTACACCGCCTCTGTTTATACAGCTGATTTATTTAAAACGTTTTCTTTGAGATGAAGTTCATTGATGTGTCAGGTTGCGTTTGATACCACACATTTGTATGCTCTGGCTATGTTTGTAAACCGATGCATAAGAACAGAGAGGAATTTTAATAGAAATACCATCTGTTTGGATTCTGACAGCTTCTTGAGAGCCAACCAAAAGCCGGTTCTGCCACTGCTGAAATTGTGCATTCCCATACAGTGCTACTCGAGGATATATAACGAATGTTTTGCAAGCAGATAACTGCTTCCTGTGTGCCATCCTCAAACTTGTTGACTGTTATTCTACATCATTTGAGCACATTCCCCCCTACAAAGATAAAAGCTCTGATTGTTGCTCTCTGCTGAGATTGTATTCAAACACTTCAGTGTTACGTAAAAAAAATCACAAAGTGCCGTAGAGCATCTAGATTTGCTGTTTTGCTAACAGCACCTCTTGTTTGCATGCTTGGCTCTGTGATATCTCCGTGAGCACAGCATAGCATTTAAATTCCGACTGAACCGTATTGATCTGCAAAGGAGGTGATATTCATCATGTAAGAATATTATTCAGTCTAAATTTGGTGTGGTAGATGGTAACGTTAATAGCAAAATCTATAGCCTTTCATCTGCCGCTGTAGGCTCCGAGGAGTGTGTCGGAGAAGATTTTTGTGGGGGAAAAAAAAATCTTTGAGTGTCTAAAAAGCCGGCGTCTAGCAGAAAACCAATTCTAGACCGCCCACCGTCTTTGAATCGAGAACATTTTAAGGGTGCAAATACTTTGCCCTTAATTAGAGTAAAAACTTTGCATCTGTCCTTTGAAGAAGGTTCAAGAAGCTTCCTTGCTTTTGGCAGCCACCGTTGATTCCAGTGCCTCCTGCCATGCAGCCAAAATGACCGTCCCTGCTTTATTTTTCTCTTGAAATTATTCAAAATAAATGTGCAACGTAAATTGAATCCCGCATAGTCTGCTTTAACAGCACCTCACAGTCTGCATTTTGCACTCTGCCTGTAAAAAGGTCAAGCAGCTTTATTTTTTTTTGTAACTTATTCCACAGATTAAATTTTTTTATGTTCATGCAGTTTCGTTCCTTAAAATATTGCTTGAATTGTTAGGTGTTTTTTTTAGTTGGCCAAAAATGTCTCTGACAATATAAATATTGTAATACTGGCTGAATTTGTGTTTATTAGTACAGTCGTGGCCAAAAGTTTTGAGAATTACATAAATATTGCAAATTGGAAAAGTTGCTGCTTAAGTTTTTATAATAGCAATTTGCATATACTCCAGAATGTTATGAAGAGTGATCAGATGAATTGCATATTCCTTCTTTGCCATGAAAATTAACTTAATCCTGATAAAAACTTTCCACTGCATTTCATTGCTGTCATTAAAAGACCTGCTGAGATCATTTCAATAATCGTCTTGTTAACTCAGGTGAGAATGTTGACAAGCACAAGGCTGGAGATCATTATGTCAGGCTGATTGGGTTAGAATGGCAGACTTGACATGTTAAAAGGATGGTGATGCTTGAAATCATTGTTCTTCCATTGTTAACCATGGTGGCCTGCAAAGAAACGCGTGCAGCCATCATTGCGTTGCATAAAAATGGCTTCACAGGCAAGGAAATTGTGACTACTAAGATTGCACCTAAATCAACAATTTATAGGATCATCAAGAACTTCAAGGAAAGAGGTTCAATTCTTGTTAAGAAGGCTTCAGGGTGTCCAAGAAAGTCCAGCAAGCGCCAGGATTGTCTGCTAAAGAGGATTCAGCTGTGGGATCGGAGTGCCACCAGTGCAGAGCTTGCTCAGGAATGGCAGCAGGCAGGTGTGAGCGTATCTGCACGCACAGTGAGGCAAAGACTTTTGGAAGATGGCCTGGTGTCAAGAAGGGCAGCAAAGAAGCCACTTCTCTCCAAAAAAACATCAGGGACAGATTGATCTTCTGCAAAAAGTATGGCGAATGGACTGCTGAGGACTGGGGCAAAGTCATATTTTCTGATGAAGCCCCTTTCCGATTGTTTGGGGCATCTGGAAAAAGGCTTGTCCGGAGAAGAACTTGTGGTCAATCCTCAAGAGGCGGGTGGACAAACAAAAACCCACTAATTCTGACAAACTCCAAGAAGTGATTATGAAAGAATGGGTTGCTATTAGTCAGGATTTGGCCCAGAAGTTGACTGAGAGCATGCCCAGTCGAATTGCAGAGGTCCTGAAAAAGAAGGGCCAACACTGCAAATACTGACTCTTTGCATAAATGTCATGTAATTGTCGATAAAAGCCTTTGAAACGTATGAAGTGCTTGTAATTATATTTCAGTACATCACAGAAACAACTGAAACAAAGATCTAAAAGCGGTTTAGCAGCAAACTTTGTGAAAACTAATATTTGTGTAATTCTCAAAACTTTTGGCCACGACTGTACAACATTAGCCATTCTGAATGATCACTGGATTTAAAAATAACCCTTCATGTAACATTTTAAAGTAATGTATATGCAAACTTAATGGGATAGTTCACCCAAAAATTCAAATTATATAATTTACTACCCCTTCGCTTGTTCCAAACCTTTCTTCTGTTGAACGCAAAATATATTTTGAAGAAAACTGCCATGGAATCTTTGGTACAGTTGACTTCCAAAGTATTTGTTTTTTCTACTATGGAAGTCACTGGTTACATATTTTCAGCTTTCTTCAAAATATCTTCATTTGTGTTCAACAGAAGAAAGAAACTCAAAAAGATTTAAAACCATTTGAGGGTGAGTAAATATTCGTTTTTAGGTGAACTGTCCCTTTAATAGAATATATCTTAACTAAAACCAGGCTATAGATGCTGACATTTGTTCAGTTAATTGATCATACACTAGAGACTCCAATACAGCAGGTGTATAAACAGAAACAGTTTAAACAGTTTGAGTATATCCTGTAAAATATAGTAAATGTGATGATTGTCAGTTCTAAACACTGACTGTGTAAGAATGGAAGTTGAAGTGTAAATTGAGTATAAGCAGTGCAGCCGAAATTGTTTTTGCTTCCTTGCAGAAATCAGAAAAGTGTGCCTTCCCCCCTAGTGAGCTTCTCTGCTTTGTATTTATTCTTTCTTTTTTTATTTCACTATATATTTAGAGCACTGTTGCTTAATTCTCTTAAGTAATTACACCGCGGTGGGTGTAGTTTGCTAGAGTGCTTGTGCAAAGGGAGGTGAGAAGGAGCACTGATTTTCTGCCAAGATTTCTGAACAGCTTGCAGTTGAACCCCTCCGTTCTTTTCCTTTCCATTCGAGTCTATCAGGCCATTGACAGTAGCATCACTTTATGTAATTCCCTGGTTTGGAAAGCTTTTGCACGTTGAGAGATTTCTGTGTCTCTAGCTCAGAATGGCCAAGAAGCCTTGCTGGCATTTTGCAGCCTTCTTGGTCCACAATGGCCGCACGCCATCGATTCAGCTGTGGTTTTATCACACTGCCACACAACACAGCACCACAGACCAGATGTGCACTAGTTTGCTGCATGCTACTGCAATGGGACTCAACACTGAGTTTATCGCTGCACACCAAGTGTTAGTGTTGACTGCTGCTTGCTAGAGGAGTCACGTGTTATTTTTCACTCCAAACTGATAGCCTGGAATAATCCAAATGAAACACAATCAGTTGGTTAAGTTTGGATGTACGTTTACAGGATGTACTAACCACTGTTCTGATGGAAAAAAATATATATATAGTGTAAGTAGTCTTTTCATTTGAAATAGCTGTTTTCTATTTTTTGGTTTTGTAATGTTAATTTATTCCATATACATTCTATTTTGTATTATTTTAAATAAAAATAAAATATTAAATAAATAAAATATTTAATTACAAAAAGAGGCCAGAATTTTAAACGCATCCTCGCTGAATAAAATATTAAAAGGGCCCATAATTTTGATTGACAATTGTTGAACTGTCAATCCATCAGTTGATCTATAGAATAATATTTCTCTAACGTCTGAAATTCTTCAAATGACCCCTCCCCTCCTGTTACAATTACAGAATTAATATAAATTTAAATAAACCTCCGGCTTACTACCCCAATTCAAATTCTGTCCAGGTCCTATTTTGTTTACAATTTTAAATGGATTGTTCTAGTTAAAAATTGCTCACAACCTATCTGAACACAAAAGAAGATATTTTGCAAAATTTCCATTGACTTCTGTAGTCATTTTCTTTTCCTACAATGGAAGTCAATGGGTGCCAACTACCAGCTTTTTTCAAAATATCTTCTGTATTATCCCAAAATATCCCTTTAATAAATCCCTTTAATCCCTTTAATAAATCCATTTTCAGGTATTATGTTTCACTTTGATACAACTGATCAACATTTCATCCTGATGTTTGGTGTGTGTTTGTTTTGACATTTCATGCCTCTCACAATAAAAGCCCTTTTTTTCTTATTGGTGACTTATAGGAATTGCTGTTGATTTCAGGGTTCCCTTGTTCCCGTCTCCTCTTTAGGTGCCTGCCTCCCATTACAGAGCAGTCAGCCCCAGGCACTATAGCGCACACCAACAGGGGAGCATCAACTGTAAATAAACAGGGCAGCCGCCTCCCCAGTAGGATGCTACCACCCTGATAACAGACCCCTCTCAGCAGCACTGTTGACCTTCTCGTCGCCACAGGCTCACCAAGGACCCTTCAGCTTCTTCTGTCTTTATCTTCCAACTCTCCGCAGGAAAGATTATTCTTATTGCCAGGCCAGGGATATAAAGCAGGAACTAGAGGAAGAGATAACGAAAGGGAAGGAAGGGAGTGTGTTAGGGAGAGATGAAAACAAAATGACAAAGCTGGAAAAAAACAGCCCACAGAAACGGAAAAGGAGCTAGACTGTTGTCCTGCTGGCAAAGCGTCTTTTGTCCTTTGTAGGACTTCACATAATTAACTCGTAAAGAGATAGCATGAAATTTGAAGTGACTTCTGTTTACCTACTAAGGACTCAAACCGTACAGCTAACAAAACGATAAGGCAAGGAATGAAAGGGAAGGAGAACAAAGCACTACATAATCTAAATCTGGGTTTAAAGGGGTAACAACGTTAACCCCGCATTCTCCTGGATGAGATGAAGAGGGGAAGACCGCAGTCGACGGCGGTGAGTGGCTGTTTTAAGAGAGTGCCTCCAGGAGTCTGGGGCTTCAGAAAAGCCAGCATGTTTCATGGCTGAGATCGATGGTACAATTTAGTACATTTCACAGTGAATGCCTCCCTGTGACCTGCCGACTGTTATGAAATGAACACACTTGCTTTGGGCCCTTTTTTTTTTATTCGTGCAATACCGATACAAGGGCAGCAAGAAAATTTGAACCTTTTCAGATTCATTGGCCCCTTTATCACTGCTGCCAAGCGTGTGGGCTGTGAAGCACAGACGCAGACGCTCTGTATTTTGTACCGCCGAGGGTTCTGCATGTCCACACTAAAAGATAGATGTCAAGCAATTACGGCTGTTGCATTTATTCCCAGCCCCGTTTTTGATAAAATGCTAATGCGTGTGATTATTTTACTATTTAGTCCCATTTTAATGACAGTCTAGTGATTTAGGTGACATTGCGTAATTGATGTCATTAATTAGCATCTAGAGGCCGCTTAGCTTAAAACCCACGTTTACACACACAGCACAGCCTTCCTCGTGGGACTCCCGGACTAGCGCTCGCATTGTGAAGAATGCTAGTTTCGTGTTTTATTTGTGCAGTTTTGACACCTGTTACAGACGTCCTGAGAGTTGGAGGTCATGGCTCTATTCTCGTCTTGATTTAACGATAAAATGTGAAAAAGTTTCGCCCAGATAGCGAGAGAGGAAAAGAGGGACAGAGGGAGAGATTGATGTTGCCTCGGTGACACCTTGCCTTTAGACAGAGAGCAGGAAAAACTGCATGAAGTGAGTTTGGCTGGAGGTCTTGAGCCAGATACCTTTCCTGGGGTTTGAATCAATTCCAGCTTTATCAGTTGTCCGTGTCCAGGTATTCTCACCCGTGGGAGAGTCTGATGTGTTTTCCAATAATGAAAAGGAGCACATGGCAAAAACACATTTAAGAGGTGGCCAGTCTCCAGAGTCGCTTCTAATTTCCAATGCAGTTTGTAACAGAAGAAGAAGAAGAAAGGAAAAAAAAAAAACTTGTCGAAAGGTTGAAAGATATCTGTGTCCAATGCCGTTATCAGTACCTGGGAGGCTCTAGACTCACTGCATTACAACATTTCTCACCAGTAATTAAAGTACAGCTAGTCAATAGACAACAGATAGTACTTGTCCTTGTTGTTCAGGTAGATGTGTTTATTCCTATTATTTATTGTTTTTCATTCAGCTTAGGGTGTGTTCACACTTGTATTTTCATTCTCGGTCACGTTTTAAAACAAGGATTCATTAGTTACTGTTAGTTAATTTATTTAGGCAAGGCAAGGCAAGTTTATTTATAGAGCACATTCACACATTGCTAATTCAAAGTGCTTTACATAAATCAGAATAAAAGAAACATAAAATACAATAAAAAAACTAAATAATTGAAATGATTACAAGAATATAAAAAACTATCAAATAAGTTTAAATGGAATAATAGAAAAAGAAACAAATAGTGTGATCTGTATTCACTAACATGAACTAAGAATGAAGAATAGTTGTACAGCATTTATTAATCATTGTTCAACATTTCCTAATGCTTTATAAAAGTCCAAAGTTTCCTCAGGTAATGCACTGTGATTTAATAACTTTAATATTATTGAATAACATTATATTGTAAAACATTATATTGTAAAATGATTGTAAAATGTTAGCCAGTTTATTTGATTCATTTGGACCACACACAAAAAAATGGCAAAGGGTAACTTGTGTTCGTAATGTCCTTTTTAAACAGTAAAAAGAAAATCAAATTGACAGAACTTGCTGAGGATACAAAACATTGCTGTATACTAGGCTAAACATACCCATTATGTGTGTTTACTAACATACAATTGTATTTACATCAGTTGAGAATTTGTAAAGAGCTTATAAAAGTCAAACCTGTGCAAAGGATTTCGGTCACACACACAAACGAAGGCACATCTTTGGTGCTGTAATGCGCAACATTGCGACTATGAAGAGAAAAATCACAAATGTCTGAGCATTCTGTCTTTTTTATGGTCGCATCTTCTGATATTATGTCCTGCTATTGGTTTGTCTTTTGGTCTGTGTTGCGTTGATATTTCAGTCAAGCCACAGCAATCTTTTTAGTGGTCTCGACTTACTTGTGTGGTGTGCAGCAAGCTTTGGAAGGCTGCATTCTCATTTATTCAGATGAACCGCACTTGAACAGGGCAGTTGCACCAGACTTTGTTTTATTGCAACCAAACCTATGTGAACACTCATCCTTAATCCAAACTATATTATGTGTATCATGCATTGTGCTATTCGCTATAGGTAAGGGAAATATACTAGACTTTTATAGACTTTTACAATGACAATGACATTTTGTTGGCTTATTTTCCTGTTTCTTTGTTTTTCAGTCTCTGCGTTTTCTCCCTGGATGGTCCTGTTCTTTGGTTGTGGGTTGTTAGGCAATTGTAGACTGCAGAGTGTCCCATTGTTTTGGATGAGCAGGAGGACTGCTCTAACTGACTAGGCTTGTAGCTCTGTAATGGGATTAGCCAAGCCATGTTGCTATTGTATACCGGTGTCTGACAGGCCTACACCACATTCTGTTTCTCTCCTTTTTCACTTTGTCTTTTCTCCTTCTATTTTCAGCATTATATAGCTTATTTTACGTTATTTTGTAAGGAGAAACTAAATAAATTTTAATGTAATGTTACAGTAAGTTGTTTAAAATTGAATTCTTATTGACTCCAAATGTTTAAACATCATATCATATCATATATCATATATCATATCATATCATGTCATGTCATGTCATGTCATGTCATGTCATGTCATGTCATATCATATCATATCATTCATTCATTTTCTTTTCAGCTTATTATTAATCTGTGTCCCTGAGTCCCTTTATTAATCTGGGGTCGCCACAGCGGAATGAACCGCCAACTTATCCAGCATATGTTTTGCGCAGCGGATGCCCTTCCAGCTGCAACTCATTACTTGGAAACATCCATACACACTCATTCACACACATACACTACGGACAATTTAGCTTACCCAATTCACCTATACCACATGTCTTTGGAGGAATGTCATGTGACGGAGGAAACCCACTCAAACACAGGGAGAACATGCAAACTCCACACAGAAATGCCAACTGACCCAGCCAAGCTTAAACCAGCGACTTTCTTACGGCGATCGTGCTACCCACTGCGCCACCATGACACCCTTATATTATATTATATTATATTATATTATATTATATTATATTATATTATATTATATTATATTATA
>CAIGQV010017835.1:19897351-19907486 GCA_903798115.1 Danio jaintianensis
TCTGTCTGTCAGTGGATCAACAGCTTCCTAACGGACAGGCAGCAGCTGGTGAAGCTGGGAAAATTCTCATCCAGTACCCGCACAATCAGCACTGGCACCCCCCAGGGGTGTGTCCTCTCCCCTCTGCTCTTCTCACTGTACACAAATGACTGAACCTCAAAGGACGCCTCTGTCAAAATCTTGAAGTTTGCAGACGACACCACACTTATCGGCCTCATTCAGGACGGTGACGAGTCTGCTTACAGACAGGAGGTTAAGGAGCTGGCTGTCTGGTGCAGTCACAACAACCTGGAGCTGAACACGCTCAAAACAGTGGAGATGATAGTGGACTTCAGGAGAAACCCCCCTGCTCTCCCCCCACTGAGCATCATGGACAGCATTGTGGCAGCAGTGGAGTCATTCAGGTTCCTGGGCACCACCATCTCTCAGGATCTGAAGTGGGACACTCACATTGACTCCATTGTCAAAAAAGCTCAACAGAGGTTGTACTTCCTTCGTCAGCTGAGGAAGTTCAACCTTCCAAAGGAGCTGCTGAAACAGTTCTACACTTCCATCATTGAATCAGTCCTCTGCACTTCAATAACTGTCTGGTTTAGCTCAGCTACGAAATCCGACCTCCGAAGACTACGTCGAATAGTTCGGACTGCTGAGCGAATCACTGGTACAATCCTCCCTACTCTCCAAGAACTGTACTTATCCAGAGCAAGCAGAAGGGCTGCCAAAATCACTCTGGACCCCTCACACCCAGCACACTGCCTCTTTGAACTTTTACCTTCTGGTCGACGCTACAGAGCACTGTGTACCAGAACAGCCCGACACAGAAACAGTTTCTTCCCTCAGGCAATCCATCTCATGAACACTTGATGATAGTAATCATGAAACAAACATCACTGCTTGCTATACACTTTTTATACACATAAACACTTATTTAACAACATATCTTACATGCTAATTTGCACATAACAGCTGCTGTTGTATATAGTAATATTCCTGTACATACACTTGTCAATTTGTATATTTGCATTTACTACAACTTTCATTTTTTAAATATATTTATTATCTGTTTTTTGTCCTGTCTCTGTAATTTTGTTGCACTGTAGAAGCTCTGTCACGAAAACAAATTCCTCGTATGTGTGAACATACCTGGCAATAAAGCTCTTTCTGATTCGGATTCTGATTCTGATTTGGTTGACATTCTCCCTTTGTACATGTCATCATAGTGGGAAAGTCCCACCAATTAGTGACAATCTCTCCCTTATTAGCATAAACAGCCCTGAGTGAGAAGCAGCCGTCCCACATTTAGAGATTTCACACCATACCTGCTGAAGATAATGTCAATGACTAAGATGCATTATAAATGTGGAGTTTCAGGATGTACAAATGAACAGCGTAGTCTCCATAGACTACCTTTATCTTAGACAGTTCTTTTGACATTTTCAGTTTACACAGAGATAAAGTCAGCCCTGTTTTGAATCTGCCGCTATCCGGATGCATAGGCATATATAGCTTCGCCCTCTTTTGGAAAGAGGTCTGGGAGCACAATCTTATTTAAATTGAAAGCGACAGTCACCAAAACGGCACAATTTGGATCAAAGCCTATAAGGGGCAGTTTCAACAAGTTAATTATTTATTAGTTAAAATTATTTGTGGGATATTTTGATCTGAAAAACTTCACATACACACGCTAAGGACATCAGAGACTTATTTTACATCTTGTAAACATCCCCTTTAAGCTCCTGATTTGCTAAAAAAAAATTTAATGCACAGACACAACGTGTGCACACAGAAAGCTGACTTGACGGTTGACGGTGCGTCATGCGCATATTAAACTAAGCTCTCTTGTGCGTCACCTGTCAAATACACCCAAGGTTATATCAAGAACACATAATCTTGGTTATGTCTACGGATGTAAACAGTTGGTGGAGAAATTGCAGATGTATCCTTAAAATGAGATCTGTGAAAAAGCATCACTTGGAAAAATGCCAGCCAAGCCATCTCGTGTGTTTTGTGTTATGTGTCTTTCTCAAGTGTACAATGATGATTAATAAATGTAAGAGCGGCCATTTGTAACTTGAACGTGTGAAGGCTTCACCTTAGTGTCATTCACTCCCAGCGCAAATGCTATTATAATTTGCTGCACTTATTCTTAATTACAAATAGTGGCTTATAAAAAATGAAGCCTCGCACATTCGAAGAAAATAGCTTGCTTAGCGCAAAACAGAGTGGACAGGACTTAAGATGCAGCCAATATTTGTTTGTTGCAGACTGTCAAATTGCAGGAGTATGAGAAGGTTCCCCGTGTTCCCATTAGCCTGCTTATTTGAGGCTGAACTTTATTACCTGCCATTTGACATTTGTGTGGGGCCTGCAGGATAATATGTTACCAACAAAGCACTTTTCGGGGGGTTTGTTATTATTTATTTGTTTGCAGCAGCCATGTTGAGGCTTGTTATTCTGCGATCTGCTACCAAAGCTGTCTAGTCGTCACCTGAGCGACTGCCAAACGTCTCGGCTGACATCCTCCATCCCACCCAGAATGAGTGTGTGTATGTGTGTGTCAAAATCTGTGGGGAGAGAAAAGGTTAGACTGCAACAGAGTATTTTATTTCCCTTTACATAAATGATACACCGTGAACACACACAAACATCAGCCCGATCCCAACTGAGTTATAGTCCAATTTATTAGTCTACAGGGAAATCTCTCGTAGTCACTAGTGTCTGTGGTGACATATATATGTCTGCAAGGTAAAGCTACAGAATTACATGTTTTGAAATATGTGTTTTTCTTTACATATATTAGTCTATCGTGGAGCTACAGGATACATCTGAAGCCTGAAAGTTGTTATTCTCTTTGTCTCTCTGTAGGTAACCTGGGTCGTGTTGACTACATCAGTGAATTTGAGTTTGATCTGTTCATCAGGCCTGACACGTGTAACCCGCGCTTCAGAGTGTGGTTCAACTTCACGGTGGAAAACGTTCGAGAGACTCAGGTAAGCCCTTGGACGTAAATATTTCCAGGTTTCAAAATTAAAACTCGCAGATCACCATGTGCAGTCAAATTTGGCTTTGGAATATAAATTAACTACTTTTTAAATATAACTTTATTATATACTAATAATTAGGTTAAATATTTGGCGAAAATGCGATCTCGATAATTATTTTCCATATTGAACGATAACGATATATATTTTAATATAAGCTGGTAATGCTTCCAGATTTAAAAGAGTACACCAACAATGACTGAAGCCACAAAAATTAGAGGGTCCATTAAATGGCATAACATTTTCGGCCGATACATTTTCGGTGGCCGAAAATTCGGTACATCTCTAATATTAACACACTTTTATATTCCCTTTTAGACACACATTTCTCCTGTGTGATTGGCCCTTAGATTAATATAGAGTAAAAAAGTTCAGAGATTATCATTGTTATTGAAATAAATTTTATCGCAATTTGATATAATACCGTTTATCGGCCCAGCCCTACTAATAATCCAAAACTGTGTTGAAGTGTTTTTGTTTTTATTTATTGTTGTAGCGCCATTATCGTGCTGTTATGGCATTAATTTAGGAATTAATGGAACTAAATTAGAACAGGTTTTCCAGGGTGTAAGAAGATAAACTACACCAATGCTGCTTTTATGTCATTAAAAATAAAGTAATACTTTGACATATTATTGCAATTTAAATTATAGGTTTCGTGTTTTAATGCTTTTTAAAACATAATATATTTCTTTGATAGCATAGCTGATCCTCTACCCAATTCTTCAGTGTCACATGATCAATCTGAAATCATTAAAATGTACAAAAAACTGTTGTGCCGCATATTGTTGTGGAATATTTAATACATATAAAAAAGTTAAAAATAATTTGTATGTATTTGAAATGATATCCATCCTAGCTGAAAATAAAGTATTATATATATAAAAAAGAACCAACCAATCTTAATTTGAAAGGTAGTGTAGTTGTGCTTATGTGGAAAAAAAACTAAACTTTGGTACTGATGCAATTTTTTCCCCAAGTTTACGTCTGGTATGATCATGACAGTGCAATATTACCCAACCTTTTCCTTTTTCTTTCATTTTATTGTTGTTATAATGTGAAACACGTCATAACCCAAGTGACTTTTGATGAAACCGTCCACAAGTTTTGAATGCCATGAAAGATTGAAAGATATCTAGGTCTTCCTGTCATTATCACATTGATGATGTGCCAAAAGTTTTCCAAGTGTCACCCACGCGATCCCAAAGGCAGACAATTAGCAGCCAAACAAATTCATCCCCTTTGCGCTGACGTGAATCCTCAGCAGATCAGATGACTGATGCTTTAAATGACATCTCAGGCTCCTGGAAGAATCGATATCGCAAATGAATCTTAAATCATGCAGGCTTACATGAATTTAAATCACTTTTCCCGCTGAAGCGCGACGCTCAAGTGCCAGTTCATGCCTGTAATCAATTTACAGAGACCTTGTGGTACACGCATCAGGCTCACAGATTGGTTTATACACAATGTAATTTATGGATGATTGAGTCAAGTTATCTCCTAAATAAATAAACTTCTTCTTTTTTTTTGGCTAATGTTTTGAAATATCACATCAACAAGTGCCAAGCAATTCCAGCGTTATGGATGTGACATTTGCAGTAAAATCTGAAACAAAAATTTACATAGAAACTTTATGTTAACATTATATTGAAACATCTGTTTATATTTTCCAAAACAACTAACCACAGAGTTATGGGATCAATCTGAAAACATTTTTTGTATTTTAAATCAGGAAAATAAACGTTATAAACATATACATAATGCGTTATGTATGTGACCAAAAAAGTTTACAGTGTAAAATATACTTTGTAGAAATTCTGTGAATTGAACTGCACAACCCAAAATAAACAATGCTAATCAAAAGCATAAGAGTTTTTTTTTTGCACAAGAATACAAAAATATTTTAATAAAACAGAAAAAAAAGCCAGAATATGCAGGGAGAGGCAAAAAGCCCAAAAGGCTTATTTAGAGCCTCTATCTAAATAATAATAATAATAATAATAATAATAATTATAAAAAGACAATGACAAAACAACTGCGTTACAACAAATGCTAAATTACAGTTACAAGTGAATAATAATACACACAAATTAAATTACAAAGTCACACACACACACAACCATAAAGTAAAATTAAATCATACATACAATAGAATTCTTACAAAATTACAGAACAACATTAAAGTGATTCCTTATGCATCTCCTGTTAACCTGTTAAAGAGGAAATTTTTTTTGTTGTATGGGATAAATCATTCCATAATTTAATACCCCGAAATCTAATCAAGTATTGCGCTCTACTTGTATAACCTTTGGGAAAATAAAAAAACTTGAGAACTGACGAGTAAAATAACAATGAACCTGTGAATTTACTTTTAAATACCTTCTGAAATGATCTGGCATGTTATCTTCGTTTGAATAAATCTTACATGAAAACATATATTTGAAAAATGTTAATATCACAGATGGAAAGAAGATGGAGTTTCTGAAATAAAATAGTGGACGGAGTAAATGAATTTGATGGAGTCGCAATCCTTACAAAATGCTTCTGAAGAAAATTTTTTTTCTTTTGAAGAGTAATAGGGAAAGTACTTGCACAAACTATATTACAATATGAAAGATATCGATAGATTAAACTGTAAAACGGTGTAAGAAAACATTCTGTAAAAACAAGATGCCTAACCCTCCTTAATATACATGTTGATTTATATGTTTTTCTGCCGACATAATCTGCTTGTTCCCTCCAACTCAAATTCTCATCAATAAAAACTCCCAAGAATTTTGTAGTTGCCACTTGAGATACTGCAATAGACTCAATGGTAATTTTAGCTAAATCTTTAGGAAATTACTTTTTACCAAGATCTAAGGGTTGCCTCTCTACCCCCTGACAAAAGTCCTGTCGCCTATCCAAGTTTAAGAAACAACGAATAATAACTTGACTTCTAGTTGATCATTTGGTGTCAGAAGTGGCTTATATGAAAGGCAAAGGCCTCTAGATTATGCTTATTTTACCAAAATAAAATATGATCATGCCTTAATTTTTAATTATTTAATTAGGACAGTAAGGTCTGACTTTGCTTAGACAAAAAGTCTTGCCACTTAACAAAAATAATGTACAGTATAGAATATAAAGTCATGGTGCAGTGGAAAAATAATTAATATTGTGTATGCCTCCCTTGAGCTTTGACAACTGCATCCATACATCTCTGCAATGACTCAAATAACTTATTAACAAAGACATCTGGAATGGAGTTCATCAAGATTCTTTGGATTCATCTTCAATGCCTCCTCCTTCATCTTACCCCAGACATGCTCAATAATGTTCATGCCTGGTGACTGGGCCTGGAGCACCTTGACCTTTTTTGCTTTCAGGAATTTTGATGTGGAGGCTGAAGTACGAGAAGGAGTGCTATCCTGCTGAAGAATTTGCCCTCTCCTGTGGTTTGTAATGGAATGGGCAGCACAAATGTCTTGATACCTCAGGCTGCTGATGTTGCCATCCACTGCAGATCTTTCACATGCCCCCATACTGAATGTAACCCCAAACCATGATTTTTCCTTCACCAAACTTGACTGATTTCTGTGAGAATCTTGGGTCCATGCGGTTTCCAATAGGTCTTCTGCAGTATTTGTGATGATTGGGATGCAGTTCTAGCTTCTGCCACTTTTACAAATAATCAACTAAAAGTCAAGTTATTATTTGTTGCTCTTACAACTGGGATCAACGACAAGATAGTGTCAGGTAGTGTAGAACAAAAATGATTGATTTGATTTGATTTGACATTTTTGCATTTATGAGGAAAAAGCTTCATTATGGATGTGACACCTCTCCGTTATGGATGTGACAGATGTAAAATTGCCACTTGTGTGACTTTGGTAAATCAAATATAACTGTTTTGAAAACATTGACAGAGACATTGTTGAGTATTTTTACAGTACAGTAAACAAAAAAATCTAGAAAGGTTTTTGATATTTTGGTGAAAACTTTTTTTTTTTCATGGCAAGGTTGACATTTGCATGGAATTGCTCTGCCTGCGCCTTCCTTAAGAAACATGATCAAACTTCATGTCATCGTCGAGCTTCAAGTCTTTTTTTTTCCCCCTCCTGTCCTCTTGTCACTGCGCAGACAGACCGTATCCACTCATCAGCTCATTGGTCGAGACGAGTGGTCACATGCCACAGTGATATGTGGGAACAGAGGGCGTGTCTGCCGGACAGGCCAGCTGGATGGGCTGGGCTGCAGTTGTTTAGTTTTGTTAACGCCGGTCGAAGCCTCAACACAGCTGTCATTTTTGTTTAATAGCTCGGGGGGGAGGGGGGGGGGCGCGGTTTACACTAAGAAAGGAGGGGTGGAAGGAGGACACGCGTGCTATCTCACTGATCTTAGATACCTTCACGCAAGGATTGCACATACCGAGGACGATGCGATGCCACTCTGCTATTAATAGGAAGTGCTTTACAAAGAAATATAAAAATATAACGTAAAAAGCGAGGCTAGATGAAAAAGCGGGATGCTGTTGCTGTCTCCTGTAGCCTGGCTCTATCAGCCCATCTCCCTGCAGTGCTGTAGTCAGCGCTAATCAAATTTTATGGGCGAGAGATGAATGGAAGCCCTAGCCCGGGAGTCTGATCGATTTTAGGGCCAGATACCACTCTGCATCTTGCGCCAACAGGATATTTGCTGCTATGGCAAAAAAAAAAAAGGGAAGGGGAAAGAAAAGACACACATACGCACACCGTACACACTACAGGTGGCAAAAGAGAAATATTTACACTATTAGCTTTTTTTTTATGCCGGCTCCACCCTCCCCGCTCTCTCTCTTTCTCTCCCTCTGTCACCACCTTGCCCTCTGTCTCCGTAATCTTTTCTCCATCAATCCAATTTCCGTTTAAAATGAGGACTAGTGTGAATTTAATCTACTTCAGTGGGAGGAGGTGGGGGCCTTCGGTTGGTTTAGGAGAATGTGTTTGGTAAGGGTTGTCTGTGAGAGCACAGGTTGTGTATTTGAGTGTGTGTATTTTTATTTTTTAATTGATTTTATTTGTGGAAGAAAATTAAACACAAATAAGCAGAATAGTTAAATAAAAGTGTACTGATCTGGGCAGCCCCTGCGCTGGAGAGATATCAGGCCAGGCACGGGGAAGTTGACGAGTGTTTTATTCCTGCGCACCCACCGACTCTCTCTTTGCTAAAGAACAGGGGAATAGGAAGCGGTGAAAGTGTGTGATACTGAAGCTGAGATGACCATTTTGAAGTAAATGTAAGCTGGTGAAACAGATTTGGTCGTCTCAATCAGCTTAGTGGCTCTGTGGAAATTGGCTGCAGATTTTTTTTTCTTTTTTTTTATGATGGATGGATGTCTTTTGCTTTTCTTCACCACCCAAAGAAATCTGTTACCTTAGAACCTGGGCTCCCTCCCTCTCCTTCAGCTGGGGTTAATTATTTTTGCGATGGGTTGGAGTTTGTGGGTTATATTTAATTGTCGACTGTAATTCTGTGTGTGTGCGTGCGTGTGCGTGTGCGTGTGTGTGTCTTTAATGCACCTCCAAAATGTTTTGGAAAAAATTACATTTAAAATGGTTTTACTGTCTTTTTAAGAGGATGATTGAATTTGCTGTGGAAACTCGGGAACACCTTAGTTGGATACTACATTTAGGATGTGGTTATTCTGTTCAGTAAGTTTTAATCAATAACATTTTTATAACTGATATTTTTGGAATTTTATAGTTGCAGTCATTTTTAATCTGGGCATTTTTAATGTTCACATTCATGATTTACAATGTCTAGATGTGGATAATAAAGCAGGTTTTATTAATTGCTTGGATGGTTTTACAGTTTGCTGGTTTATATTCAGGGATTCGGTTATATCCGGGGATACAGACCCTATAAACAGTGTAGGTACAGTAACTTGAAGGATATGAGTGTGTGTTTTGTTTGCCTAAAGGCCCTCACTTGGTTTCTTTTTTTCCTTTTTGACTTATTTTGTTTTTGCATTTCCTTTTTTATTTCTTTTTCTTTTATTTGTTACCAGTTTCTGCTTAATTTCTGGTATTGATCCTGAAGTAATATCACACACTTAGCAGGTTTTGTTTGATTAAAATTAACTGTGGTGAAGTTGGTTTGATACGGTTCATTTGAGTAAGTGTGAACGCTGCCATCCAAACATTGGTGTGCACCAAATAAGTGGACTGAGACCACTGAAAAGTAAGTATCTGTCAATTTTCAAATAAACGTGTGTATTTTGACTCAAATTTGAATGGACAAAAGACCAAAGACATCAAAACGAACCAAAAAAATGGACATAATGGCTGAAGATATGACCTTAAACAGGACTGAATTTTCAAGCATACATGTTTTTTCTCATCACAACATTGCCCATTAAAATTCTAAACAGGCATCCGAAACTTGCAGCAGTTCCTTGTATAGAAGAATATAGGAGAATTTCTGCTGTTTAACCTTTACACATTTTATAAGCTCTTCGACTTCTTAAGGGATTGAAAACATGTATGCACATACTGTACGATGAGCACATTTAGCCCCCCACACAGCATTGTTTTAGGTGTTCAGTAAGTGCAATCGCATAATGCTTGTCATAAAAGCTTATTTTTGTTTTGCATCTTTAGTAAACACTAAGGGAACCAGGATTAAATCATTTTCATTTTTTTTGGTCCAGACCAAACAAAGATATTTCAAACACAAAAGTGAACACAAACATGTTTGTTTTGGTGGTTTATGAGGATTCTCCATATAGGCATAATGTATTTTATGCTTATAATATTTATTATAAGGCCTTACCCCACCCCTACCCCTAAACCCAACCCTCACATGAAAACATGACAGAATTTGAAGGTGAAATGACTCCGTTAAGTATGATTTTAACAGTTTTGAATTACGAGGTCCTTACATGTCCTCATTAACCACCTCAACATTGCAATACCTAAGTCATACCCATGTCATTATAAAAATCTCTGTTCTCATAAACCACCAAATCCAGTACAACCTAAATTTGTGTGAATCAGATGTCAACCAATACTGTAAGAGACTTTTTTCTTTTCTTTTCTTTTCTTTTCTTTTCTTTTCTTTTCTTTTCTTTT
>CAIGQV010017835.1:19936176-19951441 GCA_903798115.1 Danio jaintianensis
CTTGGCCACACTACACTTCACTTCACTTCACTTCACTTCACTAAACAAAGGATTATTGTTTATCAAAGGAAATAAAGTTGTTCATGATTAGTTCATGTTAACTCACAGTTTGTTACCTAATGTTAACAATCAGGAATTTGCATTTTAACAATGCAATAGTAAATGTTAGAACTATGATTAATAAATGCTGTACAAGTTTTGTTCTTAGTCTTTGTTCATGTCAGGAAATACATCAACTTACATTAACTAATGAAACCTCATTGTAAAATGTGACCCGTTAATTAAATCTACACAGACATTAGACTACTAAACATTTTAGCCATTAAATCTCAATAGATGTCAATGCTGCTCTGATAAGATTTCTCATTTAAATATTATCTCTTTGAATCTGAATATTGCTGTATTAATTATGACTTTACTTCTAACATATTAATGCCAATGAATTACAATCAGTATACATTCATTTACACGCATACATTATGCACACAAATGTAGAGGCGCGATCAAGAATCGCTGCTATATTTGCATTTTCCTCGATTTGCATGTTTTGTAAATATCGGTACGGTGCAAACTCCCTCTGCCATACTTCATAAGTTCTCTCTTCTTCTCTCAGTTGACCTTCTAACTCCTGCAGAAACTAGTTCTTTCTATCTTTATCTTCTCTTTGTCTCTTCCTCTCCCTCATGTTCTCTTTCTCCTCTTCTCTAATCTCCGTCCGCGCTCAGAGACTGTGTGTGCGCGTGATTTATCAGTGATTTCTCTCTCTCTCTCCGACAGGTAGGGCTGCTACTGCTGCTGCTGGGATATATTTTAATTACAGATTTAGTCAGAAGTAATTAAGCTTTTATATCAGAAGGGACAGCTCAATACTCCCCTTTTTTCTATACAACAATAGATCCGTACACACACACGCTCACACACATGCAGTCAAGACTACGCATACAGTTCAGACTCAAATCTACAAGGCTGTTTTGCTTTATTTGGACATTTGTCTCAAGTCTGGCAAACGTTTTGCCTCATTTAGTTTCTGCAGCTTTCTGGAGCAAAATGCTTTTTTGATTCATGTGAACTTTACCTTCTCAAGGACAGACTTAATGATAGGGACAGGTGATATTTGATTCTGCTGAAAACAGATGGATTTTATGCATCAACGCTTTTCGTGAAGATTTGTATATATTTGTATTTATCTTTATGTGTTGCTAGTTCTGGTCAGCACACAAGAGACTTATTTATGTTATTTGAAGAACGAATGTGAGATTAGAATCAAGGATGCAGACTTAAACCTTAAAAAAAGAAGAAAAAAAGAAAATGTTTTATAATTAAGTAATTAGTTAATTAATTTAAGGTTGAGGAATTTATGATGGAGCATAATGGAACTCAAGATTTGTTATATTTGAACAATGTATTTAGTTTATTGCTATCATGAAATGGCATTATAGTTGTGCAAGATAAGCTAAATGTATTCAATATTATTATTATTATTATTGTGGTCAAAATGTATGTCAAAATTATATATATTTATATTATAATATTTATATATTATAAACTTTTTTTTTTCCAAGAATCATCAGAATATTAACTAAAAATCATGTTCCTTGAAGAAATTTTGTAAATTTCCTAAATATTGTAAATAAATCAAAACTTTATTTTTGATTAGTAATATTCATAGATTTTTTTTTATATTAAAAAAATTCTATCTAAGCCAAATATTGTCCTATCCTTACAAAGCATATACATAAACATGGAAGCTCATTCATTCAGCTTTTTGACATGATGTAAAAATGTCAATTAAAAAAAAAAATGTTATGATTGGTTTTTCAGTCACAAATGTTTTAAAATGTATAATCAACCTTTATTAATAATTAACCTTGCAGATGAGTAATTACTTTTTGCAGTGTTTATTAATCTTATTATTAAGGGTAGCAAAAACATTCATGTTAATTCTCAGTCCATCAATGCTAACAAATACATTTTAATAATGTACAATGAACATGTTGAAGAAGTAGTAGATTGCGTTTATTACCACAGTTATCTAATGTTAACAAATTACACATTGTTTATGATAAAAATGCTAAAAACAAAACACTCACTCAATATCCTTTGGCTTAGTCCCTGTTTTATCAGGGGTCGCCACAGCAGAATGAACCAGGACTGAACCAGAACTCACAACAATACAGTTGAAGTCAGAATTATTATTCACTGTTAATTATTATTAGCCCCCTGTATATTTTTTTCTAATTTTTTGTTTAATGAAAAGAATATTTTTCAACACATTTCTAAACATATTTTTAGTAACTAATTTCTAATAACTGATTCATTTTATCTTTGCCATGATGACAGTACATAATATTTAACTAGATACTTTTCAAGATATTAGTATTCAGCTTAAAGTGACATTTAAAGGCTTAACTAGCTTAATTAGGCAAGTTAGGGTAATTAGGCAAGTCATTTTATAACAGTGGTTTGTTTTGTAGACAATCAAAAAAATATATTGCGTAAGGGGCTAATAATATTGACCTTAAAATGTAAAAAAAAAAAAAAAAAAGCTGCTTTAATTCTAGCCGAAATAAAACAAATAAGACTTTCTCCAGAAGAATAAATATTATCGGAAATACTGTGAAAAATTCCTTGCTCTGTTAAACACCATTTGGCAAATATTTAAAAAAAGAGAAACAAATTCACAGGAGGGCTAGTCATTTTGACTTCAACTGTTTGTTTTATGCAGCAGATGCCCTTCCAGCTGCATAAAAATAACAATTATATAATGAAATATATTTACTCATTATACAATAAAAACCCTCATAAATATGCTGGAAAATAATCACATTCAATGCAAAAGATTACTGACTGTAAGTTGTAGCATTAAGACACAACCAGCTCATCATGCTGCCCACAATCTCCCTCAACACAAACCATCGGTCAGCAGTCCATTCTTGCACTAAGTGGTGCATCTGTATGGACCCTCTGTTTCAACACAGTGGGAATGTAGCCCATGTCCTGTCGATGTAGTCCAGCGCATGTGCTGCTCTTCATTGAGTTGGAAAGTTGAAGACAGCAGCAATAACATCTCACCCCTCGCTGAGTGACAGAGCTTCGTCGGCGGATGTGCTCTTGTTAAGCAGAGATTGTGAAGCCTGTGTTCTTTTTATGGCAGCCACGGCCCATCCGTAGATACTCTGGAGTCCATAAGCTTGTTAAAAGAGACGGACACACATAGGAGAGAGAGAGAGAGATATGGGGAAAATGACGGCCGTGTGTATACGTGTGACACAGATGGAATGACTTCTCTGGGATTACAGTGTGGCTGGGGGAGCAGAGAGGTGGTAATTGCATTTTAATTACAGTGTTGATGGTTTTGTGCCGTGCCAGATGGAAGCTTCTTTACAGATACACACAAAATAAATCAGCCCTGTGCTGCAGCCCTTCCCTTTCACCTCAACAACGGTATTCACTCTTTTTTCTGTGTCATTCACTCTTTCTTTCCCTCTTTTTACCTCTCTGTACAGTATGTTTGTTAAATCTCTTCATATCTTTCTCTACTTCTCTTAGTCCTGCCTCTAGTGATTTCTTTGCCACCAGCATGCTTTAAAAAAAAAAAAAAACCTCTCAAACTCAATTTGCCACAAGGTCAGCGTTAAACCCCTAAGGCAACTAGTGTTTGTGTAATAAGCTGTATTTATTAGACTGTGCACGTTCATTCACAAATTAAAAACAAAGATAGAAGTAGGTGTTTGGAATCTCGTAGTGATTCCTGCAAAACATACACAGACTGTGTGCTTTTCATCTCGAGTGTTCTTGAGCCGTTCCAAACTTGAATTTAATAAGATGCCTAATTTATTTGATTTTTCAATCAGCATGATGTTGCGCTCACCATATGTTGCCATTGGTACGGGTTTTTAGTTTTGGGGGTTTTTATGAGCCGCATTAGACTGCAACAATTAGTCAATATTATATGTAAAATTCAACAGCATATACAGTTGAGGGCAAAATTATTAGCCCTCCTGTGAAACATTTATTCTTTTTCCAAATATTTCTCAAGTGATATTTAATAGAGCATGGACATTTTTACAGTATTTCCAGTAATATTTTTTACTTGTTTTATTCTGGCTGGAATAAGAGCAGTTTTTAATTTTTAAAGGTCATTATTATTAGCCCTCTTAAGCAATATTTTGTTTTTCAATTTGTCTACCATCTTTATACAATGTCTTGCCTAATTACCCTAACTTGCCTAATTAACCTATTTAAGCCTTTAAATTGCACTTTAAGCTGAATAGTAGTGTCTTGAAAAATATCTAGTAAAATATTATGTACTGTCATTGCAAAGATAAAAGAAATAAATTATTAGAAATTAGTTATTAAATGAAACTATTAAGTTTAGAAATGTGTTGAAAAAAATCTTCTTTCTGTTAAACAAGCAGAAATTGGGGGGAAAATATATATAGGGGGCTAATATTTCGGTAGGGATAATAATTCTGACTTCAACTGTATATATATATATATATATATATATATATATTTCCCAAATAGTCATTTGATCTCATACTGTTTGACCCAACTCAGGGACCTGCAATAATGTGGTTCATTCAGTGGGACACGGTGAAATCTGCATTGCAATTGAGTAAAACCACACAGTGCTTGTCAAAACGCAGGCAAAGCTGAACCAGTGGAGTGTGGGAATGTTTTACAAACCAAAAAAATGCTGTCATGTGCAAGGGCCACAATATGTTCTTTTCTTTTCTTTTCTTTTCTTTTCTTTTCTTTTCTTTTCTTTTCTTTTCTTTTCTTTTCTTTTCTTTTCTTTTTCTTTTTCTTTTTTAGGTGATAAAAGAATTTCTAATAAACACTAAATGAACCAGTGGTGTACAGAAACCTTTTTGTTTTGCCATTTTACTGTTATTTGAATACATTCTATCAGCCCTCATTACATTTAATAAAAAAAACATGTAACTTCTCTTTAGTTTGAACTGGAATGGTCAGTGGTCGGTGTCTGATTCATAAATGTAATTTCTTTACAGTTAATCTGTTAAATTGGTTCCCAAATCGTGCTTTGTTAATAGTTCTCTGATTTAAAAGTTAAAGCAATTCTCCAGTTAGCGATTCACAGATTCAGATCATCTGGACAGCAAAAATCTCTTTTTTGAATCTTTGTTCACGAAGTTATGCGCTAATGTCGCATTTTATAATTTATTATTGTAAATCAAAGTCACATTCAGGAAATGACTAAATCTAACTGCTACAGTACAGTTAATCATTATAATCATCTTTAAAGGTCCTGTGAAGTGCTTTGAAATGTGCATTTTGTATTCAAAATTTGGCGTAATCTCAACCTAAAAAAATGAAGAGAGGGCGGGACATAGAGTAGGTCTTTCTCTTTTAAAAAAAGCCAATAGCCTTTCGTGTTTATCACAGCTCTGCCAGTGAGAGTGGTTGGGATCAAGCGCATCAAATGAAAAGCAAATGAGATCCTTCTTGAAGGTGGCGGGGTATGTCAAATACAAGAGAGCATTTGATTGGTCAAGATTTGATGAGAAACTGAAGTATGAGCTGACTGAAAAAAAACGTTGATCCATTTAGGCAGCAAAACTGCAAGCTTTGAATGTTTATATCAGTTTTATATTTTCTAAAAGCAAATTTTGTCACTGATTTGGATATCCTTAAAACGTACAGACTGAAACTAACATCTAAAAAATGTAGTAAATGTGTTTTGTTTATGATTCATATGCTGCCTTTGACGTTTAACATTGACCTTGTGGCAATTTAAGAGTACTCATTCATTCATTCATTTTCTTTTCGGCTTAGTCCCTTTATTAATCTGGGGTCGCCACAGCGGGATGAACCGCCAACTTATCCAGCATATGTTTTACGCAGCGGATGCCCTTCCAGCTGCAACCCATCACTGGGAAATTTAAGAGTACTACAATCCCTATATTTAAAAATCTCATTTAATTGTAAAGAAATCTTTTATTAACCCCAAAGTTTAAAAGTCTGCATTTATGTGCTGTGTGCAAACTTCTGCCTCACCAGTTATACTGAATATTCATTCAAAGAGTCTATTTAATATTGACTATTTGTCTCAATGGAACGTCTTTGGAAAAACACACCAAAGAAGACCACGTTTCAATTTAGCAATTCATTAAATGGAAAGAGTTGAGTTAGATGTCTGAATTTCCTTTTGCAAGGAAATGTATCATGCAGATCTAATTAAATTTGGTTTTCAACCGAAGTCTCGCTCGCAACGTTTTCTTGCGGCGTTTTTGTTTTGGCAGGCAGTGACGTGCTGTTTTGGCAGCCTTTTGTTCCATCGCCTCCTTTATGCTTTATAATCTTCTGTCTACATTGCATTAGTCTCTGAAAAAATCCCCATTGATGTGAAAATTTCATTAAAGTTTGACTGGAGCTAAACTAGCAATTTCTCTCCCAGAGTCCTCGTGCGGCCGAGTCCGGGTTCAAAGTTAAAAGAGAGGACAGTTGACTTTCTCCCACAGTTCAGGCTAGATCTCTTCTTCTCAAGTCGTGACTCATGACAGGACTGGCCTCGGGGGCCGGGATTCAGACCCCAGCTCAGGATTTCAGAGGCCGGATCACCTGTGGCTAGTCTCTGCTCTTTACTAACTGTCTGTTGGAGATAAGCCGTGTGTGATAAGATGTGTGCAGTGAAGGCTCAGAGCCATAGCTGCGAGGGAAATGTGGCTATGTATCACAGGAAGCAACGGCTGCTGGTGAGCTGATAGTAACTTAATAGCTTTATGATACAGGGTAGGGAAAATGCTCGCTGTCTTACCTATTTCAGCCTAATGTCTGTACATACATACATACACACACACACACACACACACACAGAGGAGGAGGGGGGTGGCAAGTCTGCATGTTATCCGCCAACACTTTTTTTTTCATCTAGTGAAATAAAAGGTCAGTTTAATCTCAACACAAGCTTATCAGACTCTCTTTGCAGTTAACAGAGATTTTTTTTCTTCTTTTTTTATAAATTGCCTAACTAATTCTCACCTCCCAATTAATATTTCCAAAACACATTCCTACGCGGGTGAAGATATGTTCAGCCGTGTGTGGCGATAGGTTTCCTGGGCTTAATGGCATTTGCGTGCAGGTCATTTTAATAAATTCATCAATTACAACACAAGAGTTCAATTTAGTCTAGCCGCGAGCCACAGTAGTGCACGGCTGTATTTGCAAGAACATTACAGTTGCTGCTTTTTTTTTTTTTTTTCGTACTTGCAAAAAGCCAGCAGGGTAATTTGCTGAGAAATTACCTATGTTGCCTTGTATTGTAAGCTAGTCTGTGCCATTTTAAAACGCAGCGACACAAGCGCACAATGCAGTCAAGATTTCTGATTGTGCAGCACGAGCTTGATGAGAAGCAATTTTTTTATTTATATTTTTTATTTCAGTAGCTTTACATTTGTCTCAAACAAGCAGTAAGTGTTCATTTCTTACATTTTTGTGTAAGAAATTATTCAATCAATTATTCATACATTCATTTTCTTTTTCGGCTTAGTCTCTTTATTAATCTGGGGTCGCCACAGCGGAATGAACCGCCAACTGCAGCATATGTTTTACGCAGCCGATGCCCTTCCAGCTGCAACCCATCACTGGGAAACATCCATACACTCTCATACACTACGGACAATTTAGCTTACCCAATTCACCTATACCGCATGTCTTTGGACTTGTGGGGGAAACCGGAGCACCCGGAGGAAACCCACGCGAACATGCAAACATCAAACAGAAATGCCAACTGACCCAGTCGAGGCTTGAACAAGCGACCTTCTTGCTGTGAGGTGACAGCACTACCCACTGCTCCACCGCGCTGCTCCTCATCCCTGTTGTAATTTTTTTTGTTAAGAAAAAAAAAAGAAAGAAAGGAAAAAAATCAAAACAATAGCAGGTTGTAGTGCATCTCAACTGATTGAGTTTTCAAGATCCCCTGTGCTTTGTTTTATCAACATGGTGTGTTTTTTTGAAGAACAACCTTGTTAACTTTTTGATGGCTTTTTGTTTTTAAAAAGTAATTTTCCTCATTTAGACTCATTTACCTCTACGCTTTCAGAGTAATTGATTGAACTGATTTTGATTGAATGAGATCCCATGACTAAACAGACCAATTAGCGTTTGGGAATGAAATCTGTCGGTTAATGGAATTGTTACAGTTTTATTTTATTCTCAACCGTGCTGTCTGTTTGTATGCTCATACGAGGCCTTCGTGTAAAACAGGTCATTGTTTGTGTAATAGGTTGCCAAGTTGGGTGTGTGTTTAGCGGGATTATGGGCGATTTCTCTGGCAACACAAAGCTCGGCATAATCTCCTTATCATCAGATGAATTCCCAATAATCCTGTTATGACAGCTAACACTCTGTTGATCACAGAGCCGCCTCACTGGCTAAAAAAACCCTTTGATTCCTGCCACTGACTCGGTTAAAGATGGGGCATTGGACGCCTTCTATTGCTAACTAGATTTTTACGTTTCCTGAGGCAAATGTGAGGGATGCTTAGCCATTTAGAAGAGACTGGCAGGAGGATAGGGTGATTGCCAGGACCATGATTTCAGTTTAAATACAGTTAAAGTCACATTTATTAGCGCTCCTGTTAATTAGTTTTATATATATATATATATATATATATATATATATATATATATATATATATATATATTTTTTTTTTTTTTTTTTTTTTTTTCTTCTTTATTTATTTATTTTTTTCTCCAAGTTCTGTTTAACGGAAAGAAGATTTTTTTCAACACATTTTTAGTAAACAGTGGCATAAAGTAAAGTCCAAAGACATGTGGTGTAGGTGAATTGGGTAAGCTAGAAAATTGTCCATTGTGTATGTGTGATTGAGTGTGTATGGATGTTTCCCAGTACTGGGTTGCAGCTGGAAGGGCATCCGCTGTGTGGCGACCCCAGATTAATAAAGGGACTAAGCCGAAAAGAAAATGAATGAATGAATGAATGAATTTCTAATAACTAATTTCTTTTGTCTTTGCCATGATGACAATGCATAGTATTTTACTAGTTATTTTGCAAGATACTGGTAGTCAGATTAATTATTTTCTGATTAATTAACTTAGGTTAATTAGGCTAACTAGACAAATTTAGATAATTAAGATTAAAAAGTGTATACTGTATAAGAGTGTTCTGTAGACAATCAGATGTTCCTTAAGGGGGGTAATAATATTGACCTTAAAATAGTTTTTAAAAAAATTCTAAACTGCATTTATTCCAGCCAAACTAAAATAAATAAGACTTTCCCTAGAAGAAGAAAAAATATAAGAAATACTGTGAAAATGTCCTTGTTCTGTTAAACATCACTTGGGAAGTATTTGAAAAAGATTAAAAATTTAATAGGAGGGCTAAACTGTATGTTTTCTACATGTTTGCACAAACAAATGGTTTGTTTTTTTCTGTTGTTGTTGTGTGATGTGATAACATCACATTCAAGGGGGAAAATTGCAAGTCTAATTTCTTGCATCTCTTCTCAACAAGTTGCACAATTAGAGGTGCCATCCACGCTAATCCTCAAACAATAGAGAAGAAGTTATTCACCAAAGTTTAATACAGATCTAAAGTATATCAGCAATAGAAATAGCAGGCAGCCTTAAGCATTTTTGAAAGTATCCTAAATTATAAGTTTCAGGCATGTGAATAAACAAGGTGCTGAAATATTATTTAGTATTTTAATCTAATTATTTAATCCTGAAGTCATTTTTATTTTGTTCTGTATAATATTAAAGCTTTTTTTATTCACCTTTTTTAACTGTGGTACTTGATGATTTGTATGATGCAAGTCAACAGTGACCATACAAGCAAAGCAAACTCATATAAAAAAGTGTTTACATTCACATGTGTGGTTTCAGTTGGTAAGATTGACTTTACAGTAAATGCTCTTTTGACCATTTGACCAGGTCATGGATTATTGGTTAAGTAATAAATAATGTTAAGTTTCTTGCACAGACCAGTTGTTTCACTTCATAAGGTCTTATTAGCTGGTTTTCCATCACCCTGTGTTAATGTGTTTTTTTTTAGTATCGCATGAGAAATGAGTGATGGAAAAGGCAAATTTAGAGAATAAAATACAGCTAATTCGCAACAAAGTTTTCTTGTGCTCACTTGACGTACTTTTGGTCTTATGCGCAAAATGCGAAATAATACGAATATTACATTTAATGGGAATAATGGGAGATTGAAACAAATTTGCAAAATGTAAACTCTACATAGCGAATATTACACCTATACAACTAGTCAGCTGTCTCCATTATGCTTGCCTCGTTTACTGTTGGTTACTAGGTTACCAATACTACTATCAGCCACTCTAACAACTCAATAGAAACACACCTAATTTGCATTTAGGATTAAAATGTGCAAAATTTGAAAAGATTTGCTTCAAATTAGGATGGAAAAACTACTAATCTATAGATATACATTGCATTTTGTCAATACATTGTAATACATTGTATACTGTGTACAAACAGGTATTAACTTTGTTTTACCTTGCCATATGTTTTTTTTTTTTAACTCTCAATGTGCTAGTAGCCATCGACTTGGATTATATGAATCACTAAAGGCCAAAGTTTCACCTAAAATATTCATTCATTCATTTTCCTTCGGCTTAGTCCCTTTATTCATCAGTGGTCGCCACAGCAGAATGAACCGCCAAATTATGCAGCATATGTTTTACACAGCGGATGCCCTTCCAGCTGCAACCCAGTACTGGGAAACATCCATACACACTCATTCACACACTACGGCCAATTTTGTTTATTCAATTAATGTCTATGTGTACATGTTCAATGAAGTGTATTAATGATCTACTAAAAAAAAAGTTTCCTACCTATTGGATGACCTGAGAATAAATAAAAAAATACGTATATAAATAAATTAATAAATGTGGGAAATAAATGCTAATATTAGAGAAAAAATAAAAATAAATGTAAAAATATATATATTTATTTTTTATAATAAAAAAAAAAATATATATAAAAAAATTATAAATATATATATATATATATATATATATATATATTATTGCAAACTTTAAACCAGAATGTTCACTTTCTAAACTCAAAACACGGCCTTCAGATGTAGTTCTGTTCCACAGTTTCCTTTAAACTGGAAGGTTTTGTGGTCGAGAAGCAAGGCTTGGATAGTCTGACTCTGGAAGTGTAATGCTGAAACCTCCCTGAAGGGATTGTAGGCAGTTCAGTAAATGTTCATTTAGGACTGAGATAGCTGAAGCTTACATGTTCTTACATATGGATTTTACAGTGCAAGATTCTTCACGTTGAGCTCTTTCTGTCTCGCTTACTTCCTCGTTGTCTCTGATGTGCCAGCATTTGTTCATAATGAGATTTCTGCAGGACGGGAATTCCAGGGAGAGGCAGACGTCTGACTGTACATGCTGCTGGCTTTCACTGCAGCCCACATCCTCAGAGACGCGAGAATAAAGAAGAAAGAGGACAAACACGCACGCACAAGCACACACACACACACACACACACACACACACACACACACACACACACACACACACACACACACACACACACACACACACACACACACACACACACACACACACACACACACACACACACACACACACACATGTCCATCAAGTTTTGCTAAAGCACAGGCATCCCTTCTTTCAATTTATTCACTCATTTCTGTCAATCTGCTCTTTATGAGTTGGGTGATATGACCAAAAATACTGCCATTGCATTTATTTTCATATCATATGCTGTATTTCATTGTTATATTAATTTACTATTAATTGGGACAGAAAATGCTTTCTACATAACTTTTAATGTAAGGCCCCATTTTAAAAATATTATATATTATATATTTTTCTGGATTCTGTATGGAAGTCCTAAGAGGCCATGCATTCAGATATTTTTTCTCTTGTTTTCTCGTGATCACGACATAATTTTCTTCTGATTTTGACATAACAAAAAGTTTTCTTGTGATCATGACTTTTATTTTCTCGTGATCTCGACATAACAAAAAGTTGTTTTCTCGTGATCACAACTTAATTTTCTTGTGATCTCGACATAACAAAAAGTTGTTTTCTTGTGATCATGACATATCAGAAGTTGTTTTCTCATTATCACGACTTTTTTTGCTTTTTTAATTTATTTATGTCCATTCATTCATTTTCCTTCGGCTTAGTCCCTTTATTCATCAGGGGGTCACCACAGCAGAATGAACCGCCAACTTATCCAGAATGTTTTACACAGTGGATGCCCTTCCAGCTGCAACCCAGTACTGGGAAACATTGATACACACTCATTCACACACATACACTATGCCAATTTTAGTTTATTCAATTCACCTATAGCGCATGTGTTTGGACTGTGGGGGAAACTTGAGTACCTGGAGGAAACCCACGCGAACACAGGGTGAACATGCAAATTCCACACAGAAATTCCAACTTACCAAGCCGGGACGCGAACCAGCGACCTTCTTGCTGTGAGGCGACAGTGCTAACTACTGAGCCACCGTGTTTAGCCCCTATTTATTTATGTATTAAATTGTTATTAATATTTAGCCTACCTTCCCAATGTATGATTATATTCATCTATATGATTATATGTCATTATTCACTAATATTCCCTCAACTGTTTCTATTTTAGAGCGTACGTTCTAAACGGCACAAAATAAGTTGTTGCATGTATGAATTAGATTATGAAGAATGTTTTGATTTTATGTTTCATTTAGATTTTGCTTTAATGCGCCCTTTCCGTTATCTACCTAAAAAAGTGAAAGCTGCAAATAATGCGATATACGTGTCTAACATCCTAGAATTAGCATTAAAAAATAGGTCGTAAACTCGAGAAAATAAATTGTCGTATGTCGGGGTAATGAGAAAATGATATCGTGATCACAAGAAAACAACCTTTTGTTTTGTCAGGTTCACGAGTAAATGAGTTGTTATGTCGAGATCACAAGATAATTAAGTTGTGATCACAAGAAAACAAGAGAGAAAAAACATCTGAGTGCATGAACTCTTAGGACTTCTGTTTTTTTATGATTAACTTTAAAAATATATATATATCCTCAACATATCTTCAAAGTATTATACAATTAAGTGTAAATGAACCAATATTACTATTACTTATTATAACTTGTAAACAACAGCACAACAATAATAATAATAATAATTCATTCATTTTCCTTCGGCTTAGTCCCTTTATTCATCAGGGGTCGCCACAGTGGAATGAACCACCAACTTATCCAGCATATGTTTTACACAGCGGATGCCCTTCCAGCTGCAACCCAGTACTGGGAAACACCCATACACTCTCACATTCAAACACATACACTACGGCCAATTTAGTTTATTCAATTCACCTATACCGCATGCCTTTAGACTATGGGGGAAACCGGACCACCTGGAGGAAACCCATGCGAACACGGGGAGAACATGCAAACTCCACACAGAAATGCCAACTGACCCAGCCGGGACTCGAACCAGCGACCTTCTTGCTGAGCTAACCACTGTGCCACCTAATAATAATAACAACAACAACAACAACAACAACAACAACAATAATAATAATAATCATCATCATAATAAAAGTTTAATATTCTGTTATAATTTCTTCAAATTAAGACAAACTTTTATTTGGGTCAGTTGTAGTGAATTTCATTGTGTATTTAACTGGTTGTGTGATAGACTGATAAATTAGTCCATTTTGAATAAAATATGCTGAGCTTATCATTGTTATAACAAATTTTATCACACTAAGAAATGATTTATCCAGCCCTTGTTTGATGTGACCTAAAGACTTCACATACCAACTGGATGACCTGAATAACAGCTTATTTACGTGCTCTTTTAAAGTCTCACCTTTAAACTATGCAATTATTACCCATGTGACCTTGTGATATGTTAATCGTATGTCTATTTATGACATAAGAATGCACAATGCACATGCCATGAATTGTTTGTCATACAGTGTATATGAATACAGACAAAGATTAATTGATAGGTCTGGGTTGTGTGTGTGTATGTACCTGTATGTGTGTGTGTGTGCTTCACAGGACCAATCGCGGTGTTTTATGTGAAAAATGCTCCCCCTTTCCTTTTCTCTCTCCTCATTTTCTGACGAGCAGACGCGTGTCACCCAGAACGAACATGTTTAATTTCCTGTCAGCACTGGGTGTCTTCATTTTTTTCCTGTTAAAGCACAATGCACACGCACAACCTTGTCAGCCATTTTCATCTGCGATTTCCCCAAGGCCCGTTCCTTTTTTCTGTCTCCTCCCTCAATCATATGGATTCATTAGCTTGGGGTTTAGAGTTTAAAACCCTCCTCCTTCTTCTTCTTCTTCTTCTTCTGCTCTCTTTCCTCTGCTTTGAAGGAGAACCTCCTGAGGTTCCTACGACCGGCTGAAATATTGAATCCGGCAGAGTTTAATCTGTACTGTGAAGCTGTGTTTGCCTGGAAGCTTTTGTTACCAGTTATGAAGTGTGTTTCTCTCTATACGAATAAATAATGGCCTCAGAAGTATTTGGACAATTTGTAATATTTAAAGTATGTGATTATAATTAGAATACATAAAATTGGAAACCAAGTGTTATTGATATTGGAGTCAGTAAGGTTTGTTTTTGAGAAATGAGAAATTTTATGGAGGAGAACAATTATTCAGTTGTAAAAGCAAAGACATTTGCGGTGTTTATAAAGATTTCTATAGAATTTTTTTCTTTTTCTTTTGCACTCTATTTTTTATTATGTAATTATGAAAAAGTTTCCTGATATTTGTGTAGTTATTAAGCAGTGCACCATGTTTTACAATGTAAAGTTTGTAGTATATAAAAGAAACAAGGGGTTTTTAGTCAGTGGGTTTACAGCTCCGATGTTTTCCCATTCAATGTGTCTAAACAAAGTAATAATAATAATAATAATAATAATAATAATTGTAATAGTAGTAGTAGTAGTAGTAGTAGTAATAGTAGTAGTAGTAATAATATAATAATAATAATAATAGGCGGTTCATTCTGCTGTGGCAACCCCTGATGAATAAAGAAACTAAGCCGAAGGAAAATTAATGAATGAATAATAATAATCATGAATACAAAATATATATCTAAATAAATGGGCTGCACGGTGGCGCAGTGGGAAGCACGTTCGCCTCACAGCAAGAAGGTCGCTGGTTCGAGCCTTGGCTGGGTCAGTTGGCGTTTCTGTGTGGAGTTTGCATGTTCTCCCCGTGTTGGTGTGGGTTTCCTCCGGGTGCTCCAGTTTCCCCCACA
>CAIGQV010017835.1:19967249-19989749 GCA_903798115.1 Danio jaintianensis
GGATCACGAGTCCAACACTCTAACCACCAGGCCACGACTGCCCACCTGTTTTGGTGACCTGTTTTCACCTGTGCATTGGTGCCATATAGGCTTAAACTGACAGGTTGCCTCATATTGTGCCATCTTATACTCAGGAAAGCAAAAAAAAAAAAAGGAAGAGAAAGCCCCGGTTAGACATGAGGAATATTAAAGAGGTGAGAGGTGCCATGCGAATGACAGGTAGACAGACACTGAGTGACCCTGCCAATCAGCTGAGCAGTGATTTTAAACAGCCCTTTTACTGCCACAACTCTGCCTCTCTCTCTCTCTCTCTCTCTCTCTCTCTCTCTCTCTCTCTCTCAGTCCAACTTTACACGATTTCCAGTCAGTGTTTTGTCTCTTTTGTTTACAGCAGAGAGTGTGAACATAACACTGCTAAAGCATGGCAGCATTGTGTCTGATGTTTATGAAACAAAACATCGGCAAAGTCCAGCTTCTCCGTTAGTCGCTCATTTCATTGCATACCAGATTAATTAAAAATAATCTGCATCGGGTGAAAACCCAAATGGATTTTAAGAGCCTGCTCAAGTTAATTAGTTTCCTCTCTGTAAAGCTTGCAGAATTAGAGATTATGTCTTTTCTCCCCCACATACACTCTACAGGAGAACAGGAGGAGATGCATGCGGTTTGCATATGTGCTAGAGTTCTTGTTAGCAGCGATGCTAATTAACAGGAGATAAAGAAGCGGAGGTGAGAATCCTGGAACAGAAATAAACCTGTGAGTTTTCACAAGCAGCTGCTTTTTTCTTCTTTTTTTTTTTCAAACAAGCGACAAGCTTTTCAAATCAGCTTGATGTCAAGTCCAATGCAGTTCACTCAGAGTCATTACAGAGTTGAAACCTGATGTGTTATGGAAGTCTTTGCTTTTCTCGCTCACGCACATGTAAACGCTCACACCTTGCATCCATATTTTTCCCTAATCTTTCAGAGTTGCTGAAGGATCACGTAGACTTTGGTTGAAATGCAATTTTTTTTTCAGTAGCGTAACATGCTTGTAACTGCAGGATTAACTATTCAATAGTTTTAATTTCATGTTTATCAGAACCTGTCATAAGTTATTTTCCCTCTGGATTGTTAAAGCCTTTGAGCTGAATGTGGAATTTATGCATGTTCACCTGTGATTTGCATTCTGACCATTAAAGGAACACTCACGTTTTTTGAAAATAGGCTCATTTTACAAGTCCTCTAGAGTTAAATCCATTTAGCTGATCACTGGGTCTGACGGGACCACTTTTACCTTAGCATATCTTAGCTTAGCTTATCTTAGCATAGATTATTGAATCGGAATAGACAATTAAAAATCACACTCAAAAATGACCCTAGTTTTCGATAATTTTCCTATTTCCTCTTCTGTAGTTACATTGTGTATTAAAACTGATGAAACACTGACTACGTTTACATGGTCGTCAGTAATCGAATTGTTTGCCTTAATCTGAATAAGACAATAATATGATTAAGGTGTTTACATGAGTTGCTTTTTGAATGTTGCTTTCATGATCCCGTTTTACATGTTATAGCATATAATTCGATTAACGTCATTGCGCTATCCACATTTCCTCCAGAGTTTCATGTAATTTCGGGTGTTTCATTTTATAATTTGTCGACTTTAACTGCAGTTTGGCACTTTCACTTTCATTCAGGAACATTTCATGCATGCCCCACCCCCCCCCCCCCGTGACAAACTGAGATATTTGGTGCGAGGAACTGCTGAAAGAGTGTTGTTTTAATGGAATTTAATACCACACGCCGTATGGGAAAAATCGCATTTCGCGATACAAGTGTCTGCGATACAAGTGTCTGCAGTCCTTCACTGACTCAATACTGTAGGTGCAGAGAATAGTGTCAAACAGCCGTGTGTGTATGGAATCCTACACGACAGTAATAGTTTGATTAAGGTGTTTACATGTCTTTACTGCACTTCAATAATGCGACTAAAATCGGCATACTCCACGTCTTAATCCAATTTCTGTTTAGTTCAATTATGACTTTAATCGGATTAAATTAATCAAAAATCGCTGCTTACATGGTAGACTCTTAGTCAAAGTATTGTCTTAATCGTATTAAAATCGGATTATTGGTGTCCATGTAAACGTACTCAATCTGACAGTCTCTATATCAGTGTTTCTCAACCACTTTCCTGGAGGACCACCAGCACTGTACTTTTTTCTTGTCTCCTTAACCAAACACACCTGATTCAGATCATCAGCTCATTAGCAGACACTGAAAGACCTGTAACGGGTGTGACAGACAAAGGAGACATCCAAAACATGCAGTGTTGGTGGTCCTCCAGGAATGTGGTTGAGAAACAATGCTCTATATGACTAGGAACTCTACCCTTATTTGGGCGTAATAATCATAGAACTTTGTTGCTGTAGCATGACTGCAGCAGGTGCAATGATACTATGCAGCACCTTAAAATACATTGCATTTACATTTAGTCATTTAGCAGATGCTTTTGTCCAAAGCGACATAGAATTGAGGAGGCATTCAGCGACTGTTATACTGTTAGATCCTCTGATAATTAAGTGCTAGAGTAAGGAGAGGAGAGTTTTATTTTATTTATTTTTATATAGAGTAGAGTGATTCAACAGGTGGTTTGTCAAGCCCACTTACCTGTGTGAAGCACACTTCATAATTGCACAGTGTTTTTTTTTTAAGAGATATGGAGTGATTGTAAGAAACTGTCTTGTGCAAATGTGTAAAACTGGTGCAAGTGTCGGATAAAGTGTAAGAGAGATGAAAGAGTGTCTTTTCTACAGGTGGTTTGTCAAGCCCACTCACCTCTGAATCGCATTGTTAAAATATAAAATAGTATAACAGTCTAAAATATAAAATATAGAATTCCATAATGTTAAAATATAACATTTTCTCCAACTTGGTAACTTCTAAGAGGACTGACACACAATCCCTGTGCAAGCAGTTGGTCATGTTGTTTATATTGCCGGAAGTTATCTGATTTTTGGGCACTGTGTAATATCATCGAGTTCCAATAAGTCATTCTGACCCCAAACATAAATACCTCTAATTATTTGACTTAGATTGTTAGTTTCATTCTGTTATGTACAGTACACATTTTCATTTTCCACCTTGTTTTGTTCAGTGAATATCATGTTTCACTAAAAATATTTCTGATTACAGAAGTGAAGCAGGTTGCAAATTTCATCTCGAGGTGAAGCTCTGTATAGCTCATGTTTCTGAATCTCTATAGATTATGTATTCGTATGCTTCATGTTATAGGAGTTGGTAAGACGAATCCAATAAATATGATACAGTCATCCTCTCCTGACGAATGATAGCTCTGCTACAAATAGAAATTCTGTTGTGATAGTTAGGTCTGAGTTGTGTCAGCATAATATCTCGCAGAGGGGAAAAAAATCAGATCCGGAAACGGTTAGTGATCATTACTTTGCATCAGTAGCTAAGATTTTCTAAGATTAACATTAAGACTACGATTTTTTTTCATGAAGTTTGTTCCAGGGCAGAGTGCATTATATAGGAATATTGTGATGGGTTAAACATTACATATGGGTTAAGGTTAGGTTAGGGTTACAATAAAAGATGTTGCGTTTACTTTTACTATAATACACTGTAAAAAAAAAAAAGCTAAGTTCCATACAAATACTTCATGTTGGCGCAACACAAATCGATTAAGTTAACTTAATCGTTTTTACAGATTTAAGTGAATTGAACATTAAAACAATCAAGTTGTCAAGTTGACCAAGCAGAAAAAGTAATTTTTGAGTGTAACAATGTCTGAATCAGCATATCTCACCAAACATGCTAAAATGCTCTTCTTGGCTTGTCATACAATGATGCATTGCAACTCATCGATCACTGCTGTTACAAACGGTACTGATCCAATTCCCTTCATTGATCAGCAGTGAACACAGATTGACAGCTACACGTCCTAAGAGCCTATCTGAGATCAGTTCATTGGGGATGGATATTGGAGAGTTTGCGTCGACAGTAGAGAGACGTGCAGTCTTCATGTTTGTTCCAGTAGCTCTTATGATTATACTATCTCACACCATAGGTCTTTAGCTCAGATTATTAGCGTTCAATTGCCTAATCCATTTTTAGCTCCCGTAATAGGTGCTCTGCAGTGATTGTCTGTCTATACTATCGCTGCTCATATTCTGTAGGTGCTCAGAGCTCAAATTACAGCAGCTTTATATGATGATCATGGACCTGTAGCTCCCCGTAGTGCGCTCTCATATTTTAATCATTTCTTAAACTCGTTTCTCGAATTAAGTCCTGTATGTTTCAAGTCATAGTAGCAAAACGCTTACTAAGGAACATTGATTTGCAATGCTCACCTGGGGACAAGGTGTATTGAAATCCCATTGCTGAGTCAGTCATCTCAAACAGATTCAATCAAAGCCATCAATGCTTTGTAATTAGTTCACACCCCCTCAACCACCACCCCCCTGCCCATTCAGCAAAGGTGAATTAACCAGACGATCGGTAGAACATCTAAGATAATAAGCATTTGCCGCTAGCTACACTGTGAATATCTCTTTTCATTAAGAAGCGTCTTGTGCCGCCATGATGTAGATTTGGGTGATTATAATGGCAGAGTTGGTATCAGCTTCCTGTGCCCTTCCTGAAACTCCCCTCGCGTTCTCTCCCTCTCTCTCTTTCTCTCTTTGGTTTCGCTCTGCTCTTTCAGAAGGTCATCTCTGGAATTGGAAAGTGCACTCTGCGAGCCATCGAGATGCACGTCTGCGATATGCCAGCGTCTATCTAATCTTGTATCAGCCACTGTAACGAAGTACAAACACAAAGTCCTGAGATCAGATGGGAAGCTTGCAAGGCAGATTTTTTTTTTTTCTTTTTTCCCTGTTCAAGGACTCAATGTATGTCTGGGAGGCTGAGAAGACCTAATTAGCTCCAAGAGTATGCTTACATTACATGCAATAGAAAAAAAAAGCTTTCTTTAACATTTCTACAGTAGACAAGGTGTGTATTTGACTATTTAATTTTTTAAGGGGTAATTTTTCACCCTTGTGTCATTGTAAATCTATACAAAGTCAGGAAGGTCTTTTATTGTTTATACCAGGCTCACTTTTCTCAGGTTTCTTTTGAGTTTTATGAAAGATAATGATTTAAAGGCATAAATATTTTATTTCTGATGGGACTTTTAAAATTAGCAACAACATTAGCTGCATTTTATTCATGATGCAAGCTAAAATGTATAAAATTGTACTTGTATTGTATTGAATTGAGGCCCTAGGGCCATTTTTTGTTTTTTATTTTATTTTCATTGTTAAGTAGTTTTTGGTTTTATCAAGTGGCAGAATCATATATTATTCACCCCTATACTAAATAACCCAGCTGTTGAGTTATTAAGAGCAGGTTTTTTTTTAACTTTCTTTCGGTGCTTTTTTGTGCCACTAAATGGGTGTTTTTTTTTTCAGAGAAAAACAGGTTTACATTTTATTCCATCTATACAATCATTACTTTGCTACAAATCAATTACATTTTTGCAAAGTGGTATAATGGGCTGCAGACTTTTAGCAAGACAGAAAAGCCCTGAATTCCTTGCATACATTCATTCATTCATTTTCCTTCGGCTTAGTCCCTTTATTCATCAGGAGTCACCACAGCAAAATGAACCGTCAACTTATCCAGCATATGTTTTACATAGTGGATGCCCTTCCAGCTGCAACCCAGTACTGGGAAACACTCATACACACTTATTCACACACATACACTACGGCCAATTTAGTTTATTCAATTCACCTATAGCGCATGTCTTTGGACTGTGGAGGAAACAGGAGCACCCGGAGGAAACCCACGCCAACACAGGGAGAACATGCAAACTCCACACAGAAATGCTGACCCAGCCGGGACTCCAACCAGCGACTTTCTTGCTGTGAGGCGACAGTGCTTCCCGCTGAGCCACCATGTCGCCCCTCCTTGAATACAATAAATGATAATTTTTTTTAAAGATGCTAACTGTAATTACGTTGAATTTTAACTACGAGTGATTGTTTTGTGTTTACTTTCTACATTTTTATGTTTTTTTGTATGTGTTTTATGTGTTTGAAATGATCAGAAATAATATGAATGGAATAGAGCAGTATACATTTTCCATTATCCGGTATTTTGATTGACATTTAACAAAATTCATTCAATTTTAACCATTCAATTTGTTTGTCAAATACTAATTTATTTATTCCAACCTATTAAGTTTTGAGGTCAAAAATGCAAATGTTGATGTAAAAAAAATAATGGGTAAAATCAAAACAATATGCTGGGTTATATAAACAATCCAACATGCTGGGTCAAGTTAGTCCATTATGTTCTGTTTTAACCCAGTTGCTGTGCTTAAAATGACCCAAATTCAATTTTTAAGATCTTCTTCCAGTGTTGTGCACAACGTAAACAGTTTGGTTGTTCTGCCTGCTATAGTATTTTGTTTATTTGTGCAACTGACTTCCCATTTACAGACTTGATCATATTTGACGATTGCAATCCAGTCCTGAACAGAGACACTGACCAGAATAAACAAAACACTCTGTCCTTTTTTGATTTATAACTGATCCCTGGTTCGTCTCTAGAACAAACAGTTTCACTTAATGCTAGCAGATTTGTTCAGATCACAAACTTAAGTGATATGAGCAATAGCAATAATGATATTTTACACACTTACTTGTTCTCCTTTGGATTCTCCCCCAACATGAAGACATCTGTCTTGATTCTCTGACTGGCCTCTCTGGCTTTTACCTTGTTAAGCAAATGAGCAGTGCAGAAACCCACTGCAGTTTGCTGCACTTACGATCCGACTGTGAGTAATTGTATGAGATCTAAATAAAAGCCCTCTCTCTTTATTTCTCCTTCTGTTTATCTCTATCTCTCTCGTTTTCCTTTCTTTTTTTTTCTCAACGATAAGGCCGCAACAGGCTGAGCTCTTGAATGAAAGGTACTTATTGTAATTGAACTTCTGAAATGGTGTTTTATTTACAGTGGAGGGGTGGTAAAGAGGAATTAGCATCTCTCTCGCACAAAGGCCCCTGGTTGGTTTTTATAGACTTGCTTATGTGAAGCTTTATAAGATTGTGCTGAGCAGATTCATGTTAATGACAGTCAAGGTCGAACAGACTACAAACATACAAAATCATGATAAAATAACCCTGACTAGCGGAATTTACTTTGGTTTTAAATAAACCGCTGACCTTGGAGGATGTAAAGACATGCTAATTCAGCTAATGCTAACATGCTTGCATCTTGCTACAGAAATTTTTAAATATACTGTAGGGAGGAGGTATACCTTTTTTTTCTGGACTTTTTTTTGATACGGTACCAATACTTTTTTTATACAAACTGATACGTTTTGCTACAGTTATAGGGATGGGATACTGTATATCTTATTTTTTTTTCTTTCTTTTGATATGATGCCAATGCTTTTTGTCACAATTTTAGCTGATATTAATATTTCTTGCATTTTTTTTTTTACTTTTTGAGGCATGAACAGATTGTATGTGAAGTATAATTGACATCATATAAAATTGTACTAAAATAGCAACATAAAACCTGAACTTACTTATGTCTTAATATTAAAATGGCTGAATTTTCTTAGTTTTTAGAAGACCAATTTAATATTTCTTGTGCATATTTGAACTATTTAGAGGATCAATGTTCAGAAATCCTTAGAAAGATATCCCAGAATGACATTAAAACTTTGTTCATAAAAATTTTCAAGTCTTTAGTTACATGAAATATCTGTTATCTTTTTGAGTGATATTTTGTGAACATTTAAGACATCCTAATAGCAGCATTTTCCTACATTCTCACAGGCCTCTCAAATTATCTTAGCATTTGAATCAAATTTAACATTGGTCTTTATGAAAATGACATTAGCATTTTAGCTTTAAGTCAATTTTGCTGCTAAACTTTCACTCCTTCTTTAGAAAACACTGCAACTGTTCGTTTCATTCTGTGTTATATATGTAGATTGTTCTGTTTTTGTTGATCTCTGCATTAATGATGAGCCCATCCACAATATACACATGCCATATAATATTATATGTTAATTATAGTGTATTCTAATCTTTTGTTCTCAGAAGTTTGCCATACACTACCTTCATATAGTGCTGAGCACAAAGTGAATGTCATTGCTTTGAACGGCGGCGGGCATTTATCACCGCAGATGATGCGCAACAAACCAACCAACCTTCACTAATGCACGGACAACGGCACTAACAGCAGTTAGCATGCTGCTTGTTAGCCGCTTCCAGCAGCCTGCATTAGCGAGGATGCATAATGTCAGACAGCAAGCATTTTCCACAGGTAGCCTCCCAACAAAACAGAGAAAAAATACCTGTGACTTTTTGCGGCTTGATTATAATGCTGCTGTTTGCACCCCCTCAACTAATCAAAACCCATTGTACTGCAGTCAATACGGATTCCACGCTCGTCAATGTGATTATGCTAATTTAGTGGCGAAATGTCACATTTATCCACGCGCAACAGCACCCGGTTTGAGGCAAAGTCACTCCAACATTTAGCTATCTGAAATTCCGGTCAAAGCGGGGGGAAACTTTATGCACGGAAGTGATTATGCGAAATTGAAGGTTTGGGGAGGAGATAACTCGAAGATGATATTTAGCGGACAAAAATAGCAATGAAGTTGATTGAAATGGGAGGTAATTATATCTGTCTCCAAATGTAAGTCAGATTGAATGCTGTTTGTCATTTATTTTAAACGCTTTTCTCAGCCCGTCTTGTTTTGACGAGGCAGATTCGTCGTGGGGGTGAGGGGGTTGGGGGGGGGGAGGTCTTATCATAAATAAACCATACAGAGGATTGTAGTGACAGAGAAAGAGAGATGGATGGAAAGAGAGAGGGAGGGTGGAGAAGGAGAGGCCTTGAGTGTGATGCATTACAAGCCAGTCCACTGCCCTCCACCTGAAGCACTAGCCAATATTTAATCCCAATAGTCTATTATCCATGAGGGACACACACACACACAGACAGAAACACACTCCCATCCTCCATCTGCTTCCCCATCACCGCTGTCCACACAAGGACAGCAATGAGAGGCCATCATCCTGTGAGACTGTGTGCTCTCTAGATAAGGAATCGCACACACTCAATATGTCCTCTCAGCTTGACAGTAGTGCCCTCATTAGCTAGTGTGTTTTCAGATAACTAATATGTTGGTAAAAAAGTCATTACGTATGTTTCCAAAGTATTTTATATGCTAATTTGGTTTAAATTAAAATTATTAATTTATTTTTTTTCTTTGATCTTGTTCTTTAACTTTCATTTTCAACCAATGGATTGGTTTTATGTCACAGTGTGGAAGTGTGAGCGTTGGTTGAGACAGGGGTTTCAGCATGCAGGGAGACCTGTGTGACGAGGAGGGATTTTTTTGTGTGATCCTTTACCTCTAACAGGTTTGATTTATGGAGTGAGTGCGTGAGATATCAGTATTTTTATCCACATTGACCCATGACTCAATCGCTCTCACTTGTCAAGTGTAATGTACACATTTATTGTTAGTGGTCCATGGAGAGCAATTTATTTATTTTTTGGCTCCATTTTGTAGTAATGACATCTTACACTTGACATTTTGAACACATTAAGGTGGCTTTATTTTGTTGTATTTTATTTTATTTTTTGTTTATTATTTTATTTTATTATTTGTATTTTGTTTTATTTCATTTTTTATTTATTTTATGTTTTGTTTATTATTTTATTTTATTATTTGTATTTTATTTCATTATTTCTTTATTTTATTTTATTTTTATTTTGTTTATTATTTTATTTTATTATTTGTATTTTATTTATTTATTTATTTATTTTATTTCATTTTTTGTTTATTATTATTTATTTATTTTATTTTTTTATGCTTGTAATGTATTTATTATATTTTATATAGACTCCTCGCCTATAACATCTAAAATAATATAATTCATTAAAATTTATTGGTTAATAAAGTAATTAGTTTTCTAAATTTAACTACCCTGGTTGAACTTTTGATTCACTATAAATGACTCTTTTGGTAAGAGTCATTTGTTCTTTATTCTGAATCCGTCTATTGTTATGTATGTTTTTGTATCACTGAACCATGACATTAGATTCATTGGTCAATTTGATTTCATTTACCCTGCTTGTACAGTAGGTTTCTATTTCACAATGACAATTGCAGTTACACATTCTAAATTCCCGGTATGACACCTGCGTTTAAATATGTTAGTGAATGCCCTAAATTATCATTCAGTGTGTGTACAGTGTTCCCAAAACTGCATGGTTGACACCGTAACCATAGTAACTTTCAGGCAATAAACATTCCATTTTTAACCAGTTTATTATTATAGCACCAAAGCCCTCATAATGTTATGCAATTTGAATGAATCCACAGTGTTTTTGTTGACACTTGGAAAGTTGCTTCACAGAACATGCTTTTGAAGTGTTGCCATGTCCACTTATTTTAAGCATCTTTAGGCGTGTTGTTTAGACTTGGCTCATAAATCGATTAAGTTTATGGAGTTGTTATAGTGGGCAGATGTGAGAAGTGATATTTTGGTGTTGCTTTTAATACCAAATATTTAGATTTATTAAGATTTATTCTAGACTCTTTCTTGTTCACTGTTTTTCCTAGCAAGATCTGGCAACATCTTGAATGGTCAAAGCTTGTACCCTTTCCTTGAGGGTACAATGCTGTTATTATTGAGCATAAACAGAAAGAAATACAACTCTATGATCTACATTGAAATAGTTGTTCAGTCGATTTCATTTCTGTATGCACTGCATAGAATTTTTGCAAATGCTGTTGTAACTACATATTTTTTTTGTCATTTAAAGGGACAGTTCACACAAATATTTAAATGAACTCACCATTTACTCACCCTTGTGTGGTTTTAAACCTTCAAGAGTTTCTTTTTTTTTCTATTGAACACAAAAGAAGATATTTTGAAGAGAGCTGAAAACCTGTAACCACCGACATACATTACAGTAGAAAAAAACAAATACTTTAGAAGTCAATGGTTACATATTTAGAGCTTTCTTCAAAATATCTTTCTTTGTGTTCAAAAGAAGCTTAAACAGATTTGGAACAAGTAAAAAATGAGCAAATTACAATTTTGGGTGAACTATCTTTTAAATTAAGTTTTTGAATGCAGTTGTTACTCCTGTAAATTATTGAACGGGGTGTAAAGAAGAAATGTTAAGCAGAAATCAGGACACATTGGTCAGACTGTACTGTATGTAATAATCCGTGAGAACAACTCATTTAAAATATGTTTTCTTGCTGTCACATTCAATCATGTCCAAACCAATACACCCTAGCAACATAATGATGAGAATACACACACAAGCATCCTTAAAATTTTACGCTTCTCATTCATACTTTTAACGGCAAAGAATTTATATCTATTAGATTCTGCTTTTTACTCTTTCTCCTTCCTGATCACCGTCTTTCTTCTCCCAATGCTCGTTGCGCACGGGCTGCAGTATAACGTCTTAATTGCGCCTGCTGCAGCCTCTTGCAAAAGTGCGAGCGAAACTTTGTGAAATTATGATTGCCTTTAATTATGCTGCATAATCACTGATATCCAGTCATGTATGCCATCTGCCTCTCAGCGGGCTATCTCTGCCAGCGCTGAAGTTATTGATGCCCTGTCACACCCAGGTACATCTTAATAACCCGTAAAGCAGCTCTGATCGCAGTGCCACCACACTGAGCCTCCATCTTCCTCCTCACTCATCACTTTATTATGTAACAAATCAGCCTTTCTGAAGGGAATGTGAACCGTGGGATGCTCTCCCTCGCGTTAAAGCGGCGACAGACGAGCACATCTACGTCTTTCATAGGGGGTTTCTGATGAAGCAAACATTTTAAATCAATATATTCAGCCATGTGTTAGTTCTGACTGGAGAAAGTGAAGCGATTTTGTAATTTGTTAAGCATTTATGCATATGTGGAGTGTTCCTGCACACCTGCTATTCTGGAGATTTGCACAATCAACTTTATGCTTTAATTATTACTGTAATATTAAGGTAAAGGAAATAATGAATCTTGGCATTAATGTTATTTATGGTAAGTTCTGGAACTACCACTTCAATCTCACTGCAAAAATTGAGACTCATCAGACCAGGGAACATTCTTCCAATTTTGTATTGTCCAGTTTTGGTAAGTCTGCTCAACCTGTAGTCACAGTTTCCTGTCCTCATGCTGACTGAAGTGGCACCATTGTGCTCTTATGTTTATGTAGCTTATCTGCTTCAAGGTTTAATGTGTTCAGAGATGTTCTGTTGCAGACCTTGGTTGTTATTGGAGTTACTGTTGCTTTCTTTCATCTTGAACCAGTCTAGCCTTTATCCATTGACATCTGGGATCAACAAAGCACCCCACAGAACTGCTTATTTTCTTTTTTTTTGTGCCAGTCTCTGTAAAACCTAGAGATGTGTACTTAGTCACTTTAATCATTGTTCATCCTCATTCTGATGCGCTGTTTGAACTCCAGCAGATTGTCTGACCATAGGGCTGTTTACACCTGGTCACTTCATTCATTTTCTCTGATCCTATAGCTGTTCAATTTGTGAAAATGGTTGCATTTGGCCTCATAAATGTGTCTCTGCTAGACGAATATAAATCTGTTCCTCAAATCCCATGTTGTATGCAGTTTCAATGATATCTCATTCAACATACAAATGAATGTATATGTACAGTAGGCATTGTACTTCACTCATGTTCCGGTTAAACATCAGCAGCAAACCCACAAGGCTGGCTCCATCATTACTGTCATTCTAGGCTAAATGAAGCGTCTGTTCTTGTCGTACAGATACACCCAAGACATCGTTAAAAACTGTAAAGTGTATCCTTCGCTCCCAAAAATAATACACTTTGTCTTTGTAAACAAACAAAATGCTAGATTTTAAAAAAATATTTTTTTCTCGCGATTCAAAGAAAATTTCCTCTCCATGTGTGATGTATCTCTATTGCTAATTCTGCCATTTGATGTTAATATAACATTCCAATTTGATCATTTAAATATTAATGACTGATCAAAAATAAAATTAAAGTAAATAAAATAAAACTAAACAAAAATCCTGTGGCATGGTTGTTTCATTTTGCATTAGTGCTGTAATATCTGACTATGCAAAATATCTCAAACACGCATGCTTATTTATTTATTTATTTATTTAACATTTTGAAAATTAACATATGTGGTTTCAACATCCAAATGCACTTAGACCTGTCCTAGTTTGTCTAGAATGTGTCCCAGACCACCTCATGACGTTGTTTGAGCAATCAGGTCTATATTTGTTTTGAATACGTTTTGAATGGCATTTACACTTGCCCTTGATCATATAGCAATCAGATGTAATGAAGTGACCAGGTGTAAACAGCTCCCATGTCTACATTCCTAAATGCATTGGGTTGTTGTCATGTGACTATTTGCATTAACAAGCAGCAGGTGTACCTAATTAAGTGGCCAGATAATTTTCTGTAATATAAATTTTTAATATTGAACTTTTAGCAATTGCAATTCCCCCCTCAAGTTTCCCCTGTAACGCAGCTGGACTCTTTTAAAGTTGTGTTTTTGTCACCCCTGCTTTAAGGAATTCAGTTCAGATCAATTCTTTTAGTCCACTGTGACTCGCCTTATTTGAATTGATAAACAACTACAAACAAAAAATCCATTTGGTTTATGATTGAGTTTCACCTCTGACCCCTAACGCTCTGAGAGGTTAAGTTAGTTAAACACAAGGACTTAAAGTGGAATTGCCAGCTGTCGCCTTTAGGCTTTGGGCTAGTTTACAGAGCTGTTTAAGATGCAAAGCTATTGATTTTTGATAAACACCTGTGGGGTATATTTAGATAAAGTAAAAAAAAAATGCTATATAAGTGATATAATAGTATGAAAACAGATACATTTATATATATATATATATATATTATTACAAATCACACAAAAGTGACTTTTTTCACTTTCAGTTTGACCATCCATTTCTTTTTGTTTCTCCTCTTTGCCCTTCTCCCTCTGATTTGGATCACTTTTACTTTCCGATAAGGTCTCTAAATAAGGTTAAAGTGAACAGTCCTTTACCGTGAACCACCTGAACACCTCAAACTCAAGCTGAGAGTAACAATCAACATAGACATGCTGTTTAGTGTGTGTGTGTGCGTGTGTGTGCGTGTGTGTGTGTGTGTGTGTGTGTGTGTGTGTGGTGTGTGTGTGTGTGTGTGTGTGTGTGTGTGTGTGTGTGTGTGTGTGTGTGTGTGTGCGCGTGTGGGTGTGTGTGTGTGTGTGTGTGTGTGTGTGTGTTCCATCGTCTGCTCTTGGCTCATCTGCAGTGGCTCTCTCATCCACACTCCCAGCCTCTCAGAGTGACGAATGGCCCATCTTCTCCATTGTGTTTGACTCCAGGTGGATATTTCTTCATTCTCTGTCAGGCAGGCTGAAGCAATACTTCTTTAACCTCACCAGCTAATGAAGTAGCAGATGCCGGCAGTTTTCTCTCCACTACGCTTTGTCTTTTCGCCTGTTTCTGTCTCAATATGAGCCTCTTCATTCCCAGTCCAATGCTAGCTGCTTCCAAAACTGGCTGTTTGTTCCAGCAGAAGTAGATGAAATCGGGTGGAACTGGCAGAGAGTGATGGAAATGCAATTTAGCTGAAATAAAACACAAACACATGGATGCAACAGAAAAATGCATGCATTTCTTATAAAGCTGCATGGATTTCACACACATGTTCAACCTGTACATGCGAATCACTTTCACTTAGCTCCTCATTTTGTCTCTTGCGTTTCCTGAAAAAACAACTTGAGACAAACAAAGAAACAGATAAAAGTCTGCCAGTGTTTTTTTCTCCACTTTTGATTTATTTGTTTTTCATTTTATACCTCCCCCTCCTCCTCTTGCCGACGGGTGATTTCACATAATGTTGATTTGCACAGTCCGAATGCTCTGCTATGATGAATTCCTGTGTTTTTTCCCTTGTTTGATGGATCACATGCAGCAGAGGTGAGACAGTCTCTCTCTCTTTCTCTTGTTCTTTTTCTCCTTCTCTTTCTCTTTCCCCCGACTGTCACCTTCTAACTGCTGTACTTATCTCTGCCATTCAAACACGCCTCGTTTCTCTAACCTTAAAATCCACACCTTGCCTCTCTGTCTTTCCTCTCCTGTCTTAATTATCTTATCCAACCCTGAAATCTCAGCATGATAATTGACAGATCTGAAAGCTTGGGAGGTGGCGAGGCTGGAGGAGATGTTTGGTGGGTGGAATAACAGTTTTTTTGTTTGTTTTTTTGGACGGGGGAGGGGAGGGGGGTAATTATTTCTGATATATATTGATTTTTTTTTCCCCTATTGAGTTACTGGTCTCTGAGCTTAAGTCATTTGTAATGGGTACGCTCTGCTGTTACAGTAGAGAAATCCTATTTAGTGATGGCAAGCTAATGTGATCAGCTGCATTTGAAGCTGCTGTTTTTGGGCCTCTGAAATTACATCTCCCTCAGAAGCCTCTTCCCGTTTAGATTAGATTAGGGGAGCGAACCACCCTGCTGCCTCAGCCCGCTTCCTGCTGCAGACACATGACCTTCACGTGGCATCAGCGTCCTCTTCTTATCGCTTGCGCAGAGACAGAGGGAATCTGTGAGTCTCAATTCTGTAGGATGCGAATAAAAGTGGTCCGAAGCTTCTCTCTTGATGAAAATAACAAATCTTTGCATTTGTAATGCAAATCTTTCAAAGTACATGTTTTTGAAAATGGATCTGTTAAGGTCCATGTTTAAACTACATAATGTGATTTTGTGAAAAAGTTATGCACATGGATATTTAGTGCTCAGGCTATAGGCATGGGTGAGTACTTGGCAACCAAAATGGCAGGCCTAGTGGTTTTTTAATTGACTATCCACTAGCGGCATACCACTTTTTTTCTTATTTTTTGTGGATCCATGTGAATAGGGGTTGTACTGACAATTTTGCAGTTCTAAAACTCTGACTGTGTATTTATTTTTTGTCTTTAATAAACTGTTTTCATGTATTTGTTCCCCAAGATGAACAATGTACAATTTAATACCAAAATAGTTATTTGTGGTTAAGCAAAAACCTGTGTAGATTTTTTATCTTTTAAATGTTTGAGGTCAGTAAGAGTTTTAAGAGATATTAAGTTATTTAAGAAAGAAATGTAAACTTTTATACAGAATGGACACTTTGAAGTGACCGTAAAGACTTTTAGATTGTACAAAAACATATGATTTCCACAAATAAATCTTAAGCAGCACAACTGTTTTCAAGTAATGTTTCTTGAGTTAGCAATACATCATATTAACACCTGAGCAATGGCTGCTAATAAACATTGAAATAAAATAGAAAATAGCAATATTAAGTCTGGGAGTCACGGTGGCGCAGTGGGTAGCATGATCGCCTCATAGCAAGAAGGTCGCTGGTTCGAGCCTCGGCTGGGTCAGTTGGCATTTCTTTGTGGAGTTTGCATGTTCTCCCCATGTTCGCGTGGGTTTCCTCCAGGTGCTCTGGTTTCCCCCACAAGTCCAAAGACATGCGCTATAGATGAATTGGGTAAGCTAAAATTGTCTGTGGTGTATGTGTGTGAATGAGTGTGTATGGATGTTTCCCAGTGATGGGTTGCAGCTGGAAGGGCATCCGCTGTGTAAAACATATGCAGGATAAGTTGGCGGTTCATTCCGCTGTGGCAACCCCAGATTAATAAAGGGACTAAGCCGAAAAGAAAATGAATGAATGAATATTAAGTCTTGATTAGGCATCTTTCAAAAACATTTTTAAAAACATCTTGCGCGCCTCAGACTTTTTTTGCAGATATAGTATGTTTTTTACTATGTATGCTGTACTATGTTGTTTAGTATGCAAGTTAACCTATAGAAAATGCTACAAAATGATTAATACTGGTAGTCAGATTGATATAAATTTTAAGTGTAAATTGAGTGATTTAATAGCTCTTAATGGATTTTAGGTGAATAAAGCTATACGAATGAGCATAGCTTAGATGAATTAATACTGTAAATAGTTGATATTTGAGCTTTTATTAAGGTCTGTTTTAACACCAGACTTTATTATACTGGCAAGTATGAGCTCAAATTGATGCTTTTGAGATCACTAAAGTCTTTGTTTCTCGAAAGAAAATGTCTAAATGTTGTTGCCGTCTTGAAAAACCAGTTGATATATTAAAGAGAGCTCAAAATAGTTTTTTTCCCTCTCTTCAATAGGACATAACCACTTGTTAAAGTAGCCCTGCTTGCTCCTATAGTCAATCAGCTCTATTTCTACAGGCCTCCCGCAGGGAAAGATGATTACAGAAGAACTGAGTGTGTGTGTGTGTTTACGTATGCTGCAATTAATTTCAGCAAGATTGTTTTCTAGCAAAAAACCTAACTGTTTATTTAATCGGTTTTGAAATGAGTCTTTATTGTATATCAACTCTGAATTACAACACAAGTGCCATTTGGTTCGTCGCAGTTTGTGTAATTTGGTGTTACATTTAATAACAAAAAAATAAATCTCCAGTGGGCTCCTATCTAAAGGCTGTTAGTATCACAGCCTTGATGCTCGCAGCGTCAGAAATTACGGCGGTGCTTTAAAATCCAAAGTGAATCCTTATTCATTTAGGCAAAGGCACAGTGCCCGTCGCGCCGAGAGCTAATAAACACATAGAGATGAAAGTGCTGTCAGTATTTCCAGTCTCCGAGCAGCACGGCATATTGCAGGAACAATCACACACGCATTTCACACACTCCGCAAGCTCCCGTGTCGCTGCTGCCAAACTCTGTAGCAGTGGCGTATTGTGTCAGAAAGTCCGGAGTCAGGGAACATATTTGTTTCCGGCCTGCCTGGGCTCTCTTGGGAGCGCTGTCTCTGATCTGTGGGAGGGAGAGCTCCGAGCGTGCTGTGTTAGCTAGCAGAAGCCCAGTGTTTGCTGCCATGGGATTCAGACTGTGTGATGGCCGTGATAAAGATGATGCTGATGCTATAGGCGGATGGAGTAACACTGCCGGTGGCATTCGGTGACAGTGTTGGACTGGTTGCTAGGAGACTGTTTTGATTATGGTGTTGAAGGGGTTGCTAAGAGACTGCTTGGGGTTGTTTGATGTGGTCATTCTGTTTTATTTGAGACTTGCTTTGGACTGTAATCAGTGTTCATTTTGACGGCGGATTTTGGTTTAGGTTTATTCACAGGATGCATCTGAGTTTGCATACTGCACTATCAATATAAAAAATGATATGACAAAAATTAATGATAACAAATGTTACTTATTTTAATAAGTTAATAAGGTTTTAATATTGTTTAAGTTATATAAAGTAAAATATATATTATATAAAATATTTTTAGTCAGTTTGACTGATGCAAGTTGAGATGACTAGATCAAGTTCATTTGATTCAACGAAAATTACATTTAAGACAGCAATAATTTTTATAGTGCATGAGTAGGTTCTACATTTGAATTTGAACTTCACAATCTATATATTTCAATATATATATATATATATATATATAATAAAATTTTGGACTCAACAATAGTCTTCTGATTAAATGCTGTCTATAGTCAACATATCACAAGATTTTAGTCAAAGAAATCTACAGTAAATTTGATTGCCTTATATAATTTTCCAAAATAATCATCCAAAATCTTTTACCAAGGCAGTTTAATAAAAAAAAGACTATTGAATAATATTTACCCTTTCAAGTATAGATATTTAGTTGTATAAATGAAGAGATTAATCTATATTTTAGTTACAGAAGTGATTCATTCAGTAATAGTAGTCATTTGTTGACTGATTTACACTACACTTTGACACTGCTGGTGCTTTAACACTTAATGCATATATACAATGATACATCAAAGACTATAGAAATGCAAAGACAGTTCACTTTCATTACTATGAATGGGAAAATGTGCAACGCTCAGTATGGCGGACACAGCAAAGGAAGTCCCACATTTCAGTCGAAATAGCCATTTGTCGTTCTTTATAGGATACCCCCATTCATTCAGATAGGATTTGCAAATGTGGCTGTCCAGTGAACAGACTTTCCTTGAAAGGGACTTTGATACACATATTCTCCATTCTTCTCTACATCTTCTATTTTTATGTTCATTTAAGACATACAGTAACTGACTGCATTTACTCGGCAAAGCTGACATAGTTTTGTGTGTATTTGTCAATTCAAGCACAAATGCAGTACTTGTACTCCGACTGAGAGGCAGCTTTTTGTGCATATGGTTTCGATGTTTAAGCCCAGTGAACAGCACATAGCTTGAAAAATAAAGGCAAATATTTTCGTTTATGGTGGCTGGCTATTGACTTTATTCTTCAATGCGGAAGTGAGCTCGTTTTTGTGTTTTAGAACTTGAGATTCAGTTCTCCCTATGGGAGAAATGACTAGGAATAATAAACGGGACAAAACGGTCAAACTACCTGCTCTACAAACAAGTGTGTTCATGACTATACATAACAAGTAGAATAATAAAATAAGAAAAGATCCATTTGCAACATCAAGCAGCATAACAAGCTGTTTTTAACGTCTAAAAATCAATGGAAGTGAATGAGACCGGAAGTCAAAAAGATTCCAATGGCTGCACACACACATACGTGAAGATTAAGGTCAATAGTATGATTTAAAAATCCTGCCCTCTCAGTATAAATAAATGGCAATCTAAAAACAATTAAATTACACTTCTATCACTTCAGGTAGATATCATCACACTGATGCATGTTCAATAATAAGTTTGCTTTTATTTTGTTAATTTAATGCTAGAAAATGCTGTGAGGCGTCATGATTGCGGGATTGTGATAGGGTCTGTAGAGTTAGGGTGGAATTTGAAAAGCCCCGCCTCCACTCATGAGCACTGTTTCGCAGACACAGGCTCCAAAATGTCATTACATTATACAAATTTAGTTTTAGTCTCAGTGTTGATGGTTACTAAATGTTTTTAGAAATTATTCTTTAACTCGGTGAACTGTTGCTGCATTTGTAATCAGATCAGATGCTCGAGACAGTTTTGGTAACATTGTTGCATGTGTAAAGAGTCTGAAAAAAAAAAACTGATCGCCTAGAGAGCTACAGATTCGAAAATGAGGTGAGTGCTGTATTAGGAGTTTAGTAGCTGTGCAAAGTTGAAGAGGTGTTAAGTGTGTTGAAGTGTGGAGTGAGAAATGTGTGGCATCTGCTTCATACATTCGCCTGTGTACTCGTGCATAGCAGTGCTGTATAGATGGTGAGAAGGTGATAAACAACACCGCCATGCCCTTTTGATTCAACATGTATATAACATGCATGTTTCTTATGCATTTTTATCATTTTGTTTAAAAACTTTCTTTCTTTCTTTCTTTCTTTCTTTCTTTCTTTCTTCTAAAAGACTCGGGGATCTGCAATGGAGAATTTTGCAGGGTGCTGTTGCAGTTAATGCTTTTATTTCAATTTTAAATCCTGACGTTGGTCACGACTGTCTTTTCTGTTCACAGAGAAAAACTGTATTTCATGCGTTTATGCAATGATCCAGACTTGAGCCTTTGTTTACTATTTTACAGAATTTTTTTGTGTCTTTTGGAGAAACCTTTTCCACTAAAAATTTTATTTGTGGGTTTAAATATGTTCAGAGGAAAAGTTGTAAATGTCAACTTCTTAATTTGTTTGTTAGGACAAGCTAAAATGGCCAAAAAGCAAAAAAAAAAAAAAAATTACGGGAATGTGAGTTTCTGTCACGGTGCGCTCACTCACAAAGGCACAGGATAACAGGAATTCTCAAAAAGATGTAGATATATTTACAACACACTCACTGGAAGATGGAGACACTGGAACATGGAGACACAGGAACATTCAATACCAGACGATGAAGGAACCAAACAAAGGGGTATATATACACGGGATAATGACACACAGGTGAAACTAATGAACAGCAAACGGCGGAAAAACAGAACAAAGGGATCACATGATGACAACACAGAACGGACGCCTGACATTACCCCATCCCCCCCCTTTGAAGCCGCGTCCTCGCGCCTTCGACATAATATAAGGGAGGATGGGAGGGGAGGTGGCCAGGGAGGAGTCTTAGGAGGGAGGAACCAGGAAGGGAGCTGGAGCAGGAAGACCCAGGACACAGCCAGAAGGACGGCCCAGGGCGTAGTCGATGGAGGGAGGAACCATGGAGGAGATGTAGCCACCGACTCCATGGGGCCGCCCGCGGGAGACGATGCTGATGGAGGTGGAGCCCAAGGAGGAGACGGAGAGCCGATGGGCGAGGATAACGTCGAGGTTCCGGAGGGCTGAGATGGAGCGGACGGCTCACCCGAGCGAGACGACAATGCTGGGACGGAAGCCCGCGGTGGAGCCAGAGCGACAAAGGACCAAGGCGTAGCTGGAGGGAGGGAGGAGCTCAACAAAGCAGGTAGGACGGAGCGACAAGGCGCAGCCAGAGGAGCAGAGTCCGGAGGTGATGGCAGGGCGATGACTGACCAAGGCGGAGCCGGAGGGACGAGGGAGCCTGGTGGAGCTGGAGGGCTGACGGTCCAAGGAGGAGACGAGGGAGGAGAGAGCCAACGTGGAGCCGTAGGGTCGGAGGGCCGAGGCGGAGTTCGCAGCTCGGAGGCTGGAGGAGCTGACGCTGGGCGACACCTTCCAGAGGGCAATGCAGGCAGGCAGCACCTCAAAGCGAGCTCCTCTACTGGAGCTTGAGGGTGAGCTGGGGGGCTGGCTGACTGCCACCACAGTGGAGCTGGCTGATTGCCTGTTGACGCTTTTGTATGCAAAGGAGGAGAAGAGGGTGGGTTGCTGCTCATGACCCTGGAGCCAACGTTATCGGGGATCAAGGGGGCTCGGAGACTGTCTGGAAACAGTGGACACGGAGTTACATCATTGCTGTCTGGGAACAGAGGAAGGGGCTTTGAAGTTTATGAGCAGCACCTCAGTGTCCAGGGACAGCTCTCCCTCAGCAGTGTGGAAGTTGGCGGGACTCTCGCTCGGTTTGTCAAGATCCACCAGGACTCCCACAATGGGCGATGTTGCCGGCTCACACACCTGGTCAGACGGTTCGCTGAGCTCCTCCTGGTCGGTGTAATTCCGCTCTGTCGCTCGAGATGGCGATGGCTCATACACCGCGGGTGGCTCTCCGTCTGCGGTGGGCTCTGGCAAGCGCTCCCTGCAGATGGGTGGTGTTGGGCTGGTCACTGGGTCTGGAGTGGCACTGGCGAGGTCTTCCTCCTCACAGACGGTGAATGTAGATCCATTCCTCGCCAGTGTCCACTCCACATAGGTGGCGAAGTTGCCTCGAGGACCATCTTCGGACGACCGTGCTCTGCAAGCGATGTTGAGACTGGAGTTGAAAAACCTGCAGAGCACGTTGTCCGGATAGCTGGTGACATTCGCTACTGACAAGTAAAGTTTTGTATGGTCCTCGAGGCTGCTTTCCCCCTGCTCCAGCAGGAGGAGAAGAAATTCGGGATGGTAGAAGGGGTCCATGAAAACACGGGGGA
>CAIGQV010017835.1:20010688-20024826 GCA_903798115.1 Danio jaintianensis
ACCATACTTGGCCACACTTCACTTCACTTCACTTCACTTCACTTCATTATAAAGAGTGTTTGGCATGCTGTCCCGGGAGAGAGCCCTGAGCTCATGAGATCCTCGAGCCCGGGGCTCCCTCTCGTTGCAGGCCGAGAGGGGAGTTTGAGCTCAGGTAGGTCTCGAGAACTCAAATTATAAATAACTATGGAGAGAAGATTGTTGAATTAATCGCTCGTCTATGGTGTCGATTTGGTTGGTCAATTTACTTATGTTACATGTTTTTGGTCTGTGGGAAAACCCACGCAACACGGGGAGAACATGCAAACTCCACACAGAAATGTCAACTTGGCAGGGTAAGGCTTGAGCAAGTGACATTCTTGCTGTGAGGCAACAGTGCTAACCACTGGGCCTCCGTGCTGCCCTGTCGAGGAAAGGGGAGGGGTAGGGGTGGAAGGGGGATTCTTCAAGACGAAGATGGCTAAGGTAAGATACTCTGGTTATTTATAGTGATTTAGGAATCATCTGATTGGTGGATCATGCATTAGCTAATGCGGGACCAGCTGCTATCAATCATAAGCACGTGCTCCTCTCGAAATTAGTTTATGAATAAACTTCACTTATAATCGATCATTAATTTGAAGTGAAATTTGACACATTTTATTGTATTTATGTATTTAGTTATTTGTTATATACTGTAATATTATGTTTCTCTTGGAAATATGCCAGATTGAGTGAGTTGGTCTTGGAAAAACATTTTATTTAGACTTTTAAGCCATTCAGTAAATAGATATACAGTATGGGTTTTGCACTGTTTATGTACTGTACATGTACAGTATCTCATTTACTCACTTCATATGTACAGTCTGATAGTTCCCTGATGTTTATAGGTTTATTATATATATATTTTTAAGTTCTTTGCTGTGTTCTATTTTTGTATGTTTATATGTTTGATTAGTTTATAGCATTGTGGTCCTGCAAGACACAACATTTCACTCTATTGTATGTCCTCATATGACAATAAAGCTCAACTTAACTTGACTTTTGTGTCAGAAAAAGACAATCCACAGACATACATGCACAAACCTCACGTGTAAGTCCACTCATCTACATGGCGCATGCATTCTTCTAGTCTGCACTCATAGCTTTACATGCAAAACCCAGCTTCTGTTTGCTCTGCTTTGAATGTGACTGATAAGAATTCCTTTTTCTGAGAGTCAACACTTTTCACCGTAATCCTTTGACAAAGCTTTGACATCTTCGCAAGATGTTCTTCACTTAAAATGTAACATTAAATTATGTGTTTTGTGCGCACAGGGCAGTTGACTCTGTAAAGTCGTTTTAATCAAGACTTCATAGAGACATGATTTGAGTCCCTGCCGCTTGGAAGATATGAAAGTGTGCAGCCCTACCATTCTCTCTCCCTGTGTCTCTCCATTCTGTGCATTCTCTCTCTGATTGCCATGAGAATGACTGTGATTGGATTGTCACTGATTAAAATGGTGTTGAATTGCAAAAGTAAGAGTCCCACAGAACAAAGCACATTTTTTCCACGTGTCTGAAATAGGTGTTATGTGCTATTTACAGATCAAGAATTCTTCTTCCTTCTAAAAGTCATGCAAGTACAAAAGTGAAAGAGTGGATTGTTTTGTTTTTTTTAACCATCGCTTCATTGTTCCACTGTGTAGAAAACAGCAGGCAGTATACATAAACACCAATATAAAATGTACACACATGCACACGCACACACACACACACACACACACACACACACACACACACACACACACACACACACGCACACACACACACGTATACGCATACACACACATGTATACAGTGGAGATCAAAGTTAGAGGACAACCCTACAATTTCAATCTACATTTATTATACTTATAAGCATATAAGTATATAAGTGGTATATTCTGAACCACAGTTTAACACTCAAATATAAACTCATACCTGAAGTATTACTGGGGGTTATTATTATTAGACTTTTTGAACATTTATGACTTAAAGAGCCCCTATTTTGCATTATTAATGGTCATATTTTGGTTTTGGGGGTCTCCAAAGACAGGCTGATATGCATGCAAGGTCAAAAAACACTTTCATTGTCTTATAATATGCATTTATTTTTACCTAATTATCCCAACGACTCCCATATGATTAGTTCAGCGATTCATTTGTTCCCAAACCCCTCCTTAGCGTGAAGCTAATCTGCGCTGATTGGTCCGATGACTCAGTCTGTTATGATTGGTCGACTGGGTTGGTCGACTGGGTTCAGCGCGAGAGAGAAATGCCCACCACGGCTATGAAGTAGCAGCCAGAGAGTATGTGAGAGCCCAATGCAGGAATGCAATAAAGCAATGCAGTTAAACACCAGCATATTACTCTACTCCTAACCCCAAGTAATAACAACGACACACATACAGTATTAATTCACACAGTGGCTAAAGTTGAACTATTTTGAAAACTGACGGCAAAGTTGTGTGTGTGAGGAACAGCTGATGGTGGCCATAGCAACGGCAAACAACAGAGGATCAGGAGCACAAAACGCATTTAAAGGAAGAAGCACTCGGCACGTTTTCAACGTGGTTTTGGACACAATATGTGAATAGCTTTAACTTCTAGTGAATAGATTTAACCTGAGAGATACAGCACAAGCACTGATCTATAATAGATAAGTGATTAAAAGCCACGCGGGGCGATTACAACTTATAATAGACAATTAAACAACACATGTTTTGCAAACTACACAAAACGAGGCAACAATTTTAATCACACTTACATGTTATGATGCAGAGGAAGAGGAAACTGGTCCATATGAACTGCAACAGTTACTGGAAAAGTCCCATACATAATAGTCTCTGCTGCTCCTTCCGCGCTGCATCGTAGGTTATTGTATCAAAAATCAGAAAAATGACAGGAACAAACACATTACAAGGTTGGCTATACTGTGGTGTTGTTGTGAAAATGAACTTTAACCCTTTATTCCCCGCAGCCGAATATCCATCTGTCAGTGATCGACATCTTCGCATCATGATCAGTCCCGTGATCCTCAGCGCTCCGATAGTGTCTGAAGTCAAATGCGCGTTCACATTTTAACGGATATGGAACTACATATTTGGTGATGTACCGTATCGACGTAGACGCGTTCAAACAAAAGATCCGAACCCAACTCGATTCATTCATTTGACTCTGAGTCAACTATTTCGCTAAAGAATCAGTAGTTTTAAACCCTGTGCACTTTCAGATTTAAACCTCAGCTGGATGTTTTCATTCACTTAGAGTTGTGCTACACACTACATGGAAGCTCATTTTCAAAAACCCATAATAGGGGCTCTTTAATAAATATAATAAAAAATAAAAATAAAAATAAATAAAATTATATTGTAATCAATGTCAATGAAGTTACGATATATAGTTCTTTGCCCAATAAAGGGTTAAAAATAAATGCAATATTTTGAAACAGAACTGAATTTCTAAATTTAATTTTAAGTAAAAAACATTCCCGGTTACACCTGTAGTTCAGTGTTTCTTTTTTGTCCAGTTTTGACGACATTTCTGTTTTCATGCAGTGAGGATCTAGGGCTGGCTCTGTGGCTTTCTGTTAAGATTTGTATGAGTACATTGTGCTGTAAAAACATCACTTTAAACTAGGGTTGTCACGATACTGGAATTCGGTACCAATCGATACTGAAGTTTTAAAAAGCATCCATTTCCCGCTAACATTTGAGCTCACCGCTCCCGCTCACATTTCTGTTGAGCATGTGAACACATTGGCAAATCAGCACTGTTTAAGAACATGCTCAGTAGCGCTCAAATGTTAGCGGGAAATGGACGTTTTTAAAACTTTTGTATCGATTGGTACCGAATTCCAGTATCGTGCAACCCTACTTCAAACCATAAAGAGTCCTGTCTAGCTCATCCACCATTATGCTGAATAATTTGATCAGTAAGTGGAGGGTAGTTGTATTATTTTTATTATTAATTTGTTTGTTTGTGGCCTTTGGTAGTATGAGTGTTTACAAAATGCGTCATTGACTGACGGTAGTCGAATATGGATAAGTTCAAATAGTTCCAGACACTATTTACACCTGTATTTATTGTTGTCGGCTAGGGCTGCACAATTAATTGAAGAAGATTTTCATGCACATTTTGGCAGTAAAACCGGCTCTGCAATCAACTGCAAATCTCCAGCAGCTGCTTTCAGATCAAGCAGTGTTTACTACACAGAGCTATAGTTCACTGACAATTAAATCAGCGCGATCCTGAAATCGAAGACAAAAATTGTGCGATTTTGATTTGTCTTCTCTGTGAACTATGGCTCTGTGTTACTGCTACATCTGAAAACGTGATAATACCACATTTACAACATTTTTTTTTATTCCAAACTCACCTCATAATGTCAGTGTTTGCAATAAATCCTTCTGTGAGATGATGTCGTAGTTGTGTTGAGTAGTCACATTGAATCAATAACGGTTAAATCCTCTGCTCTGTTTGATTTCCTTCTTTGTGGCACATTTACAGTTTCCGCACAACAGCGCCATCTGCCATTCAGAGGAAATTTACTACTGATCACAAAGCAGTGTTTACCTAACATTTACATTTAGACATTTAGCAGACGGTTTTGTCCAAAATGACTTACAATTGAGGAGGCATTCAGCAATTTAATAAGAAGAGGCAATACACACAAGTAGCGCTAATTATACAGATGAACTGTTTGTGCTCAGAGAATTTAGTGCTAGAGTAAGGAGGGAGGACTGTTTTTTTTCTTTTTGAGAGAGAGAGAAGAGTGTTTTTTTAAAGGTGGTTTGTCAAGCCCACTCACCTGGAGAATATGTTTATGAGAATCACAACTTTTGCTGAATCATGATCTCAATTTAATTTCAATGAATCGTGCAGCCGTATTGTCTGCTTGACAAAAATGCACATTAAAACCAGGTGTAAACGGGGTTTAAAACGACTCCATTATGGCAGACTTCTCTCATGGCATTTGTGTGAGAGAGTTTCTATGCCACAATCGCATCCGAGCAGAAATGAATGACTGTTCAGTGTGTGGCTTCATGAATCTGATTTACTAAATGAGATTGTTGCGACTCTTGCATTAGTAAATGAATTGCTGCAGCTGCCGAAATTCCTCTGATGATAAATTCTCTCCGTTCTCTCTTTGTCAGTGCGAAATACACACAGAGAGGTAACCGCTTATACTTTCCCTCTGACAGCAAGCTTAATGAGATGTCCTCGATGATAGTCCAAGTGCAGATTGCCATCTACGTTTTTATGTGTCTTTGACTTTGCTTATACCCCTGTGCATGTTGTTGCACACTGAGGGACAAAGCACACTCAAAAAATGAATTTTGCTCCTACTTATTTAAAGTGAGCTGAAACTACACAATTCTTACGTTTTTTGGGGGGGGACAACTTAACTGTTTTATGTTCAATTCACTTAAATTTGTAAACATTATTAATGTTGTTAACTCAATCGATTTTTGTTGGGACAACATGAAGGAATTGTGTGGAACCCAGCATTTACAGTGTATAGCAAAGTAAAAAAAAGTTTAGTAAGTGCTTTTAACCATGTAGTATAGACAAAAAAAGTACTGTATGTGCACAATGTCAATAATGTAAGTTCTAGAGCTTTTCTCTATTCTTGTTTTTCCTCTCTCAGAGAAGCTAACTTGACTGTCCCTGTGGCTCCTTTTGAAGGTGTTTTCATTTAATCTTTTCGGTAAAAAGATTTTGGCCTTAGGTCACAGATCACATCAGGGTTGTTTTCCGACTCACTGACCATTTAATCAAGCTAAAGTCCATCGTCGCGGCCCCCCTCGCTCTCCGCTTTTGTTCGCCCCTCTCAAAAGGTGAAGTCGCTCTTCTCCACACACACCTCGCGGTCCCGTTTCACGCTGCTCTTCAGCTCCATTGACCAATGGATCACCTTGACCCAAACTCTGGAGAACAACACACGCTCTCTCCACTCTCAGCTTTGAAAAACCCGGTGGAGAAGGGTTTTTTTTATCAAAAGTTTGATGTACCAGATCTGTAGAAACTGCATTTTTATTTAATGTTTTCCCCCCTTTTACTTTGAAAAGAGACCTTTTGAGGTGGAGTAACAGGTGATGTTTCACAACACACAATTTTCATTTCTAGTTCTTTAGTAAATAACATAATAGTAAATAGTTAGATTGTAGAATTTAGACTCCATTGATTAGAATAAACAGACACATTATTCTAATTACATTCTCCTTTACTTCTTATTTACTTTCTCATTTTATTTTTTATTTGATGTTTTTAGTTTTTGTATCATCTTTTCTTTTGTTTTATTTTCTTCTAGCTTGTGTTACAGTATGTATCTTCTAGTACATAATGTTATTTCTTTTGAAAATCGTATTAAATCCTTTCATTCCCCACTTTCTTTTTTTCTTTCCTCATTTTCAGTTTTCCTTTTTTGTTAAATTTTCATTTTCTTTTTCAAAATGTCTTTTTACCCCCATTCTTGTTTAATATTCCTTTTTATTCTTTTCTCTTCCCACTTTTTCTCTTTGTTTTGTTCTTTTGTCCTTTTTTTTATTTTTTATTTTCACTTTTTTGTCTTTTATCATCTTTTCTTTGTTTGTTTTTCCTTTTTTTAATAAAATTGCATTTAATTTTATTTTTGCCCCCTTTTACAGTACTGTAAATAGGTACTGTAGTACTGTAATTACTGTACTTTTCATTTCAAGTTCTTTAGTAAACCATCTATACATGGTTTGAAGCACAAACAAATAAGGCAAGCATTTTCTTCTCCCTTTTAAGTGTTAAAAATGAATGTGTTTTTAATTTAAAAGTTAATAAATATGACTGTTTACTCTTATCAATGCAGTCTGAATTCGGCAATCCTAACTATACTATGTACTGTTATGTGGTTTATGACTGGTTACTTATTTTGCTTTAGCACATTTTTTAAGATCTACAACCCACTTTGGTCATAAATCATAGTATATGTCAATATTATAAAACTGTAAAAAGTCAAATTTACGCAATTAAACATGCTTGTTTCACTCAAAATGACTTAAAAGTTAATTGCACTTAATATATAATTGTTATACGGATTCAGTAACTCAAACTTCTAGATTCTAGAACTTCTAGATTCTCAAACTCAGATTTCTAGTTCATAGCATGGTAGTTACATTAACTACAAGATATTCCTCTTAATGTTTAAATATATATATTTTATCTGTACAGAAACATTTTACCTTTAAAATGTATTAAAGCTTTAGTAAATGTAAATCTAAATGTATGCTTTCAATAAACTCAGATTAAATAAGTTTACACTAAAGTTAACTGAGGCAACGGTTTTACTTAACTCAATGGGTTATCATAATATTATAGGGTATATCAACATTTCTTACTGTCACAGTGGGTGTTGCACCACAGACGTGTTGCAAAACACATTTATTTACAAAATCGCACTTACTACACAGGAACATGGCACACAGGGGATGTAGACAATACAATACCGGACAACTAAACCAAAACAGGGGTATAAATACACAGGACAAGATTGATCAGATTACAAACAGGGGTGAGACAACAGGTGGAACTAATGAACATTAACACAGAGCGGGAAAACAGAACAAAGGAGTCACATGACATAAACACACACACATGAAACACAGCACAACATAACATCACATGACACAACCTAACACAGACACACCAGACATGTAACATAACTCAACGAAGGCCCTAAACTGTTACACTTACTTCCTAACAAAGCTTTCATAATTTTAAAACTTCAAACCATATACTTTTCCCATCATAATTCAAGTGTCCTAAGGTTTGAGGCTGTGTTTAAATTAGCTCCGGTCCCCATTAGAACATTAACAGCATTGAAAGATAATGGTGAGACGAATTCTGGATGGACGCTATGGGGAAATGTTTGCAGGGGGAATTTGAAGACGTATTATCCACAACCTTAAAAACAGTATGCTACATTTACAATTAAATAGGTTTTGGAGAGGCAGAATAGAATTAAAAAAAAAAAACACCAGACCTTGAAATGCTAAAGTAAATTGATGTGATTTATTTTCTTAATGTATTTATGATTTTATCTGGCTCATTTAATTAAGTATTGAATTTACGAATCAAGTGTGGAATTGCTGGTTACTTTGGATGCTGCAATTGGATGACTATGAAATGCAAAGTCTAAATAAGATGCCACAGTGGAATGTGTTGCTAAAGCAAAGCACTTGGCAGTTTGCTCAGGCAAACAATGGAGCCGCGGTTACTGAATTGCCATTAAGAAATGCAATATCTGTTTGTCATTCACACAGTCATTTAGATTTACAATTAGATTTAAAGCAAGATGCGTATTATATGATGTTTGTTTTTCTTATTCAGATGAAAGCTCTATACTGTGTACAAGTACAGTAGTTCAAGGAAAATAGGCTCATTTTACAACTTTCCTAGATCTAAACAGTTGAGTTTTACCATTTTTTTAATCCATTCAGACGATCTCCAGTATTAAGGGAGCATTTTTAGTGTAGCTTAGCATAAATCATTGAATCTGATTAGACCATTAGCATCTCAAAAATTTCAGAAAGGCTTTAGATAATTTTCCTATTTAAAGCTTGACTCTTCTGTAGTTAGATTGTGTACTAAGTTGCTATTTTTAGGCCATTGTGACTATAGGAACTATACTCTAATTCTGGCATAACAATCATAGAACTGCTGCTGCAGAAGGGCAATGATATTACGCAGTACCTCGGCTACTTCCATACAAAGTTCCTAACTTTGCGTTCTCACTGAAGGCGGCGAAAGCGTAAAAAAGTTTGATACATTGATCTCGTATTTAAAGGGGCAGTTCAGCAAATCACTTACATTCCCACATAAAAAAAAAGTGCTTTCTAGCGTGAAAATGCCGCGTGTCTTTTATCAAATTAATTTAACTATGGAAGATCAAATATTCTGAAGCAGCTGTACAATACTGTTTTGTACTGTCGTTATAGACCATTTCAATGTGGTGAAGTCATTTGCACTTGAACATTTCCTGCTTGTTGTCAAAGTATTTCATAACTGTAACATAACATTATTTATCAATATGTGAAACTTTTTGCATTCTCGGAAGCTGTGGAAATGAAAAATGTTAAACAGGAAATATGTAAGGACCATTGTTACTGTTTACATCCGTCAAAGTGGTCTTAACATTAATGCACATCAGTAACTCGCCAGTAACTTTTTTATTTAAGTACATGTAAGAAAACATCATAAATAACTGGAAATCCTGTGACTGCAATATTAAAACCCTTGGGAACAACTGTGGTCGGAACCAAAGTTCACAGGACTGTGTTCTCTGGAATCCTCTCAAGCGGTGGACTTCTACATTCCGATTGCTTGCCGCCGAATTGCGCCATAGCTCATTACCATAAAGTTGACTTGATTTCAACTCTCCTCGATACCCACACCGGCGAAGATGCACTGCGCTGCTCCTTGACGCTTATTGCCGCCGGCTCCTATTGAAAATGAATGACTTCCGGCTACTTTGACGCTCTCTCTGCCTTCGATGTGAACGCACAGTTACATATTACGGTGTAATTAATGTATAGTTCTTGACCATATCGGCTTAGAAAATTGCAACTTTTCATTTTCTGTCAGTCTTAGTACATGATGTAACTACAAAATTGTCAAGATTTAAATAGGAAAATTATCTAAACTATTTGATTTTTTTTTTTGAGCAAGAAGCTAATGGTCTAATCCGATTTAATGATCTATGCTAAGCTATGCTAAACTAAGCTAAAATTGCTCCCGCCAGACCCAGAGATCGGCTGAATGAATTCCAAAATGGTAAAACGCATCTGTTTAACTTTAGGGGAGTTGTAAAATGAAGTGGAGTGTCCCTTTAAAGCTAAAGTAGCAGAAGTGCTGTCTATTCTGGTTGTGAATTCTGATTCTAAAGCAATACTACAAAATCACTAATCATCTGCAAGAACTCAAATCCAATGTTCCAATTTAAATTGAGGAGGAAAGGATTGAATACATGCATGCGCTAAGCACATATTGCTGCATGAGCGAGTGTGTGTGTGGATCAGCACTTATAATTCAGGACTATAGGTGCTCATACAGGCTGTGTGGAGGAAATGAGCAGTCAGCTGTGCTCTAATCCCTTTTAGGCTGATATTGAATGATTCCCATCATATAAATCTGATTCTACAAACCAAACCTTTACACCCTCCGCTTCTATTCTCGTCCAATACTGACATATCACCTTACTGACGCTAGGCACAGCGAAATCTTCAGTGCACTGCTGGTTTAAGGTCAGATGTACTTTGACAATTTAAACATTTCGAGAAATCAACAAATACACATTTTCCATCTCAGCACATTAAAGTTGATAGTCCTTGGCGGCAGAAAACATATTTCCTCATATGGCTGTAGACGATTGAGTGTTTTCAGTGGTGGGTTTGAGGCTGGTCGTCTTCAGTTGTCAGAAATGTCTCTGTGCTGCCGGTTTTCTCTCTCTCTGGTGTGTTTTGATGGCAGCTCCACTTCGCCATCCATGTCTCTGATTATGGCCAGAACCGGTTCACCTTCTCCAGTCACTATGGCAACTCTCACATCAGCATTCCTTCTGATAATGCTCATTGTCTACCTTCTCTTTCTTTCTTTCTTTCTTTCTTTCTTTCTTTCTTTCTTTCTTTCTTTTTGTCTTTACCTCTTTTCTTGTCTTTTTTTCTTATTTTCTTTTCCCTCATTTGCTTTTTTCTCTCTTGTACTTGTATCATGTAACGTCTAGTGCATTCTAATGTTCTTCCTGCTTTATCAGCTCTCCAGCAAGTACTACATTAATTAATTTAATTTGATCTCATGAAATAATATTCAGTCGATCATCGTTATGGGTTTTCCTCTGCATTTGAATGACCTCAAATTTGATCTCTCTCTTGCTCTTTCTCTCTTTCACACACACGCACGCATGTTGGTATTGGTGGTTTACGGGGACTCTCCATAGCCATAATGTATTTTTGCTTTATATATGCTTTATATAAGACATGTCCTCATAATCTAACTTAAAAGGTCATACTAGGTCATACCCATTCATTCATTCGTTCATTTTCCTTTGGTTTAGTCCCTTTATTCATCAGGGGTCGCATCAGAATGATCCGCCAACTTATCCAGCATATGTTTTACACAGCAGATGCAGTATTGGGAAGCATCCCTGCACACTCATTCACACACATACACTACGGCCAATTTAGTTTATTCAATTCACCTGTACCACATGTCTTTGGACTGTGGGGGAAACCGGAGCACCCGGAGGAAATCCGTGTCGCCCGGTCATACCCATGTCATCACAAATTTCTGTCTTGCCTAAACCACCAAAACCAACACATACACGCACGCACGCACGCACGCACGCACGCACGCACGCACACACACACACACACACACACACACACACACACACACACACACACGCAGGCACACACACACACGCACACACACACGCACGCACACGCACACATACACACACACACATGCACAGTAGTAGATTCTAGGATATAATGATTTAGATAGAGATAGTGCTTATAAAATGCTTGTATTGGATTCTTGAAGCTAACAGATACAGCACTGCTCCACGAGGACTCGCTTTAATACCAAAATTTTCTGATACGGTAATTGTCCACCCTTTGATCGAATTGACCACAACTAACTTTGCGCTGTGAGCGGCCTGGATGAAGCACTTGTCTGTTAGCTAAAGACATTAGTGTGTGTTTCTCTTGCTTATCCCAGCTCTCATCTCTGACCTTCCCTGCAGCGTGTGTTACAGAGACACCATTAGCGATCCCATGTGCAACTCTTACTGTAGTAATATGATGAAGGTAATCCAACCCCAGGCCTGCCTTTCCCTTTTATGGATAAATCAATATTAGACTCCAACATTGAATTTGTTCTTGTGTAAATGCGAAGCTTCCAGGCCGGTCTGCTCGCAGTCATTCTTGAGAATGACTACTCAATTAACTAATGGACTCAGAGACGGTTGAATATGAGTGTGTGGGCTTGTCAAAGGTGTGTCAGTGTACATTGGCCATATTTTTCCATGACTTTGCCATGACTCCTCTGGTTGTTTGTGATTGTTGAAGAACGAAAAAGGAGATTGCACTCTAAAAAGTGTTATTTTTAAGCCACTGAGAATTAATGAAAAAAAAAAAAAAAAAAAAAAACGTTCTATAGTTTATTTACTTTATAGGTTTCCATTACTTGTTTGGATTTTATTACTTTCAGTGACTATTTTTTTCCAGAAACAGTATTTCAGCTCGATTTAAACAATGTATTAAGTTCCTTCGAAACTTTAAATGTGTTTCTGCATTGCATTATAAGATGTTCGAAGCATTTTTTGGACACTAATATCTTAAAGAATTGTTGAATTGTTGGGCATTTCATTCCACACATTAGTAGCCGGCTGTTAAAGTCATGAACCGCTCCCATTTTGTTTAAAGAAAGAACTGCGATGTTTTATGATACTTTGTGCTTCATTCTTGTTCCTTAGACACTGTGTTTTGTATTTAAACTACAGTTGTTGTTTTTTTGCCATTTAAAGTATTTCATTTAAACAAAGCCCTCAAACAGCAGTATGTAGACTTTAAATCCCTCGGTCCCCCGCTGTTTGCCAAGCATTCGATTCCTCCAGAAACAAGAACAGCTCATGCAGAACTGATGCTGTGCTTAGAGTTTCTGCATCATATGTTATTTCCATGAACAACCTTATTTATACCTGCAAAATCACCTCACAGAGCACATGCAGAGAGATATTAATATTCATCATGGTGTTTTGATTAATGCATATTGGTCAGTTTTGACCTCTAAGACACGCATAATTATTTCTAAAATATGCACATTGTTTAGGGAAACAAAACTGTGAAAATTCATTTACTTATTTGCATATTCAGCTTTGTATTTGTTTGATCGTGTTCATGTTCAGGTCATTTTAGATGTAAAATGGATCTCCTTTGCCTCTCAGTATCTATCAGATATATTCCCCAAAAATCACACACTTTTAGGGCCTAATATCTGTTTATAAGCATGAATATGTATGCGTATTGACAGACCATTGCTGCATGAAAAATGGATCACATTTTTCATCTAAACATTGACGTTTTGCAGGTAATATGAATTACAGAAATTACAGATAAATATTTGTTGTTTTGATGTTGTGTTATTAAGCATCATAAGGTTTCATAAATGTACTGTTTAAATCAATAATGAATTTAAAATTACAGTTATCACAGTGGATTAGGTTTTTATACATAATATTGTTTAAATACATTTTTGGGTGCTGTTTCATTAACCTTGGAGTTTCAATATTTTTAATCAATGAAAAAACATGATAAATGCGGTAATGCCGTGGTATAGCCTAAACATGGTAGCATTCAAAACATATAATTTGCTGATCAGATACAACATGGTTTTAGTTGAAAAAATATTGACTTGTTATGAGTGCAGCAGATTGAGAAATAACGATTCTTTGCTTCCAAACACGTCCAGAATGCGAAAGTAGCATACAGATTTGGGCTGCATTATGACTGTTAAGGCTCCCAGAAAGGGTGATTTCTGTATATTTCCTTGCATGTTTTGCATATATTGATTCGCTTTGCATGAATCAATGGCAGGCGTGGTGTTTTCCGCGCTTATCAGCGTTTAATCGCTCAAGTGCGAGGAAACGCCATCACTTTTGGGTTCCGTGTGACTTTCCAAAGGTTAGCCTGCACATTAACGCTCTCATGCATTCAGCAAACAGAGCGGCCATTCCCATCGCACCTGCCGTGATGCATAGCCGCTATGAAAAGCGAGCGCATTTTCCAGGTGTCGGAGGCGAGCTTATTATCCGTTTTCTCATCCATTTCTCCATCTCGCTCGCTCTCTCTCCTCCGTCTTGGTTTGTATGTCTGTCAGAGACACCAGATGCCCCCCGAATGGGCTTTTTCTTCGCTGTTTTCATCCCGAGCAAATACTGGCCTGCGAGCCCGACAGCAGCCACCATAATAAACTATGTGCTATGTGAAACGCAGGCCCCGGCAGGCAAGCAGCCAGACGTGCAATGTGCAGGAAGATGAGTGTCGCCGCCTGCTCTCTTTTTCTCTCTCTCTCTCTCTCTCTCTCTCTCTCTCTCTCTCTCTCTCTCT
>CAIGQV010017835.1:20052318-20065329 GCA_903798115.1 Danio jaintianensis
CATTCAAACACTCATCTGCCAGGTTGAATTTGCATGGGCCATGCAGTCTGGGCAGGTGAGGCCTGTCAGAGGTAATAGCAGGGAACTGATGGATGCTGAAATGTGCGTGCATCTATACGAGAGCCACTACGCCGCGTTCTCTCGACGCACCGAACAGAGGTCATGTGACGCAGAAAACCCGCTCAACGGAAGCCTTGACATCTGTCACGAGTCGATCAAGGGCATTCAGACAAATGGCAGGCATCTGCCAAGGGAGCCTGTCTTCCTCTGCCAAACCCTGGTCACGGCCTAATGGGACAAGACAATTAGATGGAGATGCTGCCGGAAAACAATGGACTGCAAAACATTTCACAGTCAAGTTGACGTCTCCTACGTGCCCGTGTTCAACATTTCCCTCAGGAGTGCGCCGGGGGGTGTTTAGGAGTCTGTGACACCACATAGCTCAGTTTTTATAGGACTGCACTGCACAAAATGTGCTTCAGAAGTAAACTGTGGTGAGGCTGCACCATTATAAAAACTTTATAAAAACAATTAGTTGTTAATTATTTACTTTGATGTTTGATCTGTATTCCTGAACTGTAGATACTAGTAGAAAATGAATGTCTTAAATGCAAGCTGATTTTATGGCTAATGTTTTTGATTCATCCTACCCAAGTTAAATTACATGTTCATTTGGAGCACAATATGATATTTATGTTATCCATGTTGAAAATGATCTAGAAGATTTTGAAGTACACTAGTTCATAGATAAATGGCAGATTAATATGTTGATCCCCCCAAAAAAACCAATCAAACTTTTAAAATACATTTTTATTTTAGGGGAACTTGAAATAAATAAAAATATTTAAATAAATATTTTATTAAAATTAAATGAATATTGAGGCTGCACGGTGGCGCAATGGGTAGCACTGTCGCCTCACAGCAAGAAGGTCGATGGTTCGAGCCTTGGCTGGGTCAGTTGGCATTGTGTGGAGTTTGTATGTTCTCCCCGTGTTCGCGTAGGTTTCCTCCGGGTGCTCCGGTTTCCCCAACAAGTCCAAAGACATGTGATATAGGTGAATTGGGTAGGCTAAATTGTCCGTAGTGTATGTGTGTGAATGAGAGTGTATGGGTGTTTCCCAGTGATGGGTTGCAGCTGGAGGGGCATCCGGTGCTTAGAGCATATGCTGGATAGGTTGGTGGTTCATTCTGCTGTGGTGACCCCGGATTAATGAGGGGACTAAGCCGAAAAGAAAATGAATGAATGAATGAATATTGATTTAAAAGAAACAATTGCAAAATCATTCATTCATTCATTCATTTTCACCCACCCACCCATTTTCACCTTCCAGCCGATGGGTTGCGGCTGGAAGGGCATCCGCTGCGTAAAACATATGCTGGTTAAGTTGGCGGTTCATTCCGCTGTGGCGACCCCTCATTAATAAAGGGACTAAGCCGAAAAGAAAATGAATGAATGAATGAATAGTGAATGAATGAATAGTTTAGGATGAGGGTTCCTTGCACAAGTATTGTATTTGGGTGTTCGTTGCACTTTAAGGATAGAAAATCCTTGTTCTTATATACCATCAGTCATATTTTGGCATTTATGACAGTCCTTGTTCAATAATTTACTGTAATACAAACTTGCCCTTTCATTCTCAAAAATATATACTTTTTTGCTAGCTGGAAGTGGAGTGATTTTTGCTAACTTTGTAACACTTTCATAGCAGGGAGGAGGCAGATTGACATTAGACGACATTTCTTTTATTTCCACCGGCATCAAAGTCATTGTCTGAATCATAGATTTTTTTTTAATACCAATCTGGAGCTCAAAGGAGCGCTGTTTGTGTCGGTCTGCAGCATGCGGTGTGAAAATAAGCCAGTAGCATTTAGAGACTCTGAATACCCAGGCGGACGCGACGGAGAACCTCTGTGTACAAATGCCACAGTGATAGTGATCAGATGGCTGGATCAGGATGAGCTGATCATACCACACGCTGCCCACCGCCGCTGTGCCACCGACTCGGGCATTAGACTTCAATAGGACCACATAATTCTCACACAAGCGCAAGACGATCCTCTTCATTTTTCATCCAATTATAGAGGTGTGACAGCAACATGCAGGCCTTACACAATTTTTTTAAGGTAAGTGGTTGCAAACAATTTATATGGGCTGAATTTAAACAAACACATTAAATTGAACCTTACTAAATTTAATTAGTTTGATCCAGCCTATATATATTTTTTGCAACCAGTTACTTAAAAAAAAGTAAATCCGACTTCCGGTTTGGTAATGCGGAGATGAAGATGCTCGTTGTCTAAGCTCCGTGTTATTACATGTAATTTCTTCACAGTACACCCTTATTTACCAGTATACCCAATTCATTATACCATTGTTTTTTATTTAGAGTACACGTCTTCGAACGATCCACTTAAAATGAACAAATCTACGAGGACAGCTGGCAAAAAAAGTAAATCCAATAAATACAATTTTTCAGTGTGTCTATTAGCTTGAGTAGCTTTCCATAAGGGCATTGACAAGGCTTTGGATTTTGAACTAGGATCTATTTGATGCTCTGCTTGATTGTGTGTTTCCTTTTTATTTTTGTTGTTGTACCAATTTTAATTGCAGCTGTGATTGTGTCTTTTTCAGCTGACAATATTTTGTTAATATTCATTAGTTCAAACAGTTTCAAACAGTGGCCTTGAAACTTATATTGGACGATCATAGTCTGTATCATTTTGTAATAGGCTGCACGATATTGGACAAATCCGACATTGCGATGTTTTTTTATTCTGCGATATATATTGCGATATGAAAACAATTTCACTAGATGAGTTGAATAACGGGGTGACACGGTGGCTCAGTGGTTAGCACTGTTGCCTCACAGCAAGAAGGTCGCTGGTTCGAGTCTTGGCTGGTCAGTTGACATTTCTGTGTGGAGTTTGCATGTTCTCCCCGTGTTTGCGTGGGTTTCCACCGGGTGCTCCGTTTTCCCCCACAGTCCAAAGACATGAGCTATAGGTGAATTGAATAATCTAAATTGGTTGTTGTGAATGAGTGTGTATGGATGTTTCCCAGTACTGGGTTGCAGCTGGAGGGGCATTAATTATTTCAATCATTTTCTTTTAGTCCCTTTATTAATCTGGGGTCGCCACAGCGGAATGAACCGGCAACTTATCCAGCATATGTTTTACGCAGCGGATGCCCTTCCAGCTGCCAACCATCACTGGGAAACATCCATACACACTCATTCACACTCTTACACTACGGACAATTTAGCTTACCCATTTTACCTGTACCGCATGTCTTTGGACTTGCGGGGGAAACCGGAGCACCCGGAGGAAATGAATGAATGAGTTGAATAATTGTTTGGACATTTTTTTTATCATTTTAGATTGATTGGGATGATTCGGTTCGGGAGTGCCTAAAATATAAAAAAAAACAATCTACAAGCATAGATGAATTCAATAATGAAAAAGATACAAATGAAATAAAAAGTTGTATTCAGGTATACAGTGATTGAATAATCAAATATAAAACAATACTGCATAGTCTTCATTTTATAAACAATTCAATACAATTAGTCGTTGTTAATTTGTCAAAGTTACAAACGGTACTATTTCTTATGCCTGAATGCTTTTAAAACCCTCACACGGTCACAGTCCTCAAAAACACCTGTGAAATTATAATCCAGACTCAACATTGCATATATTGTGCAGCCCTATTTTGTAATGACTTTAATAGAGGAATAGACATAAACTATAAAAATACAGTATATTTGTTTAACAAAGTTTTTTGACAACCTTTACAAAAAGTGTGCTGATCAGATAAGCTTTGATGAAACTACAGCTATTTTTTTATTATTCAGTATAATCAAAGAGATAATTATTGTCTATTTCCAATGATGAAGTTAATTTAATGCATTTACTGCACTGTTTCTATCATTTTACATATTTTCCAAACAATAATATCTCTTCTGACTAGTAATAGCATGCAGCAACATTTTTTTTTATTTGTTTCAGTCCAAAATGCTGTGCTTACTATTTTCCTATGCATAACTGTCAAATGTTTGCCAAGTACTCAGCTAACGAAACATATATATTTTTTGCTAATATTCTCATTAAGTTTATGTTTTCTGAATGTATGCTTTAAAAGTGACAGTCTGGAGCACAGGCTTGATACAGTATAGTAACAAAAACTGTATCTGATCTACTATTCACTGTTTTGTGCCATATTTTAAATTGAACAGCATCAAAGAGGGTTCATTAATGCATGTCCTTGAATTGAGTGCCATATTTACATCAACTTCTCAGGTAATTTGTTGACCATTTCACAGCAGAGCAGAAGCAGAGAATTCTAGTCATAGACAGTGGAGACTTAAAGGGATAGTTCACCCAAAAAATCCTCACCATTTACCAACACACGAGTGGTTCATACCAATTTCTTGCTTCTGTTGAACACAAAGCAAGATATTCTGAAGATCCATAGTATGAACAAAAAATACTGTTAAAGGTGCAGTATGTAAGTTTGACACCCAGTGGTTGAACTAGGTATTGCATTCCTGGATCAAAACAAACGGAAGCGCAGGTTGCCAGATGACCAACAGGAGCGAGTCTCGAGCCTAAAGGCTGATTTAAACAGTGTTCTAAATAAAAGCAACGGCACACGATAGAAGGATTATTCTCCATATTAAAAGGAGTTTTTGTCCTAACCAACACCTCAATTTGATATATTAGAAACGGCATCTATTTCTCACAGGTGAACAACAGGAAAAACTGACAATGATCACCTCAGGTACACCTCATGTGCTTTATTCAGTGTTTAATGCTAACAATGTGAGTATAAATGCCATTTTACATGACATTTATTGACATACTACTGAAAGCAGCAGCAGATAGTTTACCTCAGATCTTGAAACTAAAATTAACCGTTTGAAATTGAACTTTAGAACTGTGAAATAATGCAAACCAACACATCATCAGTGATTCAGCATGTACATTTAATAATGTTAAAGAGGTTTAATATGTATTAATTAGATTACAAACCTTACCATTTCGTGAGCGAGTGCATATTCTGTGCTTCTGAATGGCTGTGTTTAAATTTCTGTTGTGCTGCGTCTGGTGCAAACAGCCAAATTGCTTATCGCTGCAAATTTCGTCACAGAGCGTGTTGTTATGACACGTGGTTACAATATAATCTGCTCACCTAATGTTTACGTTCGTAATATTTATATTATTTGCCAATTAATAACCTCATGTGGAACTCTGAATCTGCATCACATTTCAGAGTCTGCTACTGTCCACCGGAGGTCGCATTTCGGTCACGGGCGCATGCTTTGAGAACCTTTCTGACTGAATGAATGACCTGGGCTGCTGAAATATAATTGGCTAAAGTGGCATTGGGCGGGTTAAAAGAACCAAAACAAAGACAAACACGGCACGTAACAGACATTATCTGACTTCAGCATTGTTTTTCTGATGAATGTTCACATTCAGAATGTTCACTTAGCATGTTTCTTAAATATCTGTAAACATATTATGGTATTTTTATGCTTTAGAAGAGTCAAAAACATACATACAGCACCTTTAAAGTAAAAAAATTTTTTCAGCATATCTGTCTTTGTGTTCGACAGAAGAAAGAAACTCAAACAGGTTTGGAAAAAGTGGAGAATGAGTAAATGTTGGCAGAATTTTCATTTTTAGCTGATCTATCCCTTTAAGGTTTACGCAGCATGTTATCTTTTATAACATGAGATTATGGACAAATGGAAAACGAGTGCCACTTAGCTACAATAAACTGTATAACCTGTAAGCTGATGAAAATATAACACTGCACTTATTCAGATGTGTTCATTATGTGTAATACATGCGGCCATGTGTTACTTTGCCTCAGATGTGTTTATTCTGACATATAAAATACTATGACTTTTAGCTAATGTCTACTCTTTTGCTCTTTTAACACGAAAAAAAATCCCAAGATCTTTTAAAACCTTGGTTTTACACCTTTAAAAGTCAGCTGTCTCTTTAATTTGGACATAAGTTCCTGTGCGGTTGAGTACTTGCCAGCCCTTGTGACGCCTCAGGCTGTAACTAAAAACTATTGGCTTATATTGGTTAAAAAAGAAAGAAAATGGGCCCACCCAAATATATGGTTTCAAGCAAATATGCAAGTACTCCTATATGATTTCAAGTTCCTAAGGGGCAATTTCAGAAGACATGTGAAACGTACAGACAAATAGTGTCATCTTAATGTTTTGAACTTCAACAAATCTAAGCAGCTATCTTTCGTTTCTCTTGAGCATTTGGTTTGCATTGTTGTTGCCTGTGAATTTCTGTTTCACATTCTCCTTTTCGTTCACTTTCCATCATGACAGCAAAGTGGAGCAGCTCAAAAACTGCTAATCTCTCTTTGACAAGTAGATATGAAATAAAGCAAAGAGCAGCTTTAACTGTCTGATCCAGCCCTGTATGCAGCGTTGGATAAAGTCACGAAAAAAAAGAGCGTGGGAGGGAGAGAGAGAGAGAGAGAAAAGGAAAGAGAGACAGTTTAAGAAAAAAAGACGAGAACAGATTGCCATTGCTGCCTTTATCTGTAGAAAAAGTCACTTTTAACCTGAAAGTTGAAACCTTTATCTGTATCTGCAGAGACCGTTCTTCCTCAAGGCTGGCTGAAGCTGGAGCTTGTGTGTGTGTGTGTGTGTGCGTGCGTGTGTGCGTGCGTGCGTGTGTGTGTGTGTGTGTGTGTGTGTGTGTGTGTGTGCGTGTGCGTGTGTGTGTGTGTGTGTGTGTGTGTGCGTGTGTGCGTGTGTGTGTGTGTGTGTGTGTGTGTGTGTGCGTGTGTGCGTGTGTGTTGATGCGTGTGTACATGCCGCCTGGGGCTCATCTGTTCTTGGCCCCAATGATAAGACAGACAGGCATCAGATTGGAACTTGGATGTGTGCATGTTTGTTTCTGGATATATGTGTGTTTTTATGCGCCTACTGTCCAGCAACAGGTGCAGTAATTATCGGGGTGACGGAAGTTCCAGAAGCAGGTTATAACAGCTGACAAGCAACATCTCAGAGCAGAAAATCTGACACACACAAGACAGCATCCAGTCATTTTGGACAGTCCATCTTCACTCTTCGCCTTGACCTTCTGTTTCTCTAAAATAGACGAAGGTAGGGCTTGCTGTTTTTGCATGATGATCATAAGTCTCATTAATATGTCAAATGAATGGCTAGTCATTTAGTCTTCCAGTTCATACTGTAACCTATTCCAGCCAAGAACCACCCAATTGGAAAGGATATGGTCAATAAGCTCAATAAGCGGCTACAATGTGTAAAAAAAGTTTCAAACACTTCAGAAAATATATTTTTAAAAGTGCTGTTGACTTGAAATTTTTACCAGACATCAGCAACGTAATCCATACATACCAAAGTAATCCATACATACAAAGAAAACAGAACTATTTAGTTTAGAAATTACATTTGTGCAATAAAATGAAATGACACAGAGAAAAAATATTGAACACATGAAGAAAGGAAGGTGTTAAATAGCAAGGAAAGCCCAGACAGCAGCTGAAATCTCTCAGTTTTTAGAAAGCAGCCATGGCCCTCATCAGTGTAAAATGAATATTAGATACTTCAGTCCCAACACCTACATTACCAGGTGATGAAGATGAAACAAGAGTGGACATTTCAGCAAGACAATGACCCCAAATACAGCCAAGAAAACTCTCAATTGGTTTCAGAGAAATAAAATAGAGCTGCTAGAATGGCCAAGCCAATCACCAGACTTGAATCCAATAGAAAATAAGAGCTAAAGATCATAGTTCATAGATGAGACCCACAGAATCATCAAGATTCTTAGACTCTGTTAAGGTATTGGAAAAGAATCACACCTGAGCAATGTATGCAGCTCGATTGTCTATACAAGAGGCGTCTTGAAGCTGTCATTATCAAAAAGTCTTTTTATTTATTTATTTTTTAATTGTATGTTTGGATTGATTTTGCAATATCGGGGTCAATTTCATGTCAACAGCTCCTTTAAAACATATTTACCAGGAAAAATCATAACGTGTTTGTGGTGTTGTGGTGTTTTCCTGGTCTTGAAATGATTGAAATAAATATAGTTTTAAAAGTCATGTAAATGCATAACATATCTGTGGTTGCATGTGAAACACTTCTAATACCACCATGCTTTTTCAGCATTTTTCTGAAAATTGTATTACGCATTAGTTTCATGTGCCATAGAGTGGAAAAGCAGCACTTGTGAGCTCATGTAAACATAATATCCTGATTTTTCCGGTCCAGTAAAAACATCCTGAGTCCTTCACATAAAATCAGTCTACGTGCATTTATAGACAACCTTGGAGTCAGAGAAGGTCTTGATTTTTAAGTTTTGTTACAACTGTTCATACATTGGCAATAAAAAAAGCAATTAATACATGAAAATTCTAACATTCAAGTGTCGTCCCAAATCAGCTTGTCTTCCCTCACGTTCACCTTGATTTTTCACCTTCATTAAATTTTTAATCATATCATTTTATTGAAACAAATAGTTTGAAAGGGGGTACTTTTAATAACTTTAGAACTTTTTTCAAACACTCAATATATATATATACTTTCTTAGCAGATCCACCTACACTCGCCTATACATTCCTGAAATGTAGTCCCATGTTGCTACAAATTCAACCGGGTCTCTTGGGAATTCTATGGTAATGCAGATCTATAGCTCAAACATATTTCTTAAATGTTTCGAACATTCAGTGCCATGAACCTTACAGATATGGTGAAAACCCAGCAACCAGCTCTTCCACAGCATTCTTTTCTTGGTTCAAATCCAACGCAGGCTCATTGGAGATACATGCCACAAAACATGTGCCCGGGGCTCTGTCTGCTTGCAGTTCCATTAGAGGCAACTGTGTACATTTTTAACTATTTGAAATATGTTACTGGGTTACATTTTCTCATACGTGTCATTTGCACCACCTACTCATAAATCCACCAGAGGCCGATGTGTACATTTCTTCAAATGTCAACGTCCTTCTTGCATGCATTTGTGAGAGCTTGCTATGACCGACCCCCAAACATTACCTTCCCTAAACCCAACTGATAGTGTTTTTAAAAGCAGACTAAAAGAGAAAAGCGGCATGCTTTGACACTGTGTTGTTTGATATTTTTTTTTGTTTTTGGGGGTTTGTTTTACCTGGTTTTTGGAATCGTCCTTCACTGGACTCAAACCCCGGTTCGCTCTGCTCTCCAAGTCTGACGCCATACGTGACAAAGTGGTCAGCAAATGCACAAAAAGAAACAGAAGTTGTCAGCAGTGTTGTGGTTTACACACAAAATGCAGCCATAAGTAGACCTGGGCACATATTTAGCAATTTCCAAAAAAGTTTACCCTTGGGCACATATTCCCAATGAGTGTGGCCAGACAGAGTCTGTGGACATTTTTTGCTATTTCTGTGGAAAATTTTTGTACAAAAATAAAAAATCTGCGGATTTATGCTGAATGATTGTGGGAGTATAGTAACTAAAAACATAACAAATGAAATGAAAATAATACCTTTTTTAACTTTTATTTAAGGTTTGCAATGCAAATTTAATTATATCCACTTATTTGGCAAACAAAGCAAGTCTCTAATATAATATATCTACTAAAATACAGAAAATATTACTTTACAAACCGTGCTTATTATTGATAAAATTACTGAATAAATATATATTTACATACATTTACATAAGTAAAAAAATACACTCAATGATGGGCTAAAAAAGCTGCAGATTTTCTGTGCGTTCAGATTCCCTGTGGGCCTACCAATGAGCCTGCGTTGTTCAAACCTGTGTACCCTGACTCATGGCCAGCCAGTAAGTGTGGAGCTTCCTATATTTGTGCAATAAACATGAACGCTTTCTGGATGTGGCTGAGACCTAATGGGGGTTTTGTACAAGTTATAGGTATCACTTTCTTGCGGTGTGGTCCATGTGGCTGTGTTTTATCAGGCTGGCAGTGGTGATGCATTGGGCTTATTGCTTTTAAGTGGGAGGATGAAGTGGTTGTGAGCTCTTCACAGGACTGAGAGCTGTTTAGCATTCAGAGAGAGAGAGAAAGAGAGACCTTTGACTGCTGATCCTCCAGACACATTAGATCCATTTTATGGCCATATTGAGATTCTGGGTGCCTATTGAAGGATACACTGTAACCCTTCTTCTTCTGCATCATTGGCTCTCTCAGCTTTTCAATACATACGCTCTCTCTCTCTCTCTTCACAAAACTGAGACCTGTTGCCTGTTTCTTTTAAAGGTTTGTTGGTGAATTTAAAGAAAACTCTAAAGCCAGTATTGATGTTTTTCTAACCCCGTGAGGACTGTGATGGTACCATAATTTCAGTAGTCGGTATCAGTACAATTTCTCAATTCCGAATACCGATTTCATACAAGAGAACACACTTATTTATTAAAAAGGTAAAAATGTTATTATGAACAAAATAAAAAAGATGAGTTCTGAATTATTTCCCAAGTACTGATTAAGTACTAATTAAATGCAATTTCTACAAATAATGAAGTAAACAGTCCTTAATGAAAACAAAACATGCTAATTGCAAGAAAAGTGACAAATAAAACCAGTAAATATACAAGATAAGCAATTTTTCATGCAAGTAAACAAAAACTCGTTCACAACAAAATGTGATTTCTTTACCTTATTCTGTAATGTGAAATTGCTTAGGACTTCCGGTTGATTTGTCTATGGGAGAAATGACTAGGAATAACAAACGACATTAAATGGTCAAACTACTTTCTCTATAAACAAGTGTTTATGAAAATGCATACATATCAGATTGCAACATCAAGCAGAATAACGAGCTGTTTTATTTAATGATTTAAAATCAATAAAAGTGAATGAGACTGGACGTCTCAAGACAATTAGGTCCCAATGCCTGCGGTCACTCTTACGTGAAAGAATGAGGTCAATAAGTACTAATAATAAAAAGCCAATATGATAATAATAATCATGTTAATAAGTAACTAGTTATTTGCTTGAGTGTTTATAAAGCAATCTGATTTTTGGACGGCAATCTGGTTTTTGGACAGTAATGAATGGCTTGTGATAATTTGGTCATATTTTCAGTGTGAAGTATTTGGATTTATTTTGGGTAACTATGGACTTGTAGTTTGCTGTTTCTGTATCTAGCAAGGTCTGGCAACACAAATGAGTAAAGACAGTAAATATCCTCTTATACTGTGCATGTAAACATACACTACCTGACAAAAGTCTTGTCATCAATCCCAGTTGTAAGAGCAACAAACAATAACTTGACTTCTAGTTGATCATTTGGAAAAGTGGCAGAAGGTAGATTTTTCCAATGAATTATCTGTTGAACTGCATCCCAATCATCACAAGTACTGCAGAAGACCTATTGGAAACCGCATGGACCCAAGATTCTCACAGAAATCAGTCAAGTTTGGTGAAGGAAAAATCATGGTTTGGGGTTACATTCAGTATGGGGGCATGTGAAAGATCTGCAGTGGATGGCAACATCAGCAGCCTGAGGTATCAAGACATTTGTGCTGCCCATTCCATTACAAACCACAGGAGAGGGCAAATTCTTCAGCAGGATAGCACTCCTTCTCATACTTCAACCTCCACATCAAAGTTCCTGAAAGCAAAGAAGGTCAGGCCCATTCACCAGGCATGAACATTATTGAGCATGTCTGGGGTAAGATGAAGGAGGAGGCATTGAAGATGAATCCAAAGAATCTTGTTGATCTCTGGGAGTCCTGCAAGAACGCTTTCTTTGCCATTCCAGATGACTTTATTAATAAGTTATTTGAGTCATTGCAGAGATGTATGGATGTAGTCATCCATCTAGAGGCATTTGCCTTTCATATAAGCGACTTCTCATACCAAATGATCAGCTAGAAGTCAAGTTATTATTTGTTGTTCCTAAAACTTGAATAGGTGACAAGACTTTTGTCAGGTAGTGTATACCTCATTAATAACTAGTTGTTTCATTGAATTACATTCACACTGTCTAGAACAGAGATGCTCAAACTAGGGCCCATGGGCCAAAGTTGGCCTATGGTAACCTTTGATTTGTCCCACCATCCCATCTGAGAATGGCTTAGAGATTGTCATTTCAAATTTAATGTAACTTTTTATTTGTTTGTTTTATTGTTAAGCTACAAAAACGCTATATGAAATTAAATGTTTCAATTTAAATGGTGTAAATTAATCAGATTTAGTTTAAAATGTACATACGATGGATAGAGAACAATTCAGAGACTTTGGTGAGTGAATCAAGGCAAAGGCAGAATCTGCTTGACTAGTGTGTTCAGCATTGAACTAAATATGATTATGTTTTTATTGGAACAAGTTATAATTAAAAAAGTTATACTGCATTAGTTAATATGATTCAAAGTAAAGTTTTCTATTTATTTTTTTATATTATGAAAAAATAATATGAATTAGGAAATCACCCATGGCAACTTTAATGTAAAATAGTTTGGTATATTTATCTTCAACCCACGGCTATCAATGACATTTGGTTTTTGGCCCTTCATACAAAAAAGTTTGGGCACCCCTGGTCTAGAATATTTTAGATAGATGAGTTGTAAAATGTGTAGTTGTAAAATCTCCACATTTCTGAACTGGGCTAAGCACTAAAAGATGAACTGATGACCAAATTTAGCCGAATGTGTTCATGGCCTACGGAGGCCAAAAAAAAGTATATTTTTCCACTGACAACCACAGCAGCATGAGAAGTAGCCATCTTTTCTGACAAAATTCTTCCATACCACATATTCTGTCAGCGTGTTGAAGTATGAATGCTAACAGACAGCTTTTTCTAGTCACTATATAGATTGATTTAAAGTATTGTTTAGCATGCACTACAATGAGTTTAGTTCCGAATAACATACACATTGGGTCGTCTCCCATTACTTATTTTTTTCATTTTCAGAGAGGAAGTTTTTCTCCTTTCATTCACACTCCAAGGTGACAAACTCCTCAAGTTTTAGAGGGAAACCGGTGCACCCCTCCACCCCC
>CAIGQV010017835.1:20065429-20082252 GCA_903798115.1 Danio jaintianensis
CCCCCCCCCCCCCCCCCCCCCCCCCCCCCCCACCGCATGGGCTTATTTGTTAGCCTGATAGAGCGGAGAATTAGCAAGCAGCTTCTTTCTGCCCGCAGAAACGGCAAGCGCAGCGAGTGGAGTGTCACTGAGCTTCTGGCGTTCTGGGTTCTGTGAATATGGAGAGCTCTATGGCTCTCTCTCAGCAGATGCTACTGGGAACTCCCAGCATGCAGTGGAGGCAGAGAAGAGCGTGTGCCATCCTTACCCGAAAAACAAGAAACTTTTGCAGCGATTAGACCTGCCCTGGATGTTGTTTGAGAGAGTAGCGAAGGATTGCAGCTGTGATTGCAACAGAGCTTTTCATCTCCTGGCACAAAGCTACAAGAGCTGTCACTTGTGAATTAATATGGACTCGAACGCCTGCAGGAGAACTCAAGGCAAAACAATGTTTGGTTTTTTTTCATTGGGGAGAGTGGGGTAAGATGTGTCATAGATGTGTCGAACAAAGTAGGTTTAATGTTTGTGGTATGAATTTATATTTAGAATAGGGGCCCATCATGTTGTCAGTGACATGAGAGATGACTTTAGAAAAGTTGCTAAGTTGCTTAAAACTTGAATGGCTAAGTAAATATATAGGTAAACGTATTTGGACATAAAATTAAAGGGATAGTTCGGCCAAAAATGAACATTTACTCACTGTTTACTCATCCTCAAGTGGTTCCAAACCTTTGTGAATGTCCTTCTTCGATTGAACATAAAAAAACAGTATTTAAGCTGAAAAGGTAATCATTGACTTCCATAGTAGGAAAAAAGCAAATGCTATGGAACTCAATGGTTACATGTTTACAGCATCTTTCGAAATATCTTATTTTGTGTTCAACAGAAGAAAGGTTTGTGACAAGTGAATGTTGAGTTAATGATGACATTTCATTTACTCAAGAAACATTGTTTATGATGTCAGTGTTTAAACAAATGTTGTTCAGCTTAGTATTTTGTTGGAAACATGGATATATGGACATAGATTTTGCTTTGAATTTTTTAATAAATACATTGTATTCGTTTGAATCAAATGATACATTGAATACAATGAATACAATTGAATACATTTATACAAATGAAGTACACAAATGTTTTACAACAATACAAATTCTTTACTTCAACTTTTGATCAACTGAATATCCCCTTGCTGAATTGCTTAAAACCATACATGTATTTACTTTCACTATTGAAATGAACTATATAATGGTTTACCGCAAAACTCTTAAGCAGCACAACTCTTTTTTTTTCTTATCATTGATAATAATCAGAAATGTTTTTTTGCAAACCATAATCAGAAATGTTTCCAGCAAATCATCATATTAGAATGATTTCTGAAGGATTGGATGACATTGATGACTGGAGTAATGATGCTGAAATATGAATTAAAGAAATATATTCATTCATTCATTTTCCTTCGGCTTAGTCCCTTTATTCATCAGGGGTTTCCACAGCGGAATGAACCGCCAACTTATGCAGCATATGTTTTACACAGCGGATGCCCTTCCAGCTGTAGCCCAGTACTGGGAAACATTGACACACACTCATTCACACACAAACACTACGGCCAATTTAGTTTATTCAATTCACCTGTAGCGCATGTCTTTGGACTGTGGAGGAAACCCACACCAACACGGGGAGAACATGCAAACTCCACACAGAAATGCCAACTGACCCAGCTGGGACTCGAACCAGTGACCTTCTTGCTGTGAGGCGACAGTGCTAACCACTGAGCCACCATGTCACCCCCAAAAATATATTACATTTACTAAATACATTTTTTTTACAGTATGTCTTTTATTTATCAAATAAAAGAAGTCGTGTTGAGCAGAAAAGTCTTTATACAAAAAAGTGTTAAACAATCTTTATATTTACAAAAATGTGACTGTTGTTGTGTATCATCCATTAATGCGTGTTGTATTCATGCAATCATTTCAGCATTTGAACTTCCTTCGAAAACCCTTCTAATGCGTTCCAAAATAGAATCAAGTTTATTCAGTTGAGCTAATTTCTCCTTGCCTGGAGGACATCTTCTCAAAGAGACGCAGCTTTACCCAACTCTCCCCTATTGTACAGTGGAAGACTGGCTGTCTCCTTGTCAAAGTGTATCAGTGTAAAAAGCCCTTCTTATTACCATAATAAGTGTAGTCCATTGTTGTCCTTGAATTTATGTATTTAAAGAGATACTTTTAAAGGTGCTTCTCTCCTCTCACCAGCACCAAAGACCTTTTCTATCACTCCTCACAGAGAAAAACTATTATTGAGAAAAAAATACTTTCAGAAATAGCACAGGGGTTAGTGGGAAATAACCTTGGCCAAGGGTATGTTTTTATGAAAAAAAACGTGGAATGAAAATACACACACACACACCGTCAGGACGTTTTCCACCAGCAGGACTGCTCCACCACGAGTCCGCCTGGAAATTTTGCTTTTGCACTAAATCCTTCCTGCGAACGTCTGATGTAACAAAATAGTGAAATTGTATTTGGAGATGTCTCCGGATCCACCAAAGAGGCTGCTAGCGGTAATTGCCCTGTCAATCACTGGGCTCCTGCTGTTGAGTCTGATTGGTTAAGCTGTGGGTAGGGGAAGCTCACCTTAGAGGAGAGGAAACTCTTTCCTCATCTCTCCGTCTTTCTCCATCTCGTTCACCCTCTTTCTCTGTGGACCCCATGGGCCTCTGGGCGCCCAGGGAGTCTCCACTGCTTACAGGGCCTGTGTACTGGTAAAACAAACAACGTCAGGTGACATGCAGGATGTAGGACAAACATTTCCGCTGTATGTTGGCAGAGGATTTTTTTTAAACATCACCTTTTTGTAGGTGAAGCTTCTCCAGATTTAGTTTTTTTTTTTTTTTTGGAAAACAAAATGTAACAGTTTTATAGGAATAAAAATATTATATATTAACAAAATTTTAAATGTAATAATTGTATATACAGTCAAATTATTAAAACCCCAGGGTATGAATAATTCCATACCCCGTTCCATCGCATCCAAAATAAAAGTTTGTTTTGACATAATTTAAGTGTATACTGTGTATATTTATTATGTATATATAAATGCACACAGGCATGCATAAAATTGAGAAAATGTTTATTTATTTTTAGATATAAAATATATGTGTATATGATACAAATTATATAACAGTTTTCAATTTTGTTTTTTTACACACACACACACGCACGCACACACACACACACACATATATATATATTCTGTGCAGTATTCTGAAATATCAGAACTCCTACAGCCTCCTCACCCTTCTGTTTTATTTTAAATATTTATAATTTCGGAGATACAGCGCATCGGCATCCATCAGCCTGTCATACTGAGCAGAGCAAAGACGGTTGACATTGTCCATCCACAAGATGGTGACAGAGACCGCATAATAAGCCCTTAGAGAAGAAAAACTCAAACTCGTAATTTCAAACTACAGCTGATCAAATCATTATTAAACTGGTAAGTGATATTCTATGTTGATCTCTCTCTTTTGTATGTTGTAATGCTGTATTTATACCATAGTAATTGTAGTGTATTGAATGTGAGATGGGACTCACATATCAGGAATGTATGTATTTTGTGTTGGCCACTTTTTGTATAACCCTGAGTTACTTTTTGGTTGGCCATCAGTTTGTTTCTTATGAGTCTACTGTTTTTGTTACTGCAGACTAGTTCAGTAAAAAGAAAGAAAGAAGAAATGCCCACATGTGTTTACCGTGTTTCCTTATCGCAGACACAACAGTAATCTGGTAGTGTTTGCGTTGCTTTTACTTTTTCCGGGTTAATTATTGTGATCTCCCGATTGCAACAGAGAAATACTGGGAAATGTCTCTAGACCGATGGCATTTCATGCCGTTCAGCCTTATAATCTTAAAATGTGAGCAAAATCACCTGTTTTGTCATCACTTTAGACATTATGCTAGAGAATCATTCAAATACTAGCTCTAAAATGACGTTGGTGAATTAGCAACGGCTTCTGCTGTTCTGACGTCAGCTGCAGATGTGAATGAATGGCGGAAGAAAGTTCCTCTTACAAAAGGGTTTTTAGACTCTTCATGTTTGATTTACTTTTTTATATACACGATTATGCCGTCGAACTGTAATGACTGAAATGCAATATCACACTCGTAGGAGTCCGATATGGCTGGTGGGAGGCATGCATTGGTGTCCCACCAGTGATGATATACAGCCATATCGCAGTGCTACGAGTGTGATATTGCTCATATATATATATAATACACACACACATATATAATGTCAAAACAAACGTTTTTGGATGTGCAATTAACTGTGATACATTTTGCCCAGCACTAATTGATTATTATACTATATTTCATGCAGTTGCTTCGGAATTCGACAGGTCATAAAATCATATATTACTGTGTTCAAATGATTTTCACATAAACCCACTTCTTTTGCATGGATGTACGATCTCCCAACCATCAGAATTCACACTGCGATTTCATTTTTATATATAATGTATGTTGTCCTGATATCTATTTCAACCTCACTGTACATTACAAACATATTTTCCACACTCACCAAATATGCCAATTATGGAATAAACTGCCTCTTCTGCCTTGTTATAAGAGCTCGCAATGCACATTAGAAGGACAGAGTGGAGTTCGTTGAGTTTCTTTTTTATATTTGCCATCAAACGGAAAAGCCATTTTGGGGTTTTTTTTTGTCCCCATTCTGTCCCTCCCAAGAGGCTCTGACGCTGGATTTGTGTATCGGCGTGGTTTATGGCTCAAAGTTTTGAGGGTCGCTCCAAACATCTGACACAGTGAATGCCAATGTAAGACGGAATAGCTTGGCACCGAAACTATGATGGAAGTAATTTCGTAATGGCTTACATTGCTCTTTGATTATAGTGGCCAAGAGGAGGTCTGCTTCTGAATGGAAATGCACTTGTGCTGCAGTGCAGTGCATTAGACTGATTAACCGTATTTTTGCCATTGCTTAGCACTTATGTTTTTTGAAAAGTATGTGTAGATGAAAAAATAATAACGAAATAATAATGAAAAAAAAAACATTTAAAAAATAATGTTTTGGCTGTATTGTGTATAAGAAGGGGCGACACGGTGGCTCAGTGGATAGCATTGTCGCCTCACAGCAAGAAGGTCGCTGGTTCGAGTCTTGGCTGGGTCAGTTGGCATTTATGTGTGGATTTTGCATGTTCTCCCCGTGTTCGTTTGGGTTTCCTCGGGGTGCTCCGGTTTCCCCCACAGTCTAAAGACATGCGCTATAGGTGAATTGAATAAACTAAATTGGTCGTATTGTATATGAGTGTGAATGTGAGAGTGTATGGGTGTTTCCCAGTACAGTGCAGGCATCCGCTGTGTAAAACATATGCTGGATAAGTTGGCGGTTCATTCCACTGTGGCAACCCCTGATGAATAAAGGGACTAAGCTGAAGAAAAATGAATGAATGTTTAAAAAGACTATGTCTAAAGATACTAGAGAAGTCTTTTTCTTTTTAAACAAAAGCACAATTGTTGTGTGTCTCTTTATATGCAAATGGGCTGCTGCTTCATGTCCCCTTTTTGTAGGACAGTGAGGCGCCTTCACATCTGCATGCATTTTAAAGCCTTGTCAGTGTCAGTTTAAAATGTTTTTCATACATTCATACATGAGCATAAGTGTTAAACATCGGCTGTGAAGTTTGCCTTTTCACATCTTAAACTGTGAAATACACAAGATGATGCTTAACGTTTTCATGCTCAAACAGCATCAGTATGGTCTAAAGGATGGTGGAGAAACAACTTTTCACCATTTACTTTATTTTGGTGTCTCTCACACATATCGTAGATGTTAATGAAATGTTAACATCACACATAGATGTCAAGATACCCGTCATTTTCCACAGGTTAATAATAGCATGTGATCAAAGTGTAGCAAACTGGTGTGTGGTAAGTGTGAAATTATTGTGATTCTGTTTGTGACTTCATGTCTCCGTATTTCCTCAGTGCAAATTCCAGGTTTATGGTTTTTGATTGGATTTTTAAAAGGTGTTTAATTTATTTATTTTTTATTTTGTTTGTTTGTTTGTTTGTTTATTTTATTTGATTTTATTTGATTTTATTTCAACGCACTTTATTTATAATTAAACCTCGGAAAGGTGATTCACAGGCCCGGATTAAGAATTCAGAGGCCCCTGGGCATTGTCTTGTAGGGCCCCCTACCCGGCCGCACCCCTATAGTTGAATAAAAAAATAAGAATAATATAATTTTTTTAAATAAAATTAATCTATAATGTATTGCCCGCATTTTTTAAATAAATGCTATATAGTACATATATTTATAGTCTACAAAGATTTAACTTATTTTTAAAGCATTTAAAAAATATATACTAATAAAACTAGTGACAATTAATGGATTTTAATATACTTATTCAAGTTCACTAAAGAAGCAGTACTAAAAATATATATTTAAGGGTATTTTTACTGTATAACTTCTACAAAATTATAATGCATATGATTTGGATATAACACCATAATCATAATACACAGACGTATTAATGATTCCTACTTGTCTTCCTCGTGATGAAGAGTAGGCAAAAAGCACTTGATTATAAAGCTGAAAGTATCCGAAATCACACACACTATACCTGTTCTCTCCTGTCTCTCTCCTCTTCAGGGACTTTTTCTGTCTCTCTCTCTCATTTTTCTGTCTGTCTCTCACCTTTTCAGGGACTTTTTTCTGTCTCTGTCTCTCTTCTTTTTCTGTCGTTCTGCGTTGCGCTGCTGTTAGCTTCCTCCGCCTGGTTAACATTAGCTTGATAGCTAGCTAACGTTACCATAACGTCTTCTATACCCTCATTCTCCTCATCATGGATGTGTTTGAAGAAGGTGTATGTATACTAGAACATGCCTCAATAAAGATGGCTCCTCTCCTCTTTTTGTCTCGCGTTTGCTAAATCCACTTGTCCGCTTATTTTGATCTACGACAACTACTACACTACAGTCTGCTCAATTCAGCGTTTATTTCAAAACTGACGTTTCCGCTCTTGACCAATTACAGCATTCTGTTTAGTTAAAACAAAATAATGAAAAAAAATCTGTGTGCTTTTTATTGATTATACATGATGCCATTTTCTGACAATTTAAATATAAATATAATAATAATTAATATCTATTTGCTAAGAGGAAAATATATTGTTTAAGCAATATGTGCTTTTTTACAGGGAAGGAGGCACCTTTATTAAGGCATGTGACATTTATTAAATGTTCTTTGAACGGAGCCATGAGGTCGGAGAATATGGGTGAAGCAGGGCGACTTACATTGTAAATACAATTTAATTATATTACAATGTTGCTAACATTTAACACCAGGTGGAAAATAACTGTTTATAGATTATTTACAATAACTATTTAGATGCTGTTTATACACATGAAATAGGCTTAACCTACCCACGAGCCACTTGTGACTTTATATCACATTTTCATTATTTTCATTTTTAAACAAAAATATTTCCTTTCTATTAAAAATAAATGTATTTCCAATCTGATATGTAATGGGGGAAAAAAGAAGAATGTGTTCATCAGACGCTGGATTCGAACCGGGTTGATGATTGATCGCGTCAAAACATGTTGCCTCGTGTTTTACGAGCTACGCCACTCACGCTGCTGTCAGTTGCGCTCTTTAGTTTTGTTGTCTCTGTCGATCAAACAGTGATGGGCGGTAATCACTCAAATAGCTTATTCCAACGAGGTGCGCTATTTGCACTTAGCCTAAATAGACACTCAATCGGCATTTCCCCCCCCCCCCCCTCGCAGGGGCCCTAAGTGCCTGTGCCCATAATGCCCATTGGTTAATCCGGCCCTGGTGATTCATAAGAATGATCACATGGCTGTACATTTACCTTTACATAAAGAGGTACAAAGGCGTCACAGTGGCGCAGTGGGTAGCACGAGCGCCCCATAGCAAGAAGGTCGCTGGTTTGAGCCCCGGCTGGGTCAGTTGGCAATTCTGTGTGGAGTTTGCATGTTCTCCCCGTGTTTGCGTGGGTTTCCTCCGGGTGCTCCGGTTTCCCCCACAGTCCAAAGACATGCACTACAGGTGAATTGAATAAGCTAAATTGGCCGTAGTGTATGTGTGTGGAATGCAAGAGTGTATGGGTGTTTCCCAGAGTTGGGTTGCAGCTGGAAGGGCATCCGCTGCATAAAACATATGCTGGATAAGTTGGCGGTTCATTCCGCTGTGGCGACCCCTGATGAATAAAGGGGCTAAGCCGAAAATAAAATAAATGAATGAATGAAGAAAGAGGCACAAAATCACTTTCATGGACTATTCCTTTACCTTGATCTTCCCAACTTGACCCAAGCAACTTTAGCCATTTATTTTTTGTCTTTTTAGTCAGCACTTGACTTTCTAACACTAGCACTCTGTCTCTCATATTTTCTATCCTATCTAGCCTCTTTCATTTTATTTATTATCTAAAAAGAAAAACTTGGTATGTGTGAGATGTTAGATTAACTGGGACATTTGAATTTTTTTTTTATCATTTGCTGGTTTGTGTCCTCATTTGTCACTTGCTTTGGTCAAAATTATCTGTTTAACGATAAAGTTTAAATTCATTTACACTGTCTTTTAGGCAGCATAATGAAGTAGCACAACTTCCTCACTTGGAGAAATCTTCCGCTCTGTTTCTCTTAGGTCTCCACCATCTTCACACTGATCTGGCTGCCCATCCCCTCACACAGTTAACTGTGTGGCATGCCTTTAATAATTGGCCTTTTAATTGTCGACAAATGAAGAGTGATGTAAAAGAGCTAATAGCTTGTTCTAATTAATAGGGGAATTGAAAGCTTGTTAATTAAGGGCATACAGGACAAGGACCAGCTCGGCTAATTTGAACAATAAAACCAAGCCTAAGATTTGTTTTTAAACAAAACGAGCCTTTGGTTTGGTCTTTTACTGTAGATCTCACTGTAAAAATGATATGGCAAAAAGTCATGACAACAAATGGTTTATGTTGCTGTATTTGCCGCATTTTAATAAGTTAATAATAATATATATTTTTTTAAGTTGTACAAAGCTGAACTTGAGATGACTAAAAACGTTAATTTGATTAACTAAAAAAATTATGGCAGCAAGATTGTTTTTTTTTTTTTTTTTACAGTGGATATAGTCTATATATAGTCTTTATAGTGGACATCTATGTACTTGTCTGTCTATATCATGGTATCCGTCTGTTTTTATTTCTACTGTATATGTCTCTTTGTTTGTCTTTCAATCTGTCTTTCTTGTTTGTCTGTCTATAATTCATCAATATATATATAAAAAAAACATTTCTAATAATGTTAAGCCAGTGTTTAAAGTTAGTTTTAAAAAAAAAGTGTATTAAATTTTTTTTTTTTTTTTTATTGTGCTTTATTGCATTTAAATTTGAATTGCAGGTCTAGGTGCTGTTTACCAGTCAGTGTACCTCTTCAAGGAACACACCACTTTTTTATTATTATTATTATTTTTTAAATGAGCTAATTTTACAACTCCATTAGAGTTAAACCGTTGAGTTTTACCATTTGCTAATCCACTCAGCCGATCTAAGAGTCTGACAGAATCACTTTTATTTTAACTTAGCATAGATCATTGATTGGATTAGACCATTAGCATCTCACTCAAAAAGTATAAAAGAATATATTTTAATAATGTTCTTATTTAAAGCTTGACTCTTCTGTACATTGTGTAATAATAATGAAAAGTTGCTGTTTTCTAGGCCGATATGGGTCTCATTCCAGTGTAATAATCAAGAGATTTGCTGCCGAACCATGGCTGCAACAGGCACAATGATATTACACAGATTCTAACTGGTGATGCAAGTGTATGGCTTGGTGCTGGGGACTATTTTCAGGCACTGTGTAATATCATTGCACCTGCTGCAGCCATGGTACAGCAGCAAAGTTCCTTGATTGTGATGTCCTAATGAGAGTATAGTTCCTAGTCATTAACCTAGAAAATAGCAACTTTTCAGTTTTCTTAGTACACGATTTAAATACAGAAGAATCAAGCTTTAAATAGGACAATTATTGAAACTCTGTCATTTTTGAGCAGATGCTAATGATCTATGCTAAGCTAATTTAAAAATGTTTCCATCAGACCTGGAGTTCGGGCTGAATGGAATCAAAAATGGTAAAAATCAACTGTTTAACTCTAGGGAAGTTGTAAAATGAGCCTATTTTCAAAAAAAGTGGCATGTTTCTTTAACAGAGCACAGCCCTGCTAGCCAACAACCACATTTAGCACCACTGTTTTCACATTTTCACATATGCTACGAGAGCAAGCGCTTACATTATTTGTCATTGCTGTTTACATTTCATACACACATGCAAATTCATTCATTCAACACCCAGTCACATAAGCAAGCTTGTGTTATGCGCTTTCTTTTTAGCCTTGCCGGAATAAATAAACAGTCCCTTGGATACGCTCTTCTTGGAAACAGAGCCGCAAGAACGGAGCCTGTAGCGTCAGGTCCCCAGTGACCTCCATTTAAGGCCTGATACTTCAGTTCTGCAGGGAGACACACATTTATTTAGCATCTCGCATTTGGACACTTGACCAGCGCTCTGCGTGTGGAAATACACAAATATTTATGCAGACACTTAAAGGGCTATTAGCAAACTAACACCTCTTTCCTTTGTTGCTGAATATCCCGAGTCCCTGCCAAACACAAGCAACATGTCTTTTCTCTGTTTCTGATGTTTGCGTTCCAGGATTAGATGGTTTCTTTCCCCCTGGCCCTTCCTGAATTTGTCTTCTTGCCGCTTTGTGGAGTTTGGCTCTCCTAACATGAGCTGTAGAGGAATCAGGCTGGGGCTTCTGCATGTAGCGTGATAAGACACCAAGGCCTAAGCCCTTATTCTGAGGAAGAGCATCTGCTTTGCATTTTTGTGTGTGTCGGAATAGAGGAACTATAAAATGAAAAAGGGGGAGTGTATGGAGAATCTATTTGATGGCGCAGTATTGGAGTTCATTAGGTCTGGCTGAGATGTGAACGGTGGTCCTGCACTCTGGGAGATTCTTTAGAGCCAGCGGGGTCTAAGCACTTCTTTCAGAATGTAATTACAGAATTATATTTATTAGATGAAATAGCACCTCACTCCATTTTCACCCACCTTCATTCACATGTGTATTACAATCCGTGAGAGAGAGAGAAAAAAAAGCAAGTCGCTCTCCGATCAGAAATAATCTACACCCGATGTTGTTCCAAGAGAGCTATTAGCATTCATGAGCCGAGCCAGTAAAGGAAGATTATAAGAGAAATAATGAAGGGAAATGTTACAAATAGATGAATAGTCTTAGCATAGCGCTTATACGAGACAAAGACATCTTTTTGTTTTGAGAGGGTGAAACTGTCTCTCTCCCTCTCCATAAATGACTTACCTGGACAGTTTCATGTTTGCCTGGAGGGGAATTAAAACAGATTCCATTCCCCAGTTGTGCGTAGCGATTCGTGTCAGTGCTCTCCTGGTTGAAAAGCAGTCTAATCTAAATGCTTTTGTCAGGGGAGATTTTTGAGATTGCTGCCGCCCCTGCTACAAATTGGTTGTGTCATCTTATAATGAACTATTTGAGTGTTGCGTCTCTGCGGCCAACAGTCTGATGATTACTGTATGCTGCTTTCACCATTAGCTCCAGCCGTACCTGCCTCTTTACCTGCTTTATTCTCCCCTCCCGCGCCAATCTAATAAACCGCAGGGGCCAAGCCACGAAGAGAGCTGTGCATTGTGGGATCATGGGTATCGCATTCTCAAGGTTGATTGGTGTGGAAGTTTGAGAGGAGATGGAACGGCTGCGCTTTGCGAAGTGACCTGTGACCTCAGCTGAAGGATTGTGAGTATCGCAGCTCTTCCACAAAGCGTTGCTGTCAGAGGCAGAAGAGATGGAGAAAAGCCGGGCGGAGGGTGGATAATTTCTTGGCTGAGACAGATGGAAAGCAAAGAAAGACTACTATGTACTATGAGTGGTGGGACACAGAGTAAAGCGGCGGCCTGTATCTGCAGAACGCAGACCTCTCCAAACAGTTCCACACGCTTTTGAAGATGAATCCTAAAGAAATGCTACTCGCCCTTAATTGCATCCATCGGCTGACGCCCAATCCTTCCATTCTTTCTCTCTCTCTCTCTTTTCATCTCCTGCCTCTTCTTCTTTCTCCCTCTTCCTCTTATGCCTCCTCTCTTCTTGCTTTCCACCAAGAGTAGACCTCTCTCCAGCCTGGTCTTTTTTTTTCTATTCGTATAATATTTACAGGTACAAAATGTACTTTTTAGTTTATTTATTTATTTATTTTTGCTTTATTCAATTCATCTTAGCTCAGACAGAAAATAATAACTCTGTACACTGTAAAAAATGCTGGGTTCCACACAATGCCTTCATGTTGTGCCAGCACCAATCGATTAACTTGATTGGTTTTAAAATATTTAAGTGAATTGAACATAAAACAGTTAAGTTGTCCCCCAAAAATCTCAAGAATTGTGTTGATTCAGCTCATTTTAAATAAGTAGTTTGAACAAGCAGCAAAAAAAAAACAATTAGTATAAATACAATATAAATAACATAGATACAAAACACATACACAAACAGAACAAAACCACACACTAGTTCAATTCAACAAAGAAAAAAACAACACAATTACACCAAATAAATATATAAATAATAAAATAAGAAATAAGAAAATATCACATGCATAAACAAATACATACATACATAAAATAGCCTAAAATACTTTTTAGTATGTATTTTTTACAACCCAGACTCATTCTAAAAACGTACCGCTATATATGTTTCTGGAGAGCACCAAATACGTCCCAGGAGCTACGTTACTTGCAGATTTTGTTTTCGCAAATCCACCAGAGGCCGCTGTGTACGGTATTTCAGATCTCAAATTTCTCTCGCGAGTGCCATTCGCAACTGCTGTTCTCACGTAAATCCACCAGAGGCCGCTGTTGACTGACTTACTGAATGACTGACTGACTGACTGACTGACCGATCGACTGACCCACCCTCCTCCTTCCCTAAACCCAACCAATAGTGTCTTCAAAAGCACTGATTGACCCGCCCGCCCACCCACTTCCCTAAATCCAACCGACAGTTTTAATAAACAATCCGGAAAAAGAAAAGCCCTCGCCTGATTTTCACCACGTTTTCAGATTTTACCACATTCTCACCCTGTTATTTACTTGTTTATTTTATGTTTTGGCGTTTGTTTTTGTCTTACCCACTTTCTGGAACCGTTCTTCGCCAGACTCGAAGAAGGTCAATTACTTTATGCGTCTCAAGTCCGCCGACGTACATGGCGAGCTAACTGGACAAACTGGTAGCATCGGGAAAGCCGTCTATATGGAGGTAAGCGGTCAGCTGGTAAGCGCGAAAAGGAACGGTGCCATACCACCCCACAGTGTTCGTTTTAAAGACTAAATGCAGCCATACGTACTTCTGGCTACATAATTACATTTCTCCAGATGTATATAGGTCTACGTTTTCAGAATGAGCCTATGTTGATTTTTTTTATTTTGAAATATGGACGTATTGAAACAAGTAAACTTTATTATTTACAGCTAAAAGGCTCATTGTTTATGACTCCTTTCTCTCATATGGGTGCAGTATCTGTATAACTGCACTTTTCTTTATCAATAAATGATTTATATTTTTAGATCCGTCCCCAGACTTAAACAAAACCATTTTGTAAAGAATATGTACGAAATAATAGACAAAAATATCCAAGAATAGTATCATTTTGATAACTGAATAGATATTTTAAGGCTAATCCCAATCTGATCTCTAAACTTAACTATAACCGTTTTCATAAAATGTCAAGATATACTTTGAGTACAACAGGAGGTATTACATTGGTGCTGATTCGGATAGGATAGTGAGTATAAAAGAGGCCAGCTAGTAAGAGCTGTACAAATAAACCTCACTCCCCTGATCTCAAGATTTGGTCTTTAGTGTCCTTATTAGTGTGTCTGTCTGGTTCAGATCCTGTTCAGAGCAGGTTGAGCATAACTGGAGGGGTGTTGTGATCCTGATGGGAATGAGGTTTAGGGTAGTGAGCGTAACGGAGGCCAGCTAGTGAGTAAACCACACTTCCCTGATCTCACAAGGTGAACTAGTCTTTAGTGTCCTTGTTAGTGCACCTGCCTTATATACCAGAATAGCTGTCTGGATTCTGCTGACGTTGAGTAGAACTGGAGATGTCTCACTGATATGATCGCAGAAGAAAAGTCTCAATGATGTAAATTCTGAAGATGTATTACTTTCGGGATTTTTATGTTGTGTAGGTTTTTAGGTTATAAATTTAGGTTATACAATCTGAAATTGCTCCCCTATAATCTACATACATTATAGGGAGCAATAATACAAAATAATAGTGAATGAAAAGGAGTGAGTGAATTCTAAGTGTGAATTCTCCCTTATGCCATTTTATTTTTGCTTTGCTGGTTGATAAATCCCTCAGAAGGAATCTATTATTATTGTTGTTTTTTTCACAGTCAGACACTGTGATAGTTATTTAATACTTAGCAAGCTGTATATTAACAATGAACGAAAGTATTTTAATAAAACATTAATTTAATAATTATATACTAATTTATTTTTAAAATTACACCAATAAGATTCAGCTGTGGATGCCATCTTGTGGTCAGAATTAATTCGGTTCAACTCTCACAGTACCTTATGGGTATTCTCTAGATGTTGAGTGTACATCAGTTGTACACTCGTTATAGCAGTACATTGTGGGATTGATTGAGTCCACTATGGTTTCGAACACCACTACAAATGGCTGCTCCCTCAAATAGTGCACTATTTAAAGGGGACATATTAGTCAGCCAGTTCAGCCAGCCAGCATCTAATGGTAAAAATGTATTAATTCTGTTTTGTATAATCACACTTGATAAAGAACAGTGTGCAGAAACACTTTAATTGACATTCTCCCTTTGTACGTGCCATCAGAGGGGGAAAGGCCCACACATTAGTGATGATTTCTCCCTCATTAGCATAAACAACCCTGAGTGAGAAGCAGCCATCCATTCTTTTTTTTTTTTTTTTTTTTACATTTTTCATTATTTTTCACAGAGATAATTAGTCCTGTTTTGAATTCGCTGCTATGCTGATGCATAAGTGTTTGTAGCCCTGCCCTCTTTTGAAAAGAGAGACATGCTGGAGATGCAGTCTGAAGCTGAGCGCGACTGAGTATCTTAAAAATCTCCAGCCTGACTGAATTAATGCGGGCAACCAATCAAATTACACGGAATCAGAATGTCTGAGGAAGCAGTGGCTGCCATCCAGTTCACATTATCTGTTCAGTTTGTCTCTGTGCCTAATTCATCATGGAGATCTGCTGACCAGGGGAATAATAAAAACACTGCTTCCTAGTTTGCATGTTGTGTATGCTTAATAGTATTGTAGATTAGGTATATTGAATTCTGAATTATGCAACATTTCAAATAGGTGGGGAGAGTGATGCAAATCTTTTCTTAAAATTTTCCAACATATTCTCATTCTAAAAAAACGTACCCCTATATACATTTCTGGAGATCGCGAATTATGTAGCCAGAGGTACGTATATCTTTAGAACGAACTCGCTTACAAGCTGACCACTTACCTCCGTATGGACGGCTTTTCCACTGTTACCAGTTTGTCCAGTAGATAGCCGTGTACGTTGGCGGACTTGTGACGTGGAGCGGAGTCCGGCGAACCCCGTCTAAAAGTGACTTAATTGCTCAATAAGTAATGTAATTACTTGATCCAATACTACTTACAATCAATATAATCAATACAATCTCAAAGCATAGAAATTAAACTCTTTACTATGAACTGTTAAGAAATGTTAAACATATGTTTGTATCAAATAATAATGACACATTTTTAATACATTCCCTATATTTACATTTCTTACTCAATTCATTGTTTCTTAACCATGTATAACCATCTGAAAAATCTAACCTTAATTAGTTGAAAAATTTAGTTACTTCATAAGTAATTACACCCAACACTGGGCTGGACACAAGGTGAGGAAAACATTATTTGGTTGATATGAGCCAATCGTGATGAACCGAAACATAACATTGTGGATTATTATGAATGAAGAGGAATGGCTAATCTGAATATAGATTGGTCCCATCTGGTTTGAGTTGGCAACACTCATCTGTAATTCGGTAAGCATCAGCGCATCTGTGTGCTCTAATGAAACAAAAGGCCTGGGTGTGAGAACCAGATAGAAAGACTAAGGGGAAGAGACAGATTGAGAGATTGTCAGTTCAAGAGTAGCAGGTGGGTCATATGTGTGTTACTGTTGGTCTTGCTCTTCAAATGGAGGACTGTCACTTTACAAAACTAGAGTCTCATAGGTATATTAGAAGCACAAAATTAACACCTGGTAATGAGTTACAAGGATGTCTACAGAGATTTTAATTTTTTAGCTCAAAATGAGTGAGAATTTACCTGTTATATCTATTCATATGTCTGTCCATACATCAATCTATCCATCCTGTCTGTCTGTCTGTCTGTCTATTTATATGTCATTCTATCTGTTGTTCTAACAATCTATCCGTCATTCCATCCATCCATCCATCCATCCATCCATCCATCCATCCATCCATCCAACCAACCTATCGTTATATCGATTATTCCCTCCACCGTTCCATCCAACCAACCAACCAACCTGTCGTTCTATTGATTGTTCCCTCCACCGTTCCATCCAACCAACCAACCAACCAACCTATCGTTCTATCAGTTGTTTTCTCCACCGTTCCAACCAACCAACCAACCAACCAACCAACCAACCAACCAACCAACCAACCAAC
>CAIGQV010017835.1:20082738-20093399 GCA_903798115.1 Danio jaintianensis
TCATTCTATCAGTTGTTCCCTCCACCGATCCAACCAACCAACCTATCTTTCTATCGATTGTTCCCTCCAACATTCCATCCAACCAACCAAACAATCAATTAATCAATGGCCCAGTCATGGAATCCAATGGCACAGGCAAAGGTTCAATGTGTTTAGGTCTTTTACTTGTGCTTTTGTAAAGTTTACCTTGTTTATTACAATTTAGTTACCATGTGATTGTAGCTGAATTGCTGAAAATGAACAATAAATGTAATATGTTGTGTTGAATCTGATTCCAGTTGGAAGAGATCATTGAATTTAGACTGTGTTTCTAGTTCAGAACTGGCTTTGAAAATTGATTAAGTATACATTTATTAGTCTGAATATCCAGTACATTTAATTATATGTTCATAATTGTCCCAATGTCACACAAGGTCTCATGCCGGCCAATTGTGTGGATCCTTCATTCACAAATTGCCCATCAGAATCTCAGTTAGGAGATATTCTTTGTTTCAACCAGTAATCATTAAATAGGCCACTCAACTTGATCATTCATAAAGAGTATAGTTTATTTAGCCACTTTTTAATAACATAAAAAAATCAATCTAGTGTGTTATCTATATTGTTTTTTGTCATTCTATATGCTGTTCTGTCTCTCTACCAGTTAAAAAAAAAGTTTCTCTATAGTAAATATCTGTTTTACACTAGTCCCAAAGCTGATTTGAGAGAGAGAAAGTAGCCGGCTAGCCCAAAACAAACATTATAACCTCAGCACATCTTCTTGCCTCTCCACCCAATGAGTATTACAGTGGCTTGACCCTCCGTCGGTGGCACAGGCAGCCCAAAGCTACAGACCCACTTAAACATATTACAGTACTGCACTTCTGTCTTTCACTACACTTCCCCCTGGAAATGAAAAAGGAGTAGGGGGGAAAAACAATTCTTTTTGCTTTTTATTGCCGTCTCTTTGCCTTTTCCTGGTGAAAAATGTAGCCGTGATTGGGAGGGACAGAATCCTTTTTTTCTATTTTCTAGTTTTGAAATGACAAAAAACAATGGTAAAGAACGTAATAAGGAAAACACAATTAAATATCCTTTTTTTTCCATATGAAATGTGTAGCACTGTTATATATTATGACATGACCTAGTCTAACACTGGTCTGTTCTTTTTTTATAAATAAAATATGTAATTAAATTATTGCCTACACACAGTGGCTTTCATAACTTGTTTTCATGACATTTATTTAAACATTACTGTGTATAATGAAGACACCACAATCATGGTGAGTAAAATATAATGAATGTATAGGCTAATTTAATGCATGCAATTTTCTTCTCTGTTGTTAACTTTCTCTATTGAACGAGCTTTGAATAGCATGCTTAAGGAAAATGTGATGGTACATGACATTGTTTATAATACTGCAGCTGAAACACTTTTTACATGAGACATTTTCATTCATGCACGTTTTGTGCTATAACTCGTTGTAAAGGGGAAGGAGTGATGTAATTATCTCTCTTTTCACAACATTTTGAACGGAGTGCCCAAAACTACAATCTGTCAATCACAACAGCATTTATTTTTAGGATTTTCTTTTAAAATGAACATAATTTGAAACAGGTTTCAAACAGAACACAAAACTTCTTGTGATAATTCAAATGTGCATCATTACCCTTTATTTTTTCTTCTTTTTTGGCATAAGAACAGGTTTGGCCATTTTGCATTTATTGTGTCTGGATTCCAGACAAAACCCCTTCCATTTATATTTATTTGCACAAAACCACTTATGCTTGATGTATTTAATTTTGCTGTATTATTTTACACATTCTTTCAGTATTTTCCAATAGTCTCACATATTTGCATTTACTCAATTACATATTAAACAATATGGTGGATATTCATTCATTCATTCATTTTCCTTCGGCTTAGTCCCTTTATTCATCAGGGGTCGCCACAGCGGAATGAACCACCAACTTATCCAGCATATGTTTTACACAGTGGATGCCCTTCCAGCTGCAACCCAGTACTGGGAAACATCTATACACACTCATTCACACACATACACTACGGCCAATTTAGTTTATTCAATTCAGCTATAGCGCATGTCTGTGGACTGTGGGGGAAACCGGAGCACCCGGAGGAAACCCACACAAACACGGGGAGAACATGCAAACTCCACACAGAAATGCCAACTGGCCCAGCCGGGACTCGAACCAGCGACCTTCTTGCTGTGAGGCGACAGTGCTAACCACTGAGCCACCGTGTCGCCCCTATGGTGGATATATAATGTCTAATGAAGTTTTATTCATTCAATCATTCATTCATTCTCTTTTCGGCTTAGTCCCTTTATTAATCTGGGGTCGCCACAGCGGAATGAACCACCAACTCATCCAGCATATGTTTTTCGCAGCGGATGCCCTTCCAGCTGCAACCCATCACTAGGAAACACCCATACACACTTAATCACACACATACACTACGGACAATTTAGCTTACCCAATTCACCTCAAGCGCATATCTTTGGACTGTGGGGGAAACCGGAGCACCCGGAGGAAACCCACGCGAACACGGGGAGAACATGCAAGCTCCACACAGAAATGCCAACTGACCCAGCCGAGGCTCGAACCAGCGACCTTCTTGCTGTGAGGCGACAGCGCTACACACTGCGCCACCGTGCCGCCCCTAATGAGGTTTTAATAAAGTTGAAATCACACATTACTAAAATTACATAGTTGAAAAATGGATCTTGGATTAAAAAAAACACAAACAAAACAAAAACTATCTAGACCATCTGTCTTTGGAACGCTCAACCGAAATACAGTTAGTATAGATACAAGTAGATAATGTCCCCTACAAGATGTTATATAATGACTTTTATTTAGGTCATACGCTTCATCCAAACTTTGGATTTATTCATGTTTACACCTAGCTGATAAATGGTTTACACAGTTTTTAGTTGTTTTGACTGAGGCCTATGTAATTTTCCAGAACTAAATGTCAAAACCGATGATAGCAGTCAGTTCTGCAGAATGAGGAGGCTGTTTCTTGTGAACCGGTGTTTAAATAATTATATGGGATTTTTTGTAAGTAATTAAAGAGGCGGGAAAGATTGGCGACTCCCTCACAATGCAGCCAATTTGGACTCTTTGATAAAATGACTAGATGGAATGTTCTCCTGATCACGCAGTCTGCCTTCAGGAAAAGCAAACAAATTACACACAATACCTAAAAGCCAGACTTTTTTTTCTTTTCTTTTATAAAGGACCTCTATTTGCTCCCAAAAAATAATGCAAAATCTGAATGTCAATGCTGAATGTCTGGTCTTGTTTGCGAGCTGATAATATTTCATTATATTGTGCGATATTTAGCGCTGGCTCTGAAATAGCTCTGCGGTTAGCTCTGGCAAAAGGTAGAGAGCCACACTGATTAAGATGGATTCACCAATCCAGCAAAGAGTATTAGACCTGGTTCAACACCTCCCGGAACCCCCCTCCTCATTCAAGCTGCGGTCACGTAGGCACAGTTTCTGAAACTCTGAGATATTACTTTGGAAGTGTTAGGGCTGTGATTAGGGGCGAAAAAAATGAAGCAAGAAAGGTAAAAAAAAAATTCCTCTATTTCTGCCGCTGCCACATGCTGCCGTATGAACAGATAGCTCTGTGTGATGTCTTTGCTAGAGGACACAGAGAGTGACTGGAGTCCATTAAAATGATCATTGGGCCATTGAGTGTGTGAGAGAGAGCACTCCATCAGAGGCCCGCAGATTAACCCATTACTGCACTGGCATGCGGGGCCCCTGGTATGTGTGTGTTGGTATGTGGTGTGAGCGTCTCATGCTGCGTGCACCCTGCTTTCCTTAATGTCTTTTATAATGATGCGTCTCTCACTGTATGTAAAAAATGCAGTAGGTTGCATATCCCAGCTATTGCACTTACATTATAATAAATGTACGCACACACTTAAACATGTGCATGCTTAGTGATGTTACTAATATCAAAGAGGCCATGCAATGCTATTTTAAAAGGTCATTATGTTGTGTAAAACATTGCTTTTGTAATAATGTACATTATTACAGCACCCCCTATTCTCAGTCTGTCTGAAATGCGCTGATTGAGTTTCTATAAAGACTCTCCTTCTGTAAAGCTGAATGCTTTGATTTGCCTGCTGGTTTTTACTCCTCATTTTACGATGCGTTTTTTTGTAATATAATCACGATTGGATGTTACAATAATGGTGTTTATAAAGTTCAGTTTCATGCACAGACTAGAACACAATTCCAAAACTGATGACAATAGGCATGGTAATTTCTGCGGATGATTTGCATTTACATGTAGTCATTTAGCAGACCCTTTTGTCCAAAGCGACTTACAATTGTGGAGGCATTCAGCGATTCAACAAGAAGAGGCCACACACACAAGACGTGCTAGTTATACAAAGGAACTGTTAGTGCTCAGAGAATTAAATGCTAGAGTAAGGAGAGGGGAGTGTTTTGTTTTTTTAATACAGAGAAGTGTTAGTCTACAGGTGGTTTGTCAGCATTTTATTTTAGATATGGAGTGATTGTAAGAAAGCGTCTGGTGCAAATGTGCAAAAACTGGTGTCGGTTAAAGTGTCAGAGAGATGAAAGTGTATTTTATACAGGTGGTTTGTCAAGCCCGCTCACCTGTGTGAGGCACACTCAGAATTGCATAATGTTTTGAGGTTGTTGTGTGGTGTGGTGGGGGAAGAGAAGAGAAGAGGGGGGTCCTGATTTTGTTCACAGGGGTTCAGGTGATCGCAGAAAAGATGGGTTTTTAGTTGTGGTTTGAATGATACTAGTGAATCAGCAGTTTGAATTTACCAATTTACAAACAATGCAGATTAAGCAACAGAGACATAACGGCTCATTTGCATATTGACCAATGCAATTACTGAATCGAAAATTAGCGTAGTGGCAAATAAGCAGAGCTGATGCTCATATGGTGCGGATGATCTTTTGTAAAGGGGCCTAGAGAGATATGTGGGGGTGCTAAAAAATAATCAATATTTCAACTCAATCAATCAATAATCAATATTTCAAATCAATATTTGTCAAAGTAAGCCTACTTCATGAAAAGAAGTGTATAAAAGCAGCTATGGTACACATATTGAACAAAAGTATAGTTTTATTTTATTTAGGCCTGTTTATTTAATTACTGCCCAAAGAATTGTCACATTCAGATCTTCACACCTTCTATCTTTTTTCCTGCTGTGCCTCTTTCTGCAATCATTTCAAGCACAAAATTAAAAATTTAGAGAAATTAAACATGATTTTTACTTGTTAAATAATGGCCAACTATCTATTATTTTTGAGGGGAACAAATGTTAGTAAATCATGTTGTGTGATTCATTTAAATACTTTCCTCTCATAGGTTTTGACTCCTTCAAAGGCATATTCAATTAGGTCAAGTATAAAAACGTAGCTGTCCACATCTTTTCAATGCTATTCTTCGCTGCGTGTGTTTAGTAATACTGACAACCACAGGCATTTATTTTGTTTTGCTAGTATTGAATATGCTTTAAAATGAAAGGGTCCAAACAGTTGATACAGTAAGATTCGCTATTTTGCTACATTTGACAGTGAAAAACAGAAATAAATGCATCCTGTACTATACCAAACCATAGCGCTTAATGGAAACGAGTCATTAATGAAGAACCAGTTTTAGCCAAAAAATCTGTTAAAAAATGTTTTACGAAGAAAAAAGTGGCATGCATCCTGGATGTTCTGAGGGTGAGCAAACCGGCAGCAAATTTACATTTTTGTATGAACTATCCCTTTAGAGATGGTGTCAGGTTTTGCTTAAATTTAGGCCCACGTTTGGATGATAATTCGGAATCAATTTTTTTTTTAAACAACACAATAATTCAGTGTAGCTTTTCTTTATTTTTCTTTGCTTATACTTTTCACAGATATTTGTGAAAGTCATTTCTATACTTGTATCCAGTTTGTAGGCAGGTCTGAATCAGTGTTTTCTGGTAGATAGAACATTAGATTGTTAAATCTCTTCTATGGGACACTATATGAGCTATATAACTTTGCAGATCTTATGCGTGCACAGATAAAAACACCCTAAATAAACGCATAAGAAAGCATTATATGACCTTTTAGGGATGATTTATACACAGTTTCATTTGTTTTTCTCTGTATGTTCTTTCATTGAGTTCTGTGTGTTTAATAATGACACATAATGTATAAGCTTAATTTACTTAGACATTGAACTGAAATATGTGTGGCATGATTGCAGTGTTTGTTTGTGTTCGGATAGTGAGTAAGATACAGGTGTTTGTGCAAAACTGGCACAACTGTGAATTTGCCCTGAGTGTGTTTTTGTATATCCAGTTGCTCCCAATAAATTGTACTGTCTCTATCTCTCGCGCTGTTTCTGTCAGTGTTTAATGATGGGTGATAAGTTGCTCTTTGCAGAGCAGTTGAAATATTTAAGCGAGTTGATAACTGACTGAGAGAGTGATTAGTGATACACATTGCACAGCAATTCCCTTTGAAATTCACCATGAAAGACACTTGTCTTTTATCTTCTCCGTTATATTATAGAAGCACTAAATGAATTCAATCCACTTGTTTTAAGTTTTGTAAAAAAATAATAGGCCTGTTCTAACACTGGGTTGTTTTGCGTGTACTGTTAAGTTGTGAGTCGGTCTCTGTTTTAGTCATTTATAATGTATTTTCAACACAATACTTCTGAATCTGACAGGATGACCCGCATTAAAGTACTTGCATAATTGCAGATATGTGCATCATTTCACACCAGCTGAATTCTATATTAATGCACCAAGTGTGTTGTGTTGCTTGGAAACCATAAACTGCCTACAGTTAGTCTAATGAACTAAATTAGTTGGCAGAATTGTTTATTTCCACAAAGTAATATACTACACTAAACATCCTCTTTGCATGAAAAACAACACTTTCCTGCAAGCTGAGATTTTGCTGTCGACAGTTACATTTAATAAAGCTATGTTATTTACAAAGTCACCATTAAATGAAATATTACTTTTACTTTTATTTTTTTTGTAGAATTGTGAAGATAATGTCAAAATATGTGTGAAATATAATTCCATAGTCATTTAGCATGACAAATATAATTATGGAAAAATAAAACAGCATTCCTACTCTGACCTGTATGCATGTATAAAAATATTTAAAATAATATGTGATCATATACATTTTTATTAGTACTTTGCAATATTACAAAAATTTCATATCACGAAATAAGTCAGCATGCTGAAAACAACAATACAATATTTCTTTCTGTAAAGTCAATCAATTATTTGAATTCAATTAATATATTGCTTAAATTAATGTATTAATTCTGTGATTCATTTATATATAGTGACCACATGGAAAAGACTATTTCATTTTTACATTTTAAACATACTCAGAAATGTACTCATTCAAACTCATTCTCACTTTATTAAAAGTAAAACAAATATTACGGATACAAAAGAGAAAAAAAACAGGTCCAACATGAAATATTTCTGAATAAAATGCAAAATGTAAACAATGTACATTCAAGCTTGCAGGGATTGCGGTCATCCACATGATGAAAAATAATTACCGTAAACAATGTATTTTGCAACACCACAAAAAAACTATTTTTATTACATAAATGATTAAAAACCTCTCGCTGACAAATGGGTAAACTTTTGTGATTTAAAAAAAAATAATAATAAAGCTTTCAAATTAAAACTACTATAATTTGCCTTCTGGGGCTGCACAGTGATCCATAAATGATCAGTTTTTACCATATTTTTACCATATTACCACTTTACTTTTAAAAAAGTGAGTAAACCTGTTGCCTTAAAAGTGACAAGTTTACGGAACTTAAAAAATATAATTAATCACATTGTAACTTAGAAGGTTAATATATTTACTCCTTTTTTTAAGTAAAGTCAACTAATTACTTTTAAAGCAGTGGGTTTGCTCTACTTGCTCTACCTTTTTTATTGTTACGACTTTATTTATTTATTACATTTTTTTAGACAGTACACTCCAAAAAATATTTTTGCTGCTTGTTGAAACTACTTATTTAAAATGAGCTGAATCAACTCAAGTTGAGCTTTTTTTGGGGGACAACTTAAATGTTTTATGTTCAATTAACTTATATATTTTTTTAAAAACAATTAAGTTAACTTAGGCCCAATCCCAATTCTACCCCTTAGCCCTTCCTCTTTCCCCTTGTCTCAATTCTCTTTATCTTGAAGGCGTAGGGCTAAGGGGAAGGGCTAGATAGCTCTTGAAACTGAGATTTTTCAGGACCACACTCGAAACCAAGGGGTACGAAAATTTCCCAGAATGCACCATCTACAACGCCAGCATGGCTGCACACGGAATAATAATAATAATAATTCCTTACATTTATATAGCACCTTTTTAGACACTCAAAGCGCTTTACACAATAGGGGGAATCTCCTCATCCACCACCAGTGTGCAGCATCCACCTGGATGACACGACGGCAGCCATATTGTGCCAGACCGCAGAGCACACACCAGCTGATTGGTGGAGAGGAGACAAAGTGATGAAGCCAATTATGATATGGGGATGGTTAGCAGGCCATGATGGACAGAGGCCAATGGGCAAATTTGGCCAGGATGCCGGGGTTAAACCCCTACTCTTTTTCGAAGAACATCCTGGGATTTTTAATGACCACAGAGAGTCAGGACCTCGGTTTAACGTCTCATCCGAAAGACGACACTCACTAAGCAGTATAGAATCATCAATATACTGGGGCATTAGGACCCACACAGACTGCAGGTTGAGCGACCCCTGCTGGCCTCACTAACACCACTTCCGGCAGCAACCTAGCTTTCCCATGTGGTCTTCCCATCCAGGTACTGACTGTGTGCAGCCCTGCTTAGCTTCAGTGGGCGACCATGTGAGAGTTGCAGAGCTAGCTGCCGGCGACGGAAGTCAGGAGACGCACAAATGAGTATTTTTTGTCATTATTATGAATTTTTACAACAAACAAGCATATGTTTTAATATGTTCATAACGGCGTTTGTGTTTTACCGACATGCTGTTTAAAATAAAACAATAAAAAAACGATACATTTTGCTATCTATAATCCTTAAAAATAATTCCGGTATAGCAGTCCCTCAACATACTTTCACATCTGACACTCGATTACACTCAAATACCCCATCAGAAAAGGCTGATGACCGGGAATTACATTTTTACAGTGTCTGGTATTATGTTAATGTTGTTTTCATGTGTTTAGATGAATATGGCCACGGTGTAAATGCACAGTACAGTTACGAGCTTATTGCCACATTATATCGTTATGATAACATGATATCGTTGCCTTCAGTGATTTCCTGAAGATAAATACCAAAAAATAATGCAACTGAAATAACTACAGCAGTTGCGATCATCAATCTCATATGAAGTAAGAGATTGCGGTGACATATGCTGACGTGTGCAGGTGCTGTAGTGGTGTCCCATTTCTTAGGGCTACATTTTGAAGCTCTTCAGGGGGTGAAGGGGTAGAGGTACAAAAATAGAATTGGGATTGGGCCTTAAATCAATTTGTGTTAGGACTACTAAGAACTATAATTACTAATAACTCACTGACTATTGTGTCTTCGTGCTTTGGCCAATCCAGTTTGAATCGAATCTAACAGCTTTCCTCACAATACAGTCATAGAACAGCACTCTGGATGTATTTCAGGGCCAGTTCCACCGGAGCAGCCCTGGGTTAAGTGCACAACGGTGTTGACTCACAGCCATTAAACCAGCGAGCTCTGGCTAGCAGCCCTGAACCTCAGCCACCACACCACACACTGCTCTTAAAGTAGATTTTATTATGATAAAGTCCTTAAGGAAATGCTGAATTTGTAATACTTAGCACTAATGGGCACATGAGTCCGAGAAAACTTCCCCTTTGCGTCTGCAAACTCCATTTACCTGTAATCAAGCATTCACATCGGACATTACAGGCCATTTTCCTTTAGTTAGTGGCTCTTGAGAGAAAAAGAGACTGGGGGAAAAAGTAGATGAGGATCAGGCATTGGGAATTACTGTATAAGGAGAAGGAGAGGGTAAAGTGTTCATTGAGAAGACTTTTCCCATGTCCTCACAATGACGTATTGAGGTGACAAATCAAATCCCCCTGTAATCCCCCTCTAACGCGGCGCAAGTTTTGAATGAACATAAAGATCTCTGTCCTCTTGTGATGAATGCATCTGTATGCAAGGATAGATGTGTCATCAAAGTTGGATAAAAAGCTTCAGAGTTTTTAAATTGGTTCACAAACGCTCTTTGTCAGATTTGGGCCTGATTTAAAAGTATTTGGATACCTTTTGGGCACGATTTAAGAATTAGTTATTGTTGTTGTTTTGCACATTTTAAATTGTTTAGAATTCATTGCAATGGATAGCCGTCAAATACCACATCAATTGGCATCTACAAAGATAATATAGAGATTTGCTTCAGAGTTTACTGATTTGTTTGTTTTCATATTACTTATTTTCCATCAAGTTTTACTTGTTAATTTTAATGTCACCTATATTGAGTTATTAGTTTTAATTTAAATTGTATTTTATTAATTATATTTTGGATAATTTATTTTATGTATTTAAGTGATACTTATTTTATCGTGTTTTATTATTATTATTATTATTATTATTATTATTATTATTATTATTATTATT
>CAIGQV010017835.1:20099302-20110140 GCA_903798115.1 Danio jaintianensis
TATATATATTTTTTTTTTTTATTTTTATTTTTTTTTTTTATATATTTCCCAAATGATGTTTAACAGAGCAAGGAAGTTTTCACAGTATGTCTGATAATATTTTTTTTCTGGAGAAAGTCTTATTTGTCTTATTTCGGCTAGAATAAAAGCAGTTTTAAGTTTTTTAAAAACCATTTTCAGGTCAATATTATTAGCCCCTTTAAGCTATATTTTTTTTCGATAGGTCTACAGAACAAACCATTGTTATACAATAACTTGCCTAATTACCCTATAATAATTTATTTACCCTAAAATAAATTTTATTTATTTTATTTGATTTTTTTGTTCAAATGTTTCCCAAGTGCTGTTTAATGGAGAAAAAAAAGATTTAAACACATTTTTAAACATAATAGTTTTAATATCTAATTATTGATAATGAATTTATTTTGCCATGATGACAGGACATATTTTATAAGTTCATTTGCAAGATACTAGTATTCAGCTTAAAGTGCAGTTTAAAGGTTTAAGAAGTACAGTATAGCAGGTTAACTAGTCAAGTTAGGTTAATTAGGCAAGTCATTGGACAACAGTGGTTTGTTCTGTAGCCAAATGTCCTTGCTCTGTTCAACAGCACTTGTGAAAATATTTGAAAAATTATTCAAATTTCACAGAAGGGCTAATAATTTTGACTTCAACTGAGACAATAAAGTATTTAGAAGTTACAGTCCAGTTTAGAATATTAAGAAATGACCTAATAAAAAGGCAAAATGAATGCCCTCCAGCTAATCTCATTCAGTTTCTCATTTGTGTAATGCTTTTCTTTTAATGCAATGCAGTATATCTTCTTCTCCATCAGTGTTTTTCAATATCCTGTCAGGAGTGGCCAATTCAACTCAAATTCTAAGTCGTGAATTGCAGCCAGTTGTAAAATTCAGGATGTTGTCCACACACGCACACACACACTCACACACACGCAGAGCCACAGAAACCCAGAGAGAGCTCTGACAAGCAGAGAATGAAGATTAAAACCACTGCAGGACACAAATTCTGCTGTGGGATTGTGTGTATGTGTGCGTTATGAGGCTGCTCCGAAGCTTATGTGTGTCTGCCTTCGACCGGTGGAAGAAAAATTGTGGTCACGAACTCTCCGCTCTCCATTTTCCAGTTGTGAACTGTTATTTCTTACAGAGTAAGCACTAACTTGCCTAATCCGCCCATATCTCTGCGGCACCAATCCCACCATTCAGTTCAATATGCAGCCAAGCCCCTCCCTCGCATGAATGAACAATAGGGGCCCGAGCTGGGAGTTTGAGGACCCATGGTGGCTTTAAACAAAAGTCATCCAGCGTCATAAGCAGACAGTGAAGAATGGCAGTGCTGTAATCTCTCTGCTGGGGTGCGGGATGGAATGGAACGGGGACGGGACGCGACAGGACGGGGGCCAGCAGTAGTCAGCAGGCCGGAGGAAACGCGACTGCGGTATGCAGCTCAGGCTCAGCTGTGATCATTGTGTGTGAGCGTGTGTTTGTCAAGCTCAGGTGTGGGCTATTACAGATATGTGTGTTGCGCTGAGTGAATGTGGCAGAGGCACCTGCTCTGTTTGAATGTTCCGTCTGTTTGATCTTACAGGCCTGAAGCCCCCCCCCACACACACACACACACACACACACACACACATGCACAGCTCTCCTGGGGCTCTCGCTGTGTGGGTGAATCACAACAAAACATGCCCCGTTTCACATAAAATCAAGAGAAAAGGGGAAGAAAAGAAATTATATTTTGCTGAAAGAAAATTAATCCTTTTAATTTTTCTTGGATTTACAGTACTTTTATTCGTGCAAGTTTAGGTAATGTTTAATTCTTGGTGCTGTAATACTTTTTATATTCAATTTCTTTACAAGAGTTGGCCTTAAAGTGACAGTTCACCAAAAATGAAAGATCATCCAGAACATTCGATGATCATTCATCTTGTGTTGCTCAGACATATAAGGCTTCCAAAGAAATGTTGGGTAGGACATTAAATTAAAGGTGAAATTCCAATGTAGAAAAAACTGAATTGTATTTTATAGTAAAATGTACTCCAATAATTTTGAATATTTAATTTTGAATAAATAATTTTCAGCTTTGCGTGAACAAATACTTTATTGTTGATCCTCAGTACATGATCTGTGACTTAATGTTTAGCGCACACACACACACACACACATTAAAAAATACTATGAAATACTTGCCCATATGAAAAAAAAACTATATCATTTTGTAGTAAATACAAATTGAAAGGTTTAGCATGCACATGTTTGTTTTTGTGAATTGTGGGGACATTACATAGGCTTCCATTGTTTTTATACTGTACATCTATTGTACTAATACAACTGTATTATCTATTGCCCTAACCCCACCCTACCCCTAAACCCAACCCTCACAGGAAACTTTATATGCGATATGTCGCAAAAACACGTACAAAACACACACACATTCATACTTGCCCATATGAAAAATTACTATATAAAATTGTCGTAAATACGATAGTGTTTTTGTTCTATGCTATAGTTAAGTACTTGGATTCATCTTTTGTGATAATCTGCATTTAGAATCTGCTGTAGCATTCATTACCAAAAAGTTGCAAATACTATATGCTGTACAGTATAATGCTTGTTACTATGGTTCAAAAACACCGTAGTATTTACTAAATGACTATAGTATTCTTAATGTGGGGATTAATTATTCATTTGTAATTACCAATTAATTACCAAAAAAGTGGACCAATTAGGAAGCGTATGTGTATTTTGAATTCATTTTCTTTAAGATATTTCTTTCCTCTTATTCTATTTATTAAAAGCACATGCAACAGCTGACAATTCAAATATCATATGTGTATTTCCTCACTTTTATATGGAAAGATACTTTGTATTACACTAATGAGAATTGGATTGAAATGTTTAACCTTGGGGTGGCAAGGTGGCTCAGTGGTTAGCACAGTCGTCTCACAGCAAGAAGGTCGCTGGTTCGAGTCAAGGCTGGGCCAGTTGGCATTTCTGTGTAGAGTTTGCATGTTCTCCCCATGTTCGCGTGGGTTTCCCCCACAGTCCAAGGACATGCAGTATAGGTGAATTGGGTAAACAAAATTGTCCATAGTGTATGAGTGAATGTGAGAGTGTATGGGTGTTTCCCAGTACTGGGTTGCAGCTGGAAGGGTATCCGCTGCGTAAAACATAATCCGGAATAGTTGGCGATTTATTCTGCTGTGGCGACCCCTGATAAATAAGGGACTAAGCCGAAGGAAAATGAATGAATGAATGAATGAATGTTTAACCTTCATCAAAATAGGGCCCCGGTGCAAAAAATGACACTACAATCTACACAATTTTCTTTATACCAAATATAATTCCTTATTTTTGACTTCAAGGTTGACTCATATCCTCACATCCATTGTGCATGTGACTGACTCATTGGATTGCATTTTTTTTAAACCTCATAGGTATCCCTAACACTGGAGTAAATCCGATTTTAGATCACATTTCAGAATCAGCAAGAATAATTCATTCGACTTGGGTCCTTTTTTTTAATAAACTGGAGTTTCCCTTCCGCTCGGTGAATTGGTCTGGTTGACCTGGGGTTGATTTTTTTATGAATCTTACCGGTGCCCATTAGGCTTCTGCGGCATGTGTGAAAGCCCCCAGTAGTTTTGATAGAGGCGCGTTTCTGTGTGATCACCGAACAGCCCCAAATCTTCCCCTCTAATGCTCTCTCTCTCTCTTTTCTCTCCTCTAGACACAAATAAATAAGTGATATTTTCATTAATCCTTGCCTTCCTTCAAAATAATATGGTGGCTACTTCATAAAACATTGATGCCAATCTTTCATTATTCATTTTGGGGGTCCTGTTCTTTCATTCCTGAGAGGAAATGAGAAATAGGGAGGGAGGCGGGGGGTGTAGAGACACAGAGTGACAGACTGGAGGGAAGAGGAGGATAACATGGTGGATGACAAGGCCAGGCAGAGTGGCGTTTTTGCATTATGTTTTATCTCCGTTCTGGCTGAATGCCATTTCCTGCTGGTGTTGGAGCTTATAGCACAGGCAGGGCTGAGTAGTGAAGTGTGGAGAGAGAACACGTATCCCAAACATATTTTCAGATTAGCCAGAGCTCCGATTGCGCTCGTCCTCGGAGATCAGGTGACTCGAGACTTTGAGACGCAAACGGAACATATTACCTGCTGTGCCATAATAAATATGAATGCCAATAAACTCCTAGTCCACTGTATATGGGTAGATTATGTACATTATAACAAGTAACTTTTAATTAATTACGTTGTTACCTGTTGCTTATGATTCATGTGTTTTCATTTATTTAAAGGGATCGTTCACCCGAAATTGAAAATTCTGTCGTCATTTACATTATTTACTTGCCACAAACTGTTTAAGTTTCTTTCTTGTTGAACAAAATTTTTGAAAAATGCTGAAACTGCACTTAAAACAATATTTTTGCTGCTTGTTCAAACTACGTATTTAAAATGAACTGAATCAACACAATTCTTGTGTTTTTGGGATACAACCTAATTGTTTTATGTTCAATCCACTTAAATTTGCAAAAACAATTTAGTTAACTTAATCAATTTGTGTTGGGACAACATAAAGGAATTATGTGAAACCCAGCATTTTTTATAGGGTGTTAAACAGTTCCACAGTAACACATTACTGTATTCTAATTACATTTTTGAGGAACGCAGTAATGTAGCGAAATACATTTTAAATTTGTGTAATTTGATTAGTTACTAAAGTCAGTGTAATTGCACTACTTACGTTACAATTATAGTTTTTTGAAGAAAAAATACTTCTTTTAAATCACGTTTTCCGCTGCAACGTCAGTTAATAAGCATGTGCTTTTAAATTGCTGGAGAACGCAAGCTGAAATGGCTGCTGTCGAGAGTGGTTGCTTCCTCAAGTGGAAATACAGACATCACTTTGATTTCATTGAGCGTAAAAACAAAAATATTGCTGTGAAATTCAGTCTATGTCCAGTCTCTAAAGAACTTTTGACTGCTTTTAACTCAACTAGCAACTTGTTCAAGCACCTGAACAGAAAGCATTCTACGACAATACCAAGGAGGACACTGGCGCCCAAAAACGCAGCTGTCCTACTCAGCCTAAACAGGCTAAATTGGATTTTTGTGATCGGGAGTGAAGGTATCTTCTGAATGTGAAGAGAAGTGTAGCTGCTTGGGGCAGTTCACATATCTCATCTTTTGTGCGCTCTCACATATTGGGCACTTGCATTTTTCAGGCGCACCAGTTGAAAACCGTGAGTCACGTGACAAGAACTGACCGATCAGCTTCATACTTTGTAAGGAATATACACATTTCGGTAGACTAATTACCTCAGACAAACACAGAACACCCAAACACTGCAGTGCTTTTTCATACTATGGATGTCAGTGGTTTCAGGTATCCAGTTTTCTTCATGTCTTCTTTTGTGTAAAAAAAAAAAGACAAACAGGTTTGGAACAAGTGAATGATGAGAGAATTTTAAGTTTTGTGTGAACTCAAGTCTTTTGAATATGTCAAGCTGCTGTAATCAACCCATTGTAATGTTTTTCAGTGAATGTTAAATTACTGAAAGAGCTGCAGTTTATTTTGTATTTTTAGAAGTATATTTGATATGTTTTAGAAGTAACTTCAAAGTAAAATAATTAGTAATCTGATTACTTTTTACATGAGGTAATTAGTATTGTAATCAGATTACAATTTTCGAGTAGTAACTTGTAGTCGATTACTTTTTAAAAGTAACTTACCCAACACTGGTGTTAAACATTGACTGCAATATGTTTTTACTACTATGGAAGTCAATGATTACAGGTTTCTAACATTTAAAAAAAAAAACTTCAATAGTTCAACTGAAAAAAAAATAGATAACTCATAGTAATAAAGAAACTTAGAAAGGTTTGAAATCACTTTAGGGTGAGTAAATTATATATTTTTTTGGGGGGGTGAACTATCCCTTTAAGTGTTCCACTTGCATTATGGGACCTTAATCTCTGTTCTGGCAAATCATAATCATAACTTAATAATTTTTTAGTTTAAACAATTTTAGTACTTTGAAATGATATATTGTGTTGATTGGTCATGAAAATAATGTAATTTAGTAATGAGCTTCTGGTACTTTTTTTCTGATGTTGTGCGGTTTCATTTTTTCCTTTTTTTTCTTATTCAATAAGTCGTTTCAGTCTAATAAAATTGTCAAAAAAAGTCAATTTGTTGAAGTGTATAGTGTATTATTTTCAACAATAACTCCCATAATGCTATTCAAGAGAATTAATAAATTTCTGGGAATTGCAAATAAGGGCAACTGCGTTTTTATGTTTATTTTTTTATAGTGTAGTCTATTAATGATTACAGATTACACAATTGAAGACATTGTAGTTAGTAACATAATTTTCTAGATTACTGATTTTAGGTGCAGTACATTAACAAAGTTTTGATTGCTTTTAGATTACTTTTGACTTTCACAATTTATTTATAACACCCACTTTAAACCTCATGGTAATTAATGACGTATTTGAGATCAAGAATTATTGACTGGCATAAATGTTTGGGAATCCCTGCATTAAAAAGACCTTCAAGTTCGAAAAGTTTTGTCCTCCAAAATCAATAATTTATGAAAAGACATACTTTAAAGCGTTAAATCAGCAAACTTTTGTAGCTTTGTAATCATGTAATCATGTCATCCACAAAAAAGTTTCATATTGTCAGATTATGAGCATTTCAAGCTTAATATTTACTTACTATTAAGCACTTAATTTTTGGATTACTTGTATTCAATTTCTACCCAGCACTATACGATTTATACGGAGGCATCTTGGAATACGGCACTTTAATGATATTGATACATGCGTCCTATATCCCGTTTGCATCTAATTTGTGGTTAGCCTAATGGATGCATGTATGGAGTACATAAAAGGTCAGTTTCTCCCCTTTCCCATGGCCCTTTGCCTTCATTAAAGCGCACCATGAAAGCCTTCACTATTGATTTGTGAGTTTCTCAAGGATGCACTTTGAACTCTCCACCATTATAGAAAGATAATGGTTGTTTGCATGTAGTTTAGACCATCTACCTGTGATTTGCGAGCCCTGTGGAAACCATTTGGACTGGCGAGTGGCAGAGAACCAACTGGAATGAGAATAGGTGCATGCGATTTTGATAATGAGCACCTAATTTCATAATGATGCTAAATGACAAGGAAGCCAAGCCATCCGTCAATCTGTTCAATGGGAAGAATGGACGAATAGGTCCTGTAAAAATGAAGGATATTAGAACTATGGAGTCTATGTTATCAATCCGAACCAGAGCCTAGAGCTATTGCTGGAGATGAAGGGCCTTATATGCTTAATTAGACTGCGGTTTGAGGGACAACAGGTCAGAAATGATTTATACCAAACTATTTGAGTTCTTCCTCTCTGCGTTAGCAAGAAATGTTTACGGTATCGGCCTGCGAGGTGACACAAATATTTTTGCAAAATTTTCTGTAATAATAGTAAAGGTTAATTACACTTTTCCCCCCCTCCTGTGTAATTACTTTAAGTACAGTTTCACAGCAGAAAGGAAAAAGCTTATTAGCACAGGCTAATTAGCACAATTTCATGGAATCGCACATATCATAAACAAAAGATGTAACTGCAGCGTAAGCAGATGTGTACAAAATTATTGAAGGCAAAATTATTAGCAATCCTGTGAAATTGTAATTCTTTTTCGAACATTTTCCAAGTTTTTTCACATTATTTCCTAATATATATTTGTTACTAACTAATATAATCTTTTTTTTCTCTCTCTCTCTTCTGGAGAAAGTTTAATTTATTTTAGTTTGGCTGGAAAAAAAGCAGTTTTTTTATTTATCATGTATAAGGCCAATATCATTAGCCCCCTTTAGATTTTTTCCCATTGGCTACAGAACAAACCACTGTTGTACAACAACTTGCCTAATTAACCTAATGTTTAACCTAATTAACCTAGTTAAGCCATTAAAATGCACTTTAAGCTGAATACTAGTATCTGTCATCATGGCAGAGACAAAAAAGATATTTATTGTAATTTCATGAATGCGAATGAGATTTTATGCATGCTTATGACAACTGTTATTATGTGTCATTTGCTCAGTTATATCATTGTTAATTATGGCAACTTGACATAAACACATACATCACGACCAGTCTTCATCTTTGTCATGACAACTTGACATTGCCAAGACAACATAACTTGTCATAAATCTGTCATAAACATGATTGTCATGAGGCCATTATAATTGTGTCATAAATATTTTTAGGATCGCTTTTTCAGTGAAACAAACTGTATTTGTCATTAAAATGTCTCAAAGTGTAATTACTCTGTCAAATGATTTTTAAGAGCGACATTAATATTTAATGACATTTTAATGACAAATTTAGCTTGTACCACTGTAGTTGAGGTAAAAAAAATTAAAATAAATAACAATGTTATAAAATTCATGACAATCATGTTTATGACAGATTTATAAAAAATTGTTTGGTCTTGGTTGTCCTGACAAAGACAAAAACAGGTTGTGATTTATGTGTTTGTCAAGTTGTCATAACAAACAATGCCATCTTTTCCTTTAAAATGTCATAAGTGAATGACACTTAATAATAGTTGTTATAAGCAAAACATATCATTTACATTCATAACATGAGTCATGTCATGATTATAGAGGTTTAATGACAGTCTTACGAACACCTCTTCAAAAAAAGTGTTACCTAAAACGGTTGTTTAAAAATGTGTTAAAGAACACATTGGAAATAAGACTACAAATATCAAATGAAGGGCTAATAATTTTGACTTCAACTGTATGTAAAACATGGTATGTACACCATGTTCATCCCTACAGCAAACTAATGCTATTGACGTTATAAGTGGTTTCGATCGCCACCGCATCGGCTTAATCAATCGCACAGACTCTTAGCAGATGCTTGGCTGTACTTCGCATCTTGGAGCAAGAGAGAAGGCGAGGTTACACTCAGTCGAACCCGTTCAGCCCGTGTGCACGTACGTACCTGCCCGGCGTGTGGCGAGCCATTCTGAATTTGCATGCAGAGGTGCTATATGTGTAAATGGCTTTGTAGAGCTCCATTGCACTGAGTGATTTACCTTTACTGCATAATGCTGCAGTTCCAGCTTCTCCTTCCCCATTTGGAGCCAAACTTCCCTCTCTCTTTCTCTCTTTTTCTCTCTCTCCTCAGTAAGTAGTAATCTGTCACTCGTCTAATACAAGAACGAGAGACAAAGCAGGAAATTCGCCATTTTAATCTCTCAAGCAAAAATGAAAGCCTGTGCGACGTCCTCCGGTGAGCTCATAGAGGAAGAATTACAATCGGCTTTGCTAATCTACTTTACTAATCGCTTTCCATCAGTTAACGGTTTGAATTGATCACCCTCAGTAGGAGGTTTTTACCATTTTCTGCCACAGTTTGAATAGGCGATTGGCTTTGTTAAAGTACAAATGAAATCAAAATCAACCATATTGATTTAGTTCACATTGCTAGTTTTGTGGTGAACAATTCATCTGTGCATGTCATTAAGAAAAACTAAATAGTTTGACACTTGTAATCTAAAATTTAAATCTGAAAATGCACTTCCTGATTGTTTTCAGTTAAATTCTCAGATTATAGCTGCGTCCGAATTCGCATACTTCTATACTATATAGTACGCTAAAAACAGTATGTGAACCGAGTAGTATGTCCGAATTCATATAATTCGAAAATCAGTATGCAAGAAGTACCCGGATGACCTACTACTTCTGGCGAGATTCTGAAGTGCGCATCGGATGGACGCTACGCTAACCCATGATGCACTGCAAGAGAATTCATAAATGGGAGTGAAGCGACACAACTGACGCGGGTAGGTCACGTGATCATGACAAAATGGCGGATGTAGTAGTCCGAGTTCCATTCATACTGCTCATATTCATACTGAGAACATACTTTTCTAACGATCGAGTAGTAATCGAGGGCGATTTCGGACGCACTCTCAGTCTGTCTGAGGTATTGGGCGTGGCTAACATACTTAACCACGCCCCTCCAACCTTCAGTTTTGACAACTGTTTGATTGTCTGTCTGTAATAACTCTCCCGAAACCCTTTGATCTCTGATCGTTTTGAATGAAATGCCTACTTTACTACATCCAATCAGTTCACAGTAGAAAAAAACAAGCCACACCCACTGTTTTCTCATTTAACATACCGTTTCTAGGAACTGCATCACAATACTATATGTAAAAAAAACAGTTGGAGCTTCCGGTTTTAGCAGACTTTAATGGTTGGTTTGACTTTTACCGAGTGAGTCTCATAAATGAAGAAACGTTGAGTGTGTGTTAATTGTCGAGTGGCCTGTGCAGGCGGTGTGTTTGGTCAGTACACAGCTGCTCCTGCTTTCACACATGTGTCCACATGCTGACACACGTCAATCAAACACACTTGCTGAGGTGCCGTCAGACATCTGAGACTCTTTAGTTCCTTGTTTGACTTGTTTTGTACCTCATGTTGTTCTCTCCTCCTGAGAACTAATCAGCTGTACTATCTGTGCATTAGTGTTTGAGGGGGTCTCAGGACTGACAACTGTCCAAAAAGATTTCTTCATTGTAAACTACAATATGATCAATGATAACATGTTTATATATTCATTTAAGTTATTAAAATAAGCTAGTCTTGTTTCAACTTAACTTTTAAAGTCATTCTGGTTATTTTAATGTCATTTCAGTTAAAATTACTTGTACGATTAATTTCATTCAAGTTTAGGGCAACCTCTTTATTTTCATTCATTCATTCATTCATTCATTCATTCATTCATTCATTCATTC
>CAIGQV010017835.1:20110150-20146032 GCA_903798115.1 Danio jaintianensis
TTCATTCATTCATTCATTCATTCATTCATTCATTCATTCATTCATTCAGCTTAGAACACATTTTTAAACAAAGTAATTATAGTAACTGATTTGTAATAACAGGCGGCATGGTGGCGCAGTGGGTAGCACTGTTGCCTCACAGCAAGAAGGTCGCTGGTTCGAGCCTCGGCTGGGTCAGTTGGCGTTTCTGTGTGGAGTTTGCATGTTGCTCAGGGTGCTCCGTTTTCCCCCACAAGTCCAAATACATGCGGTATAGGTGAATTGGGTAAGCTAAATTGTCCATAGTGTATGTATGTGAATGGGAGTGTATGGGTGTTTCCCAGTTATGGGTTGCAGCTGGAGGGGCATCTGCTGTGTAAAATATATGCTGGAAAAGTTGGCGGTTCATTCTGGAGGGGCATCCGCTGTGTAAAACATATGCTGGATAAGTTGGCGGTTCATTCCGCTGTGGCGACCTACAGCAAAGGGACTAAGCCGAAAAGAGAGTGAATGAATGAATTTTTAATAACTAATAACTTTTGTCATTGCCTTGGTAATAGTACATAACATTTTAGTAGTTATTTTGCAAGATCCTCATATTTAGCTTGAAATGCAATTCAAAGGCTTAACTGGGTTAATTAGGTTAACTAGGCAAGTTCAGTTATTTAGGCAAGTCATTGGACAGTGGTTTGTTCTGTAGAAAGTCTGGGGAAAAAATATTAACAGGTTAATGATATTGACCATAAAACTTATATAAAAAATTTAAAAAATGCTTTAATTCCAGCTAAGCTAAAATAAATGACTTTCTCCAGAAGAAGAAAAAAATATAATAATATTGGAAATACTGTGAAAATGACCTTGCTCTGTTAAGCATCAAATTTGAAAAAGAATTTCAAAGGAGTGCTAATAATTTTATGTCCAAAGCAGATATCAGTGTTTAAAATAATAGTAAATTTCCCTCATATTAACTTAGAATGTTAGACAAGAATTTGTGCAACCAACATAACCAAAGAGTTTTGCTTTACATCTCACCACTATCTATCTCGCTGACCATTTGAAACTACCATTTTTCTCAAAATATAAATGACCTCGCTTCTGATTGGCTAGCCTCTTAGTGTCATTGTTAATCAAGTAGCTGTATCCTTTTAATATGCAAATGTGAGCATTAAAATCAAAATGCCCTTGTTGTGATGTCATAACCATTGTCGGTTTTTACATATTTGCACATATCTAAGAATGGTTTAAATGTAGAGTGTCTGCTCAATACTTCTGTATTTCCCTGTTTACCATGATGTTTTGTAATGAATGGTAAGCTGCGGGCTTGAGTAAAATTCTGGTGTCCACACAGGCCAGTTGGCTGGCGTATTGGTCTCTGGTTGTAATTGAGATGCTTCAGAGGTCCCAGTGTGGCATGTGGCACAGAGGAACAGGCTAAGAGCACAGAGGGAGAGAAGTATCTGTCTGTCCCAGAAAAAGAAGGCTTTGGTCAAGTCAGTAAATACCATGACCAATATACCCACAAACATACACACAGTCTCCCCTCTGCCCCACACATACACACTCCCTCTACGAGCCTGTGGCGGGGAAGTTAATTGGCAGCATCTGCTGTCTAGGAGGCACCGTACCCTCCCAAACCCCCATTCGCCCCCCTGGGCATCTGGAGACACCAGTCTGGCTGCGGGCACTAAAAGTGATGGGGTAGAGAGAGAGAGAGAGAGAGAGAGAGAGAGAGAGAGAGAGAGATGCAGAGAGCAAACTTGCAGCTGGCACTCTTGCCAGCGGGGATGTGGTCAGACAGGCTGGCAAGCTGTGCCAGGCAGGGACGCCCCCAAGGGACAGATGGTTTACAGATCTGGACAGGATGCAGAAAGAGAGAGAGAAAGATGAGATCCTGACAAATGCAAAAAATGACTTGCTTTAAAGATTTAAACGGAGCACTTAGAAATTGGCAGCGTAATTAATTTTGCACAAATAGGCCAAGCCGTCTAAATTCTCATCTTTCGATAGTTCCAGGCTTTAGACTTTCGGGAGTAATAGAAGCATTACTGAGATAAATGACTCAGATATGGATTTGTGTGCAGCAAAAGAATCGATTAATATGCAGTGGAATTGTTTAGTGTTGGACAGTGAAAGTTGCATGACATCAGACTCGGTGTAACTTGAAATCGAAAGTGGTCATCATGTTTGATGTAAACGAAATAAAATCAGCGGTGACGTTAGGGGGGAGCAGGGGAGGTGTATTCAATATATATACAGTGCCTATAGAAAAATCATCATACCCTGTGAAAATCTACAGCTTTACTCACATTACACCCTGCTTTCAAAAGACCTTTGGGATAAAGTTGTAGAAAGGCACAGGTTAGGAGAAGGCTACAAAAACTTTTTGGGCTGTATGACAAATTATTTCAAAGGAGTATGATGATTTTCTATAGGCACTGTATATTACAATAGTATAGTCTTATGATGTCAGATTTTACCATATAGGAATACAACTGCATGTCAATTTTTGGTGCTCAAATAAGTGCTCAATACTCTCTACGTACCTTAGTCCAATTCACTATGATAAGTTAGCTTTATTAAATGATTTATAATTTGAGCTGATGGGTCTGAATTCACTTGAAATGTCAGTTTTTGCTTACTTATCTTACATTACGTCTTGGTAACAAGAAAGAACAAGTGCACTTTAGATCACGTCATATTGCTGAATCATTTATATAAATATAGTCATTTTATTAAAACAATCAAGAACTCATACAGGGTCATTTTTGCCTCATATCTTCACATTTCCTATTATGATTATAGAGGACACTAAATATAATGAAGCATATGTCATTTAATGTTATAACAGTAGAGAGTGCAAAGATTGAATGGTAAAAAAAATTGTCCATTAGTTAATGTTATTTAGTGTATTTACTAACATTAGCAAACAATTAGTAATACATTTATTATGGTATTTATTAATCTTTGTTAACATAAGTAAATGCTATTTAAGTTAAATAATATCAGTTCATGTTAGTTCATGTTAACTCACTATGCATTAACTTATGTTAACAAGCACAACTTTAGATTTTAATAATGCATTAGTTAACTTTGAACTATACCTATTTTATTCTCAGAAATGTTGCACTTCACAATTTAATTAAAAAAATTTTTTTTTAGACTGGTCTCTATAAAAAATGGTGATTGACGTATAGTATTTGTCCAGCCATAATACTGAACACACAAATCTCTTCCTCTTCTCTTGTGTCTGCTTTGACTCACCAGCCCTCTGCCCTTCATCCCGCTTTTACCACAGTCTTGCGCTGATATCACTTCCTTTGAGACCTTATTTAGCCGAGTATGTCATTGTTTTGATCTTGCAAGAGTCACCTTGTGTGGTGTTGGCTGACATCATTGCTGACTTTCCTGGCAGACCTTAACTTCACTCAGCCACACATGCAGTCATCATCAGATGAACAAATCCACTTATAAATATTAACCTTTAAACACGGACATACTTCCAGACTTTAGTGACCCGAGACGTAATTCGCTGCACTATAAAATTTTTAAAAAAAGGTTGGTTGTTGTAAGCCAACATTGGGTTAAATATGGACAAATCCAACTATGAGTTAATTTAGTTTAAATTTACATTGATACCATTTACATTGATGATACCTTTTAACCCTGTGGTTGGGTTTTGACCCAACATTGGTTTACAACAAACCAGCATTTTTAGAGTGTTCCTCCCCCTTATTTATTTAGGTTGACATAAACCTTGTTAGTATTCATCAATACATTCAGTATAAACAATATAGGAATAAAAAGTTAAAAAGTAAAAAGCTTATTGGGTCTCCAGCGATATTATAAACACAAAAAGTACATTGTACATATTTTTTATGTAAAAAGTACCTAGTGGTTAACGCCACTTAATATACTGTAAAGTAGGCTGAAAATGCTACTCCTAATTTTTTTAATTTTTAACATTTTAGCGCTAAATCTAGCTTCTAAGTCATTAGGAGTAGTGAAGAGGACTCCTAAGTCACTAACAGCAAACCAGAAAGATAAGATTTTAAAACAAGAGTTTTTAACAAGTTTTCTTCTTAATTATGGGGGTATTCCCATATGGTCAGAAATATATTTACAAATATATTTTATAAAATAGCCAACAAATATTTTCTCAAAAAGATATATTTATGCAAATATGTGTAGATTTTTTTCAAAATATTGTAAATTAATTATTTAAAAGGATTTAAACACTACACTGAAAAAATTGTTGCAAACAATTTATGTGTTGAATTTGTTTGTTTAAAATCAGCCCAAATAAACTGTTTAAAACCACTTAACTTAAAAAATGTAGTAAATCCAAGAAATCATTTTTGAATCATTTTTCTTAGTGTAGAAGAAAATCTGTATTTAATATCTAAAACTTTTTTTTAGTTTTTACATTGCAACTCTTGACTTTGCCTGCATTTTTAAATCTTTACTTGAATGTGGCAGTATATTTATTTTGGAATCTTTATTTAAATATGGCCTCATAATATCATGCTTCTCAAAGTTTCCATCAATTACTCTGTGCCTTCCTCCCCATCAGCCAATCACTGTGAGCATAGTAAGTAATCATGCTGACATCATCCATAGCAACAAGGTTAACCCCGCCCTTAAGACTTCTCTCTATTGCTTAGTAAAGCACCCGATTCGAATGTTATCATTCGATTGAATGGGCGTTATCAGCTGATAGATATGGGCCAGTAGGGGCCTTCTGCGCCTACTAGTAGGTTCAGAAGGCTGTAATCATCCATCCACATGGTTAATCAGCTATACTAATAGAGAAGACTCCAGATCCAGATCTGTTTTTACATTACTGTGACGGTTGGGGTATGGGTAGACGTTAATAAAATACAATTAATGGGAAATTTTACATTACTGTGACGGTTGGGTTTAGGGTTGGGGTAGGGGTAGACGTTAATAAAATACAATAATGGGAAATAATATAATTTAATAAATAATCAGCATAGGCTCATTCTGCATTTTGTCTTTAAAACGAACGCTGCGTGGCGGTATACACGCTTACCTCCATATGAATGGATTTTGAGCTATTATCAGTTTCTCCAGTGGCTCACCGTGTACGTCGTGAATTGACAGCGATGACGGAGTTTGAGTCTGGCGAAGAACGGTTTCAGAAAGCAGGTAAGACAAAAGCCAAAAAAGTTAATTATTTGTTTTTATTGCTTTTTTAAAAACAGACGGTTGGGTTTAGGGAAGGAGGAGGGCAGGTTAATCGTTGCTTTTGGAAAAATAATAACTGTTGGGTTTAGGGAAGGAGGAGGGCAGGTCAATCGGAGCGGCCTCTGCTGGATTTACACGAGAACAGCAGATTAACCATGTGCATGGTTGATAACAGCCTTCTGAGCCTACCAGTAGGCGCAGTAGGCCCCTACTGGCCCATATCTATCAGCTGATAAACCACTGATAACGCCCATTCAATCGACTGATAACATTCAAATCGGCTGAGTAAAGTTAGTCTCAACAACTTTGTGAAGAGCTGTTTAACTTTTAGCTAAAAACTTTTATTGCAGATTAGGAGAACTCTTAGTGCTAAAGCTTTTTGTGAATACGGGCCCTGATGACCTACCTATATTCTAACGTTTAATTCCAACACAATTCTTACAGTATGTGATACAGTATGTGAAGGCATAAGACAAAAGAAGATGTCACTTGATTGTGCAACTGTTGAAAAAGCTTTCAATGATCAATGAGTTTTATGATATTCCAGCTATTATATATTAATCCTATGCTATCTCACTGCAATTCGTAACTTTTTAATTTAGTGGCTAATTCGTATGAATTTGTACGAATTAGCCACTAAACTGACAAAACGTAAAATAGTTACATTTCCTCACGAGATCAGGCTGATTAATCCCTGTTAGAAATATAAATCTGGGTCGCTAAAGACCCCAATGATTGATTTTTAAAACATCTATACATTTAAGGGTCCGTGTGAAATCTAAATTTTATAGCGTTTATTTTGCTAGCTCACGTTGTTATTCTTAAAGTGAATGATTAATCTGTGCAAGATAATCCACTCCAAAAAAAATTGTTTTGGTAATCTTCAATCAAAGTCTGACCATTTGCTTCCGCTTTTGGAGTGGCAGTCCTACTGTTGACGGCAACCTGAGGGCTCCCATAGCAACTGTATATTAGTACCCATTAGTTTTGCCATGAGAGAATGATTCTCAAAAGAAAGCCCCGCCCCTACTCAATATTCCATTTCAGTTGGAAGCGCATCAACATAGTAAAACAAAAGTCTCAGCAACTTCCGGTTCATGCAGACTTTAAACCCTTAGTCTTCAGCTAATGTACAAATGTGGTCTGAACTTCAGAGAAGACGTGATCAGATTATCCAGCAGAGAGCTGCTTTTGTGCTCTAGCGCTTCTAAACACTTTTTTCCTGTAGACTGTGAGAAAGACAAATCAAAAGTGATGTTGCGGTGGGTTTCAGAGGAGAGTAAAGCCTATCGCTGTCTGCTCTCAGCATCTTAACACCAGCAGCACCGCCCCGGGCAACATTACCCTGCTATTCTGCTTCCTGCTGTACCATCTCAACCTGGACCTGATGCTCACATCTAATGGAGCTAATGTGGATGGATTTCAGCTTGTATCTCTGCCATCTCTCTTGCATCAACCTCTCATCCCTCTGTTTTTCCATCTCTCGTTCTCTCTCTCATTGCGTATGTGTGTGTTGGTGGAGGAGAGATGGAGTGCAGACTGGCGCCAGGCGGTCTCCTTGGGTCCACTCCACCTCCTCTGCTGATGCAGTCAGCCAACACATCTCAGCATCCCCTGGGAAAAAGGAAAAGAGGAGAGAGAGGGGAAAGAGACGGCACACCTGCATCACACCATCCCTTCTGCTCTCTACACAATCTCACTTTTTCTTGGTTCACTGTTTTTGTCATGTGGAGCGTTAGATCTTACATTAGTCACCATCAAATAATGAGGCCCTGATATGCTCTCATTTTCCTGGTCACATTTATATATATATATATATATATGTTTGCAGCAATAATCTGGGTCTATTTAGACACATTTATCACTTAGGAAGCCTATAGCTACTTCAAACCATGAGAAATATAATTTTTTATATTATTAATATTATTATATATAAAATGTTAATATTAATTTAAACATACATTTTAATGCTATTATAACTACTAGTTGTAAGGAATAATTTAATATTAATCAGATTTTAAATTGTGTGTATGTGTGTGTGTGTGGGGTGGGGTTGGGTGTTCTAATGTTAAAAAAACAATAATTGATTTTAATTATATTTTATTTATAATAATTATTTATAATAATTGATTTAATAATACATTATTTACTTACGTATATATATATATATATATATATATATATATATGTATTTATGTATTGTACAGTTGAAGGAGCTACATTATTAGCCCTTCTGTGAAATTGTAATTTTTTTTTTTATTATTTCCCTTGTGATATTTGACGAAACAAAGACATTTTTATTTATTTATTTGTTTTTTTTTTACAGTTTTCTTCTGGATCAGGTCTTATTTATTTTTGTTTGATTTGAATAAAGTTTTTTAGCAGTTTTTAGCTCTTTGAAAATAATTTTTAAGGTACATATTATTACCCCCCTTACTACAGAACAAACCATTGTTGTACAATGACTTGCCAAATTAACCTAACATAACCAAATACTTACAAAATAACTAGTAAAATTTTATTGTCGTATGACAAATACAAAATAAATCAGTAATGAGAAATTATTTATCTAACAAAATAACTTATGATAAAGGTCCAAAATTAGTGCACCCAAATTTAAATGTTAGGTAAAAATATTAAATAATTTTTTTGTAAAAAAGAGCAAAATTCAAGAGAAACAAAAAATGAATAAATTTTTGTTGAAATTTTGTAGTTTGTCATTTTTTTCCCCAATATTTCACATGAATTTGAATGTATAATCTTTCTATTTCTAAATATGTTCAGTGACTAAAATATTATTTTAATAAATATCTCCTTTCAATAAGTCTGTTTTGTTCAAATGCACCAACATATGTTACCTATATTCACTGAGAAATGGATAAAAATATTCATTTTCAAAATGGGGCGTGCTCATTTATGTTGAGCACTGTAAATATAAAAAATATATAAAAAAAATAAATATCAAGGAGGGCTAATGTTTTTGCCTTTAACTGTACATGTATGTGGTATTTTTAAAAGCATTTTTATTGTTTACCAGGCAAAACTGTAGCTCTGATCAGAAATCAATACTATGCACCTCTTTGCCACAAACAATATGCTTTCCAATATCCATAGCATGTTCACAGCACAAACACTTGCTTCCAAACAAGAATTTGGATTATTCAGACAAACAGATATTCCTGATGCTCTATAAGGACATACTCTATAAGGACACGCTCTATAAGGAAAATGTTTTTAAAAATAGCTTACTTAAAAAACCTCTAACGAATAAACCAGAATAACAAACATCACCTGTACCTTCACGTAAACAGCAGAGTAGCTTTCAGACTCAAATAGTAAATCTGCGTCATGGGAATTCTAATGACGACACTGTCTGTGCCCTCATATAATCTCAGACGTCCCACTAGGCCAGTGGGTCCTCAGGTGGGGAAAGTCTGCGTAACCACAGAAAAGCCATGCGTAAACACATACACAGACATTCACACCAGGGCACCTCTTAGACGTCACCCCGTCTGGCTGTTATTACCCTCTTTTCTCCAATGCGCACCTGCCCCCACCACCTATACAGTCGGATTTTTGCCCCTGTGCCCCATGAGAGGGCATGGCGCCATGTTGGCTGGTTCATAGGGCTCATCTGCTGTATGATAATTACCCCAGACATCCCTCAGCGCAGCAGGGCAGCTACTTACCACCACAGGGTCACACTATGCAAACACACACACATTATATTATCTGCTGTTATAGTCGGATCACTGTACACACACACGCACACGCTCTCCATTACGCCACCGCTGCTGCAGATGTGATGAGCCACCTGGGACTCGCAGCTCTGTGTTTGGGGTGTTGTGGAGTATTTTACTGATGACGCATTAGTGAGTGAGAGAGAGATCACATGACTGTCATTGTGTGCGGGCAGACTGGGTGTGGCTGTGTGTCTTTTTAAAGTTGTAATGTTAGATAAGTCGTTTTGGAGCAAATTGCGGGTCAGTTTTTGAGGCTGTAAACACAACGTCTACTGAGTGTACAACAATGTTATTGCTGTGATTCAGCATTTTCTAGTGTTCGTTTGTTTGATTTTGCAGAGTAAGAAAAGTGTTGAGTTTGAAATGTTAGCATGTGGTTTGGATGGTTGACAATTAGGGCTGCCCCAATCCAGTTTTAGCTATATTTAATATAGGAATAATGCGGATTTAGGAGTTTGCATGTTCTCCCCGTGTTGGCGTGGGTTTCCTCTGGGTGCTTCGGTTTCCCCCACAGTCCAAAGACTTGCGCTATAAGTGAATTGGATGAACTAAATTGGCCATAGTGTATGATTGTGTGTGAATGTGAGAGTGTATGGGTGTTTCCCAGTACTGGGTTGCGGCTGGAAGGGCATTCGCTGCGTAAAACATATGCTGGAACATTTGGCGGTTCATTCCGCTGTGGCAACCTCTAATAAATAAGGGAATAAGCCAAAGGAAAATGAATGAATGAGTAATTTACCAATACAGAATCTCAGTCTCATATTTGTATTCTTCTGGTGAAATGGAAGTTTCAGTTATATTAAGGTTTATTAAAATAAAAAAATAGATTTGGACTGCTGTGATGGACTGCTAAATGTCCTGTCTGTATAACTAATTTGTCTAATAAAGACTTATTTATTTATTTATTTATTTATTTATTTATTTGTTTATTTATTTGTTTGTTTATTTGTTTGTTTATTTGTTTATATGTTATTTCATGTAACTGTACTGTAGTTTTACTAAAATTATTCAATTTTAGTGCAAAAAAAACTCATTTTAAAAATATAAATGGATTTCCTAGTTGCCATACAATAATAAATCAAAAATATCATATTTATTACTGTATTTTTAGACAAATAAATGGAGTATACTAAACTAGGTTTAATATAATCCTGACGACCTATTCATTCTTATATATATTTTTTTAACACTCTTTGATAAACATAAAATAATAATGAAAAAAAAGTTGTGAAACTGAATAATGTCACTATTGTTCAATTTAATACATCTTTGTTGAATAAAAGTATTGATTCTATAAAAAAATAGAAATGACCTCAAACATTTACACATTTTATATCACCTGTTTCTATTGAGCTAGATAATGCTAGATTATAGATATTGATTAGAGAATACTAGAGATTTGAGAATTAAAGGCATAGTTCATAAAAAATAAAAAAAATTGCCATCGTTTAGTCACTGTACACTTGTTCCAAACCGGTTTGAGTTTTTTAAATTATGTTGAACACAAAAGAAGATATTTTAAAGAAGATGGAAAAACCCGTAAACCATTGGCATCCATAGGATTTGTCTTTCCTACTCTATATGTCAGTGGTTACATGTTATATTGAATATTCTTCAAAATATCTTCTTTTTTATTCAAAATAACAAAAAAAAATCTCAAACAGATTTCAAAAAAAGGTTGAGTAAATTATGGCAGAATTTTCATTTGTGGGTGAACTATCCCTTTAAGATTTTTTTTTTTTTTCTATTTCAGTACATTTACTTATGTCCGCCACTGCATGCTTTACAAGTGCTCGAGGGTCTTGAATTTCTTTATAATAATAGTCTGCTGTTGACCCGCTGCCTGTTCTCTCTATCTGTAGATGTTGCTTCTTATATCATCACTATAGGGAAATCTAATGTCTTTCCACACACAGCCAATGACCAATGACAGCACACTGCTGGATCCGTCCGCTAACCAATTATCTCAAGATTACTGTTTTCATGTTTGTTCCAATTTCCTTGCATTTTTTTGTTTGTTTTTCATTTATTTGGTGCCTGTGTATTTCCACACATTTGCATAGGAGCTTCTGTTGTTTATCGGCCTTTTACACGATACCAGACTTCAAGCATGTCACCTTTACATGTTCATAGTCTGCAACAAAAAAAGATTCCATAATGTGCTTCATGTACACTTTTTAACTGTTTTGAAAGGTGTTTGAAATGTGATGAAGCTGGCAGTTGTACAAGTGAGCAACAATGAGAAATATGCACAGACAGGAGACAGATGATAGCTATGTCCAAAGAAAAAGGCAAGATTGTACAAGATGCTGCCCTTAAACACCTTAAATGCATTTCACTTTCTCAGGTAAATTTAAGATAATTTAGAAATGAGTTTGGAATGCAGTTTATTATAGGATATGTTAATCATTCTAAAGTAAATGTTTGTTATTTATTATTAATTTGTTGTTTGTACATTTGTATAAATGGCTATTAATGTAAAATATTTAAATTAAATGTTCTCTTAAAATGTGTACGTTTTCAAAATTGGACTGAACGTAAACTACATTTTCAGCAAAACTTTAGCAAATTAAATTTTAATCAAGCATGTAAAGCTTGTCATGTAATGTGTGATCAGATGATGTATTTAATATTTATTTATTTTATTTTTATTTCATATTTATTTATTTTATAGTATAAGTGTTTAAGCGTGCTTAGAAATGAGTTAGATGAGTTTAAATGTGCCATGCAATTTATCATTAAATGTATTATATTAGGTATGTATTCCACAAAGCAACCATCTTCTCAATTTCTTTTTATAAAAATAAATAAATATATATTATTATTATTATTATTTTTTTTATATAAAGTACATATACTTTATTTTCGGTGGTTATTTGTGTACATTTATATACAATTTTATTCACAAAAATTAAATAACAATTATATTATATTAACTATTAAATAACGATAATCCCTTAAAGCTAAATTTATTTTAGAAATGATGCATAGTAGGCCTATATATTTTTACTGTAACCATGTCATAAACTAATGATTCAAAATGTTATTTTCCCTATAGCTTATTATAAATGGTGAAAGTTTGACATTGCATTAAATTTCTTGAAAAATATTTTAATGTATTATTATTTTAAGCATGAATTATATAGGTCTCACATTTAATTGTCACTTGTACTTTTTTAGCTAAATTAGCATCAGACAGTTTAAATTTCATAATGAGGTTGAATGGAGAAGTTTAAATGTCATCTTATCCCAAGGCCCATCTTTTTCAATTATTCCCTTTAGTAATCTTTATAATGATTTTCAATGCAAAAGTTGCATAAAGTGCATATAGCACACAACCAGCAAAAGTGAAACTCTGAGCCTCCTAAAGTGGGCAGCAAGTTTCTGTCTACTACTGTGTGCTCAGCTTAAAGTAAAATGAAAGGGCCTGTCCTTTACGTCAGGATGTGTTTGCACTGACCAGCACAGCATTAATGTGGCCCTATGCAGAGCTGCTGTATCGATTAACCACTTTATAGCTCCTATAGCCTTTAGTGCAACTTTTCGTATTTTGTCCAATAGTAACGAGTGCTAAATCTCTCCTGTGCCCCTATGCGAAGGCTACTTAATCTCACAGCTAATCTGAACACTGGCACACCTGGGATATACATACTCTTTCTCCGTTTAGTTTTAAGACAGGCCAACATGTGGTAGTGCATCTGAATGTGCCGTTTGCCGTTCCAGTGTTCTAGCATTATCCGCCCAATGTCACCCCAGAGGTGCCAGGACGCTCTTTTTGTCGGGCAGAAGTCGTAAAGAGCGCTAGCTTGGAATATATTAGTCTGAGAGTTTGTCTCTTTCTCTCTCTCAGGGGTGCACATTTATGATCTGAGCTGTAATGAGTGGATGATTTACGAGCTGTGAAGGCAGTATGATGGCCAGGGCTCTTAGTACTAATATTACACGTGTCCCCCTGCGCTGTTGAAGAGCACTGCATCTAAGATGTGTGTGCGCGTGTGTGTGTGTGCGCGTGTGTTGCTATGCTTAGTGCCAACACTTGGCATGTTCATGCACGATGCCACTTAATAGACAGGCTCATGCTATTCCACAGAATTCATAAACACTTCAGCTCAAATGCAACTATGCATTTCAATCTAGTGAGGGTAATAGATCACGATGGACTCAGATTTAATCTGTCACTACTTATTAAAGATGATAAACCCCTATAGGCTCTCCCAGCATCAGTAAAATAAAATGGCGTACTGTAATCAATATTAGAAGCCTCTTGAAATTCATTTTAGTGCCTCTGCCTTCTCTTAATGAGAGGAATGCCAAAGATCCAGTAGTTGGAATATGGTTTATGAATCTTGTTTGAAATGTAAGCTGTGAACGAAATCTAATGAATGGCCAGATCAGCTAATTATCCTATTCTTTGTGTTTATGTGGATGTCAATTCAGCTCAAACCTCTGACAAATGCATGCTTGTGGCAGCTTTTTTGCTGAAAGGATATTATGTTATACCGCTTGTATGTTTTGCTGTGGTTTGGAAGTGAAACGTACTATGAGTGGTACTAAAAGGTGTGCTCTGTTTCCTCAGAAACAGATAAATGTGACTGTGGCTATGTTGGTTCTCAGCGGGTCAAAGGTGTCATAGAATGAAAATCTGCATATACAGTACCTAGGCTTAGTTGAATAATAAGAGTTCATTACATGGGAATGGCGTACCCTGAGCCTCAAACATTTCCAGAGAAAAACAGGCAAATTCGAACAAAACACCAACTCTGACATCTCATGGATATGTACACCCCAGGCAGCATTTGATTGGCCACAATGTTCCCTAGTGAAACTACAACAATGAAAAATCCCCCCTCCCCTATTTTATCTAAGCATGTATTGTGCTTGTTATGTATGTGGAACTCATATTTTGAAAACAGGTCAGGCTTTGGGGGAGCGTTCACAGCTTGCCGGAAACACAAAACACAGGATATACGGATTTTAAATGTATCCAATGTCACACCGAAGTAGCATGTATTTAGCATAATATTGCGCAATGACCAAGTCTTCTGTATTCATATTTGTGGTGTTTTTTTCTGCATAGTGTTCTTTTCAGCTGAAAACAGCAGTGAATTGATGGAATGAGTATGTTTTTTTTGGTTTCGCAAAAATATAGACACTAATAAGCCTGGGATGCCTAAATTCTTGGTTTAGACTTACCTTTTATTCCACTTAGTATGAAGAGTACATATTGCTCTGTCAAAAAAGCACTTATAAATATGTATTAAATCATAATGTTCCTACAATTGCATCAGAATAACCATTGTACACGATTTATCCTTCAGTACAAGGGATAGTGGGCATTTTTAGCCCATATGTTGGCTATTCACCCATAACAATAAAAGTAATGCTTTGGTGCATAACTCACTCTGTACCATTTGCACTAGACATCAACTATCATGACTCAATAATAAAGATGGCTTACATATAGTACATAGGAGGCAGTTCAATTTGGGCCATTTGAAGGAACTGTGACTTGACCTTTTGATTCAGTGCTGCAATAGCCTATCATTGAAAACTTTTACATTATTGATCATGCAAATCCATGTTCCAGTGCATATATATTATTTTAAATTGTTTTGGCAAATCATTTGATTTGTACATGAAATAATAATTATTTTCAGCAAAAAAATATTAAAAGCATTTAAAGCAAATCACAAGCAAGTCACATTTTCCCTATCCTGTTCTAACTTGTGCTTTTCTAAATGTCTAATGTCTAAAACATTGTGTTAAAAGCAGTTTTCATGTATATTAGCCTTTTGGTGAATATGTTGTTACTCATTTGTAAGTTGCTTTGGATAAAAGTATCTGTTAAAGAGATAGTTCACCAAAAACTTAACATCCAGTCATCATTTTCTTTTTTTATTCAGTTGATCACAAAAGAAGATATTTTGAAAAATGTAGAAAAAGGTTAACTATTGACTATTGTTTTTCCTTCTATGGAAGTCAATGGTTACAAGTTTTATAAAAGTTTTTCAAATTATTCTCTTTTGCATTCAAGAAAGAAAGAAAGAAACATAAAGGTTTGGAAGTACTTAAAGGTGAGTAAATAGTGAATACGGTTTCATTTTAAATAAATAAATGTAAATGTAAAATAGGTAAAAATGTCATATCTGGCAACCCTGGTGATATTTAGAGATTAGACCTGCAGTTAACGCCCACATGGCATGAGCATATAATTTTTTTTTTGCTATAAGATAACCACGACTCCCATGTTCACGTGGGTTTCCTCCGGGTGCTCCGGTTTCCCCCACAAGTCCAAAGACATGTGGTATAGGTGAATTGGGTAAGCTAAATTGTCCATAGTGTATGTGTGTGAATGGGAGTGTATGGATGTTTTCCAGTGATGGGTTGCAGCTGGAAGGGCATCCGCTGCGTAAAACATATGCTGGATAAGTTGGCGGTTCATTCCGCTCTGGCGACCCCAGATTAGTAAAGGGACTAAACCGTAAAGAAAATGAATGAATGAATAACCACGAATCACGACTTTCAGAATAATAAAAAAAATTTCTTGTGCCTTGGTTTACCAACTCAAAGTGTAATGTCGAGCCTTTACCCAAATAGACTAATTTGGGCTCCGGCTTCTAGGCTAGTTTCTTTCTCCTATCCTCCACATGCATTGAACGCTCTTCACCATTTAGAGAATCGCACAGCACAATCGCACACCCTCATTTCAAACATACCATCACACACGGACAGCTCGACCACAAAGCAAGTGAGGTTGCTTAGTAACTGTGCCATCCAGTGCTATTCTCCAGTCTGATTCATGTCCCAAATGATAGATCAATCACAGGAGGGCCACTCCACTCCCTCTACCTCTCACATTACAGCAGAAAAATCCAGAGCAAAGAAACGCTATCCAATGTAAAACAATAAAACGCGTTAGAAGAGGGAGTGCTTGTTTGAGCAATAATTACACAATATGGGCCTACGTCCAAAGTCAAAAGAGCCTAAGAGTGTCATTGTCGTGATGAAATGTAATATCCGTATATGTAATACACCCCCCCCCCCCCCTTTTTTTTTTCGTCTGTTTTTGTCAGTAGGATGAGAGAAGAATTGTGGCACTTGACAGCTTCGTGCTCATATTTGAAACCATTTAACCTTCACAACATTAAGCAGATGACAGCTAGAGCTCTTAGAAGAATCGGGGAGGGCGACGGAAAGAGTCAGAAAGACAGGAGCCACTGAGATGACCTCTACGCTTGATTGATTTGAGAATATAGACAAGATGTCCCGCTCTGTATGAAAGCTAGCAATTTTCCCCCTCGTCTAGTTCCCTTCAGAGTGAAGCCGACAGCCGGGGCGGCATCAAAGGCCCCGTCGTGTTCCTGCTAACCGAGTTGAAATGCACCGCTATGGGGAATGACACCTCGAAACAGGCCTGGCCGTTTAGCTTACAGCGCACGCACACACATCAAAATAGAGATACAGACACTAGTCAGCGATAGGCCTGTCCACTCCACTTGAAGAAACTTTGATTTGACGAGGTAATAAAATTTGGACCAATTGGCAAGCAGAAGTCAATTTTTATTGTTCAATCTTGATCTTAGCAATTTTGTCTATGAAAGCAGTCTACATCCCCTCCAGAAGCCGAAGGTCTCAAATCCATCCACAGAATATTCAAGAGACAGCTTAAAAAATGAAGGATTTTGGGCTGGAACCGAAACTCTACATGCACTTGGGTGAAAACCGAACTGAACTCGAAAATACTTTGTTATAATTATTTATTGTTTTATAAAATAGATTTGTAGGACTAATGAAACTTATCTCAGTAGCTTAAAGTATACTGTTTTAAAAAATAGAGGCCAAAAAATAATCAAATTTTATTGACAATGAAAGTTTATTGACAGTAAATGGGTTCATTTTGCCAGTGTTGCCATGATAGCACAGTAGCGCTATTGCAAGCGGCAGGGACAACTATACTATGTAGAAATATCCTGTTGTTGTTTGAGCTGACTTTTTTCTGGTGATTATGTGTGGTTCAGGCATAGGTAAGTATGTGTACATGAGCAGAATATCCACAGAGCAGAATATTGAGCTATTTTGAGCTTTGATCGCGGCACGGAAAATTGAATTTTCGGTTTTTGGCCTAAAGAGAAAAAGGGCAAAAATATAAGCAGAGAAAAAGGCTATGCTGCGCCTCAGTTGTGTGTGTGTTTGTGTGCGTGCGTGCGTGCGTGCGTGTGTGTGTGGTGCGTCTGTAACAAAAAGATATTGTCTTGTATGAGCACTTTAATGCATCTTACTGAAAAAAAAATCTTTTACACTTCTTTCACTGTTCCAGCTTGTACTAACTTGTATTCTTATACTAGATTGTATTCCTATTTTCTTATTATACTAGCTTGTGTATATGTCTGAAACTTTGCATTATGAGAGCTTTTCATGCGTATTTGCCACTTTTTGATCTTTGGATGAAAGTGTAAAGTAGGAAAAATGTTAAGTAGGAAAATCAAAAAGAAAAGTTAGAATTTTCGACATTTCTTCGTATTACACTTCTTAGTTCTTATTAAGATTAAACTAAGGAGTTACAGTACATACAGTCGTGTGAAAAAGTTACAACACCCTATGTTCCTTATCAGGATTCAGGGCATAATATAAAACTATATGGTCCTTGGCAGGTCTTAAAATTTGTAAGATAAAACTTCAGATGAAGAACATCACATGTTGATCTCACACCAGATCCAATTTTAGCAGTAATTACCCGAAGTAATCATTTCTCCTTTCAGATCATTCTGAAGGAGCTTTGAAGGTTTTGCACACCATTTTGTAAATCAGGATAAACTCTGGGCATTGACTGGAATATTGCAACACCTTGCTTTTTTTCTTATCTTTTTCAGCTGTTCTGTTATAGATTTGGGATCATTGTCTTGTTGCATGACCCAGTTTTAGTAAAGTGTGTTAACACACACCTGAAGGCTCCAAACCAAACCAACCATTAAGTTATGTCTCAAAAAACTCAAAAATTGTGTTGTTTCTGTTCATTTCAAATAAGTAGTTCAAACAAACAGCAAATGTCATTTTATTGAGTGTAGAATATTCCATCTTTACAGTGTCACCAACACATTCAAGTCTCCGAAAAAGACTGGTCATCCACAAAGACAAATGCATGAGAGCATACCTGACAACTGGTTCAGCACTGCAGCTGAGGTTGCTCACCACTTCAGTGACTCCACATTTAAAGAAATTTGGAATGAAAACAGTGACCAAACCTCTCACCAGCAGAAAGATTCACAGAGGAATAAGCCCTGTCCACTTAAGCTGAAGAAACTTTGAGTTTCTCTCAAACAAGTTATGAAAACTCTTTCATTTTTAAAGCCAGTGACCTTGAGCTCCAGGCGCTGACCTTTCCTCTATATGGAAAGAGAGCCAGAGAGCATCAACTCGCTGTGTGTGTGTGTATTCTTCAGGGTGGGGAGTGTGTATAAAACTGACGTTTGGACTTGTTAAGCCATGTGTGTGTAGGTTATTGTCCGACGGCCTGTGTTTTTTTCCCCACTCAGACACACAGCAAGATAAATGTGTTTTGGAACGGGGGGCATTGTACCACATCCACCAGCACAGGGAGGCATGGGGCACTATCATTTAGATAAAACAAATTACCAGCAGCCACAACAAGAGAGAGAGAGAGAGAGAGAGAGAGAGAATGATAGAGGGGAGAACATACATTGCAGCGCAGATAGAAAAACGCCCAGCAGGTTGGAGATTCTCTCTTTCTCTCTCTTTCTCTCTCTCTCTCTCTCTCTCTCTCTCTCTCTCTCTCTCTCTCTCTCAGCACACAAAGCTATTTTCTCTGGCCAATAGCGGCGCAGCGGCACAGGAAAGGCGAGCAGTAAATTCCCGCTGGGTAATTAAAATCAATAGCCACGACTCACTCAGTAGCAAACAAGGTCAAACGCTGGAGAGGAACCGGGATAATGCCCAAACAGATAAATAAAAAAATAAAGTGAGGTGTCACGCTGTTTCATTAACCCTGCGTGGGGAGAGGTGTGTGAGCGTGTGTGTGTGTATGTGTGTGTTTGGAAGGGTTTGCGGGTACACAACAGATGCGGGTCTTGAACTCAACCCTATTCAAACACAGGTCAGATACTGCAGCTGGTAGACACACACATACACATATACTGTATATTTTTAAAATGTATGTATTCTATTTTTTTAAAATACATTGGAAACATGAAACAATGTATGTAGAATGGCTTTTGTCTAATATTTCGTATTAGCTTTTATTGTATGTATGACAGTCTCACCAAGGCTGCATTTTTATTATACAAAAGGACAGTATAAACAATACTTTTGCAGACTACTATAATGACCCCCATTTATTATTATTATTATTTTTCCCTTAAATGTTCAGTTTAAATGTTCAGTTTTACATGATTCAATAGTTCATTAAACTGAAACCATAAAAGAAAAATACTAAATATATTATTGGTACTTTTAAATAAATAAATACATAGTTACCTATTTTAAAAGTGTTATAAAAAGTCAAAATGACAAAAACTATAATTAAATAAAATGAACAGAATCATATAAAAAACAAAAGTTATATATTAAAAAGTTATAAACAAAATATTGTTATTAATGCGTTACCTAATTTTATTATTATTATTATTATTATTATTATTATTATTATTGATGTTTTTTGAGGAAACTGAATTGTTTTGTCCAGAATTCTGTTTTTGATGTATAGTTAAAAAAAATACATTTAAAATATAAAACTATTTAGCATTATAGTCAATATTCTTAATTGGATCGGTACTGAGTATTAATAGCAAATCACAAATATTTTTTCTTTGTTATTATTATTATTATTATTTTATTTTTTTACGTTATTAATATTATTATTAACTTTTTTATTATTATTTTTAACATTATTTTTTACATTTATTATTATTTATAATTATAATTTTTGAGCTGTGGTGTATATTGGGTCATCTAAATTAAAAATAGTGTTTACAAAGTATAAATAAACATGTGTAAATAAATTACTATGCATAAAAAAGTACCTAAATTTAGGTACTTATTTCTAAATAAATATAAATAAGCATATAAATAAGTATAGGAGCATGTTAAGATAACAGTAGACAGAAGACAGTAACATGATGATGATAAACTCTATATGTCTCTGATGCTACATGCATTAGAGGTCATTAAATGCATGTCTGTGAGTGTGTGTTTTGGGCCGAGCAGGCACCTGTCCTGTGTGTTAACACTCTTTGGAGACGTGTAGAGATAACAGTGTCGTCCAAGTCCCCCAGAGCATTTCTCAGCTTGATCGTTCATTTGCTGTCTTTTCCTCCACAGAGAAAAGCTAATTCACTTTCATTTCGCCTCAGCGGTTCACTTTGTTCAGGTCGCAGAGGAGTGTGTGTGTGTGCTTGTGTCTGTGTGTGTGTGTAGATGATGCTCTGTTATGCTGTGTAACCACCATCGCTGCTTTCAGATTTGCATAGTTCTACTTAGCTGTTTTTTGCTCATGGGCTTCCTAATGAGCATCAGGGTGGAGCAGGCTCTTTTAAATGGCCAATCACAGCGCTGCACCCGAGGGGTTCACTATTACTGGAAACACACCAAGGAGTGTGTGTTTATTTCTGTAAACCGTTTGACTTGATAGCATGTGGAATAGTCCTGTTGTATCCAGAAATTATTATTGTATAGCTATAGCTATATGCAACATACTTTCTTTCAGTGTTTCTTTTCTTTTTTCTTTTCTTCTTTCTTTTTTCTTTTGATTTTATTTTATTTGATAAGGTATTTTATTGTATTTTATTTGTTTGTGTTTTTTACTTTATTCATCTTTTATTAATCTTTTACTATCCTTATAAGTTTTCCAGTAATGCAACATATTCTTTCTTTCTTTTTCTTTCTTTCTTGGAGTGAAAGTGGAGGGTTCTTTATTCAGCTGTGGCTGCCAATGCTTTTGTTTCTGTGTTGAACTCTGATTTTAGTCACGATTGTCCTTTTTGTACCCTTCGTGGGACTGTCTTTCATTGTTTTATGGATTGTTGTCCTTTTTTGTCATTGTTTTCATGGCTAGAGTGTTTTTTCAATTTATTTGGTGTAGTTTTTTTTTCTAAACAATTGTTCATTTTGGTGTATAGATATTCATAAAAAAGAGAGAACAATGTCAATTGTTCAATTTTATTTTGGGAAGAGCAAAGATGGCTGTGTATATGAGTAGACGAAACATTTAGACGAAATAACTATTACAGTTTAGTGAATGATCTTGAAAAATTTTCCAGTATATGGTGCTATAAAGATGTGCTTTGTTCTGTTGGAGAGAATAATTTAATTTTCAACAATTTGTTGTTTTAGGATGGGATTATTTTTGTAGTTTGATATGTAATTGCATAATTGTAATGAAGTATTTGTACAAATCTTTCTTTAATTCTTTCTTTCTTTCTTTTACTGTTTTTTTTGGTGTTTTTTTACTTGATTTATCTTTTGAAAAAGTTTTGCAGTAATGCAACATATTCTTCCTTCCTTCCTTCCTTCCTTCCTTCCTTCCTTCCTTCCTTCCTTTCTTCCTTCCTTCCTTCCTTCCTTCTTACTTCTTTCTTTCTTTTTTTCTTTCTTTTCATTTTATTTCAATTTATAAGGACTTTTATTGTATTTTATTTTTTGTGTTTTTTTATTCATATCTTTTATTTACTATCATTTTAAAAAGTTTTAAATAATTAAAATTATTACACTATTTAAATATTTAATTTAATTATCATTATAACAAAATGTTGATCATTTTAAAATGTTTTAGTTGTGTTGCCTTAAAGTAAAATTTAAATAGAATAAATAATGAGTTAATTTTCATTTTTGGGTGAACTATCCCTTTAATATTACTGTTGTTTATTTTAATAATGAAATGATTATTTACACCAGTGCAAAATCTACATAGTTTCAACTTTTGTTTACTTACAAATGTTTCTAATCCTAAAACATTTATATTTCTTTCAAACAAAGAAACTCCCCCAGTCCTCCATCAGTTGTGTACAGTGTGTATGTGAGTTGTTCAGCAGAAAAGAGTGATCTGGAAGAACTGGAGGCTGAATTCAGAGAGCTGTTTCCCTTCTCTTATCAGTCTGGCCGTGTGGAAGCTTCTGTCCATACTGATAGCATCTCCATCTGATCTCTCTGTCTGTCCCACAGTCAGTCTGATCTTTCTCTCTTTCTCATCTTCTCCTCTGTTATTCCCTCCATTGCCTTCAGTCCTGTGTTCTTTGCCTGTCCTTCACTGCTGTTTGCTCTCTCTCTCTCTCTCTCTCTCCCTCTCTCTCTCTCCCTCTTTCTGCAGATGTGCAGATTTACTTTCAGCGGCTCCACATAAAACTGATTAACAGCACAGTATATCATTTTATATGCAAATAACATCGCTTTCATTGTTCACTCTGCTCACTGTGCACTGCAGAAATTCTCATTGTTTACAGTTTGCTGCTTGTGTTTACCTTCATTGTAGATGGGATTTTTAAAAGAGAGAGGGAGAGAGAGACCACCGAACAGCAGTAATGTGAATGCTGATGTGGACAACTGATCAGATTTTGGGCTTCCAGTCTACAGTATATAAACTAATATAATAAAAATATAAAAGGTCACACTTTACAATAAGGTTTCATTAGTTCATGATAATGTATTTACTAACATCAACTAATTATGAAGAGTACTTGTATAGCATTTATTAATCACAGTTTAACATTTACTAATGCATTATTAACACCCTAATGCATGCTTGTTAATGCACAGTTCGTTAACATAAACTAACAATGAACAACTGTATTTTCATTGACTAACATGAACAAATGCAGTAAGAAATGTATTGTTCATTGTTTATTCATGTTAGTAAATGCACTAACTAACATTAACTAATACAACCTTGTTGTAAAGTGTTACAATATAAATATATACATGTGTATGAGAGATCACTAGATGAAATTAGCTGTAAAAATGACAGATTTAAAAGCAAAGGTAAAAAAGAATTATTACCTATATTAGGGGTGTAACGGTACATGTATTTGTCCTAAACATCACGGTCATGGTTCAGCTCATGAACTCCCACGACGAATACAGCCAGTCCTGATGTGTCAGTCCAGTCACTTGAGTTATGTAGGAAAAACCCAACATAGGCTCATTCTGAAAACGTAGCCCTATATACAGGTCAATCTGTGCTTTTGAAAACACTATTGGTTGGGTTTAGGGAAGGAGGAGGGTGGGTCAGTCGATCAGTCAGTCAGTCAGTCATTCAGTCAGTCAAACAGTCAGTCGACAGCAGCCTTTGGTGAATTTACATGACAACAGCAGGCGCGAATGGCACTCGCGAGAGAAATTTGAGACCTCAAAAAGCATACACAGCGGCCTCTGGTGGATTTGCGAAAACAAAAACTGCAAAAAATGTAGCTCCTGGGACCTATTTGGCGGTCTCCAGAAATGTATATAGAGGTACGTTTTCAGAATGAGCCTGGGTTGGAAAAACCACACAACTTGCAACAACTTAGGAGCCATTCACACAGAATGTGAGATACAGAGTTCAGAAATGGTTCTGCCATGTTGCCGTTGTCATGCCAACTTGCTACACAGAAGCTCCCAACACTTGCTCCGCCTCCGAGTTATTCTGATTGGTCCACTGCTGTGTAACTGACAGTGAGTGCCATTGTGTGTAATAGTTGAAACCGTTTTATTCTGACTCTCTGTCTAAAAAGTAGTGCTGCAGAAGGTGCGAGTGGTCACGCACATCCGACAACCGACAAATTCATTCATTAATTTTCCTTCGGCTTAGTCCCTTATTTATCAGGGGTCACCACAGTGGAATGAATTGCCAACTATTCCGGCATATGTTTTACGCAGCGGATGTCCTTCCGGCTGCAACCCAGTACTGGCAACCACCTATACACTCTTGCATTTACACACACACTCATACACTACAAACAATTTAACTCATCCAATTCATGTCTTTGGACTGTGAGGGAAACCGGAGCACCCGGAGGAAACCCACGCGAACATGGAGAGAACATGCAAACTCCACACAGAAATGCCAACTGGCCCAGCCAGGACTCGAACCAGCGACCTTCTTGCTGTGAGGCGACAGTGCTAACCACTCAGCCACTCTGCCACCCATAGAAAAACAATGGAAATAAAAGATTCTGTCTCATCTTGTGTTTGCGCAAGTTAGTTTGAGTTAGTTGTTGTCCACTGCACCCACTGTTATAGATAGACAGTGCTAGCATTAAAAAAAGATTTCCGTTTTGAAGCTTGCTGAGTCAATGCACAATTACTGTATTTCTGTTGTTTGAGGAGAGGGTTGAGCTGAAGGTTTAACATGCAGTTATCTAATTATAAAGTTTTATTTTTCATTATTCTATTTATTTTGTACTTTTGCATCACAAGTAGCTTTTCAGTTCTAGAGCTGATTGTGACAAAGCACTTCTTGTCTGTTCAAAAGAAAAAGAAAAAACATGCACTGGAGATTTGTTATTATTCCTGATGTACCGAACCCATTTAATTTAGTTTTTTCATTTATATAGCACATTTAAAACAACAGAGCATTGTGTATCCTTCTTCACTTTTCTTTTATTAGGCTGCAGATGTATTTTATTTAATTTTATTTAATTGTATTCAACGTGGTTCATTCCACTGTGGCGACCGCTGAAATAGAGACTAAGCTGAAGGAAAATGAATGAATGAATATTTTATTCACCCCCTGTCATTGGGTCTTTTCTTATCTCCTTGTCTATTTTTTTCTTTTTCTATTTCTTTATTTATGTATTTTCTTGATCTCACCTTTTTTCCGCTCTTTCTTTTATTTTCACTTAACTTTTGCATTTGCAACTCATTTGAACTTCAGTCCTTAGTCATGTAAGAAATTTGCAAGTAAAACAGAACATTACACAGAAGATAATGCAGGTGTTGATTGAATCATGATGTTGAGGATATGGCTGATTAATATTATGTTTCTACATAAGCAGCCTTGTTTACATTAAATCAGAACTGATGATTAAACATTATGAACTCAAACTTTTTATTTCTCATAGCAATATCACATTAACCTATAGATATTTGTTGAGAAAGCAAATCTTATTATTATGATTGTTTTTCTTTTTTTCTTTCTCACAGGCAAAGACTTCCAGCCAAGAATGTGTATTACTACCGCTGCCCTGATCATCGGAGGAACTACGTGATGTCTTTCGCCTTCTGTTTCGACCGCGAGGATGATGTTTATCAGTTTGCATACTGCTACCCCTACACCTATTCGCGTCTGCAGCATTACCTGGCCAGCCTGGAGTGCAGAAACCTCGATTACCTGCAGCGAGAACAGCTGGGCCTCAGTGTGGTTAGTCAATGCATGTTTGTACACCACATGTGTTTTAGCGCCTGCTTTTTCAGGTGTTTCTGTCATTTTTTATTATGTTAGCATCTTCCTGTATCTGCTGTGCACGGCAGTCTTATTTTCTTTAAGGGGGCGCACACATGTAAGTGTCTTTGAGGATGCATGACGGTGTGTGTGTGCACAGGTACTGGTTCATTCACACTGCCTACAGTCCCGTCTGCGCTCTTATCAAATAATTGTAGAGGGAAACTCATTAGGAATGCTCGAGAGATTAAAGCCCTCTTTTAGGGCCTTCATCACTTTCACGTTCGTCAAGGAGAGCCAGGCACGGGAAGCCACTGATGAAAGGACATTTATTGATAAGAAATATGGTGTCAGTGGAAAAAAAAGAAATCAGTTTCACATGAAATGGGATTTGAAAGGGCAAATATATCAGTACTGGATAAATGGCAAAACTATATGTTAAAAGCAATGCTGGAATTGAAATACAGGTTTAAGGGTGTGCAAGATTTTATGTGTAGAGCATTGCTTTCCAGCATCAGACTGGAAAGAACACAAGTTGCCCAAAATTATTTTGGATTTTGGTCACAATTCCAAGGAACTGCTGCTACACAACATAAGCAACTGGTGGCACTGTTGCTGTTCGTAATTAAAGTTATTGTAAGTGTAACCCCTCCGGTTGTTCTCACACTGCTCCAATTGGGATTTGCCCCAATGTTTCAGCATGAGAGATAGGTGCGCTAACAAGCATGCCAAAGACCACTGCCTATAGTGTTACTCTTGAGGCCAGGGGAGTGAGGTTTACCTGAACAGTTCTTACAAACTGGCCCTGGTTACACACATCACCCTAAACCTCACTCAGATCTGGGTCACAACACCAGTGTGACCTCTCCATTTCCACTCGCACCACTAGAGTGGAATTCAATCATTGGAGTTCATTTTCAGAATGGGAGTCAGGCAAGGAGGCTAAAGACCATAGCCCCTAGTGTCAGTCACTAAAGAGCCCCATAAGACCAGGGGAGTACGTTTTATCACGACAGCTCTTACTAGATGGCCTCTATTATACTCAACCCTTCTCTGGGTCACGGCACCAATGCAGTCCTTATTGTTGAATTCATAACATTTAAAGCAGGATTTGAACCAACGTTTTTAGTATGGGTTGTGGGCTTACTAAAGACCAGGACACCAAGTTGCCAATAGGCATAGGGCAGCGTCGGGCCATTGGTAAGCATCATTGGTAAGGAGTTTGTTCATTTGAATTGGCAGAATTGCCATCGTCAGTTGGGGAAAGAGAGAACTCTCATTGGCTGTTCAGCTACAAATAAAATGTGCGAGAACAAAAACGGAAGAGATGAAACTAAGCAAATGACGCAAGTCAAGAAGGAAAACACAGAAGCCGGCTGTAATTTTATCACATTTCTTTAATTGCAAACAATATGGATTATCGGATTATCAGACATATTTACACAAGTGAATCCCTCTGTGGTGAGAGAGACATACTGTGAATGAGTATGTGAACACTGATTTGTTTATGGTTTGTATGTGTGCAGCACTAGTTCTCAAAGTTTCTCTTTGTGGAATGAGTATACAGATGGAAAATCAGGCGCTTAACATACTTTCTAGTGTCGTGACGCTAACGTGAGGTGAAAACACAGTAAAGTTTTATCATCTGCATGATGTGCCCTGGGTTTAAGAATGACACAAATTAAGCGAGCTTTACTCACAAAGGTCTTACTTTTCTCCATTACACTCAAGCCCTAATGCTCACATCTGGGTCATGGCACCAAAGAAGACAGGGCTTGCTAGAATCTATCAAGAATGTCATTCAGTAATGTATCTCCGTTGGAGTGAATTTTGCTCACACAAAAAAAACTAAAAGCCAAGGCCTTTATTACGCTAACCCCCCTAAATCTTATTCCCATCTGGGTCATTGCACCAATTTAGCTTTTTCAGTTTCCTCCCATCACTTTGACTGACAACATTTTTGAAGTATCCGGTGAATGAGAGAGTGTACAGGTGTTTCCCCAGCACTGGGGATTCATGAGTTAGTACACTCTGAGGGTTGGGTATGTGGTTGCCAGTAAGGGCATCTGACAATAAAACAAATGCCAGAATAATTGGCTGTTCAGTCTGTTGTGGCAACCCCTAATAAAGCAGGGCCAAAGGAGAGTGAGTGAGGGAGTGAGTGAGATTCAAAAAGAATCATGCAACATGAATTACAAAAGTTTATGATAGTCAATTTGATGGGATTCAAGAACAGTGAATAGATGATGCCAACCATCGAAGACTTCGATGACAATGCATGCACTTAATACGCAAATGCACTTCATTAAACATGTACACATGGACATCACCTATATACTATGTAACTGCAGGTTAACTGTGTTTATATATAATAACTTTAACTGCTAATAGTTATAGTTAATTAGTTAAAGTTATTAGTAACTAATAAAGCTATGGTAACTAATAACCTTAACTTTTCCTAATTTGATTGTAATGCAATAATGTGCAACTTTTGTGAAGCTGCTTTGAAACAATAATTATTGTGAAAAGTGCTATACAAATAAACTTGAATTGAATTGAATCAGGCGACACGGTGGCTCAGTGGTTAGTGCTGTCGCCTCACAGCAAATGTCGCTGGTTCGAGTCCTGGCTGGGTCACTTACCATTTCTGTGTGGAGTTTGCATGTTCTCCCTGTGTTTGCGTGTGTTTCCTCCGGGTGTTCCAGTTTCCCCCACAAGTCCAAAGACATGCGCTATAGGTGAATTGGGTAAGCTAAATTGTCCGTAGTGTGTATGTGTGGGAATGGGAGTGTATGGGTGTTTCCCAGTGATGGGTTGCAGCTGGAAGGGCATCCGCTGCGTAAAACATATGCAGGATAAGTTGGCGGTTCATTCCGCTGTGGCGACCCCAGATAAATAAAGGGACTACGCTGAAAAGAAAATGAATGAATGAAATTGGCTGTAGTTTATGTGTGTGAATGAGTCTGTATGGATGTTTTCCAGTACTGGGTTGCAGCTGGAAGGGCATCCACTGCGTAAAACATATGCTGGATAAGTTGGCGGTTCATTCCGCTGTGGTGACCCCTGATGAATAAGGGGACTAAGCGAAGGAAAATGAATGAATGAATTGAATCAGTTTACTAGAATTTGCGCTATTTAATACACGAAAAAAGCATTTTACCAATTTTGCACTTGACATGCTGTTTGGACACTTATTATGTGTATGTCTTTTGACTGAATTCATCTTATGCTCTATTGCACAATGTAAACGTAAACATTTCTGCTCATCTAGACCTCACTAGCTAGCATATTTCTCCAAAAAAAAAAATGTGTTTGACCCTCTGAGCCGAAGCATTAACAGAGCAAAAGAGGTAATTGAGATGAACTAGACGGCTCTTTTTGTGGAACGCTGTTCGCATTTACTTGCCTCATTGAAAGTGAAAGATATGAGAGAAGTAATCCCAGTATTACACTGAATCCAGGCTTGTTCTCTGGTGCTTTACCTATAGCACGTGTGAGGGTGTGTGCGCACTTTAAGTTCCCCATCACAGAGCCTCTGTTTAAGTACATCACGTCTGTGTGTTACACCAGAGAGTGTTTTACTACTGCAGTCCAAGCTGTTGTAGCCTCATCCTGCTCTCTTTTTCTTCATTCCCTCTCTCTCTTTCCCTCTCTCTTCCATCTCCGCAGGTCATTAAGAGTGTTGTACTGCCACATACCCAAGAACAGAGGACATAAAAAGACAAATAAGGCCATAAAATGCCCCTATGCCCATGCATACAAATACGTTCACGCTCACTCTCTCTTGTTCTTTTCGAATGTCCCTCCCTCACTTTTTTCTCCCTCATCCAGTATCCATCCCTTCATTCTAGCTTTATATCTAACATTATATCTTGTATATGAATTATAAAAAGGCACTGTACATGCTAATGAAATGGCAAGACAGGCCCAGTGGCCCCAAAAATTATTCAGATACTTAAAAATGCTTCTCACTGCATTAGATCAGGGATTGTTTTTTTGTTTTGTTTTGTTTTGTTTTTTTGCCTGCACTAAACGTGTTTAGTATTATTTATATTATAGTAACCTTTTGTAGTAATATTTTTAATTTTAGGTAAACTTTGTTTTTTAAATTAGTTTTAGTAATATTTTATTTTATTTTATTCTTCATCTCATTTCATCTAGTCTTGCCTCCTCGGTTAGCATCTATCTCATTACTGCTAGTTCTTAATCTCACTGGGCATTATTTAATTACATTTTCTATAATTTTGTTTGATTTTATTTATCTATGTAGTTGTTAGTTACATAATTTACATAATATTCATATATGGTTCCCAAAGATAGTCAAAGTCCTTCTGCTTGCCTTTGCTGATATAAGTTAGTCTCTCCAGTCCAATACAGTTCAATATCTATTTTTTCCCACAACTCTATGGATGGAGCATCCATATGTTTCCAGCATAATGCAATAGCCCTTCTAGCTTGAAGAAAACCAAAATCCCAAATTTTTGTCCATAGGATACAGACCAAGAATACAGAGCTTGGCATTCAAAGGGATTTTAATATTAAACATGTCTGACATACATTCAATTATCTCTTTCCAAAACTTTTGTGTTTTAGGACATTGCCAGTGGCAGTGATATAGTGTACCTTTATCATGTTAGTTAGTTAACATTAATTAGTTCACATTTTACATTCACATCTGCAAAACAACAACCAGTAAATCAAATTCATCTCTATTCAGCACTTCATAAAAATGAATTCATCTGAGCGACTTCACATACAGTGTCCAAATCCACCAAATCTTCTCATATGGACCAAAATGCAGACTCGCACCAACTGTCATGTTCAACAGCAATCGTCACATCTGTTTATTGTATCTTTAGTCATCAGAGTCCTCTAACAGCATTAGAAAGACAGAGAAGCATAGCGCGTTTTGACAGTCGCTTTGATGGATGATTATGCGTAGAAGCTTCTTCTACCGTCAGCTCGTCTGTTTGCCGCTGCCCATTTCCAACGTCAAGTTCGCATCAGCAAATGCAGAATGAAGCTGTTTTGAAGGTTGCGCATCCAGATCCATTATCCGTATCCAAATGTGAAATGCTCGAGCCATTTGAATATTTCAAATCGTTCAAACTAAGATCTGCATTTATGGATGTGAATTATTGAAGCGTACAGTATGTCATACAGACCTCAAGCAGCATGATCTTCCGTAGATTAAAAGAAATGTATGGGATGAAATATTTAGGTGTGTATAAATGTTTGTTTTGCATAAAAACCGAAGGCCTCTGGGTCTTTGTTGATGCTCAGTTACCATGACTCAGATGACCTGCCTGTCTAGACAGAGCTCCCTAGTTTCATCCTCTCCTCTCATGCAACCTTCAGTCAGTTTTCGTTGGCAAAGAGCCCGTCAATCTCAATAGAGAGCCGTCACGTGACTCCAGGCCTGTTCACGCACACAGGTGGCTTGTTGTGTTGAATTCTGAGTGCCTGCCCTTCTCCAGATGTGGAGCCCGAGAAAGAGACAGAGCAACAGTTGTGGATCTGACAGGCTAGCAAGAGCACTTACTGCAACAAAGAGCGGAGACTCAAAGACAAGCAGACAGACAGAATCCAGCCTGAGGGCCTGACCGGCACTCTCTGCTTCACTTCACGTCTCTCTCTGTCTCTCCATATTTCCCTTTACAACTGTAGATTCACTTTTACATCTACATCGTCTGATTTATACAATGACAGATGTTTTTTTCTTCTCCTGAAAATTAAATTCAGTGCTTTCTAGGGTAATATATATATATATATATATATATGTATATATATGTATATGTATATATATATATATATATGTGTTTTATGTGTGTGTTTATTTATTTATTTATTTATTCATTTATTATACAGTATACACATATTAGGGGTGTTACAGTACACCCATCACAGATCTTTCTTTTAAATTTATATTTTCTATAGGATGTTTTACATTAATATATTTGTGCATACATTAGAAAAAACAATAGAAAATTTAGTTGATTGTATTTTTTGCCAATAACTTAAATTTAAATGTATTTTCTTTCTATTCCTGAAAATGTTATTAATTTCATTGTTATTATTCCTAAAAAGTTTATTTTAATGGATGACAGCTGTTTTTGTTTAAATGCACCAAAGTACATCAGCTGTATTTACTGAGAAGTGGATAAAAATATATATTTCAAAATGGGGTGTACTCATTTATGCTTTATGCTGAGCGTTGTATATATACAACAACAGAAGCCTGGATTTTGTAAATGTTTGTAGTATGTGCAAGGGGGAAAAAAATGAAAGTCCAATATTAGTACAAAGAAAATGAGGCTGTTATTTTAATGATTCACAGATAGAGGCCAATTGTAAGGTAATTGTCCCCTCGTTAGTGTAATTGTTTTTCATCTGTGTGAATTTAGAGCTTCTATTTTGCAAACACTGAATTTCTTGAATATCGCACAGACAGTAAGGAAATCGTTATTCATGTGCTTTTTCATTTCTGAAATTACAGTATGATTCAAATAGTTTTTTAACATTCCCTGAATAAATCATTTCAGCTCCAGTTTTTATCCAAAGTATACAAAATAAGCATATCAGGGAGGGAGAATCATGTAAATCTAATCTCATCAGACATAATTCTAATGATTTATCTTAAGATAAATGGTAATAAGCTGTAATAGATTACAGTTCTTTGGTTTGTAACTATTACAGAACTCGTTGGCCTTGCTGTTAGGTTAATTCTTAATCGTCTTCTATACAAACACTATTCAGTGATTTACTGGAATAGCAACTGCATTCAGCAACTAATGAAACTACTGAAAAAAAATGCAAGCTTGACAACCACATAATGTACATAACTTTTAACACACAGTGTGCAAAGAACCAAACTAAACAAGCAGTTGTTGATGCATTTAAGCTTGTTTCATGGTTATCTCTCTCTTTTATCTCTTTTATATGTGCAGTGCAAGAAAGCACAGGGAACAGTTATGGCCAGATTAATGTTGCCAGATCATCAGAGAAAAACCACCAAATAAGAATAAGTCCCTGATAACACTAGAACTGAATAATCCGCATGCCAGTTATTTGAAACATACACCTGCCTTTCTTATGAATGCCATAAACTAAATTGCTAATAATAACTGGGCATGGCAACCTGTTTTGTAAAACAGAATAAAATTAATATGTTGGGGAACATATGAAATATAATTTTATTAAACAGGGAAAATCAACAGAAACATAAAGAAATTGTTGAAATTGTGTAGTTTGAATTTAAATATATCATTTTTCTGTTGCTAAAGATGTTAGGTGACCAAACTTATTTTAATGGATATGATAGTTTAATAAAACTGATTTGTTTAAATGCACCACAATATATAGGCTATATTTAAACTTGTATCAGAGTTATATCTCTCTTTTTTATGTGCAGTGCAAGAAAGCACAGGGAACGGTTGTTGCCAGATCATTCTAGAAAAAAAAACACCAAATAAGAATAAGCCTATGATAACACGTGTACATTTAATCTCATCAGACATAATTCTAATGATATCTTAAGAAAAAATTGTATGATAATACTAGACCTGAATCCACATACCAGTTTTTTTAAACATGCACCTGGTTTCTTACGAACGCCATAGCCTAAATTGCTAATAATAAGTGTACATGGCACTTTACCTGTTCTGTAAAACAGATTTCCAAACATAAACAAAACACAAGCCCTGTGTCAGTAATAAAAATCAATGGCAACAAAATATTATTTGGTCACTTTAACAGCCAATACCAAATGTGCAGGATACAAGAATATCACGATGTGTCAGTTTTGAAATTCATAAGTGAACAGTGTCCCACATAAACAGGAATAGAAAATTTACTCCTGTATTTGCAGGTGTTTGTCGTCCCAGCAACTCAATAGTGCAAATACCACATGTTGGTGCTAAATTTAACCAGTTCTTTAAGGCTCCATAAAAAAAAGAACCATTTCTTCAAAATTGTAGTTGCCGTCCACATGTTTTTCACTCATTTGCTTCCCTGTTGAATCTTAAGCCGCATAACATGGGTTCTTCATTTAATAGTCCTTGTGCGTCACACTGATGTAGAGTGTGACTAAATAAGAAGAAATGCAGTTGAACGCTTGTTAATACCAGGTGGATTCAGAGACTAAAGAACCATTTTAGAGTGTTGTTCAGTAAGTGTGTACTGGATCAGTCTGTCTTGTTGCCAGATGCTTCAAATACTTCCTTTTTAATTTGTGTGATGTTCAGGTGCATCTGTACAGGGGTTTAACTTCCACTAGGGCCTATATTAGCTCAGGTCAGAATAATCGTATTTTCTGTCAGCCAGAATATATCTATGCCTGCTGATGTTATTCGAACTAGGGCTGTACAATATATCGTTTCAGCATCGAAATAGCCAACATAGGCTCATTCTGAAAACGTAGCCCTATACATTTCTGGAGATCACGAATTATGTAGCTAGAAGTACGTATGGCTGCATTTCTTCATTAAAATGAACACTACAGTTCCTTTTCACACTTACCAGTTGACCGCTTACCTCTGTGTGGACGACTTTCCCGTTGTTCCCAGTTTGTCCAGTTAGCTCGTTGGCAGAAATGACCACGACAATGGGGTTCGAGTCCGGTGAAGAACGATTCAAGAAAGCAGGTAAGACAAAAGCAGAATCTAAAAAATAAAATAAACAAGTAAATAACAGGGTGAGAATGTGGTAAAATCTGAAAACGTTGTAAAAATCAGGCGAGGGCTTTTCTTTTTCTGGATTGCTTTTTAAAACTGTCTGTTGGGTTTAGGGAAGTGGGTGGGCGGGTTAATCTGTGCTTTTGAAAACACTATTGGTTGGGTTTAGGGAAGGAAGAGGGTGAGTCATTCGATCAGTCAGTCAGTCAGTCAGTCATTCAGTCAGTCGACAGTCAGTTGACAGCGGCCTCTGGTGAATTTACACGAGAACAGCAGGCGCAAATGACACTCGCGAGAGAAATTTGAGATCTGAAAAAGCGAACACAGTGGCCTCTGGTGGATTCCTGGGATGTATTTGGCGCTCTCCAGAAATGTATATATCGGTACGTTTTCAGAATGAACCTGGGTTGGAAATAGCAATGTGCAAACCTGCAATAGTCACATCGCAGGATCTGCAATACAAATTGGGATTATAATTAACCAGGAACCACAGTTTAGTACACTTGATTTGGGGAGTCACAGAGTTGAACCCTAATCTAATAATGTGCAAGATTTTTATTTGGATGGGTTTTTAGGACCTGTGACTAATTTAAACCTGTTGGGCACAAGAAATGCTAAACCTTGCCACTTTAACAGAGATCAGTTGTGTTTAATTACACATACACATTGTTATTTTATGTTTGATTATTGAATGTCTATACCCAGTGTTAGACTCCACGTAAAACCATTAAGCACTGTTTATAATAATTCCTTACATTTATATAGCGCTTTTCTAGAAACTCAAAGCGCTTTACACAATGGGGGGATCTCCTCATCCACCACTAGTGTGCAGCATCCACCTGGATGATGCGACGGCAGCCATATTGCACTAGTTAAACATAATTTTACATAAACTACTCGAAGGACATCCTGGGATTTTTAACGACCACAGAGAGTCAGGACCTCGGTTTAACGTCTCATCCGAAAGACGGCGCTCACTGAGCAGTATAGAGTCCCCATCAATATACTGGGGCGTTAGGACCCACACAGACCACAGGTTGAGCGCTCCCTTTTAGCCTCACTAACACCACTTCCGGCAGCAACCTAGTTTTCCCATGTGGTCTCCCATCCAGGTACTGACCGAGCGCAGCCCTGCTTAGCTTCAGTGGGCAACCGTGTGAGAGCTAGCTGCCTAGCTGCCTTTTTTTATTTCATTTTTAAAAATCTAATATTTTCATCTGTGCTTTAATTAGATTATTTTATCTATTCGTTTTATCGAACAAATCTTTTATCGATTCGTTTTCAAAACAGTGATTTTATTTTGTGTATTTTTGGATAAATTTGTATATTTTATCCAGATGCACTTCCCTACAAAATCATCCCAATCAATGTAAAATGATGAGATTTGTTTAAATAATTACTTAAGTCATCTTGTGAAATTTTTATCATATGGCAATATACATTGCAGAAAAACAAAACATTGCAATGTCAGTTTTTTCCAATATCATGCAGCCCTAACTCGAACTGTTAGGAATGTCTGCTACGCAGAAAATTAGAACCAGGATTGTCTTTTGTTGTCGTTACAGGTGTTACGCATGAAAGACGATTAATAAAATAATGATCAACATTTTCATGTAATTTGTCTACATATTCATTTTATCTATCTTCAATTGATATTACAAAACAGTGACTCAGTACACAAAGTTCATTTTTTATTTATTAGTATTTTCTTTAGCATTTTAAGGTTGGTTTGAATAAAATTTCTTTAATCAGCCAATTTTTTCTGGGTTTTGTGTCATTATATTACCTAACATATATACAGTTGAAGTCTAAATACTTGTAAATTTCTTTTTTCTTTTTCAAATATTTCCCAAAATAAAAGCAAGGATTTTTTTTCACTGTAATTTCAATATTATTTTTTTCTTCTAGAAAAAGTGT
>CAIGQV010017835.1:20191996-20207548 GCA_903798115.1 Danio jaintianensis
ATATTATATTATATTATATTATATTATATTATATTATATTATATTATTATCAGTAAGATACTTTTGCAATCTTTTTAAACTGACCAAAGCTGCATTTTCTTGATAAGGAAATGACAAGAAATGACAAGAAATGCAATTAACACAGAAATGCACTGCTATTATTACACTTCCAAACGATAATTTAACATTTGAAATTATTTTTAAAAAAGCTTTACATTGAATTTATTTTTGTTATTGCAAAGCTGAATTTTCAACATACTCAAGTGTCTCATGATTCTACAGAAATCAGTTTAATAGGATTTGCTGCTCGAGAATCATTTCTGATTATTATCAGTGTTAAAAATCTGAATAAAAACAAAACAATATATTTGAAACATAATGTAACATAATATATTTACTGGCGTTTTAGATTCGTTGTAAACAATGATAAAGACGGGAGTCAGTATTGACTGCACAAGATTTATTTGTCACAACAAAAGCAACTATAAACATGAATATTGCTGCTGCGTTACCAAGGTAACAGAATGAGTTTTTTCTGTGTCAATAATATATATCTTTGGCCACTAGCTTCTTGTTCCAAACAGCACATATTAGCTGATAAAACCACCCTGCACCCTTCAAAGGTCAGATGATGGCCACTTCTGAGTGTGATTTACGGTTAGTATCATCAAATACTGTATTCAACTAAACACACTCCTGAATCCCAGCTCAGATTGATATCAGCCCCCCTCCTGAAGCTATAAATCCAATTATAGCATCAGAAATGATTATACTGTTTTTGTTTTCTTTACCAACCATCCATTCTCTCTCTCTCTGTTCATCCACCTTTCCATCCTCTCATCCTCCATCTCTCCTCCAGCCTCCATTCACACTCAACTCACTCTGATGCTCCATTTATCACACAACAGAAGATCCCGCGGGGAATGAATTGTATTCCGAGGATCCGGCTCCTTATAGAGCATGATATTGCTCTTATTCCTCTATGATGTCATGCATTAGTCTTGTTTGTTTTTTGCAGAACAGTTCAGATCTGCTCTTTCAGGGCTTTAGACACATTTTCTGACAAGCACTTTTGCCCAGCTGCATGTGAAAAAGGAGAGAGGGAAGAGTTTTCTCTTGTCCCCTTGAAATCTAAATTATGCTTTTCTGAGTGGTAATGTCTGAAATATTATATTATGGTATATTAGTCTTACATTTATCTATAAGCAAGTGTACTCCAAAACACAGAATTTGCATTTAGAAGAAGTGGTTTCTCACTTCCGCCAATTAGAATCAATATTTTTTATGACATCGCTGAGGATTTTTTGTAATATGGTGGCTTAGGTGGACCAAGAACCAGTGAGCAAAAGTCAACTTTTTATATGCTAAAAAATGCTGGGTAAACTGTTGCACAAAAACAATTGCTTCATGTTGTCCCAACACAAACCGATTAAGTTAACTTTTTTCTTTCACAAATTCAAGTGGATTGAACGCAAAACAAATAAGTTGTCTCAAAGAAATCTCAGGAATTGTGTTGTTTTGGATCATTTTAAGCAAGTGGTTTGAACAAGCAGCAAAAAAAGTGCATGTAACAGGCATATTTGCATTTGATTAAGGAGAAACTCATTTTAGTGTGAAGCTCTTTTTGGAAATTGCAAACAAAATTGTAAAAAATATAGGACCACAATGTTACAAAAAATTTATTTATTTAAAAATTTTGTTTATTCAATACAAACAGTTTCTTAAAAATGCCAGAATGCTAACATTATCAAAACCCCACATTTTAGCATTTACCATTTTACTGCAGACTATTTGGGAAAGTAATTGTGTGATCAACAGGAAACAATAGGGAAAAAATGTAAGTGGTGGCTGAATAAGGAGCGTTCAAGATACATTGGTATATTTTAGTATTTATGTATAATTACTATAATAACTATATGTAATAACTAATATGTATAATAACTATAATTGTGGTGTGGGGGGTTTGGGTCGTCTTGCCTCGTGTCACCCCTTTTGAACTGCCCCTGCTTTAGTTTCTCATCAGATCTTCTTACCAGTCAAATGCTTTCTAGTATACGAAGTGTCCCGCCCCCTACAAGTCACAACTGAAATCAGTCATTATTCAAATTCAAATCATATTTATAAGTGTAAGATATGAGAAAATATTGTACGTTTTGTTATGTTTTCTTTAGTACATGTTAAAAGTTCTTAATATTACTAAAGACAGTGTTTAAAAAAGTTATGAGAGAATAATAAACAGTAGCTGACACAGTGTTGATGTGAACTCTTCTGTGTTTATTATTACAAAGCAGGGAGAAACACCAAAAACCGGGATTTACAATTTTCTATATGGTGAATAAATAGTAAAAGGTCACACTTTATTTCAGGTACAATTCTTGCTATTAACAAACCATTACATATGACTTTTAGCTCAATAAATTTGCTGCTTATTAATAGTTATTAGTTAGGTTTAGGTATTGTGTAGGATTAGGGATGTACAATCACAAATAAACAGCCAATATATTAATAACAGCAAGGTAATTAGCTACTAGTTAATAGTGAGAATTGTTACTTAAACTAAAGTGTTTACACCTAGTGGACTATATAGGAGATAAACGATACAGACAGTGAAAATATACTTTCCATTGATGCCAATGAAGTCTGGTTTTGTGATAATGTCACGCAGATTGCCACATTACAATTATAGGCTCTGGCTTTCATAAGTCAGATGCACTTTAGCTCAACTACTGGCAGAGCTGTAATATGAACTAAATGCTATTGGCAATTTTTCAAAAAGGGGAGGGGCTAATCAATATGCCCTGCCCCGTCTTCATGTTTCAGTTCAAAATTACGCCATGCATCGGACAAAGCTGAGCATTTCAAGGCACCTCAGGGGACCTTTAAGGGTCATCTTTCAGAGGCAGGACCTGATAGAGAGCAGGAGTGGATGATGGAGAGGAGTCTTTACCGCCAGCAAGAGCTGCCCTTCTAATTGGCCTTTATAAATATTTAATGGCATCAAGATGAAATTCAATCATGGCTTTTAAGTGCTGAATAGGTTGAAATGCAGAGTTGACTGTAGGGTGATTAGATTTCTCTGGTCCGGGCCTGCAGTTTTCGTCTGCAGGTGGGCGGCACAATGTTTCAAGTCCAAAGGGAGCAAGCGCTCTCCAAAGAAATGAATCTTTTATTTGTTGTGGGGTATTTTTAAAGCCAAGGTTCTCCTGGTCACGCGATAGAGTAGACAGTCCAGTCCTCCACTCTTCCACAGCTGATCCGCTGTGCAATGCAGTTTCCACACAGCCACAATGTGTTATAAAACTTGTTAAATCAGTGCTTGAGACATCTAGCACAAAATATAATGCTAATATTTAGTGTTTGAATGTAAGCTAATTTCAATAATCTAGAGATACTGGGTAGCTAATATACTGTTGACTTTATTTTGATACCTATTAGTTTTTATTTAGATTTTATAACAAGGATTATATTATATTATATTATATTATATTATATTATATTATATTATATTATATTATCCTCAACAATGCAGATTCAGCCAGGTTTGACATATTTTATGAAATGAGGAATATGGAAAATATCTAAAAGTTTGTTTAAATTTGTATAAATGTAACTAATATATAAATATGATAGTAATATATTACTTTATTATTTGCTTTGCTTTATATATTTGCCCATTAAAGGTGCTGTATGTAAGTTTTTGACTCTTCTAAAGCATAAAAATACCATTTTCTTCATTCATTCATTTTCTTTTCGGCTTAGTCCCTTTATTAATCTGGGGTCGCCACAGCGGAATGAACCGCCAACTTATCCAGCATATATTTTACGCAGCGGATGCCCTTCCAGCCACAACCCATCACTGGGAAACATCCATACACACTCATTCACACTCATACACTACGGACAATTTAGCTTACCCAATTCACCTATAGCGCATGTCTTTGGACTTGTAGGGGAAACCGGAGCACCCGGAGGAAACCCACACGATCACGGGGAGAACATGCAAACTCCACACAGAAATGCCAACTGACCCAGCTGAGGCTTGAACCAGCGACCTTCTTGCTGTGAGGCGATTGTGCTACCCATTGCGCCACCTGAGGCCCATAAAAATACCATAATATGTATATTTAAGAAACATGCTAAGTGAATATTCTTGTTTATCTAAAAAACAATGCTAAAGTTGTGTGCCGGAATGGCTGTCTTTGTTTTGGTTCTTTTAACCCGCCCAATGCCACTTTAGCCAATTATATTTCAGCACCCTGGGTTGCCTTGTTGTAAAACCGCGTATTTCATTCATTCATTCAGAAAGGCTCTCAAAGCACGTGCCCGTGACCGAAATGTGACCTCTGGTGGACAGTAGCAGACTCCGAAATGAGACGCAGATTCAGAGTTCCACATGAGGTTATTAATTAGCAAATAATATAAATATTCTGAACGTAAACATTAGATGAGCAGGTCACATTGTAACCATGTGTCCTAACAACATGCTATGTGAAGAGATTTGCAGTGATAAGCAATTTGGCTGTTTGCACCAGACCAAACACGACAGAAATTTAAATTCAGAAGCACATAATATGCACTCACTCACGAAATGGTAAGGTTTACAATCTAATTAATATATATTAAAACTCTTTAACATTATTAAATGTACATGCTGAATCACTGATATGTGTTGGTTTTGAGTCACAGTTCTAAAGTTCAATTCTAAACGGTTTATTTTATTTTCAGGATCTGAGGTAAACTATCTGCTGCTGCTTTCAGTAGTATGGCCATAAATGTCATGTAAAATGGCATTCAAACTCACATTGTTAGCATTTAACAATGAATAAAGCACATGAGGTGTACCTGATGTGATCACTGTCAGTTTTTTGTTGTTCAGCTGCAAGAAATAGAAGCCGTTTCTAATATATCAATTCGAAGTGTTGGTTAGAACAAAAAATCATTTTAATATGGAAAATATTCCTTCTATCATGTGCCGTTGCTTTTATTTAGAACACAATTTAAATCAGCCTTTAGGCTCGATCATCAGACTCGCTCCTGTTGGTCCTCAATCTGGCAACCTGCGCTTGCGTTTGTTTTGATCCAGGAATGCAATACCTAGTTCAACCACTGGGTGTCAAACTTACATACTGCACCTTTAAGTCAGCTAATCAATTGCTGCTGCCAGTGTACAGCTCTATCATTAGCTGATATTATAATTGCTCATATATCTGTAATTACCCTAATGAAGAATTTTCAAAAGCCTCGTATATTTTAATTTTAATTTTTGCCACACAATGGGCTATTTTCCATGACAAAGCATCCCATATTGTGAGCTGGATGAAGAGCGTTGTGGTGAATCTGACAGTAAGTGCTCAGTGAAGAGAGAGACCCAGGGGAAGATGACCTCACGATGAGCTCATCCCTTAGATCAGGCCTGGAAAAGAGGAAAGCGTCGTCTCAGAGGGGAGAAAGGCGAAACGAGTGTGTGTATATATGTGTGTGTTTGGGCCGCTGATGACTCACCTACACAAGAGTGTTTCCCTTTGTAAGATGAGGTGAGTCAGATTGTTGACTCACTCGTTCTCATTTTCTTCTTCTTCTTCTTCTTCTTCTTCTTCTCCTGTTTATGGGATGGCTGGCGTCAGACTGAGGGGTCCTGGGGGATTGATGCCAGTGACGATGACTCCTGCTACTGGGACTCGGGCAGATGGTTTAAATAGTCCAGCGTTAATCTGCCTTACCTCATCACCGCTGGGCTCTGCCTATGTGTGTGTTTATAGAGGAACCGGGCTCCGCTGGGGTCGATAATTCATGACAGATCCCCACCATCAGCTAGTTTATGGCACAGAACAAGTTTATCCCTGAGTAAACGTATAAAGTCTGCCTTGCCTTCTCGCTAAATTGCTAATATAACTTTCTCTTTACTATGTATCCCATATTTTTAGTCCAATAATTGAACCTGCAGTCGCCGTATGCATTTTTTAAATGAATGGTTAGGATGGGGAGCTCGGGTTAATCTCATTATATTGACCTTACATGCATGCGAAATGAGAGTCACATTGTTGGGTGTATTTTTCAATAATGTAACCCACCCATGATAATCATTGGCAAATAAGAAGAGTAAATTCAGGGGGAAATATTGCAAATGGGTTTTCATGGAGGCTGTGCATGAATTTGTAATTTTGTTATAAGACGAAATGTGCGTTAAATGAGTGATTTTTTTTTTTGCTGGTGTAGGTTTTTTTGGTCTGTCTGGTGGCCAGCCCTCTTAATTGCAGTCGTGCAATTTTGCACCTTGCACAGATTAAGACTCTTTTAAAAAGGTGCGGATGCCCCTGATAAGATTAATGACATTTTAAGACGAAAACTTTGGGATGTCTGGCCTATTTGCAGTTTTGGACTGAATGTAGGTCAGGAGAGAGAGGAAAAGTTTCAGCAGGAGTTTAGATAGTTTGGTTAAAATATTCAAAATAAAACAGTGTAAAAGTGTCAGGGAATACAAATGTTTGTGCGGGAATACACTGTGAGAAATATATGCACAGTTAAACAGTTAAAAGCTTATAATAATGCAAAACTTTTTTCTTTATAAAAAAATATATGTATATACTGTATGTGTGGGTGTGCGTGTGAAAATCATGACACATTTCTATTCAAAAGTACTATACAAGTATTTTTTTAAATGATTTTATTCATTAATGTTAATCAAAAGATACTGTGCATTTCCATAATATATTTGTAATGTTACAAAAGATTTTTATTTTAAATAAATGCTGTATTTTAGGCACTGTTCATTAAAAAAATTTTGAAAAGTAAAATGTATAATGTTTCCCTCAAAATTATGGAAAAATAATACAGTTTAGAAATTAAAGAATAAAATGTGATAATAATAGGAAACATTATTAATGATATAATTTTTATCATGATTAAAATATATACAGTCAAGTTCGAAATGATTCATGTCCCAGGCAAAAATGTAAATAAAGCTTCTAATTTTTTACATTTTATATAAATGTATATTTTCTTTTAAATCCTTTTGTTCATTAAGGGCAATCAAAGGTTATGGTACATTTTTACAATATATTTATACTGTTACATAAAGTTTCATGGGTACTGAACACTGAAAGAGTAAAATCAGTAAAAATTTGCTAAAAAATATAAATAATAGTCAATATTTGTCAATATTCATATTATAGTCAATATTGGTCAAAAATAATAGAGTTAATTAATTCTTATTATGTCAGATATTATTAATAATATAATGGTGCTGAAGTTGCCTTACTAAAAAACTATAAACCAAAGATAAAAATAAATAAAAATGTGAAAATAAATAAAAGTACAGTCTGCAGTTATAATAGTAGTCTCTCAGTCATTTTAGTTACCATGTATGTTTGTGTATCCTGAGAGCTTTTGTTTTTTGGCTGTGATAATTGGACAGTGTGCATTGGCTTTTTTGACACAGGGTGAAAGTCTCTCACCCCAGCATCTGTTGAGGTGTGCAGGCGTCCTGTGTGTCGCGGCCTGTTTCTCAGCTTTTAGTCACCAGGCAACATCTCTCTCTCTCTCTCCATCTTGTTCACCTGTGGCTGAGTTTTTCGCTGTTGAAACAGAATAGATATTGTGCTCCATTCAGAATAAAGAAAGCCTTTTGACTCCAGCGAGACCCGGGACACCCACTGTGTGCTCCTAAAGCAGACTGCCACTGTTCAGAGGGGAATCCTTGGCACTCTTTGATAAAGATTAATACAATCCTATTTCCATGCCTAGGATTGCCTCTCCTAATGTGATTCTCTCTCTCTCTCTTCCGTTCCCCCTTTTCCTGGAAAACACTAAGTATCTTATCCATGCAGACAGTGTCACTTGTAGTGCGTATGTGTTACACTAAACCCTGTAATCCGAGAAAACATCACTTTATGTGCACTTGTTGTGGACGGTAGAAGGAAAGTTCCAAGGTGGTGTTCACAGTTGGCTGTTTTGGTTCAATTACATGATTCATTTGAATAAATGTGAATTCGTCCGTTTGAACCTTGGTCTAAAACATGGGTCTCAGTCCACTAGCTGAGATATGAATCCAACACTGATCAAAGATATGGACAAAACTATTAACAGGACACCATTTTCACAAGCAGTGTTGGGTAAGTTACTTTAAAACATATTGAGTGTATGAATGAAAATTATCATATGCATTTGTTTATATGACAAAACATGTCTTTTTCAGCAAGAAGGTCCATACTGACTTCAAAGGCAGATACTGATTAAATCAATGTGGACTTTGGGGGTTTTACGATGTGGTCACATGTTTATTGGTCAGTTTGTATGTCTCAGCATTTGGCCTTTGGTCACATGGTCAAGAAAGATACAAAATAGTTGGCAAACTTTGCTCTGCCTCTTTTCCTGCTCTGCTCTTTTCCTGCTCTGCTCATCTCCTGCTCTGAAGTCTATCTTCTCTGACTCTACTCCTATCAGGATCTCTTTGAGGCCTGCTCACTGCTCTTTGTCTCTCTCTCTCCCTCCCCCGTCTCTTTCTCTCTCTGGTAACTTTGTTTTACATTTAAGCTGGGTACAATTATTATCATATGTTTTTATCATTTCATGTTTTATCATTTTATACAGTTATTTGTAACTAATTCAGTTGTAACCATAGAGAATTATTGTCATTTTAACTACAGCGGTTCGAACTGTAGTTTTGCCAAATGACTAAAAAGTTATCAGTATGATGGTGAAAAACCGCTGTAGTTAAAATACCATTCCTTACAGAGTTACTATTAATTATTAATTACATCATTGAAATTGTACTTAAATTACTTTTCTAATTTCCATGTCTGAAACTTGACTTAATACTTAGTTAAGTTCCTTAAGCATGTGCCTTTGTCTGACAAATGTAACCTTTATAGTTAAAAAAATCATTATTTTTTAAAAATATCTGCAGTAAAAAATGAATCTGTCAATATATGAGTTAGAATGAGTTTGATTTTGAAAAATTTGTTTCTTTGAGTTTATGCCATATATTGCCATGAGCTCATTTTTGAATAAATTAATTGTTTATGAATGTGCAATAAGGATAAATGTAACCTTCATTAGTAAAAATAAATAAATCGTTATGCCAAAAAATATATGTATGGGGGGAAATAATTTGTTCTGCTTTTCTGAATTGATTTATACAGAACTATTGAATTTATTTACAGTATTTAAGGAAAGTACATTATGAGCTACTGTAATTCAATGACCAAACAATAAACAGTAATCCCTTATTTTACTTTTTCAATGGATAAAACATTCAGGGTCAAGAAGACATTGGAGTTTGCAGTATAATTCTACCTTCCTTTCTATACAACCTGCTGTCTGGATGTACTTAAATCTGCAGTAAGCACGTGCTCCTCTCATATATCACACATTTACACAAATAGCAGAGTGAAAGGGGCAAAATCTATCTGCGATTATTGTTTCATGCTTAAAGGGAGATTTGTCCGATGAAGGAAAATGGGTTAGCGTGTTTACATGACTATGCGCAATGTAGGCTTATTAAACTGTAGGAATGTAAATTATCATATGCATTTGTTTATATTGCAAAACATGTATTTTTCACCAAGACGGTTCATACAGATTCCAACAGCAGATACTGATAAGATCAGGGGATGGTTAATATGTTTGTGGACTTGTGTGGGGGTTTTATGATGTGGTCACATGTTGATTGGTCAGTTTGTATGTCTCAGTATTTGGGCTTTGGTCACATGGTCAAGAAAGATACAAAATAAGTGGTAAACCTTGCACTGTCTCTTTTCCTGCTCTGGAGTCTATCTTCTCTGGTTCTATTGCTATCAGGCTCTCTTTGGGGCCTACTCTCTGTTCTTTGTCTCTCTCTCCCTCCCTCTGTCTCTCTCCGTCTCTTTCTCTCTCTCAGGTAACTTTAATTACATTTAAGCTGGGTACAATTATTATCCTATGTTTTTTATCATTTCATGTTTTATCCTTTTATACAGTTATTTTGTAACTAATTATGTTGTAACCATAGCAAGTTATTGTTATTAAATCATTTCATTTTCAGGTATTTGTGAATTACTTTTGATTTAACATCAGCACTTCATTGCTCCATATTGCAATACAATACAATCACATAATAGCCACACTCTCCCACATTTTTAGCTATTAATGCTGCCCTTATTTCCATTTTGGTATAAGATTGCAGAAGGATGGTTTGACAGTTTTTCACCATCATACTGATAACTTTTTAGTCATTCGGCAAAACTACAGTTCGAACCACTGTAGTTTAAATCCATTCCTTACAAAGCATAATCAGGTAATCAAGAGTGTGCATGTAAATGTACTCAGTATGGATTGGGCTTAATCACATTATTTAAGGTGTTTTTGTGAAGGTGTTTTGATTCAATTAAGATATCAGTTGGATTACGAGCAGATTGATGCATGTAAACAGCTACTATGTGTCTTTGAGTCATTTTAGATCTATTTTGCATATATTTATTGTAAATGGTGTCAGTGCACTGTAAAAAAATATATCTGTTAATTAACAGTTTCCGTATTTTGTGTTTTCTTTTTATTTACTGTTGTAAATTGCATTATGGGATCTTGATCTCCGCTCTGTTGACTTTTGATGTTGACAATTCAACTCTACAGTTTAACAAAGTGATTTTATTGTCATTTTAGTAGTATGAATTAATATATAGAAAATTAAATATCTGTAAAATAACAGAAACTGTACTGTAAAATATACAACACCAACCCAGACAATATATCATGCCAAACCAAATAAAAATTTTAATAAAAGTCACTTTTTTGAACTTTTCAAGGTTAAAAGTTGTTAGAAGAAAGATCAAGGTCCCATAATGCAATTCAAAAGCGTAAATTAACAGTGAATATTTTTTACAGTGGGGTCAAAAATAGCATTCACAAGATTAAAGAGATAGTTCACCCAAAAATATAATTTTCTCAACATTTACTCAAACCCAAGTAGTTCTTTCATCTGTCGAACACAAAACAAGTTATTCTGAATAATATTGGAAAAAAGCAGCCATCAACATCCATAGTAAGAACAAAAAGCTTCAACATTCTTTAGTATATCTTGCTTTGTGTTGAACAGAAAAAAATCAAACACACATTTGGAACACATTTTGGATGAGTAAACTGATGGCAGGATTTTCAGTTTTGGCTGTACTACCCCTTTAACTTGAGAGAATGCACTGCGTGTTGCTGGAGCTGACAGAATTCAGTCAGGAAGTACAAGGTCAAAAGTGATATCAGCAGGGTGAAGGCTGGTGTCAATTGGTGGACAAGTGTAATGTAGCAGCCCCCGGCTCTTTCCACTCGTCGTTTCTGTCTGAAATGCTGGATCTGTACCAACAAGGTAGAGCAAAACTAACAAAGGTCAGATCAAAGGAATGCAGCAACTGGCCTTTTTCAGAGCCTCTAATTGGTGCAGAAGAAAGGAAGCTCTCGACTGGTTTGATCTGTCAGTGGGGGAAGCCGTGTAGAATGAATAGCATTCAGTGGAAGCACTATACACTATATTCTTGCGTTATGGCTTGCATTCTGGCACCAAACATACTTTAAAGGGGTCCTATTATGCCTTATTGTGCCTATTATATTAGTCTCAGGTGTCTCCAGAATGGGTCTATGAAACTTCAGCTCAAAATACCTCACAGATCATATGGTACAAAATGCTATAAATGGCAAAATGGTGAACGCAAGAACACACTATCTGCATTTCCTTTGTTGAGGCTAAAGCAAGTGTGCTAGTGTGTTTAAGGGTCACACACAAATTACTTCTGGGGATTAATCAGGCTCTACACTAAAAGAAAAAAATGATTTTGTTGCTTTTTCAGACTATTTATTTAAAATAAACAGAAACAACCCAATTCTTAATTTTTTTTTGGGACAACTTAATTGTTTTATGTTCAAAGCACTTAAATGTGTTAACTTAATCGATTTGTGTTGGGACAACATGAATGAATTGTGTGGAACCCTGAATTTTTTTTTTTGCAGTGTACTGTTTCTGAGTGTCTCTTTTTAATGCAAATGACCTGCTGTTTCATTGCCACTTTTCAGTAGAGGGTGGTGTCTTTACAAGTTGTGCTTCACTTACTCTGCATACATATATAGAATGATTGCTGTCAGTCAGTCACATATTAAGCTAAGTTCTAGTTCACATAAGCACTAGGTTATGTTAAAATCACATGAAAACGCACAAGTTTGCATGCAGTTGAAAGCAACATTTATTTAGCTTATTTAGCTATATTTATTAGCCCTCCTGTGAAATTTGAATTCTTTTTTCGAATATTTCCCAAGTGCTGTTTAATGGAGAGAATTTTTTTTTAACACATTGATAAACATAATAGTCTTAATAACTCATTTCTAATAAAAAAATTGTTTGTCTTTGCATGGTGATGGTACATATTTTTGGTTATTTTGAGAGATACTAGCTAATTAAAAGCCAAAAGTATAGGTTAATTAAGGAAGTTATGTTAATATAGCAAGTCATTGGTTTGGTTTGTTCTGTAGTCAATTGAAAAATATGATTTCTTAAGGAGGCTAATAATATTGACCTTAAAATTAATTTAAAAATGTTATTTCCAGACAGACTAAAAGAAATAAGACTTTCTCCAGAGGAAAAATAAATAAAATAGGAAATTTGGTAGGGGAAAAAAAGGTCCTTGCTGTTTTAAAAATCACTTGGGAAATATTTGAAAATTAATTACAAATTTAAAAGATATTTTGAATTTAATAATTTCGTAATTTCATTTGCCTTCAACTGGATGTCTGTAATTGTTAACAGTTGGACATGGTGACAACCTACTACTAACCTGACCTCAACCCATTGGTCAGGAAATATTTAAATTGAGGATGCTGTGACATTTATGTTCCTGAAAGAAAAGTCGGGACTACAATCAAAGGCGTCTGAGGGAGTTCAGTAACAGTGCTTACATAATTCCCTTTGGAGAGCGGACTTTGTGCTTTGTAACTTCGCAGCTCTTTTTTCATGCTCAAGCAGCAACTACTTACACACTAAAGAAAGCTGAAAGTGTAAAAAGCATAATAGGACTCCATTTAATGAAATCCGTTTTACTGCCTGCTTTCCAGGTGGTAATAGTGCAAGACCAATAGCAAATAATTAAACTGCTCTTGTCTCAGGCTCTAGGGAAAGAGGGATTGCAGTGGGGTCGCTCTGTCATGGATCATTTAATAAAGTCTAGCATTACCTGTGTTCTAAAACTAAGCCAGCTGCATACATAGAAAGCATTGTAGGGCATCATAAACAATCATGCTCCTGATGTGGAATATAACACCTTGGTCAAACACTATAGCTGCAATGCATACATCGAAGATGGCAGACGATTGTAAGAAATACTGACAATACATATCCTTTATTTATACAGTCACACTTTACAATAAGATTCCATTAGTTAATGTTGTTTAATTACTAACATGAACTAATAATAAACAATACTTCATCATTCATTAATCATAGTTCAACAATGCATTATTTGTTATTGCACCATGAGTTAACATGAACTAACAATGAGCAACTGTATTTTCATTAACTAACAGTAGCTAACTTGAACAAATACTGTAATAAATGTATTGTTCATTGTTTGTTCATGTTAGTAAATACGTTAACTCACATTACCTAATACAACCTTATTGTAAAGTGTTACCATTTATACTTATTACACCGCTCTCTGGAATGCTTCATTCTGATTGGTCAATTATGGCACTCAAAGGTATGTTATTCCCACATAATAACTGTTAAATCTAATAACACAAAGCTCATCCAGGTCTTTGGAATCATCTAGACTGTTAGTGAATATAGCCACAGGAAAAAAAAATACTATAGTAATTTATTGCAAATATACTGTTTTTGAATCATACTGTAGTAAAGTGTATTATATTGTATATATTAAAGTATTTACATCCCTTTTATAAGGAATTCTACTATGGATTACTGTAGTATAGTGAACTGATAAACTGTAGTTAAAAATTGTAGTATATTTTAGTTTTTAATACAGTATACTGTGGTGTACTGTAGTATAATATACCCTAGTTGTAGAAAACTAAAGTCGTTTGTTTATATTGCTAGTTGTTGTGTTAGCATAGCAACTATAGAATTACCACAGTGCTTTAATATAGTATGGTTCAAAAACACTATAGCATTTTCTATAATAAACATATTTTATATACATATTTATATGCGTATTATGCCACACTGCTGTTTTTCACTGTTTGGCGCCATCTTGTGACTGAATAATTAGTAGGTTAATGTAGGGTGCATTCCATGTTTTTTTTTATTTATTTATTTTTATTATTGTCGGCTTTATGTTTAATTAAAGATTTAATAAGTGATTACAGCACAGATCAATGTTTTGTGTGTAATTGTTTAGTTTTGTGGCAAGTAGCCATGTAATACGCTGGATAATGTACATCTAGGTGGTCGCAGAATAAAGCCCTTCAGTCTTATACATCATTACCCTGTCAGGATTTATTCTGTGAGAACAACTGCCTAGATATACATTATCCCTTACATATTTCATGCAATACAAATAGTTAATATGTTCTTATTAGTGCTGTCAAACAATTAATCATGATTAATTGCATCCAAAATAAAAGTTCTTATTTACAAAATATGTTTGTGCGTACTGTATTTTTGTGTATATAAATAGATGCATGACTATTGGATAAAATATGTGTTTATATATAAAACAATATGTAAATATTGTGTAAATACAAACTTTTATATTGGATATCTTGGATGTGATTAATTACGATTATTCGTTTGGCATCACTAGTTCTTATTAACTAAGAACTTAGTTCTTATATGTAATGTGCAGTGAAAATTAAACCACACTGAACTGAACTGAACTTAAACTCTAAAAACTGAACGGACACCATTTCAATTCACTATAATCTTCTATGTGAAGCTGCTTTGACACAATCTACATTGTAAAAGCGCTATACAAATAAAGATGAATTGAATTGAATTGAATAATGTTTTTGTTAGTACAGAATGAGCTTAAAAACACACTGCATCATGTGTTATGTTATTCTTCATGTGTTATGTGAGTGGAGCGCTATTTGTGCAGTGTTTCATTTTACTTATAGATGCAGCATATGTAGGCAGCAGACAACAAAGTTTTAGAGCAGCGATATTGACTTTCTGATCCCATGACTCTGATATGTAAATATATGCACATATACTGCACGTAACTAGCGTTTAAAATGCAAAACAAACCTTTGTATTGAAATGATCTTTAATATTAATGTATGTTTTAGTGCAGTGCAGCTTCTCCTTTAGTTTAACTTTCCCTCCATGTTCTTGTAGGATCAGCTCAGAAAACAGAGCTGAGTTGTGTTCGTGTCTTTTTCACCAGCAGGGGGAGAGCTAAAAAATAAAACAATAGACATTGTTCCAAGAGTTTGTCAAAACAAAATCCACTGCAACTAATCTTTACTGTCAACCACCATTATATTATACACACACACGCACACAGACGCACACACACACACACACACACACGCACACAGACGCACACACACACACACACACACACACACACACACACACACACA
>CAIGQV010017835.1:20223256-20235051 GCA_903798115.1 Danio jaintianensis
TCTATCTATCTATCTATCTATCTATCTATCTATCTATCTATCTATCTGTCTATCTGTCTATTCGTTCGTTCGTCCATCCATTTATATGTCTGTCTGTCTATCTGTATTTTGCCAGGGTTCAAAGTTTAAAATAAATGGTACTTTCTTACATCCACATGTAAATGCCATTAATTAGTAAAGTTATATTTTGCCACAGTTTGCCAGCTTGTGGCGTTTGCAATTGTGATGTTATTCTAGTGCAAAAATAAATGTGTGCTATTAAGTTTTGCAGGCTGAGGTCTACGTGGGTTTCTGAGCCCATCGGTTTACATCATGTACATCATGTTGTTGTTGTTTTTTTAGTCAATTAGTTGTTAAAAGTGCTACTATATCAGATTTCAAATAAAACCCAGCTCACACTGCGATTTTTAATAATCCTAAATTATTGTAACATGTCAGACTGCACAAACATGACTCCCATGACACACTGCGAGATTTCATAATATCATAATGTCAGACTGAGCGACAATCAAGACACACCAAACATGGACATGCAAGAAAACTCACCTGTAGTTTGACGTCATCCATCCATGAAACATTCATTGACCTGCATTTTAAATTGATCCCACACAGCAAACATAAACAATTCACAAGTTCACACTTCACAAAATACACTGCAACTTGTGTTATTTCCTTGTCAGAAAAGAGAGAGATAGGGGTCAGAGCGAAGTATCTAGTCTGGCCTCAGAACGCTCCCTCCGGTTTAAGTAGAGATTTGTTTTTTAAAGCAGAGGTGTCGGGGTGGTGGAGGGATGCTGAAGTCGAGATAATGGATGAAGGACGAGCTTGATATTTATGGGGGTTTGGTCTTATACTGATTGGATAATCAAATAATAATAAATTTATTTTTGATGCACTTTTCTTAAACTCAAAGCGCTACAAGATACACAACAACAAATTAAAAATGCAGAGAATTACAAGCGTGCATAAATTCCCAGTAACAAGCCAAAAGTCACACCACAATAATCACTCATTCATTCATTTTCCTTCAGCTTAGTCCCTTATTTATCAGGGGTCGAACGAAATGAACCACCAACAGATGCCCTTCCAGCCGCAACCCGGTACTGGGAAACACCCATATACTCTCGCATTCACACACACACTCGCACACTACGGCCAATTTAGTTCATCCAATTCACCTATACTGCATGTCTTTGGACTGTGGAGGAAACCCACGTGAACACAGGGAGAACATGCAAACTCCACACAGAAATGCCAACTGGCCCAGTCGGGACTTGAACCAGCGACCTTCTTGCTGTGAGGCGACAGTGAGCCACCACCGAGCCACCGTGCCGCCCCACCGCAATAATCAATACAACAATAAATAAGAATAAGATTACAAATTACATTAAAGTGACACTGATAATCGTAAATTAAATGCTTTGATTAACAGATGTGTCTTAAAAAGCTTCTTAAAGCAATCCAGAGAAGCGGCATTCCTGATACTTGCAGGCTTATTTAGACGCACAGAATGATTGTTGTAATGTCTGCGTATGCTCCTCCCCTGAAAGTTGTTTATAAAACATCACTCTGTAGCTGTAATTTTGCTCACAGTGTGCCTTAACAATAATTAAAAAAAAAAACAATTTTGATTTTCCCTGAGATGGTTTGAAGCTGTCACAATGATTGTGTCATCAGATTCAGCGCTCCTATTGGCTCTTGGTTTGACACTCGTTGTAGCTGAAGCCACGCTGCAGGAATGTGTGTGAAAACTTCTAACACTGCCAGAACTTTATCACAGGGAAAAATTGATTGCAATGTCCATTAAGCAATTGTCGGTGAACATGTCAAAATCACTGATCAAAGACCACAGATTTTAATTTAGGATTACATGAATCTTTTAGGATTTCCCAAAATTGTCTCAGACGACCAAATTGAGGCTGAAACTTTAGATGTACTTTAGATTAACGTATTCAGTATTGTGCTGCAAAATTACAATTAAGATGCTAATATATTTAATGTAACTACTAAAGAGATTTTTTATGAACTTATATGTGCATCGTGTTTTATATACAGTCTTAATGTCTTTTTCTACTATTCACCACGCCAAATTCAAATTTCAAATCACAATCAAATCCTCTGTAAATCTCAACATGGCACAACATTAAAGACTAATTCATGGTTGTCAAAACACACACAATATCACTTAATTTCATATAACCCTGACATTGGCTTTTCTCAGCTTGGCCTTTAGATGACAAGAAATAAAATACCATGAATGTGTATAGACTGGAAATATGTATCTATTTGAGCAACGGATAATGATTATATATGGTCATCTTTGCCGATGACCTCTTTCTGACTTCTTTCTGACGTGTCTTTATCACACAGATGGATCCCGTAATCTGCTGCGAGCAATCAAATATTCACAGTTTATCGTCTGCGCACAATGAGGATAAATGAAGTGTCCGCGCATGCAGCACAAGTCTGACATTATCCAGGACAAAAGGGAAAAGCGCAGTCTAGTCTTTCATATTAATGCAGCCCAGGGATCATATTTAGAGGATTGTGAGGTGATGCAGATTGTTGACCCAGCCGGATCGATCACATGAGCTCTAAAGAAATCCAGATGAAGTATAAGAAACATCTCTGAAGCTCTTGTTTGTTCTTTAAAAGGAAGATCAATGTCCCCCCTGCCGCCACTCGGAGAATGCGCAGCAGGACGCCGTGCTGGCAATGATACCCCTGTAAATATTTGATGAAGGGATCGAGGAGCGGTTATACGATATAGTTTGCGTCTGCTCAGGCTGTCAGTTTTTGAAGTCTGTCTCAGGGCAGCCCGACTAGCAGAGCTCCGTTTCGGGGCTACTGTTCATTTCACGCGCTATCACTTTTTTTATTGCCCGACTGATGACTTCACGGCTAATCAATTATTCATGAGGCGCTAATTAAAGGACAAAATAAAGTAACGTAATTAAGGGCAGTTCAATTAAACGAGAAGAGATCATTGCCTTGTAAGTTGTTGGTCAATAGAAGAAGAAGTGGCACAACTTTTTTCCAGACCCACAGCGTGGCATCTTTTCTCACATGCGGCAGCCTTTATTTTAAAGCATATTTGTAATGTTCTCTAAACGATCCCTGCTGTCCCCCTCTGTGCTTCAGCGATTCTGGCAAAAGCGGCAGGTTTGGAGCTCGCCGTCTGGTTCCTCACTTAGCCAGCCAACGTGGATGCTTGCGTACACACACGCGCACCTGGACTAGCGTCTGTCCGTCTCCCCGATTGGCACAGGTGCGCTGTTTTGATTGGCTGCGTAGTAATGGCTAATGTGTTCCCAGCTAATGCTGCTGTCACAGTTCCTCATGTCCATCCCTCCCCACCTTCATCACCCTCCTCATCCTCTCCCGGGCACCAACCCAACACAGGCCCACCACCGACACCCACCCTCTTTCCTATTCCAGTCACAGAGCTCCTACCTCCCTCTCCGACACTCGGCTTCATCATCCACATCATTATGGAGATTATCCCATGTCTTTTATTTAATGGTGGCTAATGTATCACCAATAAAGATGAATGAGGGGAGCTGTGAAGCTCTAATTGGAGGGACATGATGTCTGATTCTGAGCCGCTGATAATGTCGACACTGCCAAACAGTTTATGAGGCGCCATCACCAGTCTAAGTGTGTGTTTAGAGGTGGAGGGGGAGCAGACACTTAGTTCAAGTGCTCATTGTTTGATAACTGTGTGCGAGAGAGTGACGCGCTGTTATTTGATCTGTTTTCACGAGAGAGGTTTTGCTCATGTGCTAAAATTCAAAATGGCACGATTGTCTGCCATCAGTTGCTGGTTTGGTCCAAGCTTGAGGGCATGTTTAGGTTTAGTTTTCCCTCTAGGATGTTCTTTTTAGATTTTTTAAAGAAAAAAATATGAAATGCAGCAAAACAGAAAATGATTCAAATGTATTTGATCAGTTTCATAGAACCCTTGACCTTTAGCGCCCTGTACTTTGTTGTTGGAGTTTTTATGAAAGTGTGACAACCAAAACAATGATGCAGTCTACAGGACTGTTTTTGTGTGACTGAAGATACTTATTGACATTGACATTACATACAACTGCATTTTCAGCCTTTTTCACGGGTCCATGTGAACAGGAAATGATGTTGAGAACTGTTCCTAGCTCTTACAAATAATCATTGTACATTATGTCAGTTTGACAACAGTTTCTGTCATGCTCTAGATTTATTCATCCGAAAAATCAGTGCCTTAGAAACCGAACTCATGAGTCATGACCTTTTCAGGGCCTTTTTATTTGGTGAAAAGAAACAATGCAGTATTGAGACACTGGCCATCTGATTTACCAAACAATATCCTAAAAAGTATTCCACCACAGTCTTTTGTTTTTTCTTCTTATTTCACGTGGTGCTCTAAAACTTTTGCCCTTTGCTTCCCTTATAATCTCAATTATCTTTGACTGTGGGGATTTATCTGAAGTAGGAAAATCCATTAGTCCAAATAGCTTAAAAGTTTTTTTGTTTAAATGTGTCTTTTAAAAGTTTTTAACGTAGTCATATATGTCTGAAAGGATGTAAGAGTTAAAGCGATAGTTCAGCCAAAAAGCGGCTCGGTGGCTCAGTGGTTAGTACTTTCGCAAGAAGGTCTCTGGTTTGAGCCCTGGCTGGGACAGTTGGCATTTTTGTGTGGAGTTTGCATGTTCTTCCCGTGTTGGTGTGGGTTTCCTCCAGGTGCTCTGGTTTCCCACAGTCCAAAGACATGCGCTATAGGTGAATTGGATGAACTAAATTGGCCAAAGTGTATGAATGTGTGTGTGTGAATGCGAGAGTGTATCGGTGTTTCCTGGTACTGGGTTGCGGCTGGAAGAGCATCCGCTGCGTAAAACATATGCTGTAATAGTTGGCAGTTCATTCCGCTGTGGCGACCTTTGATAAATCAGAGACTAAGCCGAAGGAAAATTAATAAAGTTAAATATTTTAAATAATGATAAAAATGTACAACATAGTAGTTGTTTTTCCAATTATGGATGCCAATGGTTACAGGCTTCCAACATTTTTCAAAATATCCTCTTTTGTGTTCAACAGAACAAAAAACTCAGACTTGGTTTGGAACAAGTCAAGGGTGAGTAAATGATGGCAGAATTAAATTTTTTGGGTGAACGTTCCCTTTTAACAATAATGACAGAATTAGAATTTTTGTGTGAACTACAAAGAAATGAGACCTGTTTGCTGATGGAAAGTTGCTGACCAAAACTTGGAGCGGAGTAGCAAAATTCCCATTTGATACATTCTGTGCTGAACTGGAGCCACTTGAACGCATCAGCCAGGGGATCTGGGTACTCTTATTGGAGCAGACTCGGAGTGCAGGGCAAGCCAACCATTGAGGGGCAGATTAGATTAAGAATAATCCTTTCGCTGCGCGTTGAGCCCCGTCTCTGCAAAGTCCACTCACAGTGCATCAGTTACAGCGCTTTGCCCAGCAACACGCCACAGGCCCCAGACCAGTCCGGCCCAGAGGTCTTCAGCTCAGTCCGTTCACTGAGACCAACATGTTCTTTTGACTGTCCATATTAGTTCACGACACAATTGCTGTCATTTTTTGAACACTGCGTTAAGTAAAAAAAGATGGACAGAAAGCACCTCGCAGATACTGCAGTCTGTCCTCATCTTCGCCATGTTTTATCCCTGGAGCAAACTTTCAGCTCAGGATTTGATGGCAGATCTGACTCAAACTGTGACATAAAATGAAAGGAAATAAATGGAGAGAAAAAAAAGAAGAAGAAAGGGCAAAGCATCCAAAGTTCTGCATCACTTATTTTTCAATTACGACAGGCGAAGCAGAACGAATTGTTAGTGCCATTTATTGACTGCGCCTTTCTCGTTATTAAAGTACAAGTGAAGAAATCCGTCCTTTTGTATAACAACCTGCCTGTTTTACAATAACAAAATGTTTCTCCTCTGTCAGATAGCCTTTGTCATTTGGAGAGAAACAAGGAGCAGAGAATAGCTGGGGTAGCGAAACAGCATGCTGGCGATACAGTCGGGTGTGATCATGAAGAAAACCTCTTCTCTCGCAGCATTCGGCTGAGACCACTGGTGCAGAACAAAAGTAATAGGTGAATGAATCGATTATGGTAATGATCGGCTGCCTGAAAGATTTTTCTTACGCCGTATAAGAGGGATATGAGAGATATTGAAAATGCATTAACGGAGATGCAGCACTGGATACCTCCAGATAGAAAAGCAGAGAGCGCTAGCAGGCAGGCTTTTTCATCCTTGACTTGTGATCCTTACACTTATGCTGATGTTCCACATAATAGACCACATACAAAACAGAATGATGAATCTCCCATTGAGTTTAAAAGGATGCAACAATGGTGCATTCATCCTGCAGTCTATCCATGTTGGACCTGCTGGACTGAAGCAAATTCCTTCGAGTACATTTGGAATGAATCTGTTTTCAAGTATACTATCAATAGCAACTTGTTTTATTGGATTTAAAGTCTTAAAAATCAAGATTCATTCATAGAGCCTTTCCACAAAGGGGTTGGAAAAGGTTTTTTTTATCTTATTAAAATGTTGCTCACAGTATTCATGATAAACTGTTCATTGAGGTTTTTAGGAGGCCTAAAGTGGATGTTCTGTGGCATCACTGCAAGAGCTGCCAATTTGGGAACTTTTATTTCTTTTTTGTATAATTATATCTGACAAAAAAGGCATTCAGTGTTATGCATGGCATGGTTCCATATAATAATATTATACGGCCAGTACTATATAGAATTATAGTATTCTATTATACAGAAGTATACTTCTGTGACTAAACAGCTCAGCAATAGTACCACATACTGTATATAGCTTGTGATAGTTACAACAATAATATGTTTTTGGCCCCTTTTAGTATTTAGTACTGTGCTAAAGTCTTAGGCCACCACCAGCTCTGGGAGCCTAAGACTTTTTCACAAATCTATCTATCTAAAAGGTATGGGGCAAGTGCAGCGTTATTACTTTTAGGTGAACTATAGTTTTAATATACAAACAGAAAATATGGAAAATATGTACACAATATTTGGAATCAAAATACTAGCATCAAAAGTGTGTTTAACATGACCTCTTTAACATCAAACAACAGCTTGAACTTTTTTTGTTGAGTCTTTTGTGAAATTATGTGGTATTTCAGCCTGATCTCATGAGAAAACGTAAGTTTTTTACGTTTTGTCAGTTTAGTGGCTAATTCGTACGAATTCGTACGAGTTCAGTTGTACGAAAATGTACGGTTTTAAAAAGGAGGCGTGGCACCCAACCCCGCACCTAAACCCAACCGTCATTGGGTGATGGGAAAATCGTACTAAATTGTACGAATTAGATCGTACAAATTCATACGATTTAGCCACTAAATCAAAAAGATACGAATTGCCGTGAGTGTCACGGTCACACAAGGAAGACAAGGAAGTATAAACTTCAAGGGTGTTTATTCAAGTGATATGCACAACAGTAGCAAGGTGAAGCAGGTGAATGGCATTGTAATGGGTGAGCGATCTCACACACAAACAGTTCAGCTGTTTAGTTCAGTTCAATGGTAATCACCAATATAAGAATAGTCACTTCCCTTAAATAGGTGTTTTGGCATTCACAGGAGGAGGAGAACATCCATGGAAGAGCACAGGAGGATACAGGGGAGAAGACGAGGAGATCCATGCGTCTTTGATTCCAACCGCTGAATGAGTGAGGTGAGTAGATATAGTGTGTGGTGATTGCAGGTGCGGGTGATTAGTAATCAGGTGAGGGTTCACGGGTGTGGTGTGTGGTGGATGGTGAGTGAGAGTGGTGATTGGGACTGGGGGAATGAGCACTCCACGGGTGACTCCAGGCACCCTAGACCGACGGCGGGGACGGCCTCGACCTCGGGGAGCTGAGCGGTCTGGGTGTCGGCGGTGGAATTCCTCGAGGAGGGTCGGATCCAGAATGTTGTAAGGAGTGTCCATGATCTCTCCTCGGGACCAAATCCTTCCCAGTCTATGAGGTACTGGAGCTGGCCGTTCCGCCGCCGGGAGTCGAGAACTTCCTGGACTCGGTAGATGTTGTCACCGAGGATTTCGGTTTGTCCTGGAGGGAGAGGCGATTCCGGTTCTGTGCAAGGAGGGAGAACTGGGTCAGAGTGAGGTTTGAGAAGAGATACATGGAATGTGGGGGAAATCCGATATTGTGAAGGTAAGTTGAGACGGTGGGTGACAGGGTTAATTTGGGAGTGAATGGTGAATGGTCCTATGTAGCGGGGACTTAGCTTATGGCAGGGCAGATGGAGGCGGATGTCCCTGGTGGAGAGCCATACCTTATCTCCTGGGTGGTATTCGGGATTAGGTAACCTGTGGCGATTGGCGGCGTCCGTATACCTCCGTACTGCCTGCTGAAGGTGGTTATGTGCTGAGTCCCACACCCTCTCACTCTCTCGGAACCAGTGATCTACCGCGGGCACTTCAGAGGTTTCGCCAGTCCATGGGAACAGGGATGGTTGGTAACCTAGGATACATTGGAAAGGGGTTAGACCACTGGAGGTCTGGCGAAGGGAATTTTGTGCATACTCAGCCCACGGTAGATACTGGCTCTAGGTGTCCTGGTGGCGGGTACAGTACGTCTGGAGGTAACGGGAGATTTCTTGGATTTTCCGCTCGGTCTGTCCATTGGTTTGAGGGTGGTAACCAGACGATAAACTGATGGTTATGCCCAGGAGTTGGAAGAACGCCCGCCAGACCCTGGAGATAAATTGCGGTCCTCTGTCGGACACAATGTCTTCGGGAAGTCCAAAATTACGGAAGACGTGGGTAAACAGGGCTTCGGCTGTTTCGAGAGCCGTGAGAAGACCTTTAGGAGGGATTAATTTGCAGGCTTTTGAAAGCGATCCACCACTACAAGGATCGTAGTGTAGCCCTGCAAGGGAGGTAGGTCCGTGGCAAAATCTACCCCGATGTGGGTCCAGGGTCGGCGAGGAATGGGCAGTGGTTGTAACTTCCCTTCAGGTAGGTGGTGAGGAGTAATAGTGATGGCACAGACTGAGCATCCTCGAACGTACTGGGCGACGTCCTTGGTCATGTTCGGCCACCAGTATTTCTGTCGGAGGAGTGAGAGGGTTCGCCTGCTGCCAGGGTGTCCTGAACCAAGGGAAGTGTGCGTACTATCCAGAAGCTAAAGACGATGTCTGGTGGGTACGTAGGTAAGGTCTGGATGAAGTTCAGGGGGCGCTGGTTCTTCTAGGGTGGCAGTGCGAATATCTTCGTCTATTTGCCATAATATGGGTGCCAAGAAGACTGATGAGGGTAGGATGGGTTCAGGAATGTCATCATGGGGATCTGGAGAGTACATACGAGAGAGGGCGTCGGCTTTGAGGTTTTTATGGCCAGGTTGGTATGTGATTTGGAAATTGAAGCGGGCAAAGAACAGTGACCAGCGGGCTTGACGGGCGTTGAGGCGTTTTGCACTGCGGAGATATTGGAAGTTTTTGTGGTCGGTAATTACGGTAAAAGGGAACTGAGCACCCTTGAGCCAGTGGCGCCACTCTTCGAGGGTGAGTTTGATGGCAAGTAGTTCACGGTCTCCGATACCATAGTTTCGCTCAGTAGGTGTTAATTTTCTGGAGTAGTACGCACACGGATGAAGAGCTCGGGGTTCACCAGACCATTGGGATAGGATGGCACCGACTCCTACGTCGGCTGCATCAACTTCCACAGTGAAGGGCTGTGTGGGATCTGGATGTCTAAGGATGGTTGCTGTGGTAAACTTCTGCTTAAGTTGTTGGAAGGCTTGGCGGGCATCTGCGTTCCAAGTTATTATACGTCTTCCGCCTTTAAGAAGGGAGGTTAGAGGAGCCGAGAGGAGACTGTAGTTTTTGATAAAGCGCCAGTAGAAGTTGGCGAACCCAAGGAATCTTTGCAGCTCCTTCATTGTCTTGGGTTCTTCCCATTTGGACACAGTGTTAACTTTACCAGTCTCCATGCTGAGCCCTTCAGCAGTGATTACGTACCCAAGGAAGGAGATAGAGGGTTTGTGGAATTCACATTTTTCAGCCTTTAGAAATAAATGGTTTTCTCGTAGGCGTTGGAGTACTTGTTGGACATGGGAATGGTGTTCTGTAGGATTTCGGGAGTAAATCAGGATGTCGTCTATGTAGACAATAACGAAGCGGTGAAGAAGGTCCCGGAAGATTTCATTCATGAAACTCTGAAATATTGACTGTTGGCTAGACCATAGGGCATCACTTGATATTCGTAGTGGCCAGTAGGGGTGATGAAGGCAGTTTTCCATTCGTCCCCTTCTCGGATACAAATCAGATTGTAAGCGCTTCTTAGGTCTAATTTACTAAATATCCGTGCTTCACGGAGCTCTTCTAGGGCAGCTGGTACTAGTGGTAGCGGGTAGGCAAACTTGACGGTGGCATCATTAAGTATACAATAATCGATACACGGCTGCAAACCTCCATCCTTTTTCCCAACAAAGAAGAAACTTGAGGCAGCCGGTGAAGTGGAAGGTCTGATGAAACTCTGGTGGAGAGCTTCTTTCATGTAATTCTCCATTGCCTCATGTTCAGGACGGGAAAGAGGGTAAATTCTTCCATGTGGTAATTTAGCATCTGGCAGCAGGTCGATACTACAATCCCAGGACCGATGTGAGGGTAACTGGGTGGCTCGTTCTCGGTCTTATTATTATGGCAGAATAAAGTTACTCTTTATTGTGATAGTCCACTTTATACATTGTTATAGCTATAAATACTGCAATTATATCTCATTTAACTTACATTTGATTATTTGGTTGAGTATTTACAGACTGGTAGGTTAGGGTTGGGCTTAGTAGAATAAGTTGACTTGATATTTACTGAGTGAGTAGCATATTGGTGGAGCATCAGAATAAATGACTGGCAGATATTAAGCAGACAATCTACTAATACACTAATGACTGCTAGATAACTTGTAGTTGCAAAGTTACTTGGTAGAATGTCTAAAGTGGACTATTAAAATAAAGTGTTAACAGAAGTCCAGCCTTACAAATAAAATAGCCAATCTGTAACTGATAAAGTCATTGCGTCACTGCAGCTGCTGGCAGTAGCCTGAACCCTCTCAGAAAAATCGCCAGCAATCATATGTGCAACACATGTTAAACACGTGAGAAATTCTGGAATATTTTCATGTGAAACTTATGTGCGATCATGGGTTTCACATAATAAAGGTTCCAAAACCATGTTTCACATTTCCCATCTGATTTTAAAGTGTGATCGCACATGTAAAGCCCATGCGAAGCTTTTCTGCCAGGGAAATCTGTAGAAATTGGCAATAGTTGGTCCACCTGGATTTTTAGCTTTTTTAAAATGCTCTTTGAGAATAAGAAAGAAGATTGTGCCAAATTTTCTTACTGATTTGACAATATGATATGTTTGGTGAGTTTACCTATGAGTTGTTGAGATTTCAAGATTTCGGTTTTGAATGCTCAAAATATAGTCGCCAAGTGAGCAGGCTTTTCTGAAAGTGACTGACTGTAAATGAATAAATTAGTAAAGATATACATCAGTTGTAGTCCTCATACCTGATGCATCTGTCTGTTATTTTAAACTGGAAACCTGTTTGATAGTACTCATTTTACATTATTTATCATGCTTTTATAACAACATTATCAGACAATTTCTTCTTATTTAAGTTGTAATAATTACAAAAGCCCTCCTTGAGCTTCTTTTTGTATACCCCATTATGGTTTGTGTGAATCATAAAAACAACTCCGGGCATTCATTAAAAAAAAATTATAATAAAACATAAAATGTTATATAT
>CAIGQV010017835.1:20235451-20259638 GCA_903798115.1 Danio jaintianensis
ATATATATTTATTTATATAATAAAATTTTATTTTTTGTAAAATTGTTTAAAAAGAAATTGCATAATTTGTCTTATCTAAATCATTCATTATTGAAAGAAACTTAAAGCTACTTTTTGCAGACCACAAATAACCCCAAAATCTTTAGACAAGTCTTTCTAGTGCAATAATGTGGGTATGTTAAGTATTACTGTACTGTAAATGTGACATGCAATGTAGAATTTGAAGATCAGTTCAGAAAAGAGCACAGGCCTAGAAGTAATTAGTGACACGTACAGACTCATTTAACGCTATTGCAGATGACAGCTGCTTAAATAGTTGCACTATGAAACCAGGAGACAAGAAAGCCAGTTTCAAACTGGTTTTGCGCATACTGGTTTAACAAAGTCTAAAATCAAAGAAGGGATTACACAACAGGGTGTGGCAAAGTATATTACACTAGTCATGTAGAGAATGCAAATGTATTTATTCTTTAAAATATATATAATCTGGATGAACACACTGAGAATAGCTCTTGCCACTGATATTGTGATATTAATGTCACAAAATATCAAGAGTAACGTTATTTTCAGATTTAAAAATCAAGTACAAAGGGAATCTAACCTCTCATTCAGTTTCCTCTGGTTAATACATTTGTTGTGCAACCTTATTATGTAAAATATTCTATTTTATTTATTTATTTTTTAATAGATTAATACATTCTAAAAAAGTGGATATGATTTTGTATTATACTTTGATATTAGTATAATGATGAATATTAACATATTAAGTTAATATTGTTCTGATTTTAACATGATATTTTCTTTTGATGTATTTTGTCCTTATAATTACTAGCACATGACAAGCTGAACCCCCCCAAAATAAAGCTCTCATCACTTCTGGTTTGATTAGTACAGTCTGAAGCGACGAGGCTCTGCATTTCCTCAACCGAGACGCACCAGCCAGACAGAAGCAGTCGATCGCAGAGGCCTCCCCACTGTCTCCCCCCTCTTTGTGTTTATATATGTTTTTTAAACTCTTTTTTGAGGGGAAACTGTCAAGCCCTATCCCAAAGAGCAGGGACCAAAGAGCAAAAATAATGTACGCGTTCGTGCGTTTCTTGGAGGACGATATGTGCTACGCGTTACCTGTGTCAGACGTGAAAGATTTCCAGCCTGTGCACAAAAGAGATTTTGATGATCAGAAGGTGTATGTGGTGCTGAGAGGCGCAGGCCAGCCTGCCAAAGCACACATCCTCGCCCTGGCAGGTGAGTTCTGCTCTTCTCTTCATATTAAATGTAACGATAAGCTTCATAAATAACTGTTTCATTGGTGACGGTGGTATTTAATGCTTAACGGATCCTCTGAAATGCCATGCAACTTTGATGTAAATTAATTTTTTCCCCCCGGTGCATTACAATTTGTGAAGCATCATAATCATGACATGATATGAAAAGTTATCACATGAAATGTCATTTAAATTTCACGTGAGCTACACGAACATGCGTTTATGCGGGGTTATGAGAAAAGATTTCATGATATAAACTGAGATGTTTTCATATGATCAATAGATGCAGACGGAGAATGTGTCAGATTTGTGTTTTTAGCTTGCCGTGTTTGCGGGGGTTGTTGTAGATAAACTTGTCAATGTTTACTTTTGACAAGCACGAAGGTCAGATTCTAAACTAACGACAATGCGTGTCGAATAAGCAATGAAAAGTAGAAACGAAAATAAGAGGGTTTTAAAAGCAGAGTAAAAGGCTCAAGATGCTAAGCGGTTGTTAGCTTGCTGCTAACGCTTCCTTCATTTGTCGGCAGTGCATAGAAGCTAAATAGCAACTAAATACATCAAATGATATCCCTGACAGCATGTCTAAACTGTTAATGTTACAGAGAAGTAGATATGATAATCAGAAAGTTCTATATTGTAATGTTTGTTGTGTTTGTATTAAGCAGCTAGGTTGCTGTCATCATTTTAGCTAGCCAGATAGCGGTTATTTTCTGTCGCTTTTATTTTTACGCCCTTCATTTTGTTTGAAACCAGCATGTTGCACTGTTAAATTCTAACCAGCATATCTTTCCATAAGTATTACAGTATGCGTGGCTTAAATCAGAGCTGGTGGCAGATCTGTTGTCATGTGACACATCCTCCTTTAGTTGGGGGAAGAAGAAAAAAAACTCTGGCCACTTTCACTGCTACCACTCTTCAATCAGGGCCGTTTAGATACATTACTAATCTACATGTGTGGCTTAACCTGCTCTTACAACCCTGATCTCGTTAGGGATAGAAGTCTGGAGTTCAGTACAGCTTTTAAATCAGTTTGCATGAACTTAAGTAGTCTGCAATCTGTTGCGGCCGACCTTGAGGCTCATGTGCCACACCTGGCCAATGTAAAACTTTTAATACATTGTTAACACTGGAGATCTTAGAATGATGACTGAGGGCATTTTCCACTTGGCATGATAAGGGGTTAGATAGGCACGTTTATATGGTCCGTCTTCTCCAAGCGGCCTTGGCGGCTTGACACTGCATCAGATGCTGACAGCTGTGACGACCCCACCTGTCAAAAGCATATTGATGCTGCACTGTCAACGTCGCCTTGCAAAGTTAAACGCTCCATTAATAGTTTGCAACAATAGCTAGTCATCTGTGTCATTACAAGGTTACTGGGAAACTTCTCCACCAGACTCGTAAATTTTTTCTCTTGCTGTTTTGTCCTTGTTTTAACTGTATCATCATTTCTGAGTTGAAATGTGATTTGCACCTCTGACACATTTTGTCTTTTTTTATTATTCTAGAAAGCATTGAGGAATTTGAGCACAGTATTATGCAAAAGAAGATGAAAATACCCAAGATGTCGAACAGGAACACAGTGGAGAATCACTTTGGCGAGGAGAGAATGCCCCTTAGACATAAAAAGGTCTGTATACCTGTTTTTTTAATAAGGGTTTTGAGATTTGGAGGACCCATAAGACGTTTGAAAGCTTCCTGGATTTGTAGATGGCGAACATGTGGGCAGATAAGGAATGGCTCAACGGATTTTCTACTGATATTAAGAGTGTACTTTATATTCTGCAAACAAAATAAGAAGAAAAAAAATACTAGAACATGTTTTGGTGCTTATGGAATTTGTCCTGACATTTCAAGCCTGTTTTGTTTAATCCGACAGTTTTAGTAAGATACTAGAAAGGCCAAGTGTTGTTGTGTATTTTTAGGTTTGGGACTTCTTAAATGTGCAATCCATAAAGTTCATGAGCAAGTTTTCTGTGTGTGTGTGTTCTTGCAGTTCACATCTTAATAGCCTGCTTAGACTGAGCTTGGTGTTTAATAAAGTTTGTGTATAAATTTATTTTCAAAGTATGTATGCATGAGTCTGTTAAGCTTTGTTGTCAGTGATAGTAAAAGTAGATAAAGTAGTTTGAGAAGCTGTAGGTATTGTATGTTTATCGGTCCTGTTGAATTGCTATAGAGCAGTGTAGCGACTCAATGTTGACCTTTCTACAGAGTTTTCTTCTAACTGTGCTCTGAAAAGGAAGTAACATCAGATGTTGTGTTCATAGATTCATAACCATGTAAATGCAAGGATACAAGTAGCATTTTGTGTACTAAAGGTTACTTTTGGTAAACTCTGCTCTATTAAAGGGCTAGAGGGAACAGATTTGATCTAAACATGACCTCATCACGTAATATAAAGAATGCCAACTTCATTATCATGGTTTCATTATCATCAAGTTCTGGAAACTATTAGGCATTTTTAATATAGTTTGTTACAAAATAGTGAGTTTCTGATCCTATATTAAAAATAGCAAGGATGCATGTTTATTTAGGTTATACCCTATTTGCATATATCATTAGTTTTCTCCGTTTACCATAAACAAGTTGGTATTTGGATCCAGTATAGATAAATGCACCATTCAAGAATTTTTTAGAACTGCCTTGGTTTCTTTTCTTTTTTTTAGTTCATGCATTCCATGGGAATCAAACTCATATCCATGCCCTACTGTTTGAGCTACTGGCTTTTTGATGAAGTTATGTGGAGAGTCATGTGTCCGCGCATTCATCATTGGGATATCACAGTGTTCATTTTCAATAAATGCTCTTTGTAGACTGGAAGTTCTGTTTAAAAACAATAAAAATAAAAATCAGTTATACACAGTTTTCTTAAGGAAAAAAAAGTCTGTCTAAACTATTGCTCTATAGGGCGCCCTATTACTTGCACATTACCATGTAAAGTTAAAGGCTAAAATTAACTACTGAGCCTAAACTATTACATTTATTTGCTGTTTGCTTTTAGCTTTTATAATAGTAAACAATAAATAATTCTAAATATTACAAATGCACATTGATGTGACGTCGACGTCAAATAATACTATTCTGTCTACACAGTTACTTGAAAAAATATAATAATTTACTTTGTGGCTTTCTTTAATTGTTTTCGAAACAGATTTGTTTAAGTGTACATTAATTTATTTAAGATAGGTTGCGTGATATATAATACATTTTTAGTGTAATATAATACAAGTATTTAAATTTAGAGTTGGTTTCTCGACAAAACTTACAAGCTGTAGACACACCTGACATGTAGATATATATCTGAGGTAAATGTGAAGCTATGTGATGTACTGTTTACAAGCTGTTTTATTAATGCATTGCCATGGTCAAAACACTGGTTGATTTGATTATTTGAGACATGAGATGTCATTGTAGTTATTGTCTCATTAATGTTTATTTTCTGCTATATCTAGTAAAGAGGAAAGCGTGATTACATTCATTCACATTTCACTTCCGTTTCTATTCTGAGGCCCCTATACAGTAATACAGCTCAATGCCATATCAAGGAGCATCAAAACAACATAAATTCTTTAAAGAAATAAATTTTTAAAAATCAGACATTTTTTTATTGAAAGTAACTATACAGAGATTCCTGCAATTATTAGACAGGTGGTACACAATATAATATTTAGTGATTTTCTGTTCACTTGTCAACTGAAACAGCACTGACCTAGGATAAGTCTTAAAATCTAAGAATTAACATCGTTTTGGTTTAATGTATACTGTTGAAGGCATCTTATTAAATTGTAATTATTCAAATAAATAAATTTCCATGTTTTGTTTAGTGGAGAGAAGAATCTTTCTTTAAAGGTCCTGTGAAGTGCTTTGAAATGTGCATTTTTATTTGATGTTTGTGAATCTCAACTGAAATATGAAGAGAGGGTGGGACAGAGTAGCTTCTCCCCTTTTAAAAAAAACAGCCAATAGCATTTTGTATTATCATATTTGATTGGTCAAGATTTGATGAGAATCTGAAGTATGAGGTGACATGAAAAAAAAAATGTTGATTCATTTGATCAGAATAAAAAAAAAAAAAGATCTTTTTACTTTCATGGGATCTTTAAAACACATTTTCTTAAGATAATAGTTTTAATAACTAACTTTTTTCCTTGATGACAGTCCATAATATTTTACTCGTTATTTTACAATACACTAGTATTCAGTTTAAAGTGCAATTTAAAGGCTTAACTAGGTTAATTAGGTTAACTAGGAAAGTTAGGTTAATTAGGCATATCATTGGAAAACAGTGGTTTGCTCTGTAGCCAATCTTAAGGCGGCTAATAAAATTGACCATAGCAAAATCATTTATTTATTACAAACCAAAACTAAAAGAAACAAGACTTCTCAAGAATATAAATATAATAGGAAATACTGTGAAAACATGTTCTTGCCATGTTAAAAAAAAATAACTTGAGCTAATAATATTTTTGTCTTCAACCGTATATATTCAATTGAATTCAATTCATCTTTATTTCTATAGCGCTTTTACAATGTAGATTGTCTCAAAGCAGCTTAACATAGAAGTTCTAGTAAACTGAAACTGCGTCAGACCAGTTTTCAGAGTTGCAGTTAAGTTTAGTTTCGTTTGTGGTATAAATTTCACTGCTGGAATACAAACACTGAAGAGCAAATCCATCGATGCTCAGCTCCACAAGTCCCAAACCAAGCAAGCCAGTGGCGAGGAACAAACTTCATCAATTGTATATACAGTGCATCCGGAAAGTATTCATAGCGCTTCACTTTTTCCACATTTTTTTATGTTACAGCCTTATTCCAAAATGGATTAAATTCATTTGTTTCCTCAAAATTCTACACATAGTACCCCATAATGACAATGTGAAAAAATATTTTTTGAAATTGTTGCAAATTTATTAAAAATAAAAAAACCTGAAAAATCACATGTACATAAGTATTCACAGCCTTTGCTCAATACTTTGTTGATGCACCTTTGACAGCAATTACAGCCTCAAGTCTTTTTAAATATGATGCCAAAAGCTTGGCACACCTATCTATAGTCTATCCTGACTAGTCTTCCAGTTCCTGCTGCTGAAAAACATCCCCACAGCATGATGCTGCCACCACCATGCTTCACTGTAGGGATGGTTTTAGCCTGGTGATGAGCGGTGCCTGGTTTTCTCCAAACGTAACGCCTGGCATTCACTCTAACGAGTTCATTTTTAGTCTCATCAGACAAGAGAATTTTGTTTCAAATGCCTTTTGGCAAATTCCAGGCCGGCTGCTATGTGCCCTTTACTAAGGAGTGGCTTCCGTCTGGCCACTCTACCATACAGGCCTGATTGGTGGATTGCTGCACAGATGGTTGTCCTTCTGTAAGGTTCTCCTCTCTCCACAGAAGAGCGCTGGAGCTCAGACAGAGTGACCATCGGGTTATTGATCACCTCCCTGACTAAGGCCCCGATCACTCAGCTTAGATGGCCAGCCAGCTCTAGGAAGAGTCCTGGTGGTTCCAAATATCTTCCGCTTACGGATGATGGAGGCCACTGTGGTCATTGGAACTTTCAGAGCAGCAGAAAGTTTTCTGTAACCTTCCCCAGCCTTGTGCCTCGAGACAATCCTGTCTCGGAGGTCTACAGACAATTCCTTTGTCTTCATGCTTGGTTTGTGCTTTGATATGCACTGTCAACCCTGGGACCTTATATAGACTGGTATATGCCTTTTCAAATCATGTCCAATCTACTGAATTTACCACAGGTGAACTCCAATTAAGCTGCTGAAACATCTCAAGAATGATCAGTGGAAACAGAATGTACCTGAGCTCAATTTAGAGCTTCACGGCAAAGGCTGTAAATACTTATGTACATGTGATTTTTCAGGTTTTTTATTTTTAATAAATTTGCAACAATTTCAAAAAATCTTTTTTCACATTGTCATTATGGGGTATTGTGTGTAGAATGTTGAGGAAATAAATAAATAAATGTAATCCATTTTGGAATAAGGCTGTAACATAAAAAATTTTGAAAAAAGTGAAGCGCTATGAATACTTTCTGTATGCACTGTATAACTAGATGTTTCAAATCAGGTTCCACACATGCACTGTGTACAACAGCTCTGTTTGTTCAGGGCACAGTTTTTTTTTACCTTACTGTATTTTGTGTACTAGAATATCTTCGTTGGGTGTATGTTGGGAGTTGCAACTTAGCTCTAAAGGAAAGGAAATGTCCAAAACGAAAAGTAAATAATTATTGACATGTATGTTGTGTGACATTTGCACTGGTCCATAAGCTGAATGTTGTGGTGCAGGTCCAGTCACAGGAACATCAGCGGGTCACTTCAAATTCCTCAAAGAGCCTGGCTGCGGTTGTGGCTCGACTGGAGAGGAACGCAGTCAATTCATGCACAGAGGGAGAGGAGCTGGACAGACTCACAACAGAGGAAGAGGAAGAGCAGGACGAGACCGTGGTTCCTCGAGTCCTATATGAAGAGCTGGTGCACAGCTACAGGCAGCAGGAAGAGGAAATGAGACGTCTGCAGCAAGAACTGGAGCGCACACGCAGACAGCTGCTGCAGCAGGCCAAGAAGCTGAAAGAGTACGGCAGTCTGCTGACCGAAGTCAAGGAGCTGCGTGATTTCAATAGACGCCTGCAGGACGTCCTGCTCATGAGGCTCGGCAGCGGTGAGATTTGCATAAATCATACTTTTTTATATTTCATGTAAATTTCGTACTTGATGAAAACTTTCATAGTTCCTAGATCTATTGGAGAAAGTTTGGATAATTTTAGATATAAGAACTCCGTTTGGTGGGACTAAGCTCTTGCTTCACAGTTTTACGCCTTAGCCAACATCTATATTTGCAACTAAATTCAAATGAGTTGCAGAATATTTTGTTTTTCTTTAAGTATTATCATGCACATCCGTAAAAAATAATGCTGATTTTGATTTGCCCCTAACACTGACTCTCTTTGTGTTGGTTGATCGTACGGTGGGTTCAAACTTGGCTCTTCCGATCTAAATTGAAAGCTATAAATATCTATAACCCCTCCCCCCCACCCCCCATCAAACCCATGAATTTGATTATCGTTTAGCATATCAAGTGCTTAATTAATAATCAGCGTATCAAGTAATTAATGTCATGTAATTATGTTATTAACTCATCAAATTAATTATACACAGCAATATTTTGCTGGGAAAATTCCTCAAATGAAGGGGATTGCTCTGATCGACTTTAAAAATGTTATATTTAAAGTCAGTATAGTTCCATATTATGCTCCGGTTTCCCCCAAAGTCCAAAGACATGTGCTGTAGGTGAATTGGGTAAGCTAAATTGTCCGTAGTGTATGTCCTCCAGATTGGGGGTTAAGCGTTGAGCTAACAACTCACCTCATAAAAACTAGATGTTACGAAACACCAATATGGTGGGGATAAATATCATCTTTGATATAAATGGCCCTGGGAGTAAGTAAGTATAGTGCCGTATTATATTGTATAACGCAATGGTTTTTAACCTGCAGAATGTCTCTAATGGAGTGTTGGGGTTTTTAAGAAACAGCATAAAAATATAGCAATTAATTCAAGAAAATTAAAAATAAAACTGAAATAAACAATGACATTTTATAAGTTAAACATTTCAATGAAAGAAAAAAATAAACAAAAACTGGTTTAAAACAGTTGGATTGGAATACATTTAAAATGTATACATTTAAAAATATATAAGACACAAATAAATTAATTATCCAAACATTGATTAAATAAATCAAATTTGAAACCAATAAATACAAATAAGATTAAACTGGGAAGAAAAATTACATAAATAATAATGTGCAAATAATCAAAAAAAATGAGCAAATAAATAAATGCTGTACTATAAATAGTAAAACGTAATTAGTAACCACCTAAAAAACATTTGGCCCATTTACATGATCAGTTTTGTTACAGTATAAATTATGTCTTTATAGTAAAAACTATATTGTTACATTTTTACATTTTAAAGCAATAACAGGAATCACATTATTTGGGGGTTGTCTTGTCTAACAGCTCCTGCAGTCCACAGAAATCCATTTTGCATGGACATGCTTTTGTGCCCCATATACTGTTTCTTAATTATTGGTCTATTTTAGTAAATGTTCAGAGAGACTCTCTTCAGTCTTTCTGTTTACTGTTTTCACTACGGCTAATTGCACATAATTGGTATGCTAAATTAACAATAATATATATATTTTCTACACTGAGCTGCAGCGGCTGATGAACACTCAAAATAAGAGTATAGTACAGGCTATATGCTTAAAGAGGACAGGGTGTCCAGAGCGCTCAGGCCAGTGTCCCGGCCAGCTGCTGTGTGTGTGAGAGAGTGCGCTGGTCGAGCAGGCTGAAGATTAGACCGGCCAGGGTCCTTTAGGGTCAGACGTGCAGTGCACTGACCGATATTAAATCTCAACAGATACATTAGAGCTTAGTGCGGCCTGCCACCAAGCCAGCTTACTGAGCTAAAATGACCCGGTTGTCTTAAAGGCACGGGAGAGCCATGTTTCAGGCAGCGCTCCAGTGGGAGTGGGCCAGGACTTACCGCAGCCCGCACTGGACTGCATTCAAAACACTGTCATTAGAGAGCAGCGGCCGTCTGTCTTCAACTCTTTCTCGGGATTGCACTCATCCTTTCTCTTGTTAAATTGTGCTTTATTGATGTTTTGCTTTGCTGTATGCAGAGCCGATGCATGACAATGGCACACAGACAATCAAACCAGAGGTGGTGGAGCCCATCAGTGAACCACAGGAAGCGTGTCAGGAGGAAGCAAACACAAGCTCCACCCACTCACCGTCCCCGAGAACCATCTACACCTTCAATGATGGAAAAGTACGTACTCGTGTGTTGCTTTTTAATGGTAACAAACTCATATATCATGAAACATACTACCATTTATAAGTTTGGGGTCAGTAAGATAATGCATATGGACCCTTTTCACAAGACTGTTATGATGCGTTTAACGGTCATAAGCATCTTAAATCCTTGAAAGTTGTTAATATTTAAATTTTTTTAAAAGATGTATGTACACTTATTTGTACTTACGAATGTATTATATTATCTTTGCATCAAATTACAAAAAACGAATGACCTCTTATGCTAGTTTTTTCTAATGCAGTGTCTATGGACAGGGCAGTAATTTTGACATGTTCTCTCTTCTGGTCTTACACAATTGTTTTTTCCTTTTTTCTGAAAGTCTTGATAACACTATTGTTGAGTTGTTGTTTTTTATTATTTGAGCAAATACGATTGTAAAAATATATTTGTTGTAGTCTCCCATTCACTGCGCTCTTCAGAAGTTTACCCAGCTATGACGACTTTATATAGAAATATATAATGGGTCTGATCAGAGGGTAAAAGTTATTTCCACACTCAAGTAGTTGAATCAGAAGTATTCAAGCATATCTTAACATACCTTATATAAAATTTATTTGAAGTACGTCAGATCAATTTGTTTATATTTTTAGTTTAAAATGTTGCTATAAATACAGCTTTTCATGTGTTTCTTAGTTACTCTATACATAGTTCTCAACACTTTAGTTGGTCTTAAAAATGTCTTAAAGTTGCAGTCATCCTGGTAGAAGTGTTTCTTTAAAAAACAAGCATATTAGACTAATTTCCAAAGAATAGTGTGGCATTTTATAATAAAATAGAAAATATTTCAAATTTGATATAAAAATAATATTAATAATATAATATTTCACTTTCATTTCGTGATGGTTTAACAAAATAATATTTCACATTTTTATTATAACTGTTTTGACTCTATTTGCGGTTAAACAAATACCACCTTTGTGAGCATAAAAGAGTTTCAAAAAAGAAAACCTTGCCATTTCATGCTTTCGAAAAGTAGTAAAGTGTATGTATATACTACAACTTGAAACTCGATACCTTTATTGAATGGTTAGTTAAAATGTCAATTTGATCAATCCTTCCAGTATAATGGAAGACACTTATTGTTGATATTTACTTTTGTTACCGCATCCATGCATGATCTATGGCTATCATGAAAGAAAAAAAGGCTCGACTTGATTCATTAGTTCATGCAGACCGCATTCCAGACGCCCTTGTAAGCTGTTGTACAAACAAGACAATTCAGTGATTTCGCTGATGGTCCTCGTGTTAGTGCGATTTAGTGTTTGCAGCGGTTTGGTTTGTATAATTGACTAGCGAAATCCTTTCCACAACCTTCCCTCCCGTCAGTCTCAAAGGGCCTTTTAACCAGAACGCTTGCTGTGATTTTGAGCCCTGTTAGCAGACATCGGGTCCGCGTTTTGTGTTCCTCCGCCTGCCTCGCATGACAGGGGGGAATTTGTGTTACATGCTGAAAGGGTTCTCAGTTCAAGCGTGAAGAACAAAAGCAAATTAGGCCCTTACACATACGCGCACATATCCAGCATTAATTATTTGTACCACAGGAATTGTCCAGAGTGACAGGTAGCCGTAGAAAAGCAAATCTCGTCTAAGTTAATAGCAGTGAAAAGCTTGTCTGCTGGACCAGGGCCTAAAGCACATTAGTTGCATTGGGGAAAAGCCCCTGGATTGAAGCCTGAAGACTGCTCAGGGTGACAAAGCAGAAGGCACATTACCTCAGCTGTTACTCACCAGCTGCCCATCAATCCACCTGATGGCTTGTTGGGCCGTGTCCTCCACGGTGTGGCTTAAAAGTCAACACTCGGCTCTGGCATCTGTCAAAACGCATTACCGCATTTAATGAACCTGGACACCTCTCTGAATTTATGTGGGGTGCATCATTTGCATGTGGTCATCGGATCCTCGATCTCTGGGTGGAGGAAGTTTGTGGAGGCCCTAAAGTCATTGTTTACTCGGCAAAAATTGGTCCAAAAAAAAAATCATTCCTTAATGAGCTTTGTTATGCCTTACTCAAGAGCAATAATTAGCTGATGAAATATTTTAGAGCAGCTTGACTTGCACATATCTGGAAAGGTCATGAAGTAAATATATATATTTATATACACAAATATTTCAGCATTGTCATTTATTTTGAAAATAAAAAATTGAAACAACTACATAGTTTTTATGGATGCATGTTTTTATGCCCAAAATTGTGCCAGCATATTCAATCTTCTATCTTCAACTATTGAAGCTTATTTTTTCTATTATGTACAACAATTAAAGGACTTTAATTGGGCATCTGAATTTTAAAAAACTAGAACTTAAAGTGCTTTACAGATGTTTCTGCCTTGCTTGTTTAACAATAAATTTGGGGATAACAACAAATAAATATTAGCATTAGAAATACTATTGTGACTAAAAGGCATACACATACTTAACCATTACAGAAAAAAAAAAAAAAACTAAACAAAAAGTCACCAATAGTCACAGAAACTGCTAGTTCAGGGCAGCTGTGGCACACATCTTACATTGACTGGTGGTCTGATAAATAAGTTAAGCCCTAAGTTATAAAATGTGTTTTTAAACACAGGATCAGTTAGTTTATTTAAACATACTGAGCACAACTGTGCAACATGCGATACATTGTAAATCCGAATTGCGTGTAGAATGCTGCATTGCATCTTCCAAAAACAGAGCTGTTTAATTCATTGTGAGAGGAAAGCTGCCATTTCTGAGACACACTTTGGGGACTAGACCACATGGCACTGAAGTGCCAGAACGTGAAAGCAAAATCTTGTCTGTGACTGTGTGTACGCCCCATATTTAAAGAGCGTGTCTTTTGCAGGTGCACTTGGGTGGAGGGATTTGGGTGGATGAGGAGAAATGGCACCAGCTACAGCGGACACAGGGAGACTCCAAATTCACCAAAAACCTGGCGGTGATGATCTGGGGCACTGAAACCCTGAAGAACCGCAGCGTGACTGGTGTCGCCACAAAGAAGAAGAAAGATGCCCTGCCCAAACCACCGCTCTCACCAAGCAAGCTCAAAATCGTCCGAGGTAAACGCAATAGCTTTGACAGATTTATTTGTAACTAAATGGGCATTAATGGGATAGTTCACCAGAAATTTCAATGTACTCACTTTTTACTAACCCTCAAGGGATTCTAAAACTTAAAGGAACACTCCACTTTTTTTTCTCCCCTAGAGGTAAACAGTTGAGTTTAAACATTTTTGAACCTATTCAGCCAATCTCAAGGTCTGGTGGAAGCACTTTTAGCTAATCTTAGCTTAGCATAGGTCATTGAACCGGATTAGAAAATTAGCATCTCGTTCAAAAATTACCAGTCTTTCAATAACTTTTTTTTTTTTTTTTGAAGATTGATAGTTAGATAGTGTACTAAGACCGTATGGAAGTTGGATGATTTTCAGGCATAGCCTAAAATCATTGTGCCTGATACAGCTATGGTATGGTGCTTCAAGTTCCTTGATTATTACAAGAGTATAGTTCCTAGCCTTATCAGCCAAGAAAATACCAACTTTTCTGTTTGTCATGAGTACTAGTACACAATATAACTAAAATAAGAATCAAGCTTTAAGTATGAAAATTACAAAAAAAGATATTTTGCGTTTTTTGTTGTTGTTTTTTTTTAAAACTAAAAGTGCTAAGCTAAGCTAAAAGTGCTCCCGCCAGTTTGGCTGAATAGATTCAAAAATAGTGAAACTCAAATGTTTAACTCCTAGAGGAGTTGTACAATGAGACTATTTTCAAAAAAAAAAAACCCTGAAGTGTTCCTTTATTGAGTTTGTTTTTTTCTGTTGAACATCAGAGGGTATTTTGAACAATGTCAGTAATCGATAACAATGACGTTCCATAATAGGAAAATAAATACTGTGCTAAATAAAGTCGGCTAACAGTTTCCATCATAGTTCAATATAACTAAAGGACTCTCAGTAGATGATGACAGAATTTTCAGTTTTAGGTAAACTATCCTGTTAAAGACTAGGTTGAGATTAGATTTCTTGTTTTGCTAATATAAATTGTATCATTTTCAGAAGAACTGATATAAAATTAAAACTGTTTTTTACGTCAATGTTGGGAGAAACTTACAATTGTTTCAGTTATTATAAAGCCTTTAAATATTAATATAAAAAATCTCTATATTATCATTGAAGTAAACCATTAGGAATCGAACCAAAAACTGTTTCCATTGCTAATCTCCAAACTAATATTTAATTCCAGAGTGTCTGTACGACCGCGTGTCTCAAGAGACAGCCGACAGCGCAGAGATCACCCAGCGATTATCCAAAGTGAACAAATACATCTGCGAAAAGATCATGGATATCAACAAATCCATCAAGAACGAGGAACGGCGAGAATCCAAGCTCCTCATCCAGCAGACGGTGAAGATGGAGAACTTTCCATACGACGGCCTGTAGGGGGTGCTGAAGTTGTCACCATAGCTCATTGTACTCCTCAAGGACTTCTGGTGGAGAAGGTGCACGTAATCACCGGCGCTGCCAATTGAGATTCCCACTGATGCCCTCCCAAGACCTCTCTGTCTTTTACTCTCGCAGCCCCTGTTTTACAGCCTGCCTGACAGTTTTACCTCTCTCCACGCTGCCTTTGCATGCCGTTGTGCATTCTGTGAGTGAATGGGGGTGGGTTTTTGTAAGCTTTGATTGGGGGGGCGGGGGCGGATGTCATGTGTGATAGACAGGAGCGATCCTTTAAATAGCGTGCAAGAAAAATGTGTTTGGCACATCAGCTTGTGTTCTGTGTCAGAACATGTCCTAAATGTACTAAAGCGGTTTCCCTTCTGAAGAAGTCTTCTTGTTTCAGGGGAGTGTTTTTGGAGGTGTCATAAATGCTAGCTTAGAGGTGGAGTCTTTAAGGGGGAGGTAGGTCACTTCACAGGGACCATCTGCTAAAGGTACTTAACATAAAGAGTTGCACTTTTAAACAGGGTCACACCCTGCGTCGTCTTAATGAACGATTGATTTAATTAATCAATCTAGGCCTAATTGCTACCGTTAATTGCTTTCCTGAGATGACTACTGATGGTCCGTTCTCGTTCATGATGGTTGTTTGGGGTGGAGAAGGTCGCATGTAGTCAGTGGTGCTAAACAGTTGTCCTGAAATATAAATAAGTGGTGTTTTTTTCTTTCGTTTTTTGGAGATCAGCCACAAATAGGTGAAACTTTGTCTTTGGAGTTTCATGGAGTGTTCATGATCATCTGTACATTTATTGGGCATCATAAAATATTGACATCTTGATATATTTGGGTATTTTTTTTTATAACAATTATTGCAATATATACTGCTCAAAAAAATAGAGAGAACACTTTAACAACACAATGTAACTCCAAGTGTTCATTTTATTTTTTTGAGCAGTATGTTTTGCTGAGGGTGTGTTTGCACTGGTACCTTGGCTGGTTTAGGCCTGTGTATGAGCAGTAGAGATGCACCGATAAAATAAGTTTCTTAACAAATATCGAAAGCTAGTTATTCAGAGTGATGCAGATACTGATAGCTTTGTAGATCTTTCAAATGAATGACGTTCATGACTGTATTACAGAGTGCTATCACTCATGTAATCATGCTTGTGTCATTCATACTGGAAGCCAGAGGGCGTCCTCACGCAGAGTTTTAACAAGTGAGCCTCGGAAAGTCAATTTTATCACATTCCAGCACAACAACAAATAAATGCAGCTTTTACTGCAGCTGAAGGACATTCAGATATTGTTGCTTGATTGATTGATTGAAACATGAACACAATAAACACACAATTAAAATATAATTTGGTTTATCTGTGTTTTTCAATCCATCTAGTGTATTTTCATAAAACTAAGGTGTATTTTTAATGCAGTGCTGATCAGTATAGCTTGTTTTACAGTTAATGTAACAAAAGCTTATGTTTATTTTAGAGCAAAAACATGGTTTTAAATCTCATAATAAATAGTTGATGCTATGAATGAACCGCCAACTTATCCAGCATATGTTTTATGCAGCGGAAGCCGTTCCAGCTGCAACCCATCACTGTGAAACATCCATACACACTCATTCACGCACATACACCATGGACAATTTAGCTTACCCAATTCACCTATAGCGCATGTCTTTGGACTGTGGGGGAAACCGGAGCACCCGGAGGAAACCCACGCGAACACGGGGAGAACATGGAAACTCCACACAGAAATGCCAACTGACACAGCCGAGGCTCGAACCAGCAATATTCTTGCTGTGAGGCGATCGTGCTACCCACTGTGCCACCATGACGCACATCCATGCAATATTGCTGGATATTTTTTTCCGGTGCATCTCTAACAATAGATATGATGCTAAAACAGCCAACAGGTGGCAAGTATATTACAGTAATATTAATATAAATAATGTATATATTAACAAAATCAATATGTTGAATAAAATTTGATGTTCAAAGAAAATTTTAGATTTAAATTCTTTTATAAAAGCAGTTGTTGCGATTCAGCTCTAAAGAAAGTTTGTCAATGCCTTATTTTAGGCCTAGTTGAATTCTTATTCTTCGAGAACTTCTGTTGTGTACGAAAGTCCTGGAGTTGACACCAGTGCAGTAAATAATGGTGTAAAGTTTGAAATAAGATTCTTGTAAACAACAAGAGCACATCCGATTTGATTTGAGTGAGCTTGATGGACTAGCCATGGGACAGGAGTTATTGTATTATCGGGACTACAGAGATGAAGACCACCTAAGACCTTTTACCAGCCGTAAATTGCACTTGGGACGGAGGGTAAGTGGAAATCAGAGCAGGGCTGCAGGGCCTTTTTCCAGCTGGCAATCATTGGGAACTGTGTTCTCCGTTTTATAGCAAGCTGTGATTGTAATATGAGCTGATATTGCTTTAACTGCACTTTGGTGTGTGTGTGAGAGTGTGGAGAGATGCCAGGTGCCGTGTCTTGATGTGGGGTAAAACTGTCAGCAGTGCCTGGGGGTTACACATTTGCCTCATCCTTCTGTCCACGCCACCTGTAGAGGGCGCACTCATTAGGGGAGGAAATAAGATATCGTGACAACTTACAACAAGCCATGCCATCCACACTTTAGACCTTTTGTCTCCCCTTGTCGTCTTTAATTTCATCACAAACTGTGTGTGTGTGGCTTGTCGGCGTAACATAAGAAAACAGACACTTTGCAGATTTGGGTTCTTTACTGTGATGCCATATTGCTTACTGTGAATTAACCACAGATCTGCCACGCAAAAGCCTCCTCTTTTGTTTTTGTTTCATTTAATAGCGGGGACAAATTTTCAGTGAATATCTTAAATATATTCTCTCTTTGTTTTGTAACAACTTGTTGTTTGCATCCAGGCTGCACCTTATTTCACATAGCTTTTGGTTCAAAACCGAGCAAGACAATGTGTAATTCTGTCTTTATCTTTGCTGGTTCATATATATATAGTTTCTAACCATTTGTACTTTTACAGTGTATATGTGACGTTTCACTATTAACGTAGATCCTGGGTACTCCCGTGTTTCTCAAGGAAGGCAGGGCTCTTCACCAATGCATCATCTCTAATGACAGAAACCCATATTTTAAATTGATACTATTGTGGATTTCTTACAGCAGGTATCTCGATGCTTCAAGAACTTCAATTTATGAATTTCACCTCACTGTGAGTCATTTGTTCTGGACTATCATTTCATTTGGAGTCATTTCCGTCGAGAGGCAGCCGTCTCCTGCCTTTCCGTTCCAAGGAATCATTGTCCATCTCTGACAACGTAGCACTTTAATCCTAAAGGAAAAAGAAAATCCATCAGTGTTGGCTTCTTTGTTGTGATTTACCCAAGCCAATTTATAAAAAGAAGTCAACATAAACATTTAACAATGCTTGCGAAAAGACATTCACCAGAAAGCATAAATCAGCTATCAGTTTTCTGTCACTCAATAGCAGTTTAGCAGTCATTTGTTTCTCATTCTCTCGAGCCTGTGAAAGTGATTTCTTTTTTTTTTTTCTTTCTTACAGCAACGTACCTCCAATATGTCAAGGTAATTACGCGAGAGGACAGATTGTAATAAGGTTCTTTTGTTCCACTGAATGTCTTTCTCTTCTTCTTTTTTTTTCTGTAGATATTTCCCGTATTGTGTGATATGTATTGCCACACTTAGTGAATATTTGATGTTCCATAATGAGCGTACGTACTGTGCGGGTATACTGGAAAAATATGAGAGCTTTAGGTGTGCAGGGGTTGAACGATAGCCAAACTTTATCATCTGTCCATGTGGTCATACTTTTTATGTGGAGATTTACGAGTGGAATTGTTGCCTTGAAAAAGACTTCAGCGTTATGTGTTGCTTTTTCTTTGTCTTTCTTTTGGCTGTGAGACTGGAATTGGGCACAGTGGTGTTCAGATCTGAGGAAAATTAAAAATTAACAGTTTCTTCAGTTGTGAGATCAAACCAGTGAATCCCATCAGAGAAAGTCAGACTTTTAAATACAATCATGTACAGTATTTATAGGCTAAAAGGCTACAAAACTGAAGCGTTGGCCTGTGTTTTTCACTTCTGGGAGGTTGTGGTGAGGCTGGTGCCTATGCTTTTCAGTAGCGGTGCTTAGCTTTGACTTGGTCTGTGCCTCTGGAAAAATGGCAAGTCCTGTGCAAAGCGCATGAGGGAACAACATATCCTCTTGAGTTGTCCTTGGTATATTTGTCACGTTGAATGAAATTCATCCGATCTGAATGTGTGTTGGGGTTTGTATCGTTTTGTTGAAAACAAGCCAAAGTGGAATGAAAAGTTGCACAAAAATGGCCCCTTCTAAGGTTGTTTGTTTAAAAGGCAGGAAAGAGACAGGCGGAATATATTTTTACTGATAAAAAAAAGACAAAAAGTTTTACAAAGTGTTGCTGTGGACATTTAATTTATGTTGTTTTTTGTTTCATATCAAAAGAGCATTAGATAATGGATATCTTTTATGTTTCTTTATGATGCCAAAAAAAATTGAACGAGTGTTCTTGGGGAGAAAGAAAATAGTATTGCTTCAGCCTGCTTCACTAACCTACATTCTGAGATTGTCAATCAAACACTGAGGACCCACCCACAGCAATTCCCAAAACTGCCCAGTATTCCGCTGTAGCAAGAGTTGTACTTCTTTCGTAATCACATTAATAAAGGACCATACTCATTCTTATTTAGCAAACAATATTCTCAGCTCTACTAGTGAAAGAAATTTATTTTTGATACACAACAAGTTCAGGTTATTCTTAGTCTGGAAACAAGTATGTAGAGTCACAGTCCTACCTCATTGTCTCACCGTTCTTGTACCTCATTCAGAGATCTAAATTAGTCTGTATGGTGTAGATTCATTTCAGATGTCACATTTTGGCTCCGTGTCAATCTCGCAGTGTTTGGCTTTTATGTTTTCTTGCATTTTTTTTATCCCGTTGATGGTGCTACAGCAGGCATGGGTTGTCTAATCTGTGTTACTTACCTCAGATGGTGCTAATTTTCTACTTTTCTGGAGGTCATTCCGCTTCACGTGGTTCATTTTATAGCAGCAGGCGTTTTGGGATAAAACAAAGCATCAGATAAAATCTTAGGAATCCCATACAGCATGTTGTTCGAAATTATTCTTTTTCATATTTCAAATAATACATACCTCTTTAACAGATTACCTCACATACTCTGTTCCAAATTAACAGAATATTAAATACCGTGCACACAGGATCTGTTTGTGGCCATATAATCTTGTCTATATTGTACAATAATGCTGGAGTAAGAAACCTGATAATCCAAACCATCTACCTACCTATATATTACTGGGCAGTTGACTCTCACGGCAATGTGGTCCTCAGCAGTTAATGTGAAAGTCAATCCCACTGTAGAATTACAGTGCAACTAACACGCTAGTCTTACATTTGATGGTGTGGTGGTGATGATATCGTGCAGTACGTGAACTGTAGAGGGTTTTCTCAACTTACCAAAGTGGTTCCCTCCCAAAGAAACTCTGTTGTTGTCTTTAAGAACTGTTTGAAGACAAAGTCTCTGATTTGCATTTCAGTTCAGCTAAACAGTCTCCGAAAAATACGGGTTAAATGACGCAAATTAGTCCACAAAAAAAATAAAAATAAAATTCAGTTGTGTTTCCATGACATTTTATATCAATGCAGGCAGTTGATTCATTTAGAACATGTAATAATGTGAGAATTGAAGGACAGTTGTGTGTTGTTGTTAGCAAACACTTTTCAGTCAAGAAATTGTTCATGATTTTGTGGATCATGTGAAGCTAATAAGGCTTCACGAACTGACCTCAAAACCACACGGCGAGTTCGGAAACCGATCATCTTTTCATTTTACATTTGGTGTCTTTATCATGTCTCCATCATCTCTTCATTCTTGCTGCTGAATAAATATCTAGAAACTTACTTACACATATTAAAAAAAGTATATATGTATTAATCAATATTTTTGGGGAACGATGTTGATGGACGATGTCGGATGAAATAACTGTGAACATGCTTTTTTTCAGGTCTGCGTTTGTTGGATGGTTGTGGGTATTTTCGTTTTATGTGGTCACATACTGATATTGGTATTGAGTTTGAAAGTGAGTCACTGAGGACTTTTGTCAGTAGGATCGTCCTGCTCGCAAAAAAAAGTCCCCGTTTGCCATATGTAAGGTCTGCTTTACTTGCACACAGATCAAGCTTAAGCCTGGACTAAAAGGACTCTCAGTGGAGAATTTTTATTCATACTGTGTTTTCAGGCTGAACCTAGCTTAATTTCAGCTAAACTTGGCCTCACTGCTGCTTGTGTCTGACTCCACGGGGACTCAAACCGAGAACAAGGATAGAGAGAAAGAGAGAGAGAGACGATGGAAAGCAAAATCAAATGTTCCAAATGAACCAGTTGCACTCCTCACCTGTGCACAGCTGGTTCAGTCGGTTAACATCAGTTGTGTGTGTGTGCGTGCGTGTGCGTGTGTGTATGCGCGTGTGTGCTGCAGTCTCAGTACTCTTGTTCAGTGTACAGATCAACAGAATAAATTCTGACTTTTATTCTACAAACGATTCCTCTCAGTGTGAACTCTTTTTCTTTTTCTGCAAAAAACAACATTTTGTGAATTGGTACCTTAAAACCTGGATATGTTTATATTAAAAAATATATATACTTACCTCAGACATTTAAACACAGATGGATAAATGGATGGATGGTTTTGATAAATGGATGTCCACATACACTGTAAAAAGCAATTGGTTACTTAAAGTGAGTAAACCAATTTTTTTGAATTTTGCACATTCATTTACTGAATTTTAAGCCAATGGATGTAATAAAGTAAATATTTTTAAATAAAGTAAACTAATAGCTTTAAAAGCAAATACTCACTTTTTAAGTTAAGTCAACTAATCACTTTAAAAGCAACAGATTTACTTTTGAATTAAAGTCAACCGATCTTTTTATAAGCAACAGATTTACTCACTTTATGTAGCAAACTAATCGCTTGAAAAGCAACAAAAATAATCACTTTTTAAAGAAAAGTCGACTAATCGCTTTTAAAGCAACAGATTTACTTCATATAGTGAACTAATCACTTTTAAAGCAACAATTTTACTCAATTTTTAAAGAAAAGTCAGCTAATCGCTTCAGAAGCAACAGATTTACTCACTTTTTAGTCAACTAATCACTTTAAAAGCAACAGATTTACTCTCTTTTCAAGTAAACTACTAATTGCTTTAAAAGCAACAGATTTACTTTTTAATTAGTCAACTGATTGCTTCAAAAGCAACAGATTTACTCACTTTATATAGTGAACCAATCACTTTAAAAGCAACAGATTTACTCACTTTTTAAAGAAACATCAACTAATTGCTTTAAAACCAATAGATTTTCTCACTTTAAGTAGTCAACTAATCGCTTAAAAGCAACAGTTTTACTCAATTTTTAAAGAAAAGTCAGCTAATCGCTTCAGAAACAACAGATTTATTCACTTTTTAAAGTCAACTAATCACTTTAAAAGCAACAGATTTACTCTTTTAAAAATAAATACAACTAATAGTTTTTTGCAGTATACATATGGATGGGTGTAAAAATAGTTATATATGGATAGACTGACAGACAGACAGATTTCCAGATCGATAGACAGATGGAAGGTTGAATGAATGTCTAACTGGATGAATATGTGCAGGACTAAAGATTTTTGTCTATATTGTGAATACATTTTATTTCTGCAATCATTAATCCACTCTAATCACTCTGCACGTTGCTTAAATGTTATGTTCGCCACATATATTCTCTGCATGTGCAATTTACACCGTAATTCTATGAAACTCCAGTGTTAAACACTGCCCAGCACTGTTTACTAGCTATATATAAAGTGTATAATCTGGATTCTGGAAGATCAGCCGCCCCCATCCTGTGTCCTTGACTTGATTGGACACAGACACGCACGTTCACAGGAGGGATGTGATGTTTGTGTTTGATGTGTGGAGTTGAGGTGAGAAATACTGCGAATGGGTTCAGGATTAAAAGCAAGATTGATCTGAGTGTCAAAGAAAGATAAGCACACTGGCCTGTCTGAGTTATTGAGGAGGTGTGACATTGATATCAGACCACACACACACACTCACAAGTTGAGTTTGCACTGAGCTCTTGTAATAAATGAGAATGTCAAAAACCTATTCTAATATTAAATGAGCAATTATACCCAGATGATGGAGTTGGAATCGCCAGCTTGCTGAAAACTTTTTTGCCTTTCCTGTTTTCCCAGAATCGCAAAGATCTTTCATAGATCCTCAAAACGCTTTCGACTGAACAGACTAGCAATTATCTGTCATGGAGATAACAGTCTTCTTTTAGTATTTAACACTTCCGCCGCTCTCTCTCTCTCGCTCGCTCTCGACTCTTTTCAAACGGCTAAGCACTTTTCTGCCAAATGTTATTGCCTACCTATGCAGTCTCTCTTTCTTTCTGTGTTTCTCGCTCACTCCATCAGCCCAAGGGGACTGCTGAATGTCATTAAAAATAACAGTATCCACATGACTGTAATATTTTGTGCTGGTGTTATTGACAGAGAGATGATTTAGTGCAGTAATGATGGATTGAGCTGGGCGTCAGGGCCAGCACATGCAGGGACGTGTGTTCACTGCAGAGAGACTTGCTCCAATTCCCTCTATTTCATTGCATTGGATTCTCTCACCCCCTAGAAGCGAAAGTACACAAAATTATCAGCGTGTGTTAAAATGTGTTCATTTTTAGGTTCGATTCCAGTTTTGAGTCTACAACTTTTCAGGATTTGTCCGCAAATGGGTTCGACAGTGGGTTTTTAGAAGAAAAATGGAATCTATCTATCTGTCTGTCTGTCTGTCTGTCTGTCTGTCTGTCTGTCTGTCTGTCTTTCTTTCTTTCTTTCTTTCTTTCTTTCTTTCTTTCTTTAGTTCTTTCTGTAGTTCTTTCTCTCTTTCTGTAGTTCTTTCTTTCTTTCTTTCTTTCTTTCTGTAGTTCTTTCTCTCTTTCTGTAGTTCTTTCTTTCTTTCTTTCTGTAGTTCTTTCTTTCTTTCTTTCTGTAGTTCTTTCTGTAGTTCTTTCCTTTTTTCTGTAGTTCTTTCTTTCTTTCTGTAGTTCTTTCTGTAGTTCTTTCTCTCTTTCTGTAGTTCTTTCTGTAGTTCTTTCTGTAGTTCTTTCTTTCTGTAGTTCTTTCTTTCTTTCTGTAGTTCTATCTGTCTGTAGTTCTATCTGTCTGTCTGTCTGTCTGTGATTATGACATCTGTCTGTCTATGTCTGTATGTCATTATGACATCTGTCTGTGTCTATCTATCTATCTAACTGTCTGTCTGTCTATGTCTATATATGTCTGTCTGTCTGTATATTTATCTATACATCTATTTGTCTGTCTGTATGTCTATATATGTCTGTCTGTCTGTCATTATGACATATGTCTATTTATCTGTCTGTCTATGTCTGTATGTCTGTCTATGTCTATATATGTCTGCCTGTCTGTCGTTATGACATCTGTCTGTGTCTATCTATCTATCTATCTATCTATCTATCTATCTATCTATCTATCTATCTATCT
>CAIGQV010017835.1:20259648-20285625 GCA_903798115.1 Danio jaintianensis
TCTATCTATCTATCTATCTATCTATCTATCTATCTATCTATCTATCTGTCTGTCTGTCTGTCTGTCTGTCTGTCTATGTCTGTCTGTCTGTCTGTCAGTCATTGACATCTGTCTGTCTGTCTGTGTCTTTCTGTCTGTCTATCTTTGTCTGTCTGTCTGTCTATCTGTACATCTGTCTGTCTGTCTGTCTGTAGCTCTATCTATTTGTCTGTCTATCTATATATGTCTGTGTGTCATTATGACATCTGTCTGTCTGTCTATCTATCATTGTAGATACTTTGTAGATGTAAACATTCTCAAAATGCTGCTGACCATGTTAAACAGTGACACAATGAAATATAGTACCATTCGAAAGGTATTCTGTTTCATATTGCATATTGTTTTACATACTGTGTAGAAATAGCAAGCAATATACAGTCTATATACTGTGCTGCGTGCAGTTTGCATTATGTTTGTATTTAGTTCAACATCAAACCGCAGCTGTGGTCTTTTGTCTTCCCTATTGTAATGTATATCTGACTGAAACGGCTTCTCAGACAAGAAAAAGTGGACTGGAGAACTACGTTTTTTTGGTGAAATAATCAGGGTTGAAAATCCTTAAATGAAATTCTTGTAATTTGATTTAGCAGCTGTTTGACTCAACAAGCACGACAGCCAATGATATTGCTGTATTTGAGACTATATTTGCATATAAATGGTACTTTGGTATATAAAGCATTAGATGTCATGTCTATTCATTAAGGATATTTAAATGGTATACTGTCATGTTTTGAAAACAATAGAACGGCTTTGATTGAAAATTGCCCCTCAACTTGACCAAACTTTGTGTGCTGACACAATAATATTTCAAGTGTTTCACCTTACATATTGTTGGAACATTGTTGTTTTCTATAGAGCTTGGCAATCATGCTGTAAAAGAAAAAACTCCATTCAGTTTCTCCATAGGGAAATAGATTTTTAAGACCTTTTGTGAGCTCTAGGGTTGTTAACTGACTGATCTTTTGTTGTTGTTGTTGTTGTTGTTGTTGTTGTTGTTGTTGTTGTTGTTGTTGTTGTTGTTGAGACCTGTTAACATTAATTTAACTAATTTTCAAAATAATTGTTTTTAGTATGTAAAATTCTGCTTAAAAACTACATTACCCATGATGCAGTACATAAAAGTCCACCAATCAGAGACTTGCAATGAGCAACACTCACCGAAATATATCTTAAAGGGATAGTTCACCCAAATATGAAAATTAACCCATGATTTGCTCACACTCAAGGCATCCTAGGTGTAAAAGACTTTCTTCTTTCAGTTGAATCCAACTCTACAATGGCAACAAAAAGTGTATTTCTCACTGTGATATATTAGAGAACTACAGTTACACCTTCTGGAATTAAATTTTATCGGTGACCGGAAACATTCATTATTTTTAACCATGTAAAAAGGATTATTTTACCACCCTATGTGAACCTGAGAGGATAAACTAATCTGTATTGGTCTATGTCAACCCTTTTACTTTCCTAAGCCTTTTGTTTGAGAAATTATCCAATTGAATTGCTCCATGTGAAACACTTTATTATATATATTTTTTAATCAAACAATGGTGGAACACGCTTTTAGCTACAATATTTCACTCGCATATAACGTTACTGCACAGCTTTCTGCTTGTTCCACAAGTTGCAAGTCAACTGATAAAGCTAATATAATATATAAAACTCACATTTGGACTAACAACAAGTTAGTACAAGTTGTAACAAGTAACAAAATGTTCCCCTCACACAGGCATACTGATATGTAGGTGTATGTCAGGATACCACAATTCACCCGTTCTTCCAGCTTATGCATATTATGAAAACTTGGAGCAGGTTGGATTTTGGCATGGGCCGGTATAAGATTCTGACGGTATGATAACCTTAAATAAAATATCACGGTATTGTGATTTCTTCTCTTAAATAAATTCTTTTTTAAGAGTTCACACTTAGCTGATGATTGATTATAAAGCTTGTTTGGCATGCTGTCCCGGGAGAGAGCCCTGAGCTCATAAGATCCTCGAGCCCGGGGCTCCCTCCCGTTTGCAAGACGATAGGAGAGTTTGAGCTCAGGTAGATCTCGAGAACTCCCCTGCTGTAGTAGCTAGTAAACTAATAGTGTTTGCTCTTGAGAGATGACTATTGCTAGTTCGTGTTTGTGGTGCCGATTTGGATTGGTCTATTAACTTAGGTTGCATGTTTTTGGACGGTGGGAGGAAACCGGGGAACCCGGGGGAAACCCACGTGGCACGGGGAGAACGTGCAAACTCCGCACAGAAACGCCGGCCGGCCTGGCAAGGGTCAGAACCGGTGACGTTCTTGCTGTGAGGCAACAGTGCTAATCACTGGGCCGCCGTGTCACCCGTCCAATAAAGGAGGAGGAGTAGGGGTGGAAGGGGGGATTCTTCAAATATGAAGATAGCTGTTATATGGAACTTAGGGTATTTATAGTGGCTTAGGAATCGTCTGATTGGTGAATCGTAAATTGGATAATGCGGATCAGGCGCAAGCAATCATAAGCACGTGATCCTCTCGAAATTAGTTTACAAATAAACTTCACTTAAATGTCTGGGTAAAAAAAACTGCAACTTTTTCCCCCATTGAACACAATATTTGATTTTAAGAAACTTTTTTTTGAATTTTTTATATTTTGGAACAGTAAAAATGTCAGGTAAATAATTAAAATAAATCATTGACTTCTGCTATCTTCATCGTTAGTTTCAAAAACACAGATTTATTTACAACTTAAAATGCATCTTTGGATATAAAGTAAGCCACTGTACTGTTTAGGTCTAAAGCACGCTTGGATGTTGGCATGATGACTTGATGATTGATAATTTGTTTTCCAAATGTTTGCTAAATCGCCCTAAAAAAAGTCTGACAACACGTTGAAAAAAAAATGTACATATACTGCAGGAACAGTATAAAAGAAAATAGCAATTTTAAAACCACTGTAAACCTTGAAACCAGTTATCGTCCCATGCCTAGTGGGACTGTTTCCCACCATGTGGTCGTGGCCTAAATTTGTCACTAGAGAAGAGATGTCTTTACAGTTATTTAGATTAAAATGTATTGAGGACAAAAAATAGGCCTACTACTACAATATACTACTATAGCTATTGCATAAAAAAATTAAAATTATCCGTTTCGTTTTTACCATGTTAAATCATTGCTGAAACTTCGCAGAGATATCAGGTCGAGTATGGCATAGGAAGGAGATAAGTGAGGAAGATAGGCTGAAGAATGATGAGGGCGGGGGCTGTGCTGCCAGAGACCCCTCTGATTGGCACTTGCGAAATGGGCTTGTTGTCACATCACCGAAAACCCCGATGACCCTGAGCGCTATTTTATTGTATCCAGCCGCGGTGACAGCAGACCGGGGACGGGCGGCAGATGCGTGCTGCTGGGCGTGGGGCTCTTTAATCAGGGCCCGCTTCCAGCCCGACGTCCATCACGGCCTTCATTGATGTGCTGTCACCGAGACGCTGCCGTCAGCAGCAGGGCTTCACTCATCATCCTTTACCTGAAGCGCGCCACTCCACTCGTCATCCTTTAGCAGCGGGAGCGCGCTCTACAAATGCTGTCACACACCGAAGGGAGAGGCTGGAGTGATGGAATTGAAAATATGTGGAGATGAATAGAACTTTCGGGCAGCTGTTTAGAATTCCACAAGTGATGATAATAAAGCGGCGAGCTTCGCGAGAGTAGCGGTGCGCTGTGCGTGTGTGTGTGCGTCAAAACCAACAGAGCATTTAATACAATGAAGCATAAGGCAGAATATCGGTGACAGTCCACACGCTCGCGCTCGCCTTTGCTTTTTGATATACATGAAACATGAACATAAAAGCCCCGAGGGAATGAAATGTAGTTTTCCAGTTGAAAGAGCCGGTGAAATGTGTCCTCGTCCGGTTGACATTTTCCGCACCCCAAAACCAAAGTTCCCTCAAATGCTTGGAATGATCAATTAATTTTGTTTCTCTGTCGCTAGAGTGGGCGTGTATCGCATTTTCAGTTTATTTGCGGTTCCTTTGCGTTTTGTGTGTTTCTTTCCCTGTGTTTTCAGTTCCCTGACCGTTATTTTTAGAGGTCGTATGTTTCCCCTGTAAATGCTATTAACCTCCTGCACACCGCAGCTCTCCGTGGCACACAAACCAATCAATGGGCTAGATCTTGCTCTAGGTAAATTGTTTTTTATGGCTGTGATATATTGATGCATGGACATTGATTCGGACCGGCCCTCAACCTGAAAAATGTTGAACAATACTTCAGAGAGGGAAGGAGAAGAAGAGACAAGGACAAATCACACACTGATCTTTCTTTTACAAGGCCAATAAGGCCTCTCTGTGCTTTTCTGTTGATGAGAAATGAACTTTGCCTCAAAGCAATGTGCCTTTAGTTTTTAAACTGTCTTTTAAAGCGATAGTTTGGCCAAAAGGAAATTCAGACATTATTTACTAGCACTTATGTTGTTCTACACCTCCGTGAAACTTTCTTTTTAGTGGAGTGAAAGTGGATTTAATCTTAAAAATAGCAAAAAAGCATCATAAATGTATTACTCCCACACTATTCGGTAGGTCTTCAATGCAATTTTTGTGTGAGGAACATCTAAAACAATTCTTGGTAGGTCTTGGCAAGTTGTGAGTTGGACCAGTATGATTCCCTGATGAATCTAATCCATTTCTGATATTTTTGTCTTTTTCCATCTTTGTGAGTTGTATAGAAGTTTGAAAGCATTTATCCCAATTGTAACTAAATAGATCATTTGCGATTGCAATTCGCAGTAACGTTTACATTGGCAAATAGCATGTTGATTCGAGTTTATTTATTTTTTCTTCTGTTTACCTGAATATGATCTCCTTTTTTATTTTATTTTGATTACTAGTTGTATGGATTATAGTTTTGTTTTCACCGTTTGAAGCTTGAAATCATCAGTCTGCATTTGTTGTAGTGGATCAGTTTTTAAAATGTATTTTATTTATTTTCATTTGAGCAGTCTAAAGCAATACTTAGCAATAGCTGAACAAATGGTGTGAATTTGGAATGGGACTATATGCTTGCCTGGCCCATGGTACAAAAGTGGACCTGTTGAAACACTTATATTATGTTTACAAAACAACATTGTACTAAAAATTCAAAGAAACTTTACTTGCACAAATTAACTGCCTAAAATTAACATGTAATATATCTGTCTGTTGCTTCGCCATTTTCATAAAATCACAATTTTTTAATTGCAATGGTATTGTTTTCCAAAATTTTGAAAGGTTTGTTTTCAGTCTCCCAAAACATTGTTGTTATGCAACTGAACAGCCAAAATGAATGAAAGGTTTTCCATATTTGTGACTCTGGATCACAAGTCATAAGTGGCAATTTTTGGAAACAAATTTATACATCATTAGAAAGCCTAAGAAGGTTGCTGGTGTGAGTCCCGGCTGGGCCAGTTGGCATTTCTGTCTGGAGTTTGCATGTTCTCCCTGTGGTCGCGTGGGTTTCCTCCGGGTGCTCTGGTTTCTGCCACAGTTCAAAGACATGCGGTGTAAGTGAGTTGGGTAAACAAAATTGTCCGCAGTGTTTGGGTGTGTGTGTGAATGGGTGTTTCCCAGTACTGGGTTGTGGCTGGAAGGGCATCCGCTGCGTAAAACATATGCTGGAATAGTTGGCGGTTCATTCCGCTGTGGCGACCACTGATAAATAAGGGACTAAGCTGAAGGAAAATGAATGAATGAATGAATATTTTAACTGGAATCTGAGGGTTAAAAAAATCTAAATATTGAGTAAATCCCATTTAAAGTGTCCAAATCCCATTCTTAGCAATGAATATTACAAATCAAAAATTACATTTTGATAGTTTTACAGAATTTACAAAAATGTCATCATGGAAGATGATCTTTACTTAATACTCTAATGATTTTTGGCATAAAATAGAAATGTAGAATTTTGACTCATACAATGCATTTTTGGCTTTTCGATGTGATGCATAGCTTCACCTTTAAACACACTAATGCAGCTAGAGGAAGTCTAATTAAGGGTCTTATTTCATATTTTGCTCATAAGAGTGCAATATTCTCAGTTCTTAATGCCCGTGTTTCAGACGGCCTGTTGCACTGTAACTCTGCCTGTACCTCTCATGTTTCAATAGAACACGGACAGCGTTTGATTGATCTGTGTGGACCAGAACTGTGTCAGATCAGGCCCTATTAAAATAAACAGCTCTGCACAGAAGAAATGGGTTAACTGGCTGAGAGAGTCAGACGTCTGATTTATTTTCCTCTCCTCCACGTGTCAAGCAGAAGGCTCTCTAAATGACTTCGATTAACGCAGAATGCTCCCTCAATTAAAAAATCCAAAGCTATCATGAATTTTTCATACTGGGAATGTTTAAGCTAATTATGGCTCAAAATGGAGCTCTTCGTCGAGGCGCGGCGGAGTCGTCTGACATTGACGGCCAATGTCACTGTCACAGAGCTGCTCTTAGCAACACTTCTAATCAGAGCTGCTTAGTATTCATGTCATTGTTTCTTCCTTTTTTCTCGGCCTTTCTTTCTCTTATGCCGGCCAGACTGTCTCCTCTAAAAGTGTTAAATTGTCTTCTTCATATGATGACATCAGTAGTCATATCACGGTATGAAAGCTAGATGAGACGTTCTGTGTAGAATAGCATTTAGTTTAACAGTATATAGATAAAACATCTGTAGCACTTTAACAAATCGGCAAATAAACTCATCATAACTAATAACAGCCAGGCAGTTTATTGCTAATATGGACAAACCCAAGCATTCATTCATTTATTTTCCTTCAGCTTAGTCCCTTATTTATCAGGGGTCACCACAGCGAAATGAACCGCCAACTATTCCAGCATATGTTTTACACAGCGGATGCCCTTCCAGCCGCAACACACACACTCATACACTACGGCCAATTTAGTTAATACAATTCACTTGTAGCGCATGTCCTTGGACTGTGGGGAAAACCGGAGCACCCGGAGGAAACCCACGCCACCACGGGGAGAACATGCAAACTCCACGCAGCCGGTACTAGAACTAGTGACTTTCTTGCTGTGAGGCAACAGTGCTAACCACTCAGCCACCATGCTGCCCCACAAACCCAATCAGTTGAGTTTGTTCATATTTTACCAGTTATTTAATGAACAGAACATTTGATTAATCAGTGAATGGATATTGCCCTGGTAATCGGAATTAGGTGCAATACAGTAGGTGCAATACAGTAGGAGATCTTGCTAACATTATCCTGATAGCACTGAAAGCCTACGGCCCACCCTGCAAATCGCCATCCAAAGCCATGCCTCCTGAATGCACACTAGACAACATCCCTACAATACATAACGTAACATTCACCAGAGAGAAAACTTTATAGTGCAGTTAGTAATTGCAATACCAAACTTTAAAAAAGAAGGTAGATTGTTGATGTTTGCCTGCCATTCTTTGTCCGAATCCGTGAGTGGGACGATGACATAATCCTCTCTGCACAAACAAGGTGAACATAGGCATGTAATTAGTACAGGTAGGACAGCCTAACAAAATGTTTGGACCAATTGGAGGAACTTTTCTTGGTCCTACACCTTCCACCAAACTTAATTTAATGATTGCTCTAAGGATGTGGAGACTTTCAATCAGCATAACACAAGTTGTTTCTGAAGACAATCACTTATTGCACCTATAATATTCATTCATTCATTTTCCTTTGACTTAGTCCCTTTATTCATCAGGGGTCGCCACAGCAGAATGAACCGCCAACTTATCCAGCATATGTTTTACACAGCGGGTGCCCTTCCAGCTGCAACCCAGTACTGGGAGCACCTATAATATTAGATATTTAAATATGGCATTATACACATTTGTTGTGTTAGCAATTCTATGAATGCAGCTCTCGATCTGTTTATATAATGGCTCTAGTAATGAGCATGCTTATATTATATATAGCAGACCATCTTAGAAAATTTTTCCTGAATGGACTTTTCTTAGACTCAATTACTTCTTCACACTTTTTTTTTTGTCACCATTCAACTTTTCCCCCTCTAAATGAAGTACAGCATGCACTGTACACTGTGACTGTTTGAAGCATTTAAGCCACTCGAGTGGCTGGATTACTAAGTGTTTAGCTATAACTTTCTTACATTGCATAATTTTAGATTGCGCACATTTGTGTGGCTGTTAAAATGCTGTTAACCCCTCTTATAAATTACATGAAACAAACTTTTATCCAGGGTTAAGAGTATGTTTAGAATGGTGATAACTTTAAAATGTAGTAAAACAGTTGTCATATATTAAACATAATAATATAGTGCCATGTTAATTACCAAGTGATATTTTCAAAGTTAAACTGGCACTTTGCACTAGAAGTTGTGCTGTAACAGCTTTTGATATGGCATCCCAACCGTTTTGACATTGACAAGTGTTGGTGGATGTATATAGTGAGTGAGTGAGTGTGTCTATAACAATAGTATCTGGATGCAGATTTGGATTTGCAAGCTGAGACTGCATATCTCAGAGATGCAATGTCAGACACAATGCACTCAATGGAGCTAGTGACGTCACTGTGAGAGGTAGAGTTAGGGGTGGGGTTGAGTGTGGGCATTAAAAACATTGCATGCAGCTCAGCTTGCAACTGCACAGAGTCTGCATCCAGACCCCTCTCGTCTATAGTGGATATGGCCCTGCTGTATTTCCAATTCAATTCAAGTTTACTTGTAAAGCGCTTTTCACAATATTTATTGTTCCAAGGCAGCTTAACAAAAGGTGCACGTTATTACATTTAAAAACAAAAGCAGAAAAAAACGATCTACTTTTTTGGGCAACTAAAATTGGCGCCTGTTTCATGTCTGTCATATCATGCAACTGCCTTCATCTTGCATCTCAATCATCGACTTCGGTAAATTAATGCAATATTGTCAGCTGTCCTTGTTGGAACTTGGTCTTGTTGCAAAGACTTCTGAAAACATCTAATGCCTTTGTGTAAAGAGTGATCTATTGCTTGACAAAATCATTAAGAGGGTAATTTATTAGTCAACACACTTTAGTCAACATTATATGGAGATAGTAGATCACTCACAATTCTGGCAGACAGCTTCTTTGTGCCAAGGCTAAGAAACAGAACCAAAGGCAATTTGTACAACAGTTTATTGGCTTTGAGGAATCGATGCCAATGAAATATTCATAGACTCGGATTTTGCCAAAATGATGAGTGACAGCTTGCTTCTTGCAGATGAAGGATTGTGGCAGAGTAAACAAAAACAAATTTGCTAAATGAAATGTTCAGATTGTTGTTCCCGTAACAGCTCTCAGCATTTGGCCTGTAGTCCATAACATGGGATATTCCACATTGTTTATTTATTTTTTGTTCAAAGATAGGTTGACATTCATTGGGAGTTGCTTTAGTTCTATTCCCCTAAAAGGAACATAGCCTTTTAATAAGAAATGCTTACAATCTCCCCTGTTTAGAATCTTTACATAAATTGCCTGACTAAACAATGAGTTCTTTGCTTTGTTTGGCCTTTTGAGTGTCCTCACATTACAAACAAAATCTATTTTAGTGGCCGTATAATAGTAAAACCCTCCATATAAGAAGTGGGCAGCAGTTGCTTAGCATGTCGTTGTATTTAAATGGTAATCACGTATAATTTAAAGAGCCATTGCGATTGTAGCTGAGTAAGCAGATCTGAGGGAAACGACTGGAGTTTGTCTCAGCTCAAAATCTTCGCTTTTTAACTGCACTACAAAGTTTTGTACTGAGATGACATCTTCCCCCGTTACTCTGAATAATTAATTAGACATGATGAATTATTCCGTACTCAATGCCACAATCAACGGTACACACTTGAGCCCTGTTGATTAGTATTCTCAAGGTTCACCGGTGTTTCTCTGAAGGTTCAAGTGGACAAAAGGCGCAAAAAAAAGTGTCAAGACTTAGTATGAGGAAGTGAACTTTCATTTCCAGGGATCGGCGGTGCTCTGTGAGGACTGAAGAGATGTTTTTTTTGTGGCTGAAAAGAAAAGTACAAAAGCTTCATATTGGGCCCAAGAACGCTCATTTGCCAGAGCTCTGACTTGCTTTGAGACCATGAGATGAAGACGCCTTACTGTGCAAGAGCTGAGTACGAATGGCAAGAAACCAAACTAATATTGAGTTATTTCAAATCTGTAGATCCTTCCTCGTCCTTCTGTAAGCCTTTTTTATGCCATTCCCCCCTGATAGAATGGTTACCAAGACTGAGCTGGGTGCTTTAAAAGTCTCCAGGTTGGTTTTTGCCATCAGGGTTGTTGGACATGAATTCTGGCTCTTTGGATGTCACCCCTGTGGAGGCATTAAAGGCAGCTGGGAGTTACGCTTACTAAAGTCGCTGCTTAATAACTGTGGTCTGAGGGTTTTGTTTTGAATCACTTGAGACTCTTTGAGTGGTGGGCCGTGTATGTGTTTTAGTGTGTGCGCTACAAGAGCGGGGTGAGAGAGGTGTTGATAGCCTGGCAGGCAGGAAGGGATCTGGCCGTAGCCACAAAGGCATCAGTAAAGGGGACTAGAGCCGACAGAAGTGGCCTTGATTGGCCTCCCAGAGAAACAGAGAGAGTCTAATGTGGAAAGAGGAAACAACTCGAGCTTTGAGCTTGAAAAGCCGCTGTCATGTTTTTTTGTACGTCTGCAGTCAGCATGCCTCAACAAAGACACCCACTTGCATTCAAAAACAACTCGATGGAGTGCAAGAAAGTGGAACACATTCCTGTTTTTTTAAAGCACACTATTAACAGCGTCCTAAAATGTGTCATGCAAGATGATGTACAACTGCAAGATATGATGCAATGGCATAGGATTTTCCCAGCAAATATTGTGAACTATATGATTATTTGTAATTAATCAGCATAGCATGTCATTATTTTTATTGCTATAAATATATGGAGAATTGTTGGTGCACATAGCGCCAACTGTTAGTTACTAGCTAATAGTTAGCTATTAGTCACTAGTTAATTAGTTAAAGTTATTAGTAACTAATAAAGTTATGGTAACTAATAACCTTTTCTGTATTTGATTATAATGCAATAATGTGCACCTTTTGTAAAGCTGCTTTGAAACAATAATTATTGTGAAAAGTGCTATACAAATAAACTTGAATTGAATTGAATTGAATTGAACTGAATTGAATAGGAGTGTGTATGGTTGTTTCCCAGTACTGGATTGCAGCTGGAAGGGCATCTGCTGTGGTGACCCCTGATGAATAAACGTACTAAGCCAAAGGAAAATTAATGAATGGATGAATTGAATAGCATAGTGGTCAGTACGTTGGCATATAACGCTGCGTCCACAACTACACTTCAGGCATCCTGAGTTGCGAACCTTTTCCAATCACCTTCTCTCTCCAACTTCCTCTCAATATCTACTGTCCTAATATCTAATGCCAAAAATATATTTTTAAAAATAGCCATATTATTTATATTATTGTATGTATTTCTTTTAAGAATATATGTTGCTGATGCACTGATATATTGCTTTTAAAACCATTAAAATGATCATGATTAATAAATAAATATATTAATTAATAAATCTCACAAAATTAAGCTTTTTATAGCCTAATGTATGATATGATAGTTCTGTAAATGTTGCAATACGGCTTTAATGTTGTACAGCTTTGTTTATGCAGGCCTACTTACATACCTTACAGTTTTTTGATGCTTAATAATACTGTAGGTCATTTAAATGGTTGACTGCAGGTCGGGTCAAATGGGGCCAAAGCTCAAATTATTTGAACTTTGAATATTATTCAAATATTACATTATATGTGCATATTTCAGTTGCATGCAATGTTGATATTTTGACTTTTTTTCCTATGCAATATAGGTCTAACTCTTTTATTTAGGTTAAGCTGGTGATAAAATGCCTCGTTATATACTGATACGTTATACCCCCCCCCCCCCCCCCCCTTGTTAAAGGGATAGTTAATACAAAGATGAAAATTTGCTGTTAATTTACTTTTTAACTAAAACTGTGGTCCTCTGTGATTCATAAAATATGAGTCAATAACTACCGGCATTCTGAGACTAAAAGGAAACATACAGGCATAACGAAATGATTACCCATGGCCTCTGATGAATCATTGAGGTCTTAAAAAAATGTAATGATCAAAAAAAAAAAGCAAGATGTCCTTAGTCTATCAAGGCATTTTAACTGATCTTTAATAGTCCATCAGCAACAGAGTTTTGTTCCATACTGCCAGTTTGCTATAGCACTTAAAAAGCTAAACATTCAGCAGAACACAGCATATCATCATATGAAGACACAAACATCGAAATACGAAACACTTACTGCTGTAACCGCCGTTATGAATCACCAAGGGACCAATCCAGCTGGAAAAAAAGTGAAACCATCACAGAAGTTCTAATGGTTTCTGCTGCAATCCATTAAAATGTTGCAAACCATAAATTGTTATCCATTAAAACTGGTACATTTAATGGTTTCTGGTGTGTTTTGGGACATATTCTATTACTATTTAGTGGTTTTAGCATGCCACCAATAGAAAGCGAGAAATTTCCAGTAGAAACCTACAGGGACCATTACAGTTTCCATTAAAACCAATACATTTCCCATTATAACACCATTACAAAGTCTGTAAGGATTTCTATATATTTTATTTTTCAGCACAGCACACTTTCACCTAAAAATCTTTAATGTTCTACTAAAAGAAAAATTGCCTACATCATAGATGGGCCTAAGCATAATAAAAAATTTTGGTGAACTATCAGAAAGCTTTGCTCAAATATAGATGGAACCTGGAAACAAATGAGATAAACAACAGGGACATAAATGATTGATTTTCATTCTTAAATGTTTGGAAAATGGTGTGTTGATGTGTGTGCCTCATGCTTCAAGATGTTGTGGACTATTTTGCTATATACTGTATGTTAATACTGTAAATGTTTTGTGTCAGTCAGTGACACAGTTGTAATTCATATCAAGACAATCATATACATTTTTACACTACAGACATAATTGGGCTGAAAATGTGCCAATCTTTTACTAATTTGATAAATGTCAAATTTGAAGAGACTTGTAGGGTTGTTTGACATGTTGATGTCATTTAAACTGAAACAGAAATACATGGTGTAACAAACTGAACAAATCAAGCTTTTTTTTGTTTAGAAAGAGCCATCATTTAGTTTATATCACAGATCAGCCAGATCCGTTGAGCTAGCTAAAGCACCCTTTGACAGATTATGACAGACACAGTTTATTGGTATTTTACTATTTCTCCTCCTTAACTCCTCCATATTGCTTTAAAAATATAGCATTCACTGTAGAATTCAAATGGGTCTGATATGTGTTTTGGTCTGTGCGGACTCACAGAAATGATCTTGTCCTGACTGTAACAGACTAAGAGCACGAAACCAAACCTCATTCAACCCACTGAAAATCATTATCAACTTTCTGAATTACTAATCCCCTAGCAATATCTGTCTTACACTATAAAAAAAACAGCAAGTGTGTGAAAAAGAGAGCGATTTCAGACACAGCTGCAGCATCTGTTAACAATTTAGGGGCGGAACACTTTAGATCCTAGAGAACATTTGATTGGACAAAAAACTGATGAGAAGCTGACGTGCAAAGTGATGTCACCAATATTGCTGATCCATTTTGACAGAATTGAGAAACTACATTTTGAATTCATACATCTTCTAAATGCAAATTCTAATTATTAAGGAGCACACCAGCACAACATGACCTTGAGGTAAACATATAAACAGAAAAAGCCCCCCCCCAAAATTCAGGGAACTTTAATGCCTTTAACGCATTTCCACTGCCAACATTACCCTTAATTGGTAGGAATGGTGTATGCTAGAAAATTGCGATTGACATCATTATTGCTTAAAGAAAATGTTCACATATCGCCATCTTTCTCGCGCTAAAGTTCATTATTTAAAATCTAGATGCACTGCAAGCACCTGCAAACAGAGAGAGAAAACATCGCCCCTTGCACTTTCCACACATTTAGACATGACATTGTGAACAGGCCCATAAACAACAATCGAGGACATACAACAGTTCATGTTTTTGCGTATTTGCATGTGGCTTTTTGTCACAAGAAAATGACAAGTTTTGTTTGAGCATGGTGGATTGCTGCTTGCCATCATTGTATTATTACAGTGTCATGCTTTGGCTGTGTATTTGATACTGGAAATACCAGAATTCTATAATTACTAGAATTACCATAGCAGTCATTCTGACTGTTCTCATAAGACGTCAGACTGTCATGTCATATTTACATTCAAAGCTTCTATTGGGGAATTAAAATTAAGCTTTGAATGTCTGTAGTCATATTTAATTAAGTCATTATCCTAAAAATGCTATCTTTTTGGTAATGCATCCTATATAGTTTGGCTACTAGACCACCCGGATATGTCTGCGCCTCACTTTCACTTTCGCCAGCAGTTGTGAAGGCTTTTTCGTGGCAGTGAATATGCTGTTTTGAAAGACATCTCTGTACAGCTCAGTGGAAATGAGTTAAAAATTATAATAGCAGCCATGCAGCTAATCTGCCCTGTGTCACTTATTATGCAAGTCATATCAAAAGGCCACACATGTAAATAAGCAGATTTTTTGAATTGGGAGTTGTGTTGAGGAGATGAATTAAAGAAAGAAAGCCCATAGGAAAATGACTGCTAAAAAAGAAACAAAGATATTGAAGCAGTGTGACCGAAGCGATATACCGTGTCCTGCGGGGGGCTGAATGAAAACACAAGCTGTCACCTCCGGTTTTGTCACACCACAACACACACCTGCTTCCCCTCCCACAGCACAGGACAAAGTAATGTCCCGTGTTGAGAGCTGTCATTGAGGGCTACGTGCTCCTGTTATTGGGCCATGTGAAGTACTGCTGCATGTTCTGGGGGTTTCTGTGGTGCTGACATGCAGTGCTCGAGCCTTCAGTGCCGCTTTGGTCTCTGCTCAGTGGACTTCAGCGAGTGGAGGGTGAGCAGGATGACAGTAGGAGCATTTTCTCAGTAGAGCACGTTTGACATAGTGTTTGGCTCATTTGGTTTTCATTTATTCGGTTTCTTGTGTTTTTGTAGTTTTTTTGTTTTTTTTAACGGACCACCAACTTTTGTTTTTTTAACAGACCGGTTGGTGTTAAAGCAATAATGGCTAACCATTATTGATGACTTAATCATTTTTAGTACATTTTAAGTAGGCTAGAAGTAGAATCCAGAAACCCTTGTTATTAATGACACCTGTGGCCATTAAGTGAACAGCAGCCAATAACTAAAAGGACTTGAAAAAACACCTGTAGGTGACACACTCTTTTCCTCTCCATATGCACCAGACACCTTCTTATAAACACTTTGGGCTCTATTTTATTGATCTAAGCACGATGTCTAAAGTGAATGGTGCAAAAGCACTAAGGGCATGTCCAAGCATAATGTTTTGAGCATAATGTGCATTAAACCAATCAGAGTCTGCTCCATCCAATCTTCGTAGAAATAAAAAAAATATTACTACCTAATTCCCATCCACAGAACAAACATTTTTCATTTCATGACCCATTGCACTCCCCCTCTTAATCCTCTCTTTAGATTAGAAATTTACAGCTGATAATAACTAAACCAAAGTTGAGCGAATAAATAAAGAATCGACTCTCTTTGACCTATGTATATTTAGCTATTGATATTATTTATGTTACCATTTTATTGTGACTGTTATTTTCATATATTTTATTTTATGAAACTTTTGTTTTGTATTGTGTTCTGTTACTTTATAGTTTGTAAAAAAGAAAAATGTTTAGCAATAGGAAATGTGCACTCTCTTAAGTGAAATCATCGTATTGTATATATTGCTACTATAAATAAATAAAAAAATAATAATAAATAAACCAATCAGAGTCTCATCTCCCATTCGCTTTAAGATTCAGTTGCGTCGCGCCATGGTACATTTGCTATTTACATGATGGACTTTGTAAGTGGAAAAACTGAATGCTTCTCTAGCGAGAAAACAGTTAAGGACCATCCACAGACTGAGCCTTCTATAATCGGCCTCTTACTTTCGGCCGTAGATTAAGGAAACGGTGGTGGACGCACTCCACTGAAGACATCCATTACATAACCTTTTTAATTTCGTAATTTTGTTTAAGTGCAAAGATTTGTTACAAAAGTATTTCTAAATTCAGTTATAATTTCCCGCAAACTAATAAATGAACAATGATAACAAAGTGTGGTCAAAAAGTGTGGTTATATCCAAACACACTTCAAAAAACTTGCGCCGCGCCATATTGCACTGGGTGTATAATAGGGCCCTTCGTGTTTCTGGGAAAAACATTGTGCATTTCTGAGTGTGCTTCATGAAGAGAAGTGGGCTTGACAAACCACCTGTGGGACATACTCTCTCTTCTCCATATGCACCAGACAATTTCTTATCAAAAATCCATGTTTCTGGAAATGTTGTGCAATTCTTAGTGTGCTTCAAACCACCTGTAGGAAACACTCTCTCCTCTCCGTATGCTCGGAGAAGAAAAAAAACAAACAAAACTAAATTAGACTTGCATTCAATTGCATTCTATAGTCATAGCATATATTGCAGCTATCTAAGGATTCTAAGTGCTTCTTTTATCCTCACTTGTAAGTCGCTTTTGACAAAAGTGTCTGTTAAATTACAATAACAAATGTAAAGTTATTGCTTATATTGTGCAAACATATACTCTACTTTCGATTAACCAGTGGAAAGTCTTCTCTGGCTCTGCACGTTTCCTACTGCTGGTTCTCTCTGCGCAAGAACCGTCAACACTTACACAGACAATCTCATGTGCTCTGCAGACCCACAGAGATGTGCCTTTTGCGCCAAAATGCGTCTGACCATAGTTTCTGAATCTCCTAAAATGTCTGGGATTCGGGTTTTACTTTCGTTTTCTAAAGTTGCCGTTATTTGTATGCGTTTTTGCATTACCTTTTTGCAGCTGACTGCGCGCGCACAGCTGCAAGAGAAACATTAAATGATTAATCATTTAATAAACGACTCTATATAAAGAGAAACTTTACTATATACTCGGAGAGAACAAAAAATATACTGGCTGCAAAATATTTGTACACCTTTAGAAATGGCTAATCAACTAATTTGCCTTATTTAAATAATCTACACGTTTTATTCTAGTAATTATTACAATTTTTAGCAATAATGTCTATTTTTTGTTCCTTTTTCTGTTATCTATTTTTCATTTGCTGTATATTTTTTTATTTAATAATGTTAATATATTAAATACTTTAAGTACAATTTTGTACTTTTTAGGTACTAATATGTATCCCTGAGGTATTAATATGGACCTTTAGTTACAAATGTGTACCTTTTGAAAAGGTACCACCCCAGTGACAGCTCCCGTACCTTTATTTCTGACCTTAATGTCATGCCAATAAAGCAACTTTAGAGAGAAAGAGAGAGAGAGCATCCTTTACCTGTCAGTGGGTGCACATGGCTCGTAAATAGCATAAAAGTAAGAGAAATAGTGGATTTCTTTTATCCACCAGCCTTTCAACAGCCTTTTTTAAATTAGCTTTAACCCATTGAAAAGAAAAGGTGTATAACACTGTCATAATAAATAAAATTATAATTAAAAAAAAAAAAAAAGTGTTTGTCGCATATAGTTCACCATTTATGTGCTGTGGGTAAAAGGTGTGTTTCAATCCGGCTACCACCGCAAGTATATTTCAAACCTGTGGGAAGCACTGCATAATGTATACATTATGTATTACATGTACTTAATGTATATAAGTGATTAATTCCCCCAATAGATTCTCAAGAACTTTCTTTTTTTGTTCTTTGTTTAGAAGAAAAAAGTTTGAATATCTCAGTGATTAAACTGGTGAACGCAAAATCAAGATGCTATCAAATAGAAAGCATCTGATCGTAGCGATATGGAAAATGTTTGAACAAATCATGCAGAGATGAGGTTATTTATATCACAACGTTATAATATGAGATTATACTTTGAATGAATTCACTGTTTTGCATGACACATTCAAATGATAGTTTGAACCTAGTTTACCTATAGAGAGGTAAGTTCTATATATAAAAATCAATTACTAGCCTCAAACTTCTGAATAAAAGGTACAACAGTGCCTTCAGTACCAACTCTGGCATTCACATTTCTAGTCACATTGCAAGTGTATGCTGTTTTGTGTTTTGGTGCAAAAACCAAAGGGATTTGAACAATAGTTTCCATTTTTGCTTCCTCCCCATGAATTGATGGCTAGCTGCAGTGGTAAACAGCTGCCGGTGGCACTTGCATAGATGACGCAAATGTACCACACTTATATGTACCACAATATTTTTTTTGTGTGTGCGTGTGCGTGTGCGTGTGCGTGCGCGTGCGTGTGCGTGTGTGTGTGTGTGTGTGTGTGTGTGTGTGTGTGTGTGTGTGTGTGTGTGTGTGTGTGTGTGTGAAAAGACCTGCAGGGAGAGGGTTGAGCTCAGACATGGCAATCAAACCAAAGTGTGAAAACAGCTTAGAAGTGCCAGAGTTTGATGTTCTTGTAAAAAAAATACAAAACAAAAGGTGACACTGTAGTTGTAAAAATGGTCTTAAGGATGTACAGTCAGAATTATAAGCCCCCTGTATATTTTTTTTCCCCCAATTTCTGTTTAATGGAAAGAAGATTGTTTTTAAATACATTTCTAAACATAATAGTTTTAATAACTAATTTCTAATCTTTTATTTATTTTAGCATTGCCATGATGACAATACATAATATTTTACTAGATATTTTTCAAGATACTAGTATTCAGCTTAATGTGACATTTAAAGGCTTAACTAGGTTATTTAGGTTTACTAGGTAAGTTAGGGTAATTAGGCAAATCATTGTGTAACGATGGTTTGTTCTGTAGACAATAGAAAAAAATATAGCTTAAGAGGTCTAATAATATTGACCTTAAAATGGTTTTAAAAAATTAAAAACTGCTTTTATTCTAGCCGAAATAAAACAAATAAGACTTTCTCCAGAAGAAAAAATATTATAGGAAATACTGTGAAAAATTCCTTGCTCTGTTAAACATCATTTGGAAAATATTTGAAAAGTCATTCATTCATTTTTTTTTAACCGCTTTTCCGGGGCTGGGTCGCAGGGGCAGCAGTCTTAGGAGAGAACCCCAGACTTCCCTCTCCCCAGACACTTCCTCCAGATCCTCCGGGGGGATCCAGAGGCGTTCCCAGGCCAGCCAAGAGACATAGAAAGTATTTTGACTTTAACTGTATGTTTGTGGTTGCGTTAAATTGTATTGATATCTTCACTGTGAAGTCCGCCATACTTGATCTTATGCTGGATTGTTGTGGTAAACTGGATGTGAATTGCTAGGAATTGAGAGCGGATTAAAACCCCACAAACCCTTCAATTACTCCTACAGCTGGCCTGTTATGAAGCGCTGTTCAGGGATAACTAACATATCTGCATATCTAAATATGTGTGTGTATCTGATTTCACCAGAACAGACACAGCAATTACTTACATCCACACAGCTTTGTTTTCCAGGACACAAGATTTGTTTGTGCAGCTAGATATATCAGCCCTGAGAAGCACACCATATAAAAGGATGCTCTTTTTTTCTTTTTCTTTTTTCTGTGTCAATCCTCTCTCACTATACTTTTAGAAAAACAAGGTCAAAAAGATGTCACTGGAGTAGAACATATTAGTGTACTAATTGGGGTAATAATATGTACAGTACATTTAAGATACCAATATGCACTCTTTAGGAATAAATAAGATAAAAAATATGTAATTTTTTACTAAATGGTACACTCCCGGTGATAGCTTTTGAAACATTTTTCCCCTAAAAGTTTCAAACCTTTTGTTTTTGACACAACGTGTTTCTAAAACAACGTGAAGGTTAAACAGTTAAGGAAAATTTGCCTAAGATTATTTAATTAATGAATGGCCCACTAAGATGTCATGTGTCTTTAGATGTTATAAGCTTTACTTTTTACGATTTTCACTCAATGTTGGTATATGCATAAATAATAATGAATTAATGAGCGATTCAGGCATACAAATGTAACATTTAGTTATATGTGAATAATATAATATTAAAATAAGGCTGTAGATTTATAAGTGTACATTTATGCTCAAAAGTTTGGTTGGGGCCAGTAAGATTATTTAAATAAAATAAATTATTGCTTTTAATAAACAAGGATGGGTTAAACTTATCAAAAATTAAAGTAAATGTGAAAAAAACTTTGAAAACCCATTAAAACGGAAAGTTTCTATTTCAAATAAATGGTGTTCAATTAACCTTTCTATTCATCAAAGTAGCTGATAAGTATAAGCATATTATAAAATATAAAAATGGAAAACAGTTCTCTTATTTTGTAATTGCATCGAATTGTATTGAATTTGAAATCCAGTTTAATTTTAATTTGAAATGTAAAAATGCATGCTGCCTTGGAGAGCATAAAAAAAATAAATATAGTTATATTTATACTCAAATGTAAGTATTTTGAGTTAGATATTGTAGGTTCCTTGGATATTTACATGTTAGTACCTATTTATTGTATGGTAATGGTATTTACATGGAACATATTCTGGTGCTTAGTGTACTTTTTACTTGTTACTTATTGTTATTGTCATATCAGAATTATTCATTTCAAACGGTACACTTTGTCTTCTGTGCTGAAGATATCTGTGCTGCGTGTGGCAGTCAGAGGACTTTTTGTCTGCCGATTGGTGGAAAGCTGTTGAGCAGAGCAGTCATGGATCAGAGCAGGTCAGAATGATGTGTCCCAGTGGATGACTGGCGTAAGACAAGGAGTCAGGGGGCTCTGGGGCTGCTTTTCTCTCTTGATCTCTCCCCTCCTTCACTGTCGCTGTCCCTCTCTCTATCTCGACTGACAGTAAAGGTCAGGGCCTGCTCATCCTGCCTGTCTCGCTCTCCCTCTCCTTCTTCCTGACAGCTCTTCCTGTGGGATCCCGTTCAGGCTCATTTCACTGACACACAAGGCTAATAATTAATATTTCATTAGTACTTTGCGCCGGTTGGTAGGTAGCGTGGCCCGTGCTGTCGGATTCAGAACTCCCTCTGCTGTTTTGCAGAACAGAACATGGCCAGCCTTGAGCACTTAGCAACTCCAGTCTCCAAACATTTTTTATTTGTTCAGTCTGAGTGCCTAAGATAATTACAAATTTTACAGTGACTGTAAGCCAATTGCCTGTACTGTAATCCCATCTCTGTCCCTTCCTTTTGCGAAATACCTGCTCCTTCCCCGTTTACCTCTGAGATTTGGTCTCCTTGGAACTCCTGGGCAAGCTCAGCAAGCTCAGCGAGAGCAAAGGCGCTATGGATTAGATGAGACGGCAAGCAACAGAACCGTAAGTAGAGCGTGTCTGCTCTGCTGCTGATTATATTAAACACTGAGACATTGGGGGTTTTAATAATACATTATCCTATCTGATGCTCCCGCCATGCAGCCAGAAGCCTGGAGATTCTCCGTGGACCGTGATCCCATGATACTATCAAAAGGTGGAGGGGCGCTCACAAAGCTCATATAGCACTATTTATTGAGAAGAAGACCATTTTGATTATGGTGAAGGACCTCAATTAACTTTCCTAAGCAAGATCAGACTCAAAGGCCTTGTAATCCTTCAATGTACTGTATGTTTATTTCTTTGTGGTAACCTTCAAAACATTCCACATGGATGCTTTCACACCTGGCTTGTTGTTTCAGAACCTGGTGTGTTTTCTCCATAGATTCAATTCAATTCAACTTAATTTGTACAGCGCTTTTCACAATAATTATCGTTTCAAATAAACAAACAAACATATAAAACATAAAAGTATTTCTAACAAAGTGCCTGGTGCGTTAAGACAGGAAGAGTTTGTCCTACAGGTGGTTTGTCAAGCCCACTCACCTGTATGGAGCTCACTCACGCATCCATAGCTATACAAACAAACATATAAAACATAGAAGCATTTCTAACAAAGTGCCCTGCTGCATAAAGAGAGGAAGAATGTACCCTACAGGCATCCTACAGTTATGTGATGAATAGATTGTATAAAAAGATGGATGAATAATCTCCTATTCCTGAAGGTAAAATGTCACGGCTCTCATTGTTCAGATTAGGAGTATGCACCCTAGTGATCATGAGCAGGGAGTACAATTATAAGCAAGTTTTCATTCATTCATTCATTTTCCCTTTGGCTTAGTCCCTTATTTATCATGGGTCGCCACAGCGGAATGAACCGCCAACTATTCCGGCATATGTTTTGCGCAGCGAGTGCCCTTCCGGCCGCAACCCAGTACTGGGAAACACACATACACTCTCACATTCACACACGCACTCATACACTACGGCCAATTTAGTTTACCCAATTCATCTATAGCGCATGTCTTTGGACTGTGGGGGAATACGGAGCACCCACACGGGGAGAAACACGGAGAGAAAATGCAAACCCCACACAGAAATGCCAACTGTGCCAAAATGCGAACCAGCGACCTTCTTGCTGTGAGGCGCCAGTGCTAACCACTGAGCCACCTAGCAAATTGTTCAACCTTATAATAATATCTCTAAAATAATATCAGTGGTAGAATAACCACTTGAAATGAATTCTGCTGCTGCAGCTACAAGATCTGCCTTCTGTCACCTGAAATCAGGCCTGCAGCTTTGGGTGAGCGACCTGGTACAGCCCTGCCCTTCTTGCCAGCAGAACCATGGACATATATAGAAATTCATATAAGCGGAAAGGTGCAATCTGCTTTATTATACTGTATGATGAGTTATTGTCTCACTGCTTGAAAATAGCAGCTTTTAGAATGAACCTTGGATGAAAGACAATGTGAAATGCTTGTTGTTTCAGGCCAACAGACCAAAACACAGAAATACAGACTTGATTCTTGCTTAAATGAATTATATAACAAGTCATGAATAGAAGAGCTGCCGTCTATCCATCTGACGGATAACTTATAGCTAGGGCCAGACAAAATCTGCAGACATTTTTTGCTATTTCTGCACAGAATGTAGTAAAAAAATCTGTGGATTTATGCAGAATGATTTTGCAAGTATTGTAACTAAAACTTAATGTATGAAATAAAAAATAATACCTTTTTAACTTTTATCTAATGTTTACAATGCAAATCCAATTAGATCCACTTATTTGGTAAACAAAGCAAGTCTCTCATATAATATATGAAAATATTACTTTACAAACTGTATTGTAAATCAAATGAACATGCTCATATTAGTCAATAATATTACTGAAATTCATTTAAAAACTGAATAAATATAAATTTACACACATTTACACAAGTAAATAAATAGACTCAATTATGGGCTAAAAATCTGCGGATTTCTGCAAACGCAGATTCCGTGTGGGCCTACTTATAGCATAATCCTGACATTCGGAGAATGTGTGTCCATGTGAAGTTATTATTGATGATGATGCATTTAACAGTCATCAGCATCTTAAGTCCTTGAACGTTTTTAATATTTAGAATTTTTTTTAAAACGTATGTATATTTATATGTATTTATGTATGTATTATATCATCTTTGCATTAAATTACAAAAACGAATTACCGCTTATGTGAGGCATTTCTAATGCAGCGTCTATGGACAGGACAGTAAATTATTCTCTTTTCTGGCTGCCGTTATCAGTCTCACACTATTTTTTTTTCCTTTTTCTAAAAGTCTTGATAACACCATCAGTAAGTTTTTCTTTTATTATTGCAGCAAATAGGATTGTAAAAAAAACTATTTGTTGTACTCTCCCATTCACTGCACTCTAAGTTTACCTCCGCTGCTGAGAAACCCAGAAATGTGAAAAGGGTCCATACATTTGTAATGGATTTAATCCCTCAGTGCATCCATACCTTCGCACTATATAATAATTCTGAAAAAAAAAGGACATGAGCAGAGTAGTCCAAATTCGCATTCGAAATATAGTGCTCAAATGACATACAACTTCTGCTGATGTTCAGAAGTGCACATTCAATGGACACTTTAGCGTCCCATGACACAATAGAAGAGGATTTATAAACGGAAGTGGCGGATGCAATACTTTCTGAATTAGGAATTAGTTGTCAGAATGCAATTTCAGACGCACCACATGTGGTTCTGAACAAACCAAAGGATCTACAAGTGTGAAAACATCCTAAGATAAACCAGTGAAAACAGAAATTATGAATTGAGAGTACGCGCTCATAAAGTACAATGTTCTCTCATGAAGTGTCAAAGGGGAGCATGTTCTCTTTTTGTTGACAAGGGTTTGCTTGGGTATTTTTAGCAGGAGAACAACAGGATTTTACAGTGGGTTTTCAGACACAACAACGGGACAATCAGTATCCAGTGCACACCTACCTGTAGCCCCCAATCGGCGCCCCTGCTGTGCTCTGTCCTGTCCTGGTTTGCTTTCCTCCGTCCTCAACTTTGTGATGGAGGAGGTTGGGGGCTTTGGGTCACACCTACAGCACTAAAGTACTTCTCTCTTTCTCTCTCTCTCTCTTGCTGAGATCTAATGGCTTTAGTGTGGCGGCACCATGCGTATGGAGTTATTGCACACTGCGTACATCTACCGAGGACATACTCAATCACACACCCACATGTAGAGACTGATGCTTGGAGGTGTTTGGTGGCTGAAAAGAAATCTGCACCAACATGCACTACTCATTATTGTCGCTTTGTATTTCAATTAGATTTCCCAGAGTTTTAAGAGCGGGAAACATATGTGTGTGCTGTGTAAGTATTTACTCTACAATGAATTTCATTTGGCACTATCTTTGTGCAAATATGAGATGGGTAGAGAACGTCTGCTCTCTCGGCGGTGTCTCTTTTTTTTTTTCTTCCTCCTTATCCTCCCCGTCTATCCGTCCAAACCAAGCTCTCTCTCTTTCTCTCTGTCTTTCTTCCCTCTGTAATCTGCATAAAAAAAGTCAGTGATTATCGGTTGAGGGTTTTTTTCTTTTCCCTTAGAGGCTGAACGTTACTCAACAGATAGCTGATCTTTCTGAAGTCCTGTTTGTTCTTAAGGTTTGCCCCCACTACAAACATCTCCCTGATCAAAGCCCTATGAAAGGACTTACCACTTCAAACGCGGGCCCTTTTCCGCCCCATTCCGCCCGACCTGCCAATCGCCATGGCAACGCTGTAATCACCTAATCCACGCCCTTCATCCGTGCCTGCCATCTCAGGTAACCGGGGGAATGTGTGTGTGATAAAGGGGCTCGTTTTGTAGGTTCAACCGTTTTACTTCAGAGGAAAGTTGTGTAAAATATACTGGAAATTGTTGTGAAAAATCTGCTATTTTTATATTATTATTTATATTATTGTTATTATTATTATTATTATTGTTGTTGTTGCTAATAAACGCTGTCTTCTAAAATTTACTGAACAGATGCTGGCTAGAGCAGATTCCGTCAAGTAGCTGAATTTCATTTGAAGTTGCTGTTATGGAAATCATATTTCCTTTAGCTTTGAACTTGTACTTTATGTGAATTTGATTTGCTTGAGATAAAATAGAGTATATTTGTACAGTATATTATGTTTTATTGAGACTGAATGTTACATAATGTACTGCATAAATATACTAGATTATATAATATATTTATTTTTATGGCATTTAATAATCTTAGGTCAGTATGTTTTTTTGTTTTGTTTTGTTTTGTTTTATTTTTGTTTTTGTTTTGTTTTTTGTAAAAGATTAGCATTTTGATTGAACTAGGATTCATTAGATTGACCAAAAATGACATGGGAAAAAATTAATTGCTATTAATTGTGTCCAAAATAAATGTTTGACATAAAATGTGTGTGTTCTGTATATATTTATTTTGTCTTTATAAATACACACAAGCATGCATATATTTGAGAAAATGTTTATTTATATTTAGATAATAAATATATATGTATAGGATACAAATTACATATAAATTTAAATATCTATGTAACAAAATTGTTAGTTTTGTTTCTACGTATGTGTGTGTATCACTTATTACATATATATATAT
>CAIGQV010017835.1:20286025-20313414 GCA_903798115.1 Danio jaintianensis
CGCTGCGTAAAACATATGCTGGATAAGTTGGCGGTTCATCCCGCTGTGGCGACCCCAGATTAATAAAGGGACTAAGCCGAAAAGAAAATGAATGAATGAATGAATACTGGAGTAATGGCTACAAAAAATATATATTTTGACATTACAGAAATAAATTGCATTACACAATACTAATATTGTAAAGTCAGAAGAGTTTGGAAAACAATATTTGCTGGAATAACCCTGACTTTAAATCACTACAAATGAAAGCATTTGTTATTTTGACCAATTCTCTGTATCATTTTTTTTATTATTATTATTTGAAAGAAACGTTATAAGACCTTTATTGAATTAAACAAATAGGAACACTTTCTTAAAAACAGACACCTATTAAATCCAGTACTTTCAGAAAAACCAGAGAGAAAGAGAAAATTGGTTTTTCGCAAAATTCTCAAAATCATTAATGTTACATCCCAATACTGCACAATTTGTTGGTTATATTCATTATAAAGTCACTTGATTGTTTATAGCGTGCAGCATATTTTCTGTTATCGTGATCCATACAGTAGATCTACAGTGAAACAACTAAACGTCAGATATTGCAAATTCGCACAACATTTTACAGTGTTGCAAATCTGCTCTGTGGGTGAGGAATTTGTTTTCTAATCGCAAGCATCAACAAACAAACTGCGGATCGTGCGGTAGCTGAATGCGAACTCACTGTAATGTCATAACAAACTGCTTCTAATATGCAAACGTACATTCTCACAAAAAGGCAGCCCACTGTGTGTTGCTCCATATGGAATTTTATTGCCCTTAATGCATATTCATGGGAATGAGTGAGTGAGCAGCCGAGGCTTTTGAGGAAAAAAAAGAACGATGAGCTAATAGCATCTTCCCTGTGGGAGACGAACAATTCTTAAAGCAAAATCCCAATTGTGCAATTATCCCACTGTGCGGGCGGACCAAAGACATTACCATTCTATCGACTCTTATTCTTATTAGAAGCTCATTTAAGTGAAATCTGGGTGGTAAGAACACGACATTAATGCACAGATTCATAGGTTTTTAGATTTTTAGTTTTGCAAGTAAAAACTGAAATCAGGAGAAGATTTGTCAGTCAATGATGGGAATGCAAACTTAAGTTGTGATGCATTGAACTGTTGTAGATTTTATTTTGCTTGCTCGTCATTCATCGTAATTACTGCATGCCCCAGTTTTTTTTTTCCCCACTATTGCCCCGAAAATGAATTCATCTTCTATTTTTACCCAGTCTGGTTTTAAGGGCCGTGTTTGGGGTTGAACTCACTGCCATGGCCTTTACAGTTGCACATTTGTACTGCCGCAGATGGCATTTGAGACATTTGCCTTGTTCTAGACTGCTGTTTGAGGTTGGAATAATCGCTGAGGATGCAGCGGGAGCACGTTTATGCATACATATTTTCAAGACTAAGCTGTTAAATATGCTGTGAGATAAAAGCAGATGTTACCAGGCAGTGTGAACATTCTTGTGTTAATTCTACACAGGCTCATTATTTATAAATATACATTCATGGGCCACTTTATTAGGTGCACTTTAATGGGCAGCTCACCCAAAAATTTAAATAATTTCCTCACCCTCCACTTCACTCAAAAAAATACCTTTGCTGCTTGTTCAAACTACTTATTTAAAATGAGCTGAATCAACACAATTCTTGACTTTTTTGGGGGACAACTTAATTGTTTTATGTTCAATCCACTTAGGTTTGTTAAAACAATTAAGTTAACCTAATCGATTTGTGTTAGGACAACATGAAGGAATTGTATGGAACCCAGCAATTGTACAGTGTTGTTCCAAACCTACACTGTAAAAAATGCTGGGTTCCACACAATCCCTTCATGTTGTCCCATATAACCCTTCAGCCCAAGACCAGTTACTCAATGAAGCTAAGCAGGGCTGAGCCTGGTCAGTACCTGGATGGGAGACCACATGGGAAAAATTAGGTTGCTGTTGGAAGTGTTGTTAGAGAGGCCAGCAGGGGGCGCTTAACCTGTGGTCTGTGTGAGTCCTAATGCCCCAGTAACACGTTAAACCGAGGTACTGACTTTCTGTGGTCATTAAGAGTGGGGTGTAACCCCGGTGTCCTGGCCAAATTCCCTCCATCGGCTCTCACCGATCACTTACCCAATCATCCCCATCTACCGAATTGGCTCTATTACTGTCTCTCCACTCCCCCTATAGCTGGTGTGTGGTGAGCATACTGGCGCCGTTGTCCTGTGGCTGCCGTCGCATCATCCAAGTGGATGCTGCACACTGGTGATGGTGTGGAGAGACCCCCCTCATGATGAAGTGCTTTGTGTATGGCCATACACAATAAATATAAATACACATTACATTACATTACAATACAAATTAATTATGTTAACCTAATGGTTTTTACAATTTTAAGTTGATTGAACATAAAATACACATTAAATAATCATTTGAACAATCAGCAAAAATATTTTTTTGAGTGTATTTGAATTTTATTCTTCTGTTGAAGAAAATAAACATAAAACATTACATTTACAAATGTAAATGTAAAGAATGCAGTGGTGAACTGTCAGGGCAAGCTAAGCATTCTCTGCTGGCCATTAGATTAACTGATGCATTTGTAATATATCTTTCTATGAATGCTTATTAAATTGTTTCCAGAAAATGTCTTTTCTCTTCATTTTATAGCTTTTCTCTTGAATGCGCTGTTTCAAGTACGCTATGTCTGTTCAGAATTCACTGTAAAGACACTATGCTGCATTAAACGGTCTGTGTGAATTCATAATTATGTGGTTTTATGCCATGTAAAGATGCCTGTAGTGTACGTTTATATTAGAGCTTTTAACCAATCACAATCGCGTTTCCAGTGTCTGCCTGGAGTGCAGGCGTCTGGTGCATTAAATAAACAATTACAGTTGGGTACACCAAGCTATAGAAATAACATCAATCAGCTATCAATCAGCATCACTGTAAAGAATTATAATATCGTCACTAGATTATCTGTGTGTTCTGGAAAAAAAAAAACAACTTTAAATGTAAATGATTGTGGAAAACAACCACACACCTCAGCAACAGCACTGTGAAAGACTCATTGACTTTTTAAAATTGCTGTCTGCATTGTATTCTAAGATAAAATTACGTTTAGGTTTCCTTAAGAATAAATCAGTTTCCAGAGTCAAGCTCTACTTGATGTCACAGTACGATTTGGCTATGTTAAATGGTTTGGTCAACTTTAAAACACATTATCACCTTATTTGTTTCACATCAGTTTTATATGTAAGCAATACATACGTTTGATTTAATAAATGTTGGTAAGAACATTGGGGGAACTATAATTTTGTCCTCATGTTAGATTAATGCTTCAACTATGAAGATACTGAAATTGTTGAATTGTGTTAATTTGGTTTCTTGCACTAGTAATATCATTCATTCTTTCTACATGAGATAACTGTCTGTGATGACTGTATTTCTGTGTAATAATTACAATTTCTATGACCGTGGCATCATTATAATATTAAGGGGTGGATTCATTCATGCCACAGGTGTGAAATGCACAGCCCGCCATTGGGAGTTTACCAGTTCAACAGAGAAAAGACACTCAGATATCTCTGGGACAACTTCCCCCTGAAGAAGTTTGAACTTACATGTTTGAACTTAATTCAATTAAATTCAAGTTTATTTGTATAGGCCTTTTCACAGTAATTATCGTTCCAATTTCCAAAGTATACTTTACAAAAGGTACACATTTCTACATTACAGTCAAAATTAGAAAAGTTGAGGAGTTGTGTATAGGGTGGACAGTATATAAACAAAATTATTATGCAGTTATACAGTATATTGTCCTTTCAAAAAGGTGATGTGTATATATATGTGTATAATACATGTTCAATGCATTGAGTTGCCATGTGATTGGCTGTTTAGATTTTTGTATTCGTATTAACAAGCAGCTGAGTGCATTCCATTTCTGTCTTCATTTTGGCAGAGGAGTTCACCAATTATTTCTTTGAAAAGAGATATATTCACTATAGCAGTCTACTCAGCCCACCCCAAACCCCAGAATACCATATACTTTTGGAAAATCGCTGTTCATGTAAACATATTCGGTGAGACGTAGAGCTCTCTCCTTCAGGGCCACTCTTTTGTAGAACAGTTTCAAACTCTCTGCTCGTTTTCAAGCCTTTAGGTTTAAAGTGTATCTGCTCAGCAAACTCCTCTGAGAGAAAAATACACCTCATAAGAGCTCTTTTCTTCCTCATGCTGTTCCCTCTGAGGAAAGTCCCACTACAGACATACTAATAAAAATGTGAGCACGTTTCATATGCGATGGGGAAAAGCAGCTCTTCGGGCTGACAAGACACTGAAAGAGAAGGAAATGTTGTGTAATTGTGACCCGGTTCAACACGGTCAACAGTCAACTCAATCAATCACCTCCCGGGCTAAATGTGACACAAGGGCTGAAATTGGACCCTCTTTCAACAAGCAAATCCCCCTCAATTAAGTGACATTTCATTAATCTGTATCAAAGTCAGACTAAATGCATCCCACACAACTGTGGCTGCAGTAAAGCCCCAGAGGCCGTTATTAAGTTTGCTTGTATCATTGTAAAGGAAATGGCAAACGTATTCGACTTAAAGGGCACCTGGCATCTGTCTCTTTAAAACCAAACTCAGCTAAATTAAAAGTGCACAGTTGGACATGCTAAGCACAAACTGTGTCCGTGCCCTTTACAACCACTCTTGATCAATTCTTAATATGTCTAGCCAAACATTTTCCTTTACCTCCAAGTAAATACTTTCTGCCCTTTAAATTAAGGACTAAATGTTTCATATGAACTTGAATGTGTTGCAGTTTTCGAGCAGTTTTGCTTAGTGTGTTGGTTTTATCCATCTTACCTTTCACATAAGTGGCCATTTTACTTTAATTGTGTCAAAACTTCCAGTCTCATTCCCTTCCAATCATTTTTTGTCATTCATAACAGCTTGTAAGTTTGGTGGCATTTTCTTATCATAAACTAATTATTTTAAAGGTGCCATAGAATGTGTTGATACAATGTGTTAAATTGTTCTCTGATATCTACATAGAAGGTATGCAGCTTAGGTAAGTATAAAAAAATATCCAGAAACAGTTTAACAGGTCCATTTGAAACCCTATGAATTGGTCCTAATACACTGAAAAAAATATGTTTTTGTACAATTGTTGCAAACAATTTTTATGGGTTGAATTGAATCAAACAAATCAAATTTAGTAATGTTCAACTTAATTTGTTTGTTTGAATTCAGCCCAAATAAATTGTTTGCAACCACTTACAGTACCTTAAAAGATTTTAGTAAATCCAATGAATCGTTTTTTTCAGTCTGTGTTAGATGATTTTGACCATATTTGGAAGGGTTGTGAATATTATTAATCTCTGTTCTGACACTCCTGCAGCTTCTGTCAGTGCCTGACGCTCTCACACAAACACACACAGCATGATGTACTCTGAATATACACATACGCCAAATAATCATATGTCCTAGTTTGCTCCTGATGTTGTGGATGAAATATAAACTAAATTAAAGCTGCAAGCAGCGATGAAAGGGACCTCGCACCCGGGCTCACCGCCGCCCGGTGGCCTTAGGATGACAGAGAACAGCGGACAATAATATTTTAGCCGATATATATTAAAACACCTGAGAAAATCACTGATTTATGCTAAACTTCCTTCTGTCAGCAGGTGGCGCTATGGCTGTGACTCAATATTGGCATGTAGATGTCTTCAGGAGAGGAATTTTATCAACCATGTGAAGTTTCAGGCAGATCAGACATTGTTTGGCTGAGTTATAAGTGTTTCCTCCTCCATGGCGAAGCATTGCACTTTCTCAGTCCGCCACGGACACCCCTTCGGCGAAAACTCTAGATCTTCACAATTTAACATCACAAAGGCCTTTGGACTAAACTAATGGAACATGAATTCGATGTGATACAATTTGTAGGAGGAGTTTGTTACACCGTAAAACAAGTAACTTCCTGTTGCCAGCAGGTGGCGCTACAACTGTATCTGGATATTGGCATGTAAATGTGTTCAGGTCAGGACTGTTATCAAACATATGGATTTTGAAGCACATAAGACAATGTATGCCTGAGTTATAACAACTTCCTGTTTCGTGGCGAAGCGTCAAAGTTTGTGAGGCCGCCACGGACACGCCCTTCGACGAAAACTCTAGATCTTCGCAATTTAACATCGCCAAGGCCTTTAGATAACAATACCCAATTTTGGTGTTGATCTGATGAAATCCCTAGGAGGAGTTCGTTAAAGTACGACGCCTGGAAATGGCAAAAACTGCACTTTTTCGGCAGAGGAAGTTAAAAATATCCGACTTCCTGTTGGGTTTGAGATTTTGCTCCAAGAGACTTTTTTGTAGGTTTTGGCATGTTTAATGTGTGTGCCAATTTTCGTATGTGTGCGTGAAACGTAGCTCGGGGGCCAGTCCGTCAAATCTGCATAGGTGGCGCTGTCGAGTCATTTTGCCACGCCCACTTTTGAAACCTATAACAAACGTAAATTTTCGCCACTTCTGGGGCGTGTGCAAAGTTTCGTGAGTTTTTGTGCATGTTTAGACCCTCAAAAAGGCGATTCATTCCGGAGAAGAAGAAGAAGAAAAAGAAGAAGAATTAAAGCTGCAAGCAGCGTTGAAAGGGACCTCGCACCCGGGCTCACCGCCGCCCGGTGGCCTTAGGATGACAGATAACAGCGGACAATAATATTTTAAGCCGATATATATTAAAATACCCGAGAAAATCACTGATTTATGCCAAACTTCCTTCTGTCAGCAGGTGGCGCTATGACTGTGACTCAATATTGGCATGTAGATGTCTTCAGGAGAGGAATTTTATCAACCATGTGAAGTTTCAGGCAGATCAGACATTGTTTGGCTGAGTTATAAGTGTTTCCCCCTCCATGGCGAAGCATCACACTTTCTCAGTCCGCCACGGACACCCCTTCGGCGAAAACTCTAGATCTTCACAATTTAACATCACAAAGGCCTTTGGACTAAACTAATGGAACATGGATTCGATGTGATAAAATTTGTAGGAGGAGTTTGTTACACCGTAAAACAAGTACCTTCCTGTTGCCAGCAGGTGGCTCTATAACTGTATCTGGATATTGGCATGTAAATGGGTTCAGGTCAGGACTGTTATCAAACATATGGATTTTGAAGCACATCAGACAATGTATGCCTGAGTTATAACAACTTCCTGTTTTGTGGCGAAGCGTCAAAGTTTGTGAGGCCGCCACGGACACGCCCTTTGACGAAAACTCTAGATCTTCGCAATTTAACATCGCCAAGGCCTTTAGATGACAATACCTAATTTTGTTGTTGATCTGATGAAATCCCTAGGAGGAGTTCGTTAAAGTACGACGCCTGGAAATGGCAAAAACAGCACTTTTTCGACAGAGGAAGTTAAAAATATAATACAATACAATATATAATACAAGACTTCCTGTTGGGTTTGAGATTTCACTCCAAGAGACTTTTTTGTAGGTTTTGTCATGTTTAATGTGTGTGCCAATTTTCGTATGTGTGCGTGAAACGTAGCTCGGGGGCCAGTCCATCAAATGTGCATAGGTGACGCTGTCGAGTCATTTTGCCACGCCCACTTCTGAAAACCTATAACAAACGTAAATTTTCGCCACTTCTGGGGCGTGTGCAAAGTTTCGTGAGTTTTCGTGCATGTTTAGACCCTCAAAAAGGCGATTCATTCCGGAGAGAATAATAATAATAATAATAAACGGAGCAATTTCAATAGGGCCTACGCACCGTTCGGTGCTCGGTCCCTAATAATAAACGGAGCAATTCCAATAGGGCCTACGCACCGTTCGGTGCTCGGTCCCTAATAATAAACGGAGCAATTCCAATAGGGCCTACGCACCGTTCGGTGCTCGGTCCCTAATTATAATTATGCTCGACAAAAGAAATTGACAAGACATGTATTTAAATTGTAAAGGTTATTGGTTATTGCCTGTCCTTCACTCCAGAAAAATGACAGTAAGACCTGAGTGATATGACATAATGAATAAATGTTCATTAAACACTTACATTCAGCAGTTTACAGGCTTTGGTTGCCTCGTTACAAAAATATGGGGCAAATTTCACAATATACATGTTAAACTGACAAATTCAAGAATTGTCCCAGTTGGTGCTGTGTTACGATTGGCTTTTTTCACTTAAATTTTACACTCATTGGATTTACATGAGAACGAAGAAACAATGGTGTTTGAGGTTAATGGTATGTCATTTCCCTGAATTGAACACTTACTATTCAACTATGCCTATATATATATCTAGATCATTCTGTGGCACCTTTAATGTACACTACAAGCAGTTTGACCATTTACTGCCATTGGTTACTCTTAGTCATTTACCCATATTAATCGGAAGTCTAACACATTCACAGAAAAGAGCTTACTTCTGCATTGCAAAAATAAAAATAAAGGTGAATACAACAAGTGTTTCATATTGTATTAGATTATGTTTCTGAGTTAATCTGCGTGAATGAACCAGTTGAGTATTTGTTCAAAAAAATGTATTTAATGGTTCAGTGAATCATTCAGAGTGCGACACTTGATTTTTTTTCCTAAACGAATCAGTGTTTGTGAACTTACTAGGGAACTTAAAGTACTTGAAAATTCCTTAAAGGGGGGAAAAACTAAGGCACTTTTTTAGTTTAGTTTAATGAACCGATACATCAATCACAGTATTTATTAGAAGGAGTTAGAAGGACCAGTTTGATTTCACATCTTCCGAATAGCAGCCTAATGTTATTCATTTACATTAAGTGTCTGCAGTCAGAGCTGAAGTGGGCTGGTCAATTGCAGGTTTTAAGAGGTAATGTAAGTAGTGGAAAATGACAGCAATTAAAACAATGGTTTAACAGTTCCTGGAGTGTATTTGTCTGTGTAATGTGCTTCTGTGGGTCTGATGTCTGACTGCAGCTTGTAGTAATGGAGAGATTGTGATATTTTAATAGTGGAAAGGAGGCAGAGAATGAACCATCATGAACCATCTGGGGTCATGCAGTGTCAAGTCCTTAAGATGATAAAGAGATAGTTCATACAAACCTAAAACATTATTTGCTGTTTGTTCAAACTACTTATTTAAAATGAGCTGAAACAAAACAATTCTTGAGGTTTTTTGGGGGGACAATTTAACTGTTTTATCTTCAATACACTTAAATATGTAAAAAGCTAACTTAATTCCTTCATGTTGTCCCAACACAAAATGATTGTGTGGAACCCAGCATTTTGTACAGTGCAAAAAAAAAAAAAAAAATCAGTAATTTACTCATCCTCTACTTGTCCCAAACCTGTTTGAGTTTCTTTTATCTGGTGAATGCAAAAAATAAAGATATTTTGAAGAATGTTGAAAACCATTAGCCATTGACTTGTCGATGGATTTGCTCTTCAGTGTTTGGACTCTCAGCAGTGAAAATTAAACCACACTGAACTGAACTTAAACTCTAAAAACTGAACGGACACCATTCCAATTCACTATAATCTTCTATGTGAAGCTGCTTTGACACAATCTACATTGTAAAAGCGCTATAGAAATAAAGATGAATTGAATTGAATTGAATTGACTTTCCATAGTATTTTATTTACATGATACTATGACCTGTCTGGATGTCAATGGCTACCGATTTCCAAACTCTTCAAATATCTTGTTTTGTGCAGAAAAAAATTAACTTTGAAACCACTTAAGGGTCAGTTAATAATGTGTACATTTTCATTATTTTGTGAACTATCCCTTTAACTATGTCAACATGGGAGAAATTTCTAACTTAAAAAGGACTATATAAGATTTTATAGGAAACAATAAGTATTTTATTATATTATACCTTAAGCAATACAGTTAGCTCAGTTCAGCTGAACAATATTTACTAAAAAAGTATTGAAATCAAAAGTTGTAATCTGTGATATCTATAATTAATACATACTTTTTGTTTACAAATGAAATTAAGTAATACATATATAAGGTATATATAATGTAAGCATTAAAAAATATATAAATATGTTTAGTAATACTACTACTACTAATAATAATATTGTTTTGTAATAATAACCATTTATTTTTTATTGTTGTTGATATAATTTTTTTACTACAAGGGAGTATTACGACAACGATGATGATGATTATTATTACTATTATTCATTAGAATCATATAATGATAATCGCTATATATAATGATTAACACTAATGATAAATATAGTGAATTCAAAAATTGACCGAAAATCTCTAGACTAAAACAACAGACGAAAAGCTCCCAGTGCAACAGTTAGAAAATCAAATATGTATTTATGTGTGTGTTTTCCTATCAAAGTCCTGTCTTGTTCTGATCACTGACATCTGAGAAATGACCACGTTAAGTTTGTGCTCCATCCACAAGTGCTCCCTCTCTCCTGATTAGTGCGGAGAGAGATCTGAAAGACCTTCTTCTCTCACCGCTTAATCAATAAACCACTGACAACCCGGTGAGTGAGACAGCAGAGAAAAGAGAGAAAGAAAGAGAGAAAAGCTCTCAAGAAAATAGTTTGCCTTCCACAATTGCCGCCCCGGGCTAAAAGCGAGGCCTGTGTGTGAATATATTTTTAGAGAGTATAAGATTGAGATTGACAGAGATGGTGAGGCTGTAAATTGAGTGTCAGGGATCTCACTATGTAGTGAGAAAAGGAAAGAGAAAATCATGATAGAAATTAAACCTTGGAGCTGTAACCGCGTAATAAAGTTGGGCGCAGTGAGAGGTTTTCCGTCTGGACTTTGTTGCGTTCAGAAATTATCTAGAACTCTATGGGGGGCAGGAAACTAATAACCTATATTAAAAAAGCTGTCTTTCTTTTAACTGTGCTTACAGTCCGAGCTTTTTTAGGATTCTGAGTGGGTGAAGTGTGTAAGATTACTTGCTTCGTCCCAGCCGGAGATATGTTGCAGTGGTATTGAGCCTAACACCATCCAAGTAACCTTTTAAGATTGCAAGGGCTTGTTATTGCACGCACAATGTTAGTTTTGTCTTGGTACTCTCAGACGGCACACCCACAAACCACCCACAGTCTGTTCACTGACCGTCTGCTGCATATATTGCACACAACATTGCCGTGAGCTGGCTGAAATCGAGAAAAAAAGTAATATGTGCAATATGTGTTCAGCGACATTGCAAGAAACATGGAGAACCCACTGTGCGAAACTGATGAGTACTAGACTTTATTTTAGAATGAATCACGAATCAATGGTGCAGTTGATGTAGTCTGACTCCTGACTGCAGTGTTGTGATGTTTCAGTGGAATCTCATGGCTATTCGTCATTTTATGATTTAGTGGCTAATTCGTATCAATTTGTACAATCTCATTCATTCATTTGAGTATGATTTGCTCATCCCCCAATGAGGGCTAGGGTTAGGGTTTAGGTGCACACTTTAAAAAAAGAAAAAGAAATTAAGTTTTCGTATCAATGAAATCATCAATTTGTACTTTTTTTTTTCACAAAGGCTGGTTGATTGGCACTCCTCATTTGCATTCGATTTATCAATCGGTTTATGTTTGCCATGCTGGTTTGAGCATTTAATTTATCGGACTTGATCATAAAAAAATTTAATATCAAATACATTTGACCATTTGATTTCTCATTTGAGAATGCATTTTGATTTATTATTTGATAGTTTGAGCATTTTATTTATCATTTGGGTAGTTGTTTGAGAGTTTGATTTATTATTGGTTCTTTTTAGGCATTTAAAGTTTCATTTTAAGTTTGTTACGAAAAAATTTCCGTACAAATTAGCTACTTTTCTAACAATATGTAAAATTGTTACATTTCCTCGTCTGATGGGGCTGGATTTTCACTTAAAATACACTGTTGATAACTTAATTCAAACTTATTTGTTATTATAAAAGCAAAAAAAAATGTTTTGCTGTGAGCATATACAGGTCTCAACGATACATGCATTCTAGAGCTTCACAATTCTGGATAAATTGAGAATCATGATTTTATTATTATCATTTTGTAAAAACACAAAGACTATAGATATACAAAGACAGTTCACTTGCATGACTATGAATGAGGTGAATTGTAATGCTTAGGATGGCCTCCATAGCGAAGGAAGTCACTCCTTCTAATCAGATTAGCCAATTGTCAATCTTTTTTTGAGGGATGGGGTTTGTACAGGTTTGCTTGTTCATTAGGACAATTCCTGTTGTCTGGCGATTTCTGCATAATTACCTTGTTTTTTACAGAACATATGACATTGCATCCCATCCCATCACATATGGTGTCTTTTCATTGTCAACCTCTGGGTTTTGTCTCTATTCTTCTAGCTTTTGTAACCGCATCCTCTGGGTATTGAAAGAGCTGTAAAAGAGATTGATGTCATGAAATACTTGCCAGTCTTTGAGCATACATCGTATCTGTATGGAGCAAACTGGAAATAACATATTTTAAACTTGATTAGAACTTAACAAAAGTAACAGGACAGGTCACTTCAGATTTTGATGTTGATTTGAAATATGTCATTTAATTGAAAGTTCAGCAAGCAGTTTTTGATATTTCAATATTCCCCCATTTATTTAAATAGGACTTGGATGAACTGCCCGAGGCATTGCAAATATAGCCGCAGAGTTAACAGACTTTCCTTAAAAATGGATTTTGACGGATATCAAAATTCTAAACATACTACTAAACAAAACATGTTGTAATTAAATAATCATTTAAATGCAGTTTATGAATGAATGATTTAATTATTCACTTGTGAAGACTTGTTTTCATCTGGATGAATCGTAATTTTTGAATAAATGTCATGAACAGATTACAACAAATCCAATTACTTGTCAATTGAAAATCATCATATTTTCATTTATTCATTCATTCATTCATTTTCTTTTCGGCTTAGTCCCTTTATTAATCTGGGGTCGCCACAGCGGAATGAACCGCCAACTTATCCAGCATATATTTTACGCAGCGGATGCCCTTCCAGCTGCAACCCATCTCTGGGAAACATCCATACACACTCACACATACACTACGGACAATTTAGCCTACCCAATTCACCTATACCACATGTCTTTGGACTTGTGGGGGAAACCGGAGCACCTGGAGGAAACCCACGCCAACACGGGGAGAACATGCACAGAAACGCCAACTGACCCAGCCGAGGCTCGAACCAGCGACCTTCTTGCTGTGAGGCGAACGTGCTACCCACTGCGCCACCGTGCAGCCCCATCATACTTTACTCAAGTAGAATTTAAACTGACTATTTGTACTTTAGTTGATTCTGAAAAAACTTTATGTTTCACTCCTTACAATTTTATTTATTTTAACTATAAAAACTAACAGAAAATTAGTTTATTCCCTCTGACGTGTATTAATTAAAAACTTACTTCACTTCTATTAATAAATCCTCTTCCATGGTCTCATGGGACAGTAAATTGTCCAATGAGTGTGAATTTCAGAATTTACAGACACTTACCACTTTTTTTAAAAAATTTAATTTAATTTAATTTTTTTTACATACTTTAATTTTAAAATAGGGGCCGCACGGTGGCTCAGTGGTTAGCACTGTCACCTCACAGCAAGAAGGTCGCTGGTTCGAGTCCCGGCTGGCCCACTTGGCATTTCTGTGTGGAGTTTGTATGTTCTTTCGGTGTTCGCGTGGGTTTCCTCCAGGTGCTCCGGTTTCCCCCACAATCCAAAGACATGCGCTATAGGTGAATTCATTCATTCATTCATTTGAATGGCTTAGTCCCTTTATTTATTGGGGGTCGCCACAGCGGAATGAACCGCCAACTTATCCAGCATATGTTTTACGCAGTGGATGCCCTTCCAGCTGCTACCCATCACTGGGAAACACCCATACAGGGGAAACCGGAGCACCCGGAGGAAACCCACGCCAACACGGGGAGAACATGCAAACTCCACACAGAAATGCCAACTGACCCAGCCGAGGCTTGAACCAGCAACCTTCTTGCTGTGAGGCGACAACACTACTGTGAGGCGACAACACCCACTGTGCCACCACGCCGCCCCTATAGGTGAATTGAATAAACTAAATTGGCTGTAGTGTGTGAGTGAAAGTGAGAGTGTATGGGTGTTTCCCAGTACTGGGCTTTGGCTGGAAGGGCATCCCCTGCATAAAACATATGCCGGAATAGTTGGCGGTTCATTCCACCGTGGCATCCTCTGAAATAGAGACTAAGTCGAAGGAAAATTAATGAATGAATAATTCTGCATGCATACCGTAGGCTACTGTTTTTCTCATAATATGCATAATATGTTGTATGGATGTATTTGGATTTTGCTGCATCCAAAATAAATCATAGGTACTTTGAATAAATAATACTTGACATCTTCTAAGTGCATTGTATATAGTATGAATGTAATCTGGACATACCGCATTCGCCATGTTGTTCGTTGGTATTTTTTTGCCAATTACTTAAAGGGCACCTATGAAAATCATCTTTTTTAAGCTGTTTGGACAGAACTGTGTGTACAGTGTGTCCACAGTCATATTGGGGTGATATAAAGACAATAAGTCTCTTTTTTCAGGCACACTGACAGGCACGTGGGAACGGTGGGCGGGGAGGACTAGCATTAAAGGCACAGTCCACAAAAACAGCTACAAGATGCTAAGAGCTAAACATTACACATTTCTGAAAGGTATAATAAATAATCTGATCTGATTATATAATCTGATATAATGATTTTTTGAGCTGAAACTTTACAGACACATTCTGGAGACACAAAAGACTTATATTAAATCTGGAAAAATGGGTAAACTAGGTGCCCTTTAAATTCAGTCATACTTCTTTTGTCACATAGTGTTTTATAACCAATGCTATAGAGTAGGGAAGTATGCAATTTCAGTTGTCAGGTTCCTGCTGCTATATCACTGTATAAATTATTACAAATATATACATTTATAAATCTACGCTGTAAAAAAATGCTGGCTTCCACACAATCAATTTGTGTTGGGACAACATGAAGGAATTACGTTATCTTACTAGTTTTTACAAATTCAAGTGGATTGAACATTAAAAATTTAAGCTGTCCCAAAAAAAATCATTTTAAATAAGCAGTTTGCCAAAAAAAATTAAATGCCATTTTTTTTGAGTAAAAAATTACATTGTGCCATCATTTACTCACCTTTCCGAAAAGAAGATATTTTGAAGAAAGTTGGAAAGCCATATAGTCATTGACATCCTTTGTTGTTCTTATCATGGATGTCAATGATTAAACACTGTAAAAAAATACTGGATTCCACACAAGTCCTTCATATTGTTCCAACACAAATCAATTAAATTAACTTAATTGTTTTCACAAATTTAAGTGCATTGGACATAAAACAATTACGCTGTCCCCAAAAACTTAAGAATTGTGTTGATTTAGCTCATTTGAAATAATTTTTTTGAGTGTGGGTTTCCAACATTCTTCAAAATATCTTCTTTTATATTCAACAAGAAAGAAAAAAAATTCATATAAGTTTGGAACCACTTGATTAAATGCTTTTTTTCTCTTTTTGTGTGAACTATCCCTTTAAATATTAAGAATTGGGGTATTTTTTGGAGTAAAATACTGAGAAGACTTCGAAAAAATATTGGGAGCACATTCACCGCTGGTTAAATAAAGTGCAGGATTACCAGTTTTACCCCATCATTCTCCATCTCTGTCTTGCAGGTATGCTGTAGCTCAGCCTTTAAAAGCTTCTTGAATCTCATGCCAGGTTTACCTTTGTGGTTGCTCAATGGCAGTTTCGATCTAGGCCTGTTTCCACAGCAGCAGTGGAGCCGTTTCCCTGGCAGCAGTGGTTGGCAGTCAAGTGGCGAGCGGTTTCCCCCTCATGCCCTTCTGCCCCCACCGTCACACATGGAGGAGGCGGCACAGCTAGAGGCACATCCCAAAGAAATCACCACCGCTTTTTTCCTTCTCGTTTCTAACTCGTCCTTTCAAGCAAGGCAGCCATAAAGTTCAGTCGTGCATTCTTCAAAAAACCCTATTATTGCCTCTCTCTGATTCCCTGTCGTTCAGAGCACAGACCGGCATCTCTTCTTTCTTCTCTCTCCACTTTTTTTAATATATTTTTTTCCGCTGTTTTGAAGGGACGAGGCAGGAGTTGGAGAGAGCGGAGGGAGACTATGACCAATGCTGCCAAATCGAGGGCGAGCAATTTGGCAAAAGGGCTTTAAGCATGACAGATTTCTCCCTCTCTGTCTGTCTGTCTCCTTCTTTCGCTCTTGTTATTCTCCTTAATGTCAAGAGGCAGCTCGCTGTTTTCTTTCTTCTTTCTTTTTTCAAGTCCCAATTTCACATGGTCTGTCATCTGTGAAAGCTCATATGTTAAAAGGATAGAAAGATGCTATTGGATTTGTCAGTTGATGCCAAAGGACGTTTTTAGGCACAATCATCCAAGCGCTTTCTTTCTCTCTAACATGTAAATATATCGTTGCCCCTAAAAAGTAATTAGACACTAAAGCTTTGTTTAAAATGTATCATGTCAGTGTCAAAGCGTTAGATAATGCAATATCAAGCAAGTGTCATTTGCACACAAATTAAGTTAAACAACAAAAAAAACAAAACGGGATAGTTCACCCAAAAATGAAATTTTTGCCATTATTTACTCACCCTTGACCAATTTGAGTTTTTTGTTCTGTTGAAGGGGTGACACGGTGGCTCAGTGGTTAGCATTGTCGTCTCACAGCAAGGAGATCGCTGGTTCGAGTACCAGCTGGGTCAGTTGGCATTTCTGTGTGGAGTTTGCATGTTCTCCCTTTGTTGGCGTGGGTTTCCTCCGGGTGCTCCGGTTTCCCCCACAGTCCAAAGACATGCGGTATAGGTGAATTGGGTAAGCTAAATTGGCCATAGTGTATGAGTGTGAATGAGTGTGTATGGATGTTTCCCAGTACTGGGTTGCAACTGGAAGGGCATCCGCTGTGTAAAACATATGCTGGATAAGTTGGCGGTTCTTTCCACTGTGGCGACCCCTGATGAATAAAGGGAATTTATCCTTTACCCCTGATGAATAAAGTCGAAGGAAAATGAATGAATGAATGTTCTGTTGAACACAAAAGATATTTTGAAGAATGCTTAAAACCTGTAACCATTTGACATACTATGAGTAGGAAGAACAAATACTATGGAAGTCAATGGTTACAGGTTTCCAACATTCTTAATAATCTCTTCTTTTGTGTTCAACAGAACAAAAAAATAAAATTCATACTGGTTTGGAACAAGTGAAGGTAAACAGTAGGCGAATTTTTAATTTTACTTTAAATAAATCATTGTAATTTTGTGTTTGTGTAAAGCATGGGTGCGCATATAGAATTTAATTGATTAAGTTGATTACTTCAAATGCAAAGATAACTTTTCCTTACTTGAAAGTTTACCAAAATTAATTTTTACATTTACAGTTTCAATTTATTGTAGCCATTTCAGGTTTTCACCTTGATCTTTAGACATACAAGAAGGTATTGTGTTATAAAAACATCTTGTACGTTTCAGAATTTCTTCAAATTTCCTTGTTAGTCCAAAAACTGCAGAAACCAGCCTGCCAAAACAGACTTATAATTAGATGCAAACTTTTTTAGATACAAATTATTAAACATATTGTTTGACATATTGAATATTTATGATTTTAAACAAAATGACCCAATACTATTTTCTTAATCGTTTATTTTAATATTCAAAACTGTTACCAAAGTCATAGCCATGGGTTTCTAATCTTGAATCTATCTCACCTATCTAAATTAAATATTACTTCTAAATGATGACGCTTTTTAAAGGAAAAAAAAAGTGGACCTGAAAAAATATAAAGTTCAAGGCTCATGAAGTTTAGCTTTCTGTGTCCCTTTTCGCTTCATTTTAAAATTGTCTACATCAGGCATCCTCAAAGAGAGCGAAATCCAATTTCAGACACCCCCCCAGTTTTAGCTGTGCATCTAAACAATACAGCATACAGTGCCACAATCATGATTTTTAGCAATGTCCTCTAATATTTATATCTTAGACCTATAATGTGGATGATGATCCAGTATCCTTTCCCTGTAACATTGGCTTCTGATATATGTAATTTAAAAAAATAATAGCTTTCTGTTCATACCTTTTTATATTAATCTCCAATTGGGCTCAACTGATCAAAATTTGTACTTCTAAATACACTTTATAGCTAATAGTTACTTAAATAAGTGAGTAAACGGTTAACTTGGAACAATTAAGTTGGCTTAACTTAAGTTTTATAATTATGCACATTGTTCATTTACTTAATAGTTTTAAGGCAACAGGTTTACTCACTTTTTTTTTTTTTAAGTAAAATGAACTAATCACTTTAAAAAGCATTGGGTTAACTCGAATTAACTCGAAGTCTACTAATCGCTTTTTAAAGTGTAGACTGACACCATAGCTTTGGCTATCAGGGCCTAATATCCTCATTTGATTCTTTAATCTTTTATGAAGTATTTTATAAGCACTCCCAGAAATGTACGTTTATTGTCTGGATATCCAAGGCTATATATATGGTTTTATAATTTAGTAGTACACTGTGACAATTTTTATGACAAAAAGTCAACAAAACAAATATATTTATGTTGTTTAAACTTATTGTAAAGTTTTGAAGTTAATCAGGTTTCAACTATATATATTTTTTAAGTTATACAAAGTTTAACGTAATATTTTAAGTCAGTTTGATTGATGTAAGTCGAGTTGACTAGAAAAATTCATTTGATTCAACTAAAAAATTAAAAACAATTTTACAGTGTATAATAATAAAAAAAATAATTAGGGTTAGGGAATTTTTTTCAGGATTCACTCTTGGTTGTTTCTTGCTTTTGTTTACTGCTTTAACCCATTGCAATGCCACATACTGTATATTTTCCAGGCTTCTCCTTATGACTCAATCTGTCTCTGCCAGTGGGGCTCGATCACAGATTGACCTTTTCCATATTAGCCTAATTAGTAGCTGGTTTGGGTAACACGAAAGCTCTGTAATTCTTTGTTCGACTAAAACATGCAATAATGAGCAATGACCACCCACTAAATGGCTATTTTTCTTTCTGTCCCTCCACGACTCCCTTCCTTTGTCGCTCTCTAGCCTTTCGACTGACACTTCCTCCACCTCTCTCAACCTCAATTGTCGTGAAATTGTCAAGAACAGAGATCTCTCCATTTGACGGAGATGAGCGCAGGCGAGAGAGGGGGTACTTGACTGCACTAAATCGATCTCTAATCACCCCCGCGCTTGGTGCTTTTATCCCTGCGGGCCATCTACGGGGCTTAAGAGGGTTCAGAGTTGTATTTACATGCTGAGTTTTGCTGTCTCTCTTAATCTCCGTCTGAAACCGGTGTCATAACAAGCCATTGTAATCCTCTGGAGAGACTCGCTTCTCACACTGCATTGAAGGAATCCAAAATCTCTCCGGCCCTTGATTGCTCACTTCAGCTCCCACTCACAGGCTCAGATCTGACTCTGTTGACCCGGCCGCGCTCTTTTTCCTCTTCTCTTCCTGACCTCTGTTTTCCCATTGACTTTGTGGTTCTTTCATAGTCCGGCTCAGACCTGGAAATAAATGCGATGTAAAAGAACGAGATGGATGCATTCAATGGGTTTCTTTCAGAGAGGCCAGCGTTTGAATAGAATCAGACTGAAGAGGCAGTCGGATGCTTGGAGGTGAGAGAGGAACATGGAGGAGCGCAAGAGGTGAAAAATGCTTTATGACCTTGTGGCGCGCGAAAATCCACGAGGAGACTGCCTGTTCTGCCTCCACCTGACCTGTACACAGGCAGGAATCCACAGGCGTAAAGCTCTATTTCTCTTCGAGCCCTGTCCTTGAAGAATAAAGTGAGATGGGAGCGAGAGAAAGAGGGAGGTTGATGACTGTTAGGCTCCACCACCCTGTACAGCAGCCTGCGCCCTGTATAAATTTAACACTACTGACAATTTACAGCTAGTCCGTGTCGGCTGATATGACGCACACACGGGCGAGCGTGTCATTCCACTTCTGCTGCAAACTGATGCTAATTCACTCCAGCGTGAAGGTGCCGTGTGCCGTTTGGAATAACTGAATGCTTTTGGAGGGAGGAAGGCCCTTGTTTTGCTGGGGTGAAGGTTTGGAGGGCACTGTATTCCTCCCACTGCTAACCAAATGTTTGCCACTCATTTTTATGGCTGTGAATATGGGTTTAAAATGTGTATTAGCATATATTACATTATTACATCGATGTGACCACAAAACCAGTGGTAAGGGTCGTTTAAATATGTTTATGCTAAATATGCTAATTTGAAAGCTGAATAAATAAAATTTCCATCGATGTATGGTTCAGATAGTAACATTTTTGGCTGAGATACAACTATTTGAAAATCTACAATCTGAGGGTCGAGGAAAGTGCATTTAAAATTGTGTAAATTAAATGATACTAATCAAAAATTAAGTTTTGATATATTTACAGTAGGAATTGTCTTCATGGAACATGATCTTTGACTTAGATTTTTGGCATAAAAAATAAAAATGTATAAAATTCACATACACAAATATACCTAGTTTTGTGGTCCAGGGTCACATATTATATATTACAAACTTGACTTAAAATTGTATTTATTTATTTGACTGGCATCACAGAAATATGAATATCCTTGTTTAGTTTTTTTGTCCCCCCCCTCCCCTGAAAACTGAACTTACCATAAGGACATAAAAAAATTTAATAAATAAATACCAGTGTAGTTGTGCAAGATAATAAAACTTTTTTCTACTTCGTATTAAGCTACAAAAACAGACCCAGAAGCTTTTCAACTGCTGTTCTCAGACTTTTAGATCCAGCTGTACCTATCTGCACGTCCATCATAGTTACCAATGCTTATAAAAATGAAAAGCTGGTGGTTATTGAGCAGCAGATCTGGACTCTGCGTTGTCTGACCCTACAGAAAGGACACAGCAGAAATAAATGCAGCCTGTCATGTTTGAGTCATCTATCTCAGACCGGCGTGATGAAACTTACTCGTCTTGTCTTGAACAGAGCCAAGCTGCCATTTCTGCTGAATTTGATCTGCTCGGATTCCAGCTCTCCTAAAGATCCCAGGTAATTGTGTTACGTCAGGGCCCTTTTCATGTCTTATCGGCTTGCATTAAAAGTGGCACGTCGACTGCAGGAGAAAAGCCGAAACGCACAATCTGCATAACCTTCAAAATCCATTAGATTTTTCACTTTTTTTTTCGTCAAAGACACTTCTCCTCTTTTGATTCCATTTACATATTTATCGCACCCGATCATAATACTCTAGCGTTTAATTTTTTATTTCCTCTTGTCGTGGCGGTAACACTGCGACTTGTGCTTTCAGGTGAGAAATGTGCTGAGGTGGCTGTCTCCGCCAAGGTTGTCAACATAAAATTTCTCCAACCGTCTCACTCTCATTTTTCCCCTCCGCCTTCCTAATGGAAGTGGGGGAGCAGTAGAAGGAGCCGAACGGGGCTGTTGACCTTTCGTGTGATTTGGAGTGGTGGGATCTTCTTTGAGATGAGGGATTCCCAGTGCTATCGGGCCGGCAGAACCATTAAAGGAAATATAGAGCAGGCCTGTGGAGTCCTTTTAAAAGAGTCAGCCCATTACCGGTGTTTTATGGCCTAATTGGGAGCATGTCTCGTGTATAGGAGAGAGCGCTTGTTTATGTCCCACCAGGTCCTTATAGGTAAGCTGGAGAAGCGAGGTTATGAAATCGGTCAAGGTAAAGTTCATGCATTAAGGCATCAGGATGCTTGACAGGTGTCGAAGGAAAACAGAGTGTAAGAAAAGCACTGATGCAGCGAAACGACTGGAGAAAAAAACATCTCTGATTGCTAAAGCACATTTGTCTTGTTTCGTAAGAGGTTTTTTTTTGTTTTGCAGGGTTGGAGAATCTGAGCGTGATGTTGATCTTTAGCACCACCTGCAGGTCAAAGAACTCCAAGCTCCAAGTCAAACGTGTAGTGTGTTTAAGAGCAAAAGAAAGAGAAGCTCACGCAGCAGTTCTCAACATAAAGATAAACGTTTGCTCTCTGCTAAGCTGCAGGCCCTCTGGAAAATGCTGATAAAAACACTGACGCAAATGAACATTAAAAATACATCTCACACGGTATTAATTCTGAAAAGAAGCGTATGGAATGGCTGCGAGTGACTCGTAATGAATGTTTCAGGGCTGTTCGCTTTAATGGGGAGGGAGGTCTATAGGCACGCACAACATAAACACACACCTCGCTCCATCTGTCCCGCGTTTTGCCTCCAGGCTGCTGCATTGTTTTACATCCGCTGGCTTGTTTGCGGCAGGTCGGGCCCGGGGTGGGATTTATAACTGATGGACCCGCACACCCGGCGCCTGCTAAAACGCAAGCGCTCACATTTCCAGCAAATGCCCGAGCCCTTCCACTGAGACTTCTGAATGGCAAAGCCATCCATCTCTGTGAAGGACGGAGAGGTGGCGAGAGAAATTTTTCTGCGAAATTCGACGAATGTTTTATGATTGCAGGCCGCGCTGAAGTGTTTTCAGGCCCCCAGGAAGCAGATTAGAATATATATGGGTGAATGTTGCATAGCGGCAATCAGCATTTCCTGCAGCTCAGCACAAACCCAGATGAGATCAATAAGATATTAGGCTTGTGTACATAGCAATGAGCTCAACGATCACCAGAGTCGTTTAGGACACAGCGAGAGAGGCTGTGATATATTATTGACCGGACGTACAAGACAAGCCAGTCTCATGGGAAAGCAGTGTGTATATGTGTGTGAAGGTGCGTGTGTTTGTGTGCATCCATGTGGTAACAGTTGCTTTACATGACAGATAATCATCTGTTCACTGCAGTGTGGCTTTCCGCTACATCCTGTGCAGTGACTATGAATGAATGGAAACCCTTTCAAAAATATACTATATTTTCTGCCAACATTGATTCGACTGTACTTTCATAACACTAATGAACATAATATAATAGCCAATTAAACTATTTTACAAAATTACTATCATGTTACATTAAAACATTACAAAAACACTATATATTTTTAGCATATATGGAAGGAATCCTGGACCAAGAAAGATGGTGGGGGAATAAACATATCCACGTACATGTAGTTGAAGGCAAAACTATTAATATATATATATATATTTTTTTGTGCTGTTTAATGGAGAAATTTTTGTTTTCGTCTTTTGATGATGACAGTAGATAATAGTCTATGTTCTATTTAAAGGATTAAATTGGCTAATTAGTTTAACTAGGCAAGTTGGGTTAATTAGGCAAGTCAATGGATAATAGTGGTTCATTTAGTAGCCAATTGAAAAGGGGGCTAATAATAAACCAAAATAATTTGCCAAATACTGTGTACATTTTCTTGCTCTGTTAAACAATACTTAAACAATAATACAATAACCATAATTGTATTAAAATATTAAGGCTAATAATTTTGCCTTCATCTGTATTATGTTGTCTTGTAGAGTATATGAAAAAATCTGTTTTGTAAAATATTGAATGACTAAATACTAATAACATCCAATTTTCAAGATCTATTTCAATATATATATATATTCTGCAAGGGGTGTAAACTTATGTGCAAAACTGTATCTAATGTTGGAATTGTGTTTACAATAATTGCCAATGAAAGTTAATGTTAAAGTGACATAAAAATTCGAAGTTATCCTTTTGGTAAACTAAAAAAAAAACAAAAAAGAAGTAACTGTCATTTGATTACCACCTTTTTGAGTGTAGCTATTTATATTTTCTTATATCTATGCATCATGTTCCATTGTAGAGCCCTCTACTGTACAGGAACAATGTAGCATTTCTTTTGCGATGAAAGCGGTAGTGAATTTCCCACAGCTTTATTGTATTAGCAATAACTGTACTGAAAATGTTATTTTGGCACAAGCAGTTGTTACCACAGTAAATTGTTATAAATCCAATCCCTCTTGCTCCTGGTAAAAGTGGCCTCTATGAGACGACAGGTTTCCTTGAACTGCTTTAAGAGCACAACTGCCACCGTGATCTCAGGTACAGTTCTAATCATTTGCCTTCAGCTTTCGCAATCCCTTACAGACTTTAAGACGGCCCCGCGGGAGCCCCGTCACCATAGACATAATGTATTAGGCCATGCTTGTCTTTACAGCTAGTGATGGATGGATATAATATTCAAGGAGCCTGTTGAATAATGCATCTGGATATTTTAATGTTTCATACGTGGTCAAGTCTGGAAGTGAGGAGGATATCTTTGAGGATTGACCTGTGTTCTGCTTTTTTATATGACTGCTGAGGCTTTTGTGTGTGTGTGTGTGTCTGTGTCTGTGTGTGTTATTAATTCTATGATGTCCCTGACGCACACAAGACTGCATGATCTGTCATTCCATGTCTATTTTTCATCTTGATGCATTACTCCTGCATTGAATAGTATCATCCATATTAGTTCAAAGACAAATTGTATAGCATTTTAGTAGATCAGTGTCAGTCTTTTAAGACACTGCAGGTGAGTACACAAAAAACTATTACACTCTTAAAAAGGCTAGGTTATTTAAATCCAATTCTGGGTGTAATACAGACTAAACCAACTGCTGGGTTATTTTTTTTTATTAAATTAATTGGACCAATTTAGGGTGGCACAGTAGCTCAGTGGTTAGCACTGTCTCTTCATAGCAAGAAGGTCGCTGGTTCGAGTCCCGGCTGAGCCAGTTTGCATGTTTTCCCCGTGTTCGTGTGGGTTTCCTCTGGGTGCTCCGGTTTTCCCCACAGTCCAAAGACATGCGCTATAGGTGAATTGGGTAAGCTAAATTGGCCCCAGTGTATGAGTGTGTGTGTGAAGTGAATGTGAGAGTGTATGGGTGTCTCCCAGTACTGGGTTGCGGCTGGAAGGGCATCCGCTGCGTAAAACATATGCTGGAATAGTTGGCAGTTCATTCCACTGTGGTGACCCCTGATAAATAAGGGCCTAAGCCGAAGGAAAATGAATGAGTGAATGGATGTACCAATGTAACCCAATGTTTGGGTTTAAATAACCCAGCATTTCTTAGACTGTATTTATCACTATACATCCCAATTGATTGATTGCATAATGAATGGCAAGCATTTTTTATATTTCACGTTTTCTAAAATGTTATGTTTGTATATGCAAATGAGGCATTATTTATTTAAGTATGCACTAATTTGCATATAATTCTAACAGAAAAAAAGAACACTGGATAAAGGCTTAAAATTCATGTTTTTTGGTTTGTTTTTTTACACGTTAGAATAAAAGGTTTTTACAAAGGGGATTTGGGGTATCACTGTTTATTGCTCCATGGTTCAGAAAATACTTTGAAAAAAACAAAAAACATTTCTCACTTTTTTGTAGAATAAAATGCAGTATATTCATTCATTCATTCATTCATTTTCTTTTCGGCTTAGTCCCTTTATTAATCTGGGGTCGCCACAGCGGGATGAACCGGCAACTTATCCAGCATATGTTTTACGCAGCGGATGCCCTTCCAGCTGCAACCCATCACTGGGAAACATTCATACACACTCATTCACACACATACGATACGGACAATTTTAGCTTACCCAATTCACCTATACCGCATGTCTTTGGACTTGTGGGGGAAACCGGAGCAGCCGGAGGAAACCCACGCGAACACGGGGAGAACATGCAAACTCCACACAGAAATGCCAACTGACCCAGCTGAGGCTCGAACCAGCAACCTTCTTGCTGTGAGGCGAACGTGCTACCCACTGCGCCACCGCGTCGCCAATAAAATGCAATATATAATCAGGCATATTATGTATGAACACATCGCTCTGTAAAAACATTCCGAATACAGAAAATGCTGTGTTCATAAAGTGTGACAAATGAAACACTTTATGTGAAAAAACAGAAGTGTATTTTCGATGTTTTCTTTACATAAGCCAAAAAGCCTGCAGTGTTTTGCCTAAAAACATTTTTATCCATGTGTCTGCTAATAGAGAATGATAACAGTGGCCTTGCACTCTGCAAGTGTGTTTCCATCTCCCTCCAGGTTACAATTCTTGGTCATTATGTGATTTCCTTACTAGAAAATGTATTTTCTGGCTTACCTGTTCGGACAACCCATGGCACATGCACACGATGACAGCAAAAAACTGTGAAGGCCGAACAAATTCCTGTAGTGTCCCGCCTTGAGGAACAGACTACTCTGAGACTAAAATATGCTCGCTTCTGTGCCTGCAAGCACATCAGACTTTTAAAGTGGAGCTTTTGTTGGCAGTCCTCTCGTATTCGTCCGGGCCTTTCTTTTCATTAACTTGAATGGTATTCCTGTTCCATTCCCAACTGGCATCACTCACAAAGAGGGACTGATTTGATTTACACTGCATTAAATTCCTCTTTATATCAGTTTGGAGGCTGAAAAATAGGAGAAGAGGATGAAATATCTGGAATCAGATCTAGGAGTCATTATTGCATCTGTGATGAAGTATCTTGAGTGGAATTCATTTAAACACAAAAAGCCTCAAAAGCCTATCAAAATGCTTTAAAATATTTAAAATGTTCATATTAGGTTTTCTAGTTTAGAAAATATAATAATAGTTTAGTTTAATATAATAATAATGATATTTTGACAAAGCAAGTTGTTAAGTTTCATTATTTTTTTTGTCTAAATACAGGTTGTATCATTACAAATGAATCACAGTAATGGTATGCTATATTTACCAAAACAACAATCATTTAGTTTTACATGACCCCTTTACCCATCTCTCACTGACCCTTCAGATTAAACAGGCCGTTTGCTGTAACTTAAATACTTCTATGTATAAATGACCTCTATTATGAATTAGCTAACCTCTACATAACGGTGTAATTCTCACTGTCTTTAATAACTTTTAATGACTTTTTCTGAATGACCCATTTCTGCAGCTTAATTTACATAAATGGTCTGAGTTAATGGAAATGGAGAAAAAAAACGTATGTTTTTATTAAATATTGAGCGCATATTGTGGTTATGCTAATAAATGCTAATTAGTGACACTTGCTAAAGCAAGCATATTTATCATTATCACTAATATAGGGATTTGAGCATCGTTGGTACACAAGTCATTCTGCAGCAGTTTTTGCATATGCAGAAAAAGGTAGCTTTAGAATATTATGATGACTTGGAAGTGGCTATTTTTAAATTTTATTTAGATGTTTGGATGTTAAAATGTAGCTTTAGAATATTATGACGACTTGACAGTGGGTATTTTCTTCATTTTATTTGGGTGTTTGGATGTTAAAATGTAGCTTTAGAATATTACGAAGACTTGAAAATGGCTATTTTTCATTTTATTTGGGTGTTTTGATGTTAAAATGTAGCTTTAGAATATTATGACGACTTTAAAGGGGCTATTTTTTTTATTTTATTTAGGTGTTTGGATGTTAAAATGTAGCTTTAGAAT
>CAIGQV010017835.1:20313424-20339688 GCA_903798115.1 Danio jaintianensis
TTTATTTAGGTGTTTGGATGTTAAAATGTAGCTTTAGAATATTATGAAGACTTGAAAGGGGCTATTTTCTTTGCTTCATTTGGGTGTTTTGATGTTAAAATGTAGCTTTAGAATATTATGAAGACTTGAAAGTGGCTATTTTCTTAATTTTATTTGGGTGTTTTGATTTTAAAGTGTTAATTGAAAAGAGATATGAGCTGGAGAATCCCTCACCATCCACAAGGTGTTTTTCTTCTGCTTCTGTGATCAGTAGCTTGTAGTGTTTTGTCCTCCTGTGGAGTCTTCATTAGCTCTGACATTTCCTATCACTCCTGTTCTGTCATACTGGGTTTCCTGCGGCACGTCTGAGGTCCGAAACTCCAGGGCCCAGACATATGGCTCCTGACCACACACATACCATCCTGCCAGAACCCCTACCTGCTGAGACTAACCTTTCTGCATTTATGTGTGTGTGTGTGTGTTTCAGCCCATCTGAACCAAGAGCGAGAAAAGCGGGTGGTATTTCTCACAGCCCGCGTTCACCCCGGAGAATCACCTGCTTCCTTCATCTGTCAGGGTAAGACCTTGTCTCGTCTTGACACACAAACACAAGGCAGATGATGTCCTGAGATCCTGTAATCTGCTGAAACACAAAACACTGACCAACGGCCTCTGTGGCCTCACAGAACGCATCTTCTCTTGTACTTTGAAGGAGGTCATGAACTGAGAAATCAAAATCCCCTTCATCTTTTCACTTATAAGAGGTTATTGTACTATAAAACATCCCACGAGTTTCAGATCTCCAAACTTTCATGTTAGTCTAAAAACTGTTTTTATTTAAAGCTATCTGTCAAAATGGCAGTTTCTGATATGGGCCTATTTATTATATAATAGCAAAGACTATAGAATACACAAGAGACGTTACTCATATAGTTTTGGATGGGGAAAAGAATGCAACGATCAATATGGAGGTTCTAGTGAAGAAAACCCTGCCTTCTAATAAAGAAGCCAATCATTGATCGCTATAGACTGATGATTCTCTGGAGAAGGGGCTCGGTCCAGATATGCAGTTTTTTTATTCTGTAGCTTCATTGTTTTGAGCCCTCTGGGGTCATCAAATGCACTGGAATCTCAGTGTAAACATACATAAAGCTACATAAAACTTTTAAATGAACTAATTCCACTTAAAAAAACAAATGTTCTTTGGTTTTGTAATCTGTATGAAACGAACGTGAGGTAAAGTCTGTCCCATCTGACCTCATGAATTCCCGCCTCCAACATTTAAATGCAAATCACATGACAGCAACTACTCGAATGCCCTCAAACTTGTAAACAAAGAGGGCGTCACGGTGGCGCAGTGGGAAGCACAATCGCCTCACAGCAAGAAGGTCGCTGGTTTGAGCCTCGGCTGGGTCAGTTGGCATTTCTGTGTGGAGTTTGCATGTTCTCCCCGTGTTCGCGTGGGTTTGTCTCGGGTTTCCTCCGGGTGCTCCAGTTTCCCCCACAGTCCAAAGACATGCGCTATAGGTAAATTGGGTAAGCTAAATTGTCCGTAGTGTATGTGTGTGAATGAGTGTGTATGGATGTTTCCCAGTGATGGGTTGCAGCTGGAAGGGCATCCGCTGCGTAAAGCATATAATAAGTTGGTGGTTCATTCCGCTGTGGTGACCCCAGATTAATAAAGGGACTAAGCCGAAAAGAAAATGAATGAATGAACAAAGAGGTTGCTTTCATTTTGGGAGGAGATTTACCATCAGGAGTAAGTTGAAATTACCTCAAAAGACCAGCGCAAGGGCTGCACAGTGGCACAGTGGGTAGCACGTTTGCCTCACAGCAAGAAGGTCGCTGGTTCAAGCCTCAGCTGGGTCAGTTGACGTTTCTGTGTGGAGTTTGCATGTTCTCCCCATGTACGCGTGGGTTTCCTCCGGGTGCTCCGGTTTCCCCCACAAGTCCAAAGACATGTGGTATAGGTGAATTGGGTAGGCTAAATTGTCCGTAGTGTATGTGTGTGAATGAGTGTGTATGGATGTTTCCCAGTGATGGGTTGCAGCTGGAACGGCATCCGCTGCGTAAAACATATGCTGGATAAGTTGGCAGTTCATTCCGCTGTGGCTACCCCAGATTAATAAAAGGACTAAGCCGAAAAGAAAATTAATGAATGAATGAGACCAGCGCAAATGTATGCAGATTTATTGAGAGGATAATATTGTGTGGTATGTGAGTTATTGATTCTTATGGTAGTTACATAGTTTGATTGACAGGATGACGTATGATTGCATGCTCTAGAAACAGCCATAAAGGAGGTCGGTGTTGTTAATTCATTCCCATTGATGAGCATGCACATTAACTTGCAGATTTTTTTGTCATGCTTCTAATATTCACAAAGAACAAAGGGTTGTTCTCCTACTACTAATGTGTATTTCGCCATTTGAAACCAAAAATAAGTCTCTTGTGATTGAAAACACTGATCATTTGTGATTTATGACAAGCGGTGTGGTGAACTCCTCAAGGGTTAATGAGCAGCCGCAGACTGAACTGTGAAGTCTGAGTTGGTTCATTTTCATATTCATATCATAGTCTTTCATATTTGGTTCTGCAATTTTTATGGACATATTTTTTATGTTAAATCTAACTTAACAATATTTTTTTTAAAGGTTAATGGTTAATGATTGGTTAAGTGCCAATTGGAGCCAGTTTTGCGTTCAAAATCTTTGTCAAAATGAACCAACTTTTTATAGTAAAGTATTTGCCCTGTACGCTATTCTCTTCTGCTGCTGAGGAGTAGATGATGTTTGCAGCACAGAATGATGACGCATGTCGATCGAAGATTATGTAAAAGTCACATGAAATCCTACATAACCATTGTGGTCGCGTTGCCAAACATCAGATCTGTATCTGATCTAATACTACATATGAAAGTGGCACAAATCTAAAGTGAAAAGATCAGATTCCATCCGGTTTGGGCTGTTTACACTGTCAAAACAAAAACAGAGTCACATGTGGGCAAAAAAATCTGATTTGGGCCACATTTGCCTGCAGTGTGAACGTAGCCTATGTACGCTATAGACTGTCAAACATGCATACAGAAGTTTACATTGATGGGAGCACATGCTGTGTTTCAAAACTGTGGGGTCTAATCTTAGAAGTGTAGCATTAATAATTGTGAGAACAGTGGGTGTTTACTGTTAAATCTACGAATTGCCATGTCTATTCAAGTATTGTGTTTTGATCAGGGGGTCAAAATAGGGCAGATAATAGCATATTACGTCTAAATTATGATGTTTTTTTTGGTGTAAAAATGTTGATAACATCATACGTAGACCTCAGAGAACAGGACAAAAATAAATAGAAAAGGCAGTTTATGACCCCTGTAAGTTCTGTCTGCTGTTGGGCTCTGCCGCGAGTGAAGGTCAGCGGATGAGTGGAGAACAGGAGGTCAGGGAGGGTACGGCAGATTAGAGGAAGTGTCAGCTCACCTTCTCTGCATCACTCCTAAATCTGTTTAAAGCCGGAGATGCAAAGACCTTACCTGTCACGGAGCACAACACTTGCTGACACAACAGTCTGACAGAATGCCCAGATTTCAAAGGCAATACCATCAATAACTTCAATTCTACGGAAAAAGGTCTGCTTTCACTTTGCGTTACAATACAGAGACATGTATTTGTCCTTGACAAATGATGATACAATGCAGTCTTTTCAGAGGTGAATTATGTTAGAGGTTTCCATGGCTTAATCAGGGGTTTGTTCATCTTTTTAAAAAAGTCTTAATTCAATCTTTAAAGGGACAGTTCAACCAAATAAAAATTTACTCACCCAAAAGTGTTTCCAAACCTTTATGAGTTTCTTTTGTCTGTTATAAAATACATAAAAATATATTTTGAAGAAAGCTAAAAACCTGTAACCACTGACTTCCATAGTAGGACAAATCAAATATTATGGAATTTAATGGTTACCGGTTTCTAGCTTTCTTCAAAATATCTTCTTTTTGTGTTCAACAGAATAAAGAAATTGAAACAGGTTTGGAGCAAGTAAAGGATGAGTAAACAATGACATAATTTTAGTTTTTTGGGTGTACTATCCCTTTAATGCCTTAAAAATCAGAGCAGAAAATATATTCATGAAGTTATCATCATCACTGTTGCAAAAATGAAGATCTTCCTCAATATCTTTGTTTTACAATGATGTGATAAAATGTTTAAACATCCTTAAATCCTTAAATAGCCCTGCTTTCTGAAACATTGAACACAGTTAAATGAGTTTATGCCTAAAACAAGGACAAATATCTGCCAGTGGGATTTCAAAATTTTTCGATTGAATTACATAGATTTTTCTTAGGCTGTTGGCAGATATTTGTTCTTGTTTTCATCATAAGCTTGCTTAATTTTGATGGGTATTATAGAAAAACTAAACTACTTATCTCATGTAATTTTAATTTTCAGTAAAATGTGTTTTGATTTAAGAATCTTTAGACATTTGCACTTTAAAACAAGACAAAAATGCAGAGGAAGAACATTATTATTTACAGTATGATCAGATGGTACTGTAAAAGTTATTTCCATGCTCTAGTGTTTATTTTTTTTAAACAAAAATTTATTTTAAAGTAATGAATATTGTTCAAAATTGTTTTGCTTTTTTGTTTAAAGTGTTGCTAATACAGTTTATTGTGCACTTCTTATGAATGTAAGTTTATATAATTAGACAACATATTCATTCATTCATTTTCTTTTCGGCTTAGTCCCTTTATTAATCTAGGGTCGCCACAGCGGGATGAACCGCCAACTTATCCAGCATATGTTTTACGCAGCGGATGCCCTTCCAGCTGCAAACCATCACTGGGAAACATTCATACACACTCATGCACACACATACACTACGGACAATTTTAGCTTACCCAATTCACCTATACCGCATGTCTTTGGACTTGTGGGGGAAACCGGAGCACCCGGAAGAAACCCACGCGAACACGGGGAGAACATGCAAACTCCACACAGAAATGCCAACTGACCCAGCCGAGGCTCGAACCAGCGACCTTCTTGCTGTGAGGCGATTGTGCTACCCACTGCGCCACCGCGTCGCCCTAGACAACATATTGACATGTTTTATTCCCTTCAAACTAGTAAATATTTACTTGGTCTTAAAAAGGTTTTACATTTAAGGTCTTAAATGTATTTTCACACAACCTGCAGAAGCCACCTGATTCGAATGTTATCGTTTGAATGAATGGGCGTTATCAGTGGATATCAACTGATAGATATGGGCCAGTAGGGTTCTTCTGCGCCTACCAATACACTGAAAAAAATTATTCAAAGATGATTCCTTGGATTTACTAATATTTTTATTAGGTTAAGTGGTTGTAAACAATTTGTTTGGGTTGAATTTAAACAACCAAATTAAGTTAAACATTACTAAATTTAATTTGTGTGTTTAAATTCAACACAAATAAATTGTTTGCAACAATTTTGCAGACATAATTTTTTTCAGTGTATAGGCGCAGAAGGCTGTAATCATCCATCCACATGGTTAATCAGCTATACTAGAGAAGACTACAGATCCAGATATGTTTTTACATTACTGTGACGGTTGGGTTTAGGGTTGGGGTAGGGGTAGACGTTAATAAAATACAATAAATGGGAAATTTAATAAATAATATAAATAATTCTCGTTAACTTCCGGCCGCAGCCGTATGTAATCTAGAGCTGATTAACCGTGTGGATGGATGATTACAGCCTTCTAAGCCTACTAGTAGGTGCAGCTGATAACCACTGCTAACGTCCATTCAATCGAGTGATAACATTCGAATCGGCTGCAGAAGCCTAGTCATTATCGGCTTGTCTAAACTATAGTCTTTAACAGGGAGAATTTTTCTTCATAAAAAAAAACTTAAACTAAAATGAAAACATATCAGTGAAACCTAAATGTATGAGATTTCTTGTAATAATGTTAAAAGTTATTTAATTTTTGTGGTATTTTGTTTACCAGTAGTAAATTATGTTGTATGTAGATGTACATTATATAATTGCATTATAGCATATTTGTAGTATATTTATAGAATCTGCAATCTGTCATCCAGCATTATAATTGGCCGCTGAAAACAACACATTCTACCACTTCAGTGCGCATCCAAATAATTTAGTTCTGTCTTTTTAGTATCATTTAGTAGCGTTTCTGTCTCGTCTCAACCCAAATCTTTATGCAGCTAATTACCGAGTTCGGCCTTGTTGTAATTCTGAAGAGGGCTTTTACACTTAACTGAAGTTCGGTCAGTACGAAACTTCAAAGTCACCTGCCCTGCCACCTTAATAACACACACACACATGCAGATATGCATGAATAAATATAGGAACTTCAAGCAATTAGATAGCATAGCAGTGTGGCCTGCCTCTGTGCCACATTGACTCAATTAGAGAGCTTGTTATGCCTCCATTAGCACTAATGAGCAGGACAGAGTGGGTGAGGGGTTGAGGAAGATGGGGGAATGAGATGGGGTCTGCCCTCTCTCACACACACACACACACTCTTTCTATGCTTCTTGTTTACCTGTCAATTATGCGCTCTCACTACAGGGCAAACAGAAGGACAACAAGTGACCGCTGCAATTGACAAGCCTCCTATCCTTCCGTCTGTCCTCCGTCTGTCTCTCTTTCTCGTTCTGTTGCTGTAATTAGTATGATCTTTGATTCTTGGCTGCATAAATCTCTCCCTCTTTCATTCTGCTGTTGGTTCTATTTCATTTGTATTGACTGGAGATGTCTCTGATATCCTCCTCTGATGTATTAATGTCTTTCACTGTCCAATTGTCTTTCAAACTCAATTCTAAGTCACTTTTGCATTTCGGGGCGTAATGCTTTTATTGTGTGTGTGTTTGTGGTTTTCCTGCAGGTGTCATTGACTTTCTGGTTAGCCAACATCCCATCGCTCAGGTCCTGCGGGATCATGTGGTCTTTAAGATTGTCCCGATGCTGAACCCTGACGGCGTGTACCTGGGAAACTACAGGTCAGCGGAAACTATTGACTATTGCGCCTATTGTGTATGGAGTAATTGACGATTGCCCATTGATTTATTAGAAAACAATGCATAGCTGAGGTGGATATGTGGCCATGATGCAAAATTGTTTTCTAATATTTCTACAAACCAGGGTTGAGTATTCAGATATAAATGTATAGCGGGGAAAATAAGTATTGAACACGTCATGTTTTTTCCTGGGAATAATATTTCTAAAGGAGCTGTTGACATGGAATTGAACCAGATTTTGGTAAAAACACAAACAAAACAAATATAAAAATAAAACAAAACAAAAAAATCAGAAAAATTTGTTATGTTAAATAACAATTAAATGACACAAGGAGAAAGTACTGAACTACTGAAATGTAATTAATACTTTATATAAAAGTCTTTTTTGGTAATGGCAGCTTAAAGACGCCTCTCATACGGAGAATGAGAGGAACACTTCAACAGAGTGTAAAAATCTTGATGGTTCTGTGGGTCTCGTCTATCAAATCTGATCTTTGTATTTTCTATTAGATTCAAGTCAGGTGATTGGCTTGGCCATTCTACAGCTTTTCTTTCTCTGAAACCATTTGAGAGTTTCCTTGGCTGTGTTTTGGATCATTGTCTTGCTGAAATGTCCACCCTGGTTTCATCTTCATCCTCCTGCTAATGTAGATGTTGGACTGAAGCAGCTAATATTACTTTACAATGGTGAAGGGCAGAGGGTTGCTGAAGAACTACTGAGAGATTTCAGCTGCTGTCTGGGTTTTCACTGCCTTTCTACACCTCCCTTTCTTCATGTGTTCAATACCTTTTCCCTGGGTCATATTTTATTACACATAACTTCATTTGTAATCTAATTAGTTTAGTTTTCTTTGCATATATGGATTTCTTTGCTTATTACCAACATCCGGGGAAAATTTCAAGTCAACAGCACCTTTAGAAATATGTTTTGTGAGAAAAACGGTGACGTGTTCAATACTTATTTTCCCCACTGTATATATATTTACAAGATTTTTGCCTTCAGACCACTGCTGTGTATAAGACGAGAGAGAGAGAGAGAGAGAGAGAGAGAGAGAGAGAGAGAGAGAGAGTAGAGTAAGCAGCATCAGTGTCTCTTCAAATAGTAAAACTATCCAAGTTTAAGAAGAGTGCTCTGGTTACAAAATATTGAACCACTGACAACACATTAATTACATTATTAATTCAGCTATTAGAGAGAGTATCTGTTTTTTTGTTTTTTTTTTGTTTATGAGTTATGATAGGCCATAAAGTCATTTGAAATAACTTTAAAATACAAAAGAACATTTTTATGTGGTGAGAAAGAAAGCTGAGAAATAAATTGGATGTACATGATTATATTGGATCCGTTTGTTATGTCTTAAAGTGACCGCAGCCTACTATGATTGTGATTTTATTAGAATACTAATCTTATTTATTAGAATACAAGTTAGCCTTGGTCAAAAAAACAAACACATTTGACTGTATTTTCAACTGAACAAATGCAGCATAGTTCAGCATAAAACAGTTTTGACTGAAACTTCTGAATGGTAGTGCATGCTTTTAACTATTCTTTTTTCTTTAATTGAATTATTGTTGATATTCAGTCATTCATTTATTCATTTTCCTTTGGCTTAGTCCCTTATTTACCAGGGGTCGCCACAGCGGAATGAACCTCCAACTAATCCAGCATATGTTTTACGCAGCGGATGCCCTTCCAGCAACAACCCAGTACTGGGAAACACACATACGCTCTATATGTAGCGCATGTCTTTGGACTGTGGGGGAAACCGGAGCACCCAGAGAAAACTCACACAAACACAGGGACAACATGCAAACTCCACACAGAAATGCCAACTTACCCAGCCGGGACTCGAACCAACAACCTTCTTACAGTGAGGCGACAGTGCTAACCACTGAGCCACCGCCCATCATACGTCGTACGTATGTCATCATACTCAAAGCACATGATCTGCCTTATTTACGCATTGTCACTATTTTACAAGACATTTACGGTGGATGTGCTTTAGTGTGTGCAGTGGCCAGTCTACAGCGGGACTGCAGTTTGGTCATGCACGGCAGGTGTTGTCTTCACTCCTAATCCCATTATTGGCTTCTATATAATGGTGGCGATCATTTAAAATACACCAGCGGTGCGCAGCTTTTTCCCATAGGCCTGTGGAAGCTCCATCAGTGGCTGCCACCTTGTGACAGCTCGCGAGCACTGCAGAACTGCAGAACTGCAGAGGTGGATCAATGGTTCAATGGCGGTGACAGGCCTGACATATGACATACACCACCGCTGACCCTTGGAGGTGCTCTCGACAGCAACTTTAACCGATGCTGCCTCAACTAGAGCCATTGAGGTCCATAATTAGAGATCAGATCCATTTCTCTCTCTCTCTCTGGTGCTGAATCAGTAGTTTTTTAGTCGAGAGAGAGAGCGAGAGAGAGAGAGAGTGAAGCACAAGCAGATGCAGGAGGCGACGTGGGATCAATCCTTGCTGACTGGGGATTAGTGTTGTTCTGAGAGCCGCAGCATTGACTACAGGTTCAGCTCAAAGTCACAGTCACAGAGTCTCAGCTGGACGGCAGCAGGGATGCGGGCGTCTGTCCATCCCCCACATCAGACCACTGCCTCGGGGAAAGGAAAATAATAAACAGAGACCTGTAGGAAAGACCGCTTCAGAGATGGTGCATGTCCAATGGTGTGGAAAAAGAAAACGCTCAATATCGCTCAAAACACTAGGGATATCTACCATTTTGTGTCCGTGAATGTGGTGGTTTTTAGTGTGGAGCATAGTTGCTTTTAAAATATGCTCATTAAAGTAAACATTAAAAAAAATCCAACTTTAATTCTTGAATGATGAGAGTATAGACCCTGTTAAAAAATATTCGTAAACTTGCAGTTGTGACTCATGTTGTTTTTTTTTATTTTTCTCTGTTTACTTATACTTTTGAATCACATTATGGTACATTATGGTAAAAAAACCTTGTGATGAACTGACAGTACATTTTCTGTTATTTTAAATACTTTTTTCTTTATATATAATTTCTTATACATTGTATTATTTTAAACTGCTAAAATGTCAATAAAAGTCACTTTGTTAAACTATAGAGTTGAATTTTCAACATCAAAAGTCGACAGAGCAGAGATAAAGGTCCCATAATGCAATTCACCGTCTATAAATAAACAGAAGACACTTTTGAATCACAAAATAAGGAAATAGTTTTTAACAGATATTTGTTACAGTGTAGACAGTGTCATTTTTACATTTAGCAGTAATTGATCCATCCTCTTTCTTTGCTTTTCAGTTGCTCTTTTAGTGCAGCTCAGTTTAATAAGTGTGAACACTGCCATACAAACCTCTGTGTGGACCAAACAAGTTGAACAAGACCACTAAAAATATGGGTCTCTGCTGAAATATGAATATGACAGACCAAAGACTAAATCTAAATGATTCAAAATCAACACAAGATGTAACCATAAAACGGCCAGAATGCTAAACAGTAACTGCTTTTTTACTTCATATTAGCCATGTCTACCAATGTTCAGTTATAAAAAAAAGGTAGCCAAAGAACCAAACTAAAAGTGTAAAGTGTGTATTCTTCAAAATATATATGTTTTTTATTGTTTCTCCAAAACTCAGGACTGAAAAGATACCACTATCCTTTTAAGACTCTTTTGTTAACACAACCATATTCCAGACACAATGTATAAACTAAAATGAGTTCAAATTAGTAACATTTAATCAAAGTGCTTCAACTTACTGATATCAAATATGCTGATATACAGCGTTCGCCTCTGCAATTTGCTATTTTTTTGTCTCTCATTTGCATAAAGTAAAATATTTCACAGCTTTTTGATGCTTGCTCCACTCCACTCTCAATCCCACCATCCCCTGCATGAGCCTGCAGCATAGAGAATGAATTGAAAACATTTGCTTTGCCTACTTCGCACCAGTGGACATGTACTGTGTGTGTGATTTCTGCAGTTATTTCACTTGAAGCTTGACTGATGCTGTAAACTCAGTAACCTTTTACCACTTAAATAACATGAAAACTTGTTGTTCCACTTGATTCATGTCTTATCCCATTCTTTACCGAAAATATAGTTTACATTTCAGTATATTCATATTCACTTTAATATTAATAATATTTAAAAGGACCACTCTGCACAGTATTTTGCTCTCAGTGAGGCCTGAAATAGAAGATGATGTGTTGGTGAGTTTTGCCATTTGTTTTGTCAGGTGTTCTCTGATGGGCTTCGATCTGAACCGTCATTGGCAGGACCCTTCCCCTTGGGCCCATCCAACTCTTCATGCTGTCAAACAACTCATTGTCCAGATGAACCAGGACCCAGTGAGTATCCCTACAGTTCATAAGCTCATTCCCAAATGTTCATTGGAAATACTTGTACCTCATCCTACATTGTTACGGAACATAAAAGACATTGCTACGGGTGCATTTCGTTACACATTTCAGATGACAAATCCACTAGAGGGTGCAGTCTACATTTTTTAATCTGAAATACGTTACTTAGGGTATGTTTTGTTTCTGATACGCTTATAAGAAATCGTATTACGTCCAAGAGAAGTTGTACAGATCACCTAGTGAAACACTGACCTAAATGTTTCCCTAAACCCAACCATTAGTGTTTTCAAAAGCAAATGTAAGAGAAAAGTACACTGCAGCCACATAGTTTTACTTTGATGTAACATTGCTTGTATATCTTTTTTGGAACTGTATCATGTGTGCCAGGCCAGTATTTGGTGCTGTCACCTTGTTAGTAAACAGTAGCTATGGAGAAGTGATGACGTGCTCTTTAATTTTAATCTATACTTCTTTAAACACTTACTATCCACTTACTATGCATGACATCATCATCAAAAACCCTAATTTTTGTGTATTTACATGGACACCACAATGACAGTGTATTCAAAAACGTCCACTTTGAACAGATTTTGACAGATTTATGCATTGTCAGTCAAAGATTGACCGTTTTTGTGTAAACGAACAGGCAAAATGCATACAGGCCAGCTGGTAAAAGTAGGGTTATTTTTCCTGAAAAGTGGAATTTTTTGCAGTTATTCACATAATTTGGTATTTAATTATTTGGTTTAAATTCTCCATTTTGGTGGCATTTTATGCACTAATTTGTGCTGTAGTAGCTTGTCTATTGGTATTATACTGTCATTTATTAGGCAAAAAACAAACTGGCTGCCACATTAAACTTTAGTCAGAAAAAGAATTCATAAAAATAATAGTAACAATAGTAAAGAGATTTTTTTCTGCCTCTCCTCAAAATTCATGCATAACAACAATGGCCTAATTTTTTGCGTTAAAATAAACTCATCGATTCAACATGGGTCATTTTTGGTCTTGACGCTTTTGTTGGTTATTTTGTGATTAAAAATAAACTCCAGGAATACACAAAAAGTTAGTTGTTAATGTAAAATGTCTGAACAGTATAATGAAAATTACCAGACACTTTCTCTTACTGATTTCATCTCGGGTAGATTGCACGTTTTCTTTCACGACTGGATGTTGAAGTCATGAAAAATTGTTTGCATTCACCAAAGCTGATTTGTTGAAGTCAAAAACATGGACTATGATGGGAATAATGCAAGTACCGCTTGCTGTGAAGCCAGACGGAGGATTCCGCTTGGTCTTAAAACTTTTCTCAAAAAGTTATTTTCACAATTTGTGATGGAATAGCAGTTAAAAAAATGGACGGGGAGGTCAGGTATGGGACAAAAATGACAAATTTTTGAACTTTCAAACCACCCGAAACTCCCCTGGCTATGAGCCTGGCATAAATAGTTTCCCGTTTTTGCCCGAAAACGTTGAATTTTGAGCTGATACAAAGCCAAACTTAATCTTTAATCTTTACAACAAAAAAAACACACTGTTCTGCCCCAAAACACATGCCAACTTGCCAAAACACAAACTTCAGCTAAAAAAGCACAAGGGCACACACTTTGGCTCTGTCTTTGAAATGCAAGGTTATGTATAGTATGTATAACAACCTGGCTTAGCATATAGGAACCAACATACTATTCAAAGCAGGCACAACTCAGCATTTTTCTCAATGAGTGAATCTGTGGGAGTGTTATGCGCCCAGGTGAGTCTCCCACACACACTCTCACTCATCTCGCTTTTGTCTGAGAGAAAGCACCGCCTCGACTTCCTTTATGTTAATTATAGCAGAAGAGTGAGGTTGTTGGATTAGTGAAGGTCAGATGCTGTCCTGGGAATCGCCTGCCCTTTCCTGCTCTTTCACATCCTGATAAGAGCGGCAGGCACACTCAGGAGCGCAGGGCAGCGCCACGCGGCTTAACCTTTCCCCCAGGCCTGACACACTGATCAATGTGTTGCTTCACGGCAGAGTGATCCGTTCATGTCCCTCACATCCCGACAAACACACACACAGACATATACGCTTCATTACATCGGGAGGTTAGATATGAGGAACGTTGCATAGTAGTGATGTGGGCAGCTCCATGTGTGGAGATGCCCTTTGCACGCTTTCCACAGGATCCAAACAAGCAGATGTACTTTTTACTTGATTGCTCCGTTTGATTGAGCACCTTGACCAGCCTGACACAATAACGCTGATTTCATTTAATCGACCAATAGCAGTCACGGAAAGGAAATCTGTCAGGTGAGACTGCAATTGGGTTCAACAAAAGGTACAATTATACTCACAGAGGCAGATTTTTTTCCCCGCACTAAAATACAGTATTATTAATACAATGTAAATTTAAATTTCAATATATTCAGTGATAATATAATAATAATAATTTCAAATGTATTTTAACCTTGTGATGGCAAAGTTGAATTTTTAGAACCCATTATTACAGTCTTCAATCATAATCGTGCAGAAATCATTTTAATATGCTGATTTGGTGCCTAAGATTAGCAAGATTATCAGCTTTTTTTGTGTGGAAACTGGTACTTTTTTCAAGACTCTTAAACAGTATAATAGATTCTTTTATGGCTGTCATGTTTTTACAATAAATTGTCATGAATTTTGACTGTTTTATATACCACAAAAATCTTGTCAGACATATTTATAATAAGAATCATTTTATGACATATTAAAGACTAATTAATCAAAGTATTTTTTTTTATTTTGCCATGACCCCTCAAACTATAAGTTTTTACCCAAGATTTAAATCATTTGCAACATATTAAAATCACCTGTTTTTTTTTTCTGTATACTTGTTCAGAATAAGCATTTTACCCAATTTTGCTGAATTTTCATACATACTGTATATATGGAACATTTTGAAAAAGTGGGTAAAAATACTTATACCCATAAAACATAGGCAGTCTATGGATGTATACCACATATGATTTTGGTACATTATTTTAATTCAGAATTTTGAACATGTTGTTTTTTAAAAAGCTGTTTAAAACATTAGACATGCTACTTGCATTTAATGTGTTTATTTGTATTGACACCAAAATAGGATGTCTTGTTTTTGACCCATATATAGTGTTTTATTATTTCCACTTTTTAAATTTCAAATCAAAAGTCAAAATCTAAACTACAGTTCTTGAAACAACCATTTTATTATATTTTATATATATGGTGGGGATTTAACAAAGATAAAAATGTGACTAGGTTTTATTTCTGCAATTATTATTATTATTATTATTATTTTCTTGGTGACAACATAATCGGTTTTGGCTTTCCGCAAATTTATCAAATGCAATAAATAGTAATGCGGAAAAATGAGTGAATGCATGCAATTCATCAGATTTGTCATAATTCATTCATTCATTCATTTTCCTTTGGCTTAGTCTCTATTTCAGAGGTCTCCACAGTGGAATAAACCACCAATTATTCCAGCATATGTTTTACACAGCGGATGCCCTTCCAGCCGCAACCCAGTACAGGGAAACACCCATACACACTCATTCACACACACTCATACACTACAGCCAAATTAGTTTATCCAATTCACCTATAGCGCATGTCTTTAGACTGTGGGGGAAGCCAGAGCACCCGGAGGAAACCCACATCAACATGAGGAGAACATGCAAACTCCACACAGAAATGCCAACTGGCCCAGCTGGGACTCAAACCAGCGACCTTCTTCCTCTGAGACAACAGTGCTAACCACTGAGCCACCGTGCCCCCCAGATTTGTCATAATAATCTTTACTAAAATTAAATTATCAGGGAAATTCCCTTTAAGTGTATTTTTACATTTAGTGCCTCAACTCTCATTCTAGAAAAGAAAAGAAAAGAAAAGAAAAGAAAAGAAAAAAAAAAGAAAAGAAAAGAAAAGAAAAGAAAAGAAAAGAAAAGAAAAGAAAAGCACTGGCTATAGTTTAGACAGATGTGTAAGATGCTGGCTTTATGAGGAGAGAGTGCATGCAGGCAGGAGAGAGAGAGACTCTGGGGAGAGGTAAACTTGTCATAGCTCTCTCTGGATCCCACAATTTGTGTCCTTGTTTCATTCCCTTCTGTCCTTTTAAAGAGATTTAGTGGAATTTGGGAAATCATAGTCCTTATTTTTCTCTTTTTTAGTGTGTAGTTGTTGCTAATAGCAAGCTCACAATAAGTTTGAGTTGTTGTCAGTTTAAGCACATGGAAGTCAGAAGTTCAGCTATCACTTAGAGGGGTCACTGAGGGAACATAACTGGGAAAATGTTATTTCCCTTGCATGTAATTAGTCATTAAGCTGATGCTTTTATCCAAAGCGACTTGCAAGTACACTTATTACAGAAACGTCCACCTGGAGTTTAGTTGCTCAAGGCGATATACCACAAATCCTCAAGGCCCTCTGCCAAACACGAGCCGTGACGTCACACACACCGATGTTAACACTGCGATGCTATTTTAGGCAACAGTAATGTACTTGGCTTGCTGTGTGTCAGTGCTGTAGAGTCAGATGTTGAACCATTCAGCAACAAGAATGTTCTAGAATGGAGCTGAATAATATGTAACAAGGATACACTGAAATAAAGTGTGTCCAAAAGCATTTTTGATAAAACATAGATTAATGTAATAAAACTGCACCAAAATAAAGAGAAAAGGAAAGAGTTGGCATTTTTTTAGGATTACTTAATATTAAATTATTAAGCAGTATCTCCTATTGGTCACACTTTACAATAAGGTTTCAGTAGTAAATGTTAATATATTTACTAACATGATTTAAGAATGAATATTAATGTATACACAGTTCAGCATTTGCTAATGCATTATTAAAATCCAAAGTTGTGTATGTTAACATTACTTAGTGCGCTGTGAGTTAACAAGAAATAACAATAAATTACTTTATTTTGGTTAACTAACATTAACAAAGATGAATCAGTTCTGTAATAAATGTATTGTTCATTGTTTGTTCATGTTAGTAATACATTAACCAACATGAACCTATGGATACTTATTGTAAAGTGTTACCCCCTTATTTGTTTAAATGTCAAAGCTTTTTTAGAATAAATGTAATGCAAATAAAAAGTAATTTTCTAACATCTGTATAGTTTGCTTGATGTGATGTGGCGGGAATTTAAATGATATACTTTAATATACAGTGCATAAGTTGATATTCTTAGTCTGTTTCTTAGCTCGAACTTTGTCGCCAGTAAAAATTCAATCAGGTTCAATACAGGGCTCTAGGCAGGCCATTTCATTATTTCAATGTTTTCAGCTCAAATAACTGCTTTATTGATTTTACTGTGTGACTGTTCGTTGTCCTGCATAAAAAATGATTGGGTGATGAATGCAGGGAAGGAAGCATATTTTGCAGAAGGAGATTCTGATGAAAATTTGCATTCGCTTCATCATTTGTCTGAATAAGAAACCAAACTCCTGCTGCTGAAAACATTGCCAAACCATGACACTTCACCTCCACCTTTAGCTGACTACAGCACACATTTTGGATTAACTTTTTCTCCTAGTTTGTTTCAGACCCAATTAATTAAACCTGCTTTAATCACTAAAGTGAAATTTTAACATACACAGTGCTGCTTGAAAGTTTGTAAACCTCCTTGTAGAATCTGTGGAAATCATTTTAAGAAAAAAATAGATATCATGTGCATGTTCATTTTAATTTTGTACTTTTCTGAGTGAGATATTTTACATAAAAGATGTTTAAATAAAGTTCACAAGATTAAAAAAAAAGCAGAAATGATTCAAACAACCACTCTAAAAAAGTTCGGGAGCCCGTGGTTTTTAATGTTGTGTGTGGTTTCCTGGATGATCTACTTTTAAAAAGGAAGATGTCTACATTTATTCTTTCTTTCTGTCCTTCGGAAATAACAGATGATATGTTTTCCAGATGCATGTTTTCCAGAAGACAAATTAAGTTTTGTAATTTAGTAATTTACCTTGATCTTAAAATTCCATGTTGTTATTCTTTATGAATGATTTATTAAAAGGAATAACTCATTTGTTTCATAATCATAAGATGTGATTTATTGTCATTATTGAATGGCATATGTCCCTTTTGGTCACACTTTATTAAGAAACCCTTAACTATGTCTTTTACCTTAATAAACTCTTAATTTGCAGCTTCTTAATAGTTATTGAAGTAGCAGGGTTTGGGTATTGGGTATGATTAGAGATGTAGAATAAGATCATGCAAAATATGTACTTTATATTCTTCATATGTACTATTTATTCTTTATATTAGTACTATTGAACAGCCAGTGTCTTAATAATTGGCAGGTAATAAACCACTTGTTAATAGAGAGAATTAGCACTTAAACTTAAAAAGCATTACCCCATTTTTACCCCATTCAGACTGCACACACAAGTAAAACATGAAAACATAAACAAAAAAAGTGGTTCTCTTTCAGATAACCAGTACAAAACAACAGCCCTCATATTAATGTGCAACTATGAGTTTGCTTAACGTGGTGAAGTGGCCTTTTTAAATAATATAACATGATATACGAGCATTAGTATGCTAATGTGAGATGAGCCGCATATATGTGCTGCTAATGTCTGTGTGGCAGTTTGGATTCGGATGTACTTTTGGATTATGTATTCGGTGGTTGTTGTTGTTGTTCGCAATATGGTGTGGAGGGGTTTTTGACTGATAAATGCAGAAGAGATCAGGACTGGGGAAACACTTCCCTCCCCAACAGCACACACTGAGCATATCACAGCTATACTGACAAACAAACACAAACACACTGACAAATGTGCATGGCAATGCGAGATCTCAAGCCAGACAGGCACTGGCTGCATTCTCTATGGGTAATCACATTAGATACAGCTCAGATCAAAGCTATGGGATGCCAATCTCTGTGCCAGGCCACTGACAGGAGGGCATCGCCACTGCCCACTGGCACATTCCAGTAGTATGGTGCACTTTTTAAAGCATTAGAGGCATCATTTCCTGCTTTGAGGAAACTATTAGATATGTTTGATGCTATTCTGTTAAACAAAATCTTTTGAAAGCGACTTGTGAACGAAAGTAACTCATTCAAGAACTAATTCTAACTAGCTCAGATGTCTGTGTCTGACCTTTAATAAGAAAGAAAATATTTTATTGTTTTATTTCATTTACGTTTCTTTAAATATTAGTTAAGTGTTAAAGTATTAGTTATTTTATTTTATTTTATTTTATTTTTCTTAAAGCATTCGAAGCATAACACAATATATTAGATATTAGTTTTTAAACATGACCCATAAAAATAAAGAAAAAATATTTAGCATTCTATGATAATATTGTTTGGACACCCTCTACAAAATTGTATTTATTTATTTATTTGTTTGTTTGTTTGTTTGTTTATTTAATATATTTTTTTAACAATTAGAGGCATTACTCCAATGTTTTTGTTACAAATATGTAACATTAAACATGAAATGTATTTTTATTATTATTATTATTATTATTATTATTATTATTATTATTATACAAAACGTTTTTGCAACAATGTCCCTTTTGTTTGTTTAATATTTGAAGAAAAAATTACAGACTTGCATCAAACAAAATAACTTAATACATATATCAGAGGTTTTAATTTTGTTTACATTTGGATTTTTTGAAGGTTAAGCCTCTCCTGACAATTTGTTCAAAAAGAAAAAGCTTCATCTCACATAGACACGCTCTTATAAACAACTGCACTCTGTAGTACTGATACTAATTAATCTTCAAGGCTGCGAGTTCATTGCCAAAACCAGCTCTATGTGCCCAGTATGCTAACACACACCATGCTAAGCTAATGTATGCTAATCTACAACACTCACTGTTTAATTGCACAGTTCTCTCCTGGTTAATATACAAGCTTGCATAGCAATAGGTTATACATACAGTATAAGCCAAATACTGTGTGTTCTGGCAGAGAGAGAACTTTATGCCAGTTACGTTACACTGCCTAGATTATACAGGCAGGCTAACTACGGGAAATTAACAATGACTTTATTTTTGCATGGAGGATAGAGCTAATTTGGGCCTAATTGATAAAGTACCAGGGTTGTTTTGTTTTGTTTTGTTTTGTTTTGTTTTGTGGCGACACAGTGGCTCAGTGGTTAGCAATGTTGCCTCACAGCAAGAAGGTCACTGGTTCGAGTCCCAGCTGGGCCAGTTGGAATTTTCTCCCCGTGTTGGTGTGGGTTTCCTCCGGGTGCTCCGATTTCCCCCACAGCCCAAAGACATGCGGTATAGGTGAATTGAATAAACTAAATTGGCTGTAATGTATGTGTGTGTGAATGTGAGGGTGTATGGTTGTTTCCCAGTATTGGGTTGCAGCTGGAAGGGCATCCGCTGTGTAAAACATATGCTGGATAAGATGGCGGTTCATTCCGCTGTGGCGACCCCTGATTTGCTTTGCTTTGTTTTTTTTTGATGGTTTTGTTTTCAATCCATCTCTTTGACCACTAAAGTCAACTGAGTGGCTTTTATTTTAATTTATTTTATTTTATTGAGCTCAATAGGTACCAACCAGCATTCTTCAAAGTATTTTCTTTTATGTTTAGCAGAAGAAAGAAACTCATAAAGGTTTAAAACCACATCAGGGTAAATGAGAGAGTAAATGATGAGGTAATTTTCAGTTTTTCTATAATTCTTTTTAATAACAATATTTGGAAAAATGTATTCACATTTATTTATTTATTTATTTATATATTTATAATTCTATTTTTTTTTACATTTCTCTGAGCATTTAATGGAGAACTATCATGTTTTTATTGATGAAAGTTGAGAGAACTGTCACAAATATTTAATCAACTGTTATATCAAACCAGTTGTAACCTTCAAAAATAAAAATAATTAATTTAATATTATGTGATAAAGTTATTTAGACACATTCTATTTTAGTCTTAATTAACCAGTTGATTAATGCTCAAGTTTTTCATTCACCTTTTTACTGGTTTCATCAAGTTTTTCATCTTTTGTTTGTGCCTATATTTAGCTACATTTGAAACACCTCATTGCTGCGCTTTTGTGTTCAATCCATCTCTCTGAGCACCAAAGTCACCTGAGCGTTTTTTTTAAACCGAAACAATTTGCCATATTACACTGTCGAGTGAACACTGGTCAGGTGAGAAAATGACTCAAAGTTAGTGAAGCAAGTCTATATAATCTGTCCGTGAGCATCAAGTATTTGTTTAGCGGGGAAAAAAATAAAAGAGAAGGAGCGAGAGAAAGAAGGGTGGAAGAATAAGGAAACAAATGGACCTTTCTCCGGCGTAAAACGCTGCTTTTCCAGCCCATTTATCACGGAGAGCGAGGGATTCTTTTTGATTGGCTGATTACCTCGATCGTTCATCATGGCCCTGATATCCCCACCAATCTGACAACAGCATTTCGCATAATTTGTTAAAGATGACAAAAGGGCCGCTATTGCCATGCTTCATTTCTGACCTTTTTAATATTAGAAAATTAATTTTCCGTCTGAAACAAATGTATTAGATCCTGTCAGGCTAGCCAGATGAATATTGCACCTTGAAAATCCCCCTTCTTCTCCCTCTCCTTCCATCCATGTGTAGTTGATGCTTTTTTTTTTGTTTCTCGAATGCGTATGAAAGCGTTGTTTGCGGTTCTAATGGTGGAAGAAAGCAGTCTTGCAAGAAAAGGAGAGAAAGGGAGAGTTGAGACGTCCTCTGGTGTCAGACGTACCTTTCTGAGCTAGATTTACGGCCAATTTGCGTCCATCATCACTTGCTGTCCTCCGTCTTTCCATCATCTCACATTCAGTGAATCTCTGAAATCTCTGGACTCTCTGGAATCTCTTTTCTCTGTGTGTATCTCTCGTGTTTTTAAGAAGAGTCACTGCAGGTGAATAGGGGTAAAAGAAAATGAATTATTATTTATCCCCATATTGCCCACTTGATTGATTGTGATGTGAGTTGCAAACAATCGTGTTTAAATACTCAAATGAGGCACTGTTTAATAAAGTATGCACTATTTTACATATATTTTTTTAACACAAATCTGAACAAATTCGGAATTCTTGTTTTTTGTTTGCTTGTTTTTGTTTGTTTGGTTCATCTTAGGTCAGACAGAAAATAATAACTCGGTAAATACAAGAAAAATAATATATATACGTGTACACATACACAAACACCATAAAACCACACATTAGTTCAGTTCACCAAACAAGAATCAGGAAAATACAATTACTTCTTATGATTTTTTATCTTATATAAAAATATGTTAATATAATATATATATATATAATAGGCGACACGGTGGCTCAGTGGTTAGCACTGTCACCTCACAGCAAGAAGGTCGCTGGTTCGAGCCTCGGATGGCTCAGTTGGCATTTCTGTGTGTAGTTTGCTCCCTGTGTTCACGTGGGTTTCCTCTGGGTGCTCCGGTTTCCCCCACAGTCCAAAGACATCCACTATAGGTGAATTGGGTAAGCTAAATTGTCCGTAGTGTATGTGTGTGAATGGGAGTGTATGGGTGTTTCCCACCTGGAAGGGCATCCGCTGCGTAAAACATATGCTGGATAAGTTGGCGGTTCATTCCACTGTGGCGACCTCTGAAATAGAGATTAAGCCGAAAGAAAATGAATGAATGAATGAATGAATATATATAAAATATAATATATATTATATAAGATAATATATTTTAGATAAAATATCACATACACAAATACATAAGTACATAAAATAACAATAAATAAATAAGGTTATTTATTTATTTATTTATTTAGTTTATGTCAGAATTCATGCTACTAACTACTGGCTTATTACCTGCCTATTGTTAAGATATTAACTGTTTATTAGTAGTTATAAGTATGATCTTATTCTGCATCCCTACCCAAAACCTAAACCCAACTTCTGCCTTACTCGCTATTAATAAACAGCTAATTAGTAGTTTATTAAACTAGTAGTGTTAGTTAATGGTTTGTTAATACACTAAACTACAGTGTTACCAAATACTATACAATATAATACAATCAAATATATACAAATACAAATAAAAATATTATTAAGATATAGATTTCTCCTTAAAATATATCACCAGTGTTGGGCACGTTCCCTTAAAAGAGTAATTAGTTATAGTTACTAGTTACTTCTTACAATTAGTAACTGAGTTAGTTACTGAGTTACATAATTATAAAAGTAACTAATTACTAGCGAAGGTAACTATTGCGTTACTTTAAAAAAAATCTAATTTGTCAAATGACTATAAAATAAATATAAAACATTGTACACTAATCTACACTATTTTAATGTTGTTGTGGGACAATCTGAGAGACAACGGCAGCATGTCCTTAACAATATATGTAGATATTATCGTTGGTGTGTGCCACTGACTGTGCGTGTGCTTGTGTGAACACCCACCCTACTCTGCCTCTGATTGGCAAACGATGGAAATATACTCTAAGCCAATAGATAAATACAATAAATAAATACAATATAATACAAAAAATGTTTTAAACACAAACAAATAAATCAATTATTAATATAGGTGTCTCCTTAATTTTTTTTTCAGAAAAGGGCTCCAGACTTTCTGAAACAGTTTTGGCTTTTGTTTTATTGCGAACTGAATCTTTTCAGTCCTGAGAGCATATCAAAAAAAATCAAAAACCCATTGGCGATAAGGGGGAGCTGCTGACTTCCAAATTATGAGAATAAGTTGCCTAGCCAGTTGCAAAGGCTACACTGTCAGCCTGTAATGAGTTTAGTTTTACAGATTCTGGCAAAATACCAAACAATGCTGTTAAGGGCTATGGGTCTCTTGGTAATGAAAAAAATAGCAGAAAAGCCCCCAAAAATCTGACAGTTTCAAACAAAACCAGAAAGAATGCAATAACATGGCCTGTTCAGTTGTAAAAAAAAAAACTCTGGTGAACAGCAAGAAAAAATATATATATTTTATAGAATAAGATCTTGCATATAATCAGGTATATTATGTATGCACATATGCCTCTGTAAAAAAGTTTAGAATATAGATATGCATAAAACTATAAAGTCTGGTCTTTGTAAATCCTTGAAGTGGAGATTTATGGTTCAGTGCAAAACTCATTTTGAGAAAATATTTTCTACTTGAAATGTACAGAGATAAAATGATAAAGTGTGACCAAAAAAAAAAGTATATTATGAATGTATTCTTTACACTAGACTGAAAAAAATCTGTTTATAAAAAGCCCAAAACCTCAAAAGTGACAGGTGCATGAAAAAAAAAACGTGTTCTTGCACGCAGTGTCTCGCTTTAAATCATGAACACATCAAAGATGGTTGGTTTGGGCGATGGTTATGAAGATTGAGATGAGTGTAATAAGCTTTTTATTTGTCTAGTTCCACAGTCGCTCTCTCACATAAATAAAAACGATTATGAGTGAGTATTATTCGCTATCATCAGTATTTCCTGTCCAATCTGAACATAATTGGCAATAACAGTCCAAATGATGGCTTCTCTGACTGGAAAAATCAAAATTTCAGCCATTTCGGAGCAAATTTGATTGATTTCTGTTTTTATATATTTTATAAATGTGGAGGTAAAAGCTGAATTTCCAGTCTTTCAGTGGCATATCATCCTGCAGTAATTATTTGAATATTCAGCTTTGGTTCATCAACGTTGGAAATGTTTTTTTGCGTATTGTATTTGTTGTTTTTTTTCCCTGAATTTTTTGAAAAGATTAAAAGACCAAAATGTATTAATTTAATTTCAAAAAAGAAAGAAAATGAAAAGGAAAGAAAAAAATTCTTCAAAATTTTAAATAGAAATCTTTGTCATTAAGCCTTTTTTTGCATGAAATTATAATTGGTCAAAATAACAATTGAAGTTTATTTATAAACTAATTTCGAGAGGATCACGTGCTTATGATTGACCACGGCTGGTCCCGCACTGGTTCCCCGGTTTCCTCCCACACTCCAAAGACATGCCCTATAAGTGAATTGACTAAACCAAATTGGCACTATAGATGAGCTCTTAGTCAGCTGTATAGCTCTCCATTGCAATCTTTATAATCTGTCATAAGCCATAACTAACCAGGGGAGTTCTCGAGCCCTACCTGAGCTCAAACTCCCCTCTCGCCCTTCAAATGGGAGGGAGCCCCGGGCTCGAGGATCTTCTGAGCTCAGGGCTCTCTCCCGGGACAGCATGCCAAACACACTTCATAATCAATCATCAGCTAAGTGTGAACTCTTGAAAAAGCATACACATACACCAATTAGCTTGTTTAATGTGAGTTTAATTTTGTCATTATTTGCTAAATCTATATATACATTAAAAAAAAAGTTGTTTCAGTCTAAATTTGGGTGAAATATGGACAAACCCAACCATTGTGTTTTCCGACTGTTGGGTCCAAATGTAAGTTCAAATTTTTTTTTTCAATTGCAGCAAATTGAACCATTTAAAGACGATTGTCACAAAACTGAATTTACTGTATGCACTTTCCAGCATATACTCAAAGAATTACTTTCGCTGCTTGTTCAAACTACTTATTTAATATGAGTTGAACCAACATAGTTCTTAAGGTTTTTTGAGACAACTTTTTTTTTTTTAATGTTCAATCTACTTAAATTTGTAAAAACCATTAAGTTAACTTAATCGATTTGTGTTAGACAACATGAAGGAATTGTGTGGAACCTTGCATTTTTTACAGTGTAAATTTAGGTGTATGTCATGAAAAAAAGACAATTGGAGACTTACAAAAATCAAGACATGTCACATTTTATCACTATATACAGTACCTATTTTATCTCAGATTTTAAACCTCATCCGCACATGCTTCATCTATAATGAAGGAAGTGTGGAGAATGAAAACTGTTGCGCTACATGGAACGCTGCCATTTTCCACCCTGGCAAACATCTGAAAAGCAAGATATAATCTGATCTGTCTGATGAGCTGTCTTTTCAAAGATCACGCATGTAGACGCCTGCCATCGTTCCCTTTCTGCGCTCGTTTTGCATGTAATTGTACGTTTTGACCTCAATCAGAATATTTTCCACATCACAACTGTATTTCAAGTTCTCGCTCTATCACAAACTCTCAGACTCTTTCTTTTCCCTCAGCTGCAGAATCTGTTGCGTCCTCTCTTCATTGGTATTGCTGGTGCTATAAGAGCTTTGTGGCTAAATACATCTGCTTCTAATCCTGCAAGACACAGCAGGTGAATAGGGTTTAAAAAAATATCTATATTGATCACCAAATGAGCTGTTATTTATTTGCATCCACTGTAAAAAGTGATTAGTTGATTTACTTACAAAAATGTTGAGTAAACCCTTTGCCTTAAAAGCATCAAGTAGACTTTACTTATATAGTTCAGTTTAGCCATTTTTAATCCATTCAGCTGATCTACGGGTCTGGTGGGAGCCCTTGTAGCTTAGCTTAGCAAAGATCATTGAATCGGGTTAGACCATTAGCATATCCTTGTCCAAGCAGGTGCATGGTTACATTGAATTTACCTCCAACTATCTCCAGCTGCCTTTTCAGGCACTGTGTTATATTGTTGTGTCTGCTACAGCTGTGGGATCGCCTGAATGGATTAAAATATGAAATAACAAAATTTAATTGTTTACCTCTAGGGGAGTTGTAAAATTAGCCTGCTTTCAAAAAAGTGGAATGTTCCTTTAAGTTGACTTAACTTAATTTGTATAATTATGCACATAGTTAATTTACTTAAGAATTTTAAGTTAATAGGTACTCATTTCTTAAGGGAAGTCAACTAATAGCTTTAAAAGTAATCGGTTTACTCATTTTGTTAAGGTAAAGTCAACTAATCACTTTTTACAGTGTACATTTCTACCATACAAATCAGGGTCAAAATTCTTTTATTTTATTTTATGTTTTTTAAATATTAGAGTATGTAATATATATATATACATATACATATATATATATATATATGTATATGTATATGTATATATATA
>CAIGQV010017835.1:20350109-20364414 GCA_903798115.1 Danio jaintianensis
GGATGGATGGATGGATGGATGGATGGATGGATGGATGGATGGATGGAAAGGTGGGTGGGTGGGTGGGTTAATGGATGGGTGGATGGATGAATAGATAGGTGGTAATTTGCTTGAATGAAAATTTGAAACTGGATGAATAGACAGACATATTGATGGAAGTAATGTGGTTAGATGGACTGATAAATAGTTAGGTAGCAACAGTAAATAGATGCATTTCTAATATATTTATTGCTACATAGATGCAATAGATAATAGAATATTGGAATGGATACAGAAGATATTGGTAGATGAATAGATACATGTATAGGTGTAAGTATAGACTGACATTTGGATGGATGGATGGATGGATGGATGGATGGATGGATGGATGGATGGATGGACTGAAATTTGGATGGATGGATGGATGGATGGATGGATGGATGGATGGATGGATGGATGGATGGATAGTTATATTGTTAGCTATAGCTAGATTCACCCAATGGTATGTGGATGGATGGAAGGATGAAAATAAATATTGTTTAATGGATGGATTGCTGATGGATAAATGCATAGATAGAAATATGGTTAGATGTTAAATAGATATATGAGTCTATATATAGATTAAAAGTATTGGTTAAATTGGTAGATAGAAAAAATGGTAGTTGAGTTAGATAGCTAGATCTGTACATTGGTATGTGGACAGTAGACATGGGTATATGAGTATGTGTACAGGTGTTTGGACTGAAATATTTGTGGATGGATGGATGGATAGAAATATGGGTAGTTATACGGCTGCATAGCTAGATTCACCCATTGATATGTGGATACTGAATAAATGGATTGATAAATGTTGAAATGGAAAGAAAATTGCTAAGTGGATGGATAGACGATCATGTTGATGGACAGATGGATGTGCTTGCTTCCTGGAGGACGGTCAGTGTGTTTGTGACCTCAACCCAGCTCTTTTTTTTGCTTACCCAGAGTTTTCCTCCAGTGATGGTCCCATTGTGGAGGTCCCCCTCTCCCCTCCCCGCGGCCCCTAATGTCGCTCTCTTTGTCAGCATGCGGTTCCTCCAGCCTGCAACAGTGACCTTCAGCATGCAGGAAGTGTGACATTTCAGTAGCTCAGCCAGCAGAATACGGGCAGAGGACTAACCTTTACTGCCCAGTCACCCATCTACAATTCTCACACTTCTCCCGCACAAAGAGCTGCTTTTCACAACCTATGACTATTCTCTGCTTCACTGAAAAAAAAAAAATTTCACCACATTATTTATGATCCTGTTTGTGTTTTGCATGTGTGTGGGTGCGTGCACAATTTAAAGGTAAGCTCTGTTTTTGTGGATCTAATGCATCGTGCGTGTTTTGAAGTCGAGTTCTGTGAAGCGCCACTATGCATTTGTTTTGTGTGACTGTGTGTTTCTGTATGTGTGTGTGGTGACAAGAGGCCACAGAGGGCAAGTCTCCAGCTGGCATGTTGCCCTCTTTCTCTGCCTATTCAGCACAGAGCCTTCCCAAAGTTCATCCGGCATATTGAGGGAGGGCCGCCTCTGGAGAGAGTCATGTCTCAACTGCAGTTAGCCACCAGCTACACGTCACACTGACACTAGATCAGTCACCTTTCTTGGGCGAAAGCAAACATTTACCAGCCATTATAGCTGAGCCATGGAAAGCAGCAGAGAGTGCAGTGTAAGCAAGCACACAACTGCAGGAAAAGTGGAGAGCGGGGGAAAAGTTGCCAGCATACTTAAGTACTTGTGTAATGGACAAAGTGGCATAAATTATCAGGCCAATTCAGTGTGATCCATAATTATTTTCCCGAATGCAATCAATAACTTCCTCCTTGTGGCGGCTCTGAACATGGTGTACGACAAAATGGGTTTGCGGGGGAGTGTTTTCAGGCAGATTAGTGCTATGTTTTGGTTTTTATACTGTACACTGCACAAAATGCTTTTCTTAATTAGAGCTTTTGTCTTGTTTCTAGTTCAAAAATCAAACAATTCTTAAATCAAGAAGCATTTTATAGACAAGCAAAAAATATTGTTTTGATTTCAGAAATATTAAGTCAAAATTAAGTGAGTTTTTCCTTAAAACAAGTTAAATAATCTGCCAATGGGGTAAGTAAAATATTCTTATTTCAAAGCGAAAGCAAGATTATTTGATAGAAAAACTGACTTAATTTTGACTTACTATTGCTGAAAACAAAACAATATTTTTTGCTTGTTTAGAAGATGCTTCCTGATTTAAGAGTTTTTAGATATTTGGACTAGAAACAAGACAAAAACTCTAAGTAATAGAAAGTTTTTTTGCAGTGTATATACAGATTATGCCAAAATTATTAGCTCTTCTGTGAAATTGTAATTCTTTTAACCCTTGTGCACTGTTCAAATTTACTACCCTTTTGTTATGTTCGGAATGAAAACATCCACTGAATTAAACTGCTGTAAAACTGCATTAGATAAATATTTTATTTAAATTTCTTTGCATAAATCTGTTAATCAACCTCAGTCCTGATCAAAACTACTAAATTGTTTAGAAAATTACAGGATTTTAACTCTTTAATTGCCAAATTCATAAATAATGTCACTGATTTGGTGAAAAAAACACAAAATGACGTATTTTCAATATAAAATGTAATTGTGGACTGGATTTTTTCTTCCTTTTATCATGGTCTTGAACATGTGAACGATTAGTAACAACATTGGCTTTGATGCATTGTTAGATTTTCATTTTTTTTCCCTAATTTACTGTTGGTGGCTGTTTTTGCCCCATTGACTTCCATTATAACCACAATTGATGGTGTACAGTCGTGGCCAAAAGTTTTGAGAATGACACAAATATTAGTTTTCACAAAGTTTGCTGCTAAACTGCTTTTAGATCTTTGTTTCAGTTGTTGCTGTGATGTACTGAAATATAATTACAAGCACTTCATATGTTTCAAAGGATTTTATCGGCAATTACATGACATTTATGCAAAGAGTCAGTATTTGCAGTGTTGGCCCTTCTTTTTCAGGACCTCTGCAATTCGACTGGGCATGCTCTCAGTCAACTTCTGGGCCAAATCCTGACTGATAGCAACCCATTCTTTCATAATCACTTCTTGGAGTTTGTCAGAATTAGTGGGTTTTTGTTTGTCCACAAGTTCTCAATGGGATTAAGAACTGGGGAGTTTCCAGGCCATGGACCCAAAATTTCAATGTTTTGGTCCCCGAGCCACTTAGATATCACTTTTGCCTTATGGCACAGTGCTCCATCGTGCTGGAAAATGCATTGTTCTTCACCAAACTGTTGTTGGATTGTTGGAAGAAGTTGCTGTTGGAGGGTGTTTTGGTACCATTTTTTATTCATGGCTGTGTTTTTGGGCAAAATTGTGAGCCCACTCCCTTGGATAAGAAGCAACCCCACACATGAATGGTCTCAGAATGCTTTACTGTTGGCATGACACAGGACTGATGGTAGCGCTCACCTTTTCTTCTCCGGACAAGCCTTTTTCCTGATGCCCCAAACAATCGGAAAGGGGCTTCATCGGAGAATATGACTTTGCCCCAGTCCTCAGCAGTCCATTCGCCATACATTTTGTAAAAGATCAATCTGTCCCTGATGTTTTTTTTTTGGAGAGAAGTGGCTTCTTTGCTGCCTTTCTTGACACCAGGCCATCTTCCAAAAGTCTTCGCCTCACTGTGCATGCAGATGCATATAAAATCCAGAAACTACGCTTTTGTTTTTGCACAGGCCTATCTAAATGGTACCAACTGATGATCAACAGTAAAAATTACAAACTTGACCTTCCCAACAGGGAAAACCACCAATAATCAAAAATGCATGATCATATGATGTAATGGTTTTGTAATAAAAAAAAAAGTGGTTATATTGGAAGTCAATGGGGCAGAAACAGCCACCAACAGTAAATTAGGGAGAAAAAAATTTAATTAATCAAAAACAATGCATCATGGACAATGTTGTTTCACATGTCCAAGACTTTGATAAAAGGTGAAAAAAAATCCAGTTCACAATTACTTTTTATATTGAAAATTAGTAATTTTGTGTGTTTTTTTCACCAAATCACTGACATCATTTATGAATTTGGCAATTAAAGAGTTAAAGTCCTGTAATTTTTTTAAGCAATTTAGTAGTTTTGATCAGGACTGAGGTTGATTAACAGATTTATGCAAAAAAAAAAAATTATCTGATGCATTTTTACAGCAGTTTAATTTAGTGGATGTTTTCATCCCTAACATAACAAAAGGGTAGTAAATTTGACAATTTAGAGTGTATAGTTGAGGTTTTTTAAAAAAAATCTAAGCATTTTCTCAAAATATATGCAAAATAAGATTTGTCACCAAAAATCATTCCGCTAGCTGAAACACAGAAAACGTTATGGCCAAATTAAGATCCAAAACACCCCAGAGTGGATAAAAAACATCCCCAAAAGCACATAAGGGTTAAAAATATTATATATATAATATAATATATAACTATATAATAATATATATATATAATATATAACTCATTTCTAATAACTCATTTATTTTGATTTTGCCATGATGACAGTTAATAATATTATTACAGACAGATGCTATATGCAAGATACCAGTATTCAGCTTAAAGTGTAGTTTAAAGGCTTATCTAGGTTAATTACTTTAACTAGGCTAGTTAGGTTAATTAGACAAGTCACTTGACATTTATTCTGTGGACAGTCTGGAAAAAAAACGCCTGCTCTATTAAACATCTATTTAGAAATATTTAAAATAAATAATTTAAAAAATCACATTAATAATTCTAATTAATTATAATAATTATTATAGTGTGTATGGGTGTGAATACTGGGTTGTGGCTGGAAGGGCATCCGCTGCGCAAAACACATGCTTGAATAGTTGGCGGTTCATTCCGCTGTGGCGACCTCTGAAATAGAGACTAAGCTGAAAGAAAGTGAATGAATGAATGAATAATTATTATATAATTTTGACTTCAGCTGTATATTTTTATGCACATATGTTTGATACTGAAGTGACATAGGTTTTCAAAAAATGCAAATTTGCTGCTCCATTCCTCACCCTCAGGCCATCCAAGAAGTAGCTGACTTATTCCCCTTTTCCTTTAAAATATTAAAGACTATTTTTAGCTGAAACTGTGGTCCGTGGTGATTTATACAATGCAAGTCTGTGGCTACCCTCACTTTGAGAGTCAGAAGATATATATACAGGCAAAGCAAAACTACAAATGACAATACATGAATGCCTTATAAAGCAAAAGAAAAGGCTGCCAAGGCTGGTTATAATGGGCAATAATGCTGTATATAATCTTCATTTTCATGCACAGGTAATATTTCATTTCATGAGACCTCAATGTATCATCTGGAGCCATGAGAATTCTTTTTATTTTGACTGTACACATTTGTACGTTTTTTTGACTCTTAAAGTGCCAGTTGCCATTGACATGCATTTTATAAATCACTAATGACCACCGTTTCAGCTAGAAATCTTCTTTAATGTTATACCAAAGGAAAAAAAATCACATCTCAGATAGCCTGCGGGTGAGTAAATTAACAGCAAATTTTCAGCTCTAGGGTGAACTATTCCTTTCAGCGATTTAATAAATAATACAAGCTACCGAACGTCAAATCAAAGTGTCACGTTTATGCATTTTAAAGCAGTTTCAAAAATAATAACTTCATACAACAGAAGAACAGCAAGCATATTTTTGCGCTTTTATTCGTGAATACCGACTGTTCTTCATTTATTATTAATAGTCACTTTCTTTTTCAGACCATTAGTCAACAAATCCTCTGTAAACACAGCAGGTGTCATAATCATTGCAGGTATGGAGGAGATGCCCTTTTAATTTAACCGAGCTGAGCACTGACTGAAACTCACAGATCTCACCCCCCCTCCCCAAGCAATTTCAAGTTCATTTATATTCAGACGAGATCAAACGTGGTGATTTTTGAGTAGGTGAGTTGTTTACTCCATCCATTTTCACTATTTGACCCATCCATGCAAATAGGCGGGTTCTGAAAGGGTTATCAGCCAATCTCTGACGCATTTTATGGTTTCGCTTACACCAAAAAAAGCACAATAAATGTACAGTGCTCAACATATATGAGTACACCCCTCACAAATCTCTCATTTAAATTAATATTTTCTATAGGAAGCTTTACAATATTATATTTGCGCATATACGTTAGATTTGTCCTGAAGCCAAATCTGGAGCTAATCTAATAAAATAACTTATAATAACGGTCCAAAATTAGTACAAATTTATGTGTTAGAGAAAAATATAAAATTAAAAAAATTAAAAAGAGCAAAATTCAAGAGAAACAAAAAATATCTAAAACTTTGTTGAAATTTTGTAGTTCGTATTTTTTTTCCCAATATTTGACATGAATTTAAATGTAGTATCTTTCTATTTCTAAAGATGTTCGGTGACTATAATATTATTTTAATATATTTATCTGTTTTGTTCAAATGCACCAAAATTTATTACCTATATTCACTGAGAAATGGATAAAAATATTCATTTTCTAAATGGGGTGTACTCACTTATGTTGAGCACTGCATGTACTCAAGTACAGTATGTCTCTTTGCTTGTTTTTCCATTATTAAGGATTCTGTTGTGTTGTATCTGTGTGTTCTCTCCAGTCCAGCACTACGTTTAACCGTGATTTGGTGAAGGCTGGCACCGGTCGGCGTTTTCTGGGTGGTCTTCTGGACGACACATCATACTGCTACACACTGGAGGTCTCCTTCTACAGCTACTTGACTGCAGGAAGCACTTCACCTGTCCCGTACACTGAGGATGGCTGTATCCTTTTATTCATACGTCAGCTGATACTAACACTACACTGTAAAAAAATTCTCTGTTATTAACAGTTTCTGTATTTTGTGATTCACAAGTGTTTTCTGTTTATTTGTGGTTGTGAATTGCATTATCGGACCTTGATCTCTGCTCTGTCGACTTTTGATGTTGAAAATTCAAGTGACTTTTATTGACATTTTAGTAGTTTGAAATAATATAATGTATAAGAAATAATATATAGAGAAACAAGTCTAAAATAACAGAAAATGTACTGCAGTTTATTACAGGGTTTTTGTAGCGTAATATACAATACCAGCTCAGACAGTATATCACTTTAAACTATTAAAAATGTCACCTGTTTTCGAACTTTTCAAGGTTAAAAGTTGTTGGAAGAAAAATCAAGGTCCTATAATGCAATTCAAAAGCATAAATAAATGGATCAAAATGAAAACATGAATCACAAAATACACAAACGTCTAATTAATGGATATTTTTACAGTGAACACCGCAAAATCTGATTTTTCAAAAATGAAGTTCGAAGTTAAAATGCTATAGTAGCAATTTATTTTAAGTCACAATTCATGAAATAAACAAACCATTAACTAAGAACTTACTTCATAACTACTAACAAACTTAGTAATAGGGCAGGTAATAAGCCAGTTAATAGGGTGAATTGTTACTTAAACTAAAGTGTTACCAATGCTACTTATGGAAAAATTGGGTCCCACTTTATATTAGGTGGCCTTAACTACTACTTGCATTAAAAAATGTATACAATGTACAATGTAGGGACCGTTTTGGTGGTATGGGTAGGTTTGAGGGTGGGTTAAGGTGTAAGGTATGGTCAACAGTGAAATTACAGATCTAATTACAGATGTTAATTACAGATGTAATTACATGCACCAATTTAATCAGTCATAATTACAATGCCAAAACATGTATTTACACAATAAGTACATTGTAACAATTGATTAATTTCAGAGTGAAAATAGAGCAGTGCGAAGTGACATCAAAACCTGTAAGAATAATTCATTCAAAAATTTTCTATTGTGTTTGATAACAATATTTTCAATGTATGTATTAAAAATTACTGTGGCAAACATAAGTTGACAATACTTAAAAATAGAGGCATAGAGCCTTCCTACAAAACATACCAAACTTAATATTTAAAATGTTAGATTTTCCCTTGATAGTTTTTCTTCTGGAGGAAGTATTATTTCTTAGTTTAGCTGAAATAAAAAAAAGGAAAATTAAAATTAAAAACTGCTAAGGTCAATATTATTAGCCCCCTTAAGATTTTTTTGCGAATACAGAACAATCCACCGTTGTCTAATGACTTGCGAATTAACCTAACGTGACTAGTTAACCTAAGTGTTTTAATTACACTTTAAGCTGAATACTATTATCTTGCAAAATAACTAGTACAATATTATGTACGGTCATCACTGCAAAGATGAAAGAATGTAGTTATTAAAACTTAGTTATTAAATCTATGGTGGTTAAAATTGTGTTCAAAAAATCTTCTTTCCATTAACAGCAATTGGGAAATATTTAAAATAATGACAATTTCACAGAAAGGCTAATAATTTTGTCTTCAACTGTATTTGTTATATAATTTTTATATATAATGAAGGCTTAACAAAGCAATAAACCAGTCTGCTACATTTAAGATCATACATATGAAAAATAAAGGTTTTTATTGGTCTTATTGGTTCCATGAATAATCTTTAAAGGGGTAGTTCACCCAAAAATGACAATTCTGCCATCATTTACTCACCCTTGACTTTCTCAAACCAGTTTGAGTTTTTAATTGTTGTTTTGTTTTTATTATGTTGAATCAAAAGAAGATATTTTTAAGAATGTTTGGAAACCTTTAGCCACTGACTTCCATAGTATTTGTTTTTCCTGCTATGGATATCAACATTATTCAAAATATCTTATTTTTAAAAAAAAACTTAAACTGGTTTAGAAAAAAAATCAAGCATAAGTAAATAATAGCAGAGTTTTCATTTTTGGGTGAACTATCCCTTCAACATCTGTGGCACTATTTCAACATTCTCCTATGTCATTGCTACACAATCCTCTTTGTAACCTTTACTTTTAAGAGCGCATCTCAAAATAGTCACTAGTGAAGGATTTAGGACTGTGTGAACTGAGATGAATGGGAATGTTAACAGATAGCTTTCTCCGGTCTTTAAAGACCTTTTTGCACACTTCCATTTCTTTCGGCTTCTCCTCTGGTGTCTCTGACCCTGAAGCCTCCTTCTGTCTGAAGGAGGAAAGGAAAATAAAACGAACACATGAAGGACAAACTTCTCATTTTGTTTCCACTCTCCAAATTTGTTCTGTCTCCGAACAGGATTCTGTTGGTTATCGGTTGTTTGCGAGTTGGTTTGCTCAGTGACAAGCAAACACTATGTATCTTCCCCAAAGAGTCTTGCTCCAACTAGAACGATCGAGAACTCCATTGGCATTGAATTTTCCTCCTCATGAGAAACGTATGGCTGCTGTAAAGACCCGATTTTCTCGAATCGATGCTGCAGCTCGGTAGACAAAAGCCAATGCCTTGTGCTGCTGTCTCACTCTCTGAAATTATCTCTCCAATGTAGGTGCACTGAGCGACATACTGAGGTGGCGTCATGGTTCGATAATGAAGGCTGGGGTGATAATGTCACTCTATTGAAGCTCGGCTCTCTTCCCTGCGTTTAAGCCGCATGCTGGTCGTACAACTCCATCCCCTTATTTACCAGGAGCAATGCTCGCTCATTGATCTCTTAATTATTCTGGGAATCATTATCAGAGAGCGAGGCTTTGTTGGCTGTTAGACTCACGGGAGATGTCGGCTGGCCTACAGAAGTGTGCCGATATGCTTGTTGTTACGTTGCGTCGATATGAATGTTGTGTGAGTTTGTCTATGTTAGTATGTGTGTTCCTAAGGCTGATTTCATTAACAATGAGGTCAGTTTACTATGGGTTGAGATGTCTCCTGCTAACACAAACAATGGGCTATATGCACATCTAGTGTTTTTTAGCCAACGATAAACTTAACTATTTTCAATTTCATAAGTTATCTTTTACAGCATCGATGTTGTAATGTAATTAAATACAATCAGTTAAATAGACTGAAGCACTCTTTTAGTTGTTCAAGCGTAAAACGTGATGAAAGACCGTGTAAACGCAGGTGCCATCAGTAGCAGCAGGCTAGCGCAGAAAGTCCATTGAAAATGCTGAGGTAAAATAAATGTCCATATTTTAAAGTCATGGTGTGGAAAAATGGAATTTGATGCAGTGCTTTTTGTCCAGTCTGATACCTACTTTATATCGTATATCAATCAGCCAGTGAAGATTACTGATTTTTAAGGAAATTAGATCTTGTAGATTTAGATTTTGTAATGGCACGACAGTTCACCGGAAGCGCTTGGGCTGGCTGACTGAAAATTAAAAGTCTGTGTGCATATACCCCATTGTAGCCTCAGGTGGGCTAATTTAGAGAGTATTTATTGCTTTTAAGGGGACATATGATATAATAATAGTCTCAGGTGTCCCCAGAATGTGAGCACACAAGTCATTTCTTGAAGACATTGCATGAATATCAGTATATTAGATATGTGAAACCATGCCCGAAAACAAATTCCGGCATACTGCAACTACTGCTCTCAAACTGATTATTGAGATAAAAGCAATGTTTCGGCCTACATGGTCTTCATGAGGTCAAACAAGCAATCCAAAAAAGTTCATTTTCACCCCAACACACCTGAAACCAGTAACCTTCCTAATTAGCCAGTCAACCGATAAGGTGGATAATTGTAAATATTAAGTTGAGTTTACTTAATAGCTTCAAGTTACAATGGGTTTACTTTTTACAGTGGTTGCACTAAAGGGGCATATTTTGATCCTCAACCAATGGTTTGAATTTTTATATAAAATTGTCACAATTTTACCTGGGACAGCTGGGACACAATTAACAGCTGGAATTCTTTATATTTTACTCAATTTGTTTTGTGTTGAAACAACCCAGCTAGTTTTAGAGTATAGCAATGCTTAAGAACCAATTCTGAAAAAAATCCTAGCAACATTCCTGCAACAATTGCCCAGCAACCACCCAGAAATCCCTAGCAACTTCATAGCAAAGTTTTCAGAATGCAACCATCTGGCAATGGCCAAGCCACCTATAAATATCTAGATGCCACATTTGAACACTTCAGAAATGTCCAAATATCGTGGTATGGTCAATGATTTCCTTCCTATTCTAAGCAGGATATTACAATCTAAGTAGGTTGTATTTAAATAAAAGAATAATAATAAAATAAAATCCAAAGTTATGATTTGCAGGCCTTTAGTGTAGTGTTTCTCAACCACATTCCTGAAGGACCACCAGCTCTGCACATTATCCATGTCTCCTTAACCAAACAGACCTGATTCAGATCATCAGCTCATTAGCAGAGACTGAAAGACCTGAAATGAGTGTGACAGACAAAGGAGACATCCAAAATATGCAGTGCTGGTGGCCCTCCAGGAACGTGGTTGAGAAGCACTGCTCTAGCATATGGAGGCCTGAAAATCATGACTTTGAATTTTATTTTATTTTATTTTATTTTTTTATTCTGTTCTGTTTTATTCCATTGTATTCTGAACCCCCCAGTAATGACACCCCGTCTACTGTATGTATATTCATGAAGCAACCACACAGAAGCATATCATATAACCAAAATGCCTTAGCAACCACCTGGCAATGGCCAAGCAACCCATTTGTGTTTACATGGAGACAAGTTTTAAAAAAAATCAGACCCAACATACTCTGGCACACAGCATAGTAATTTTGTGCTTTTCCACCTGTTGATCATCGCCACCCAATGTCAGATTTGTCACTCTGGTTTCCGTCACTCTGTGTTAATGAGCATTCTGAAGTATCACATGATAAAACGCATAATAATTAATTTACAAAAAAATTATAAATTTAATTCATTTGAGATGGTTTTGGACTTGCAAAAAAGTGTGAATAATGGAAAATGGTAACACATTTACTGATTAAATACTGATGTAGCAAACATTACACAAAAAAAATACTGCTTATTCAAACTACTTAATTAAAAGGAGCTTAAACAACACAATTCTGGAGACGTGGGGGGAGACTGAATTTTTTATGTTTAATCCATTTAAATTTGTTAAGTTAACTTAATCAATTTGTGTTGGGACAACATGAATGAATTGTGTGAAACCCTGCATTTTTTATAGTGTACTCCAACAACTAGATGGAAACACATCTAATTTGCATTTGTTTGTTTGTTTGATTTTGCGCTCTTTGTTAGGATGGAAACCCGGCTACTGGCTAGAGAGAAAAATCAGATTTCATGAGTTAATCAGCGATATTTAGCAGGGCTAAAATGAAAGAGCCTAAATTAACACATTTTTGGTAAAACTGTCTGTAGCAACCCAAATTGCTTTTGGGAAATGCTTGATTTTAATTTTTTTTTTTGGTTGCTCTTTGCAGATCTGAATCTGAGTTTGAAAGCTGTTGTATGTAAAAGAGTGAATTCTGTGGCTAAAAGTGTAAACCTGAGATGTGTGAAGCTTAAGTGCCCTCTAGTGCTAGAAAAGGGGTTGACTGAACCCTGCTATGTATGTGTGCGCACACGTATGAGCGCTTCACCCCTGTATCGCTCAGCCGTGCACCCAGCTGCTAGGCGCTCATATTTACAGGCCTCTCTTGCATTCATTTATTTATTTGTTGGGTGTTTATCTCAGAGCGAGCAGTAAAGCTGCTGACTGATGCCTCATCGCTTTCACTGTTTCCCTGCTCTCGCCTTGCTGCCTGGCTGGCCTGTCATCTCCAAGGCCCAGCCGCTCCAGTCGCGGTAATAAGAAACCCATCCATGTAGAATTACTCCACAGCCCTGCAGATTATTTTCCCTTAGTGACAGAAAAAAAGATAGAAACAACAAAAAAAGGCAATTTACAGCGTGCTGGAAAGAGTCATAACTTACCTGTGAGGCTTCTCTCCTTGAAACAGCATTTTTTCCCCATCACTTAAAACAGCTGTGCCGTGAAGTAGCGACAGGTTAAAGCTGATTGTAGGCTGTGCTATTTATTAGATGTGCGCCGAATACAAGCTAACAATGAGGAAGCTGCCACTTTGGATGGGACGTAAAGCCCGACATCCTGTTGCATGTTTCAGCAGGAGATCATTTGTACAGGGTTTTGTGTTGTACACGTTTGAGCACAAGCAGATATTTATGAGCCTTTCAGAGAGTGAGAAGCACTTCAGATGTCCTTACAAAACAGTTTTTGCACATTTCGCTGTTTAAAATGAAATGTATTATGCTTTCACATGTGTAGCCATACACACAAATTGAGAAAAATTGCAAATACAGTTCTTAACAAACATTTAGCACATTTGTATGCTATAACAAATTATATTAATATTGCATTATTATTATTATACATTTTTCATTCATTCATATTACTTTTGCTTAGTCCCTTTATTCATCAGGGGTCGCCACAGCGGAAAGAACCGACAACTTATCCAGCATATGTTTTACAACCGGATGCCCTTCCAGCTGCAACCCAGTACCAGGAAACATTCATACACACTCATTCACACACATACACTACGGACAATTTAGTTTATTCAATTCACCTATAGCACATGTCTTTGGACTGTAAGGGAAACCGGAGCACCTGGAGGAAACCCACGCGAACACGGGTAGAACATGCAAATTTCACACAGAAATGCCAACTGACCCAGCCGGGACTCGAACCAGCGACCTTCTTACTGTGAGGCGACAGTGCTAACCAATGAGCCACCGTGTCAACCATAATATTAATTATTCATTCATTCATTTTCTTTTCGACTTAGTCCCTTTATTAATCTGGGGTCGCCACCGACAACTTATCCAGCATATGTTTTACGCAGCAGACGCCTTTCCAGTTGCACCTCATTTTTACATAACTATCTATGACACTGGTTCCACACAATTCTTTCATGTTGTCCCAACACAAATTGATTAAGTTAAAGGAATTGTTTATAAAATTTTAAGTGGATTGAACATAAAACAATTAAGTTGCCTCAAAAAAACTGTGCTGATTCAGCTCATTTAAAAAAAGTAGTTTAAACAAGCAGCAAAAATAATTTTTTTAACTGTCTTTGCATTTAATTAGCTTTTTTAAAGTATATAAAATCACATCTGTGTATCGCAGACAACAAACTGGGACGTCTCATCTTTGACCTAAATATATTAGGTTTTTCAGATAGAAAGTCGAGATTTTCAAACATTTGAATGTGCAATGTTCTATTAAAGTTGCATAAACGAGTCTATAAATACACACAGTAGCTGACATCCTTGGCATTAAAAGTTTGAAAAGCCATGTTTTAAGATGCTAGTGTAATATAATTGATTTTCGAGTCTGAGAAAATGAGGAAAAGCTGTGCATGGTGTTGCTTTTTAAAGGTTATTAGGACTGGGAGTGTGTGTGTGTGTGCATGCGTGTGTGTGTGTGTGTGTGTGTGTGTGTGTGTGTGTGTGTGTGTGTG
>CAIGQV010017835.1:20364424-20383229 GCA_903798115.1 Danio jaintianensis
GTGTGTGTGTGTGTGTGTGTGTGTGTGTGTGTGTGTGTGTGTGTGTGTGCGTGTGCGTGTGCACCACACGAGGGTTGAGGGTGTCAGCATCCAGTAGTGGAAGGGTATTTGCCGTGGCATGTAGTGCAAAGATTGGGGGCAAAGAGGTTAGCAGAATGTGACATGCCACTTTTTTACAGGCCGCTTGGCAGATCTATGGAGCGTGCAAATTATCAGCAGAGACCTTTACAGACATGACTTCACTCCCTGATAAAAACAGAAGCAATGACAACATTATAATTACCTGCAAAGGAATTAATTCACCTTTCCTAACCCCACTAAACAAGCACACACATGCATAATGTACTGCTAATGTTGACAGTGGCACCACCTGGATAGAGATCTCGCCCAACACTCCATAATGCTGCTTTTCACGACAAAGACATTGAAAGATCCTTCAGTCAAATGGCCCAATTGCTCACATTTCTGCTCCACCTTTGTCTCTTTATTGAATACAGAGGATATCGGGAATATAGAGCAGCGGCACTGAGGGAATCATTTAACACATTTAATGATTTATCCTCACCTGTAATGTCACACAAAACTGAGGAAATTTATGATGGATGTGCGGCTCAGTCACTGTTAACCTGTAAGCGATTTTTATCACCGTCTCGGCATCCCCTGAGCGTTATAAGCTGGTTAATGCCTGTGGCGGCAAGGTGCCTCTGTATGAAGCTGCTGCAGGTGGTTATGACTGCTTATGAATTTAGATTGACAGCCTAGACAGTGGTTGGAAATGACCTTTTTGTGCGATGAGGTCTGAATGAATGTGTGAACATCAGCTAAAGCACTATGTTGTCTTATAACTAAGCCTACAAGCAATCTGCGCTCACATAAATCCACAGATGAACCTGTCATTCCATCAGTTTACTTATGTAAATATGTATATATATATTCAGTTTTTAAATTATTATTCAGTTATTTTATAATTGCATTATAATCATTACATAATATTGAATATTTAAATGTTTAGATGATTTGTGTGCAATGCAATTTGTAAAGTAATATTTTCTGTTTCTTTATGTATTATATGGGAGAACTGCTGTAGCTTTGTTTATCAAACAAGTGGTTCTAATTGATTGAATTTGCAAAAGTTTAATGTATATATCATAAATAAAAAAATAAAATAAAAAATCTGCCCAGAAATAGTAAAAGAAGTCCACAGACTATGTCTGGCCCTGTTTATAAGCTTTACCAAAACTGGGAATAGACATAATAACATTTTTAAACATAAAAATTTAACTATATAAAGAGGCCTTTGATAAAACATCAATCGCCACTTTGGATAGTGTTCTTCTAAAGCTAATCGACTAAGCTAATTTTATAGCGCTACATAAATAGGCAATGTTTCCTAATCTAATTAAATGTATGTGACAACTTTCATGTCAAATTTTAGATACTATATTTGTGTTTGTGTGTTTCCAATCAAATAAAATAATTATCATTAAAATAATTTTCCTGCTACAGAACAAAAGGAAGCAACTGAAGTAGAATTTAGAGATTTTACACATGATTTAAAGGTTATATCACCAAACAAATGAAATTTCTGTTATTAATTACTCACCTTCGGGTCCTTCCAATCCCCTGAGACCTTCCTTTATCTTTGACAGACTAATTAAGATATTTTAGATGAAATGCAAGAGCTCTCTGGCCCTCTGTAGACAGCAATGTTCCCAAGACCTACAAAGTCCAGAAAAAGAAAAATGCTCTAAATGACAATATTTTTATTTTCAGTTTTAGATAAATGCCATCAGACATCAAATAAATAATTATATTTTTCTCAAAATAAATAAAGAGTGGTTTAATAAATATAATCATAACTTTACATTGAATATAAAAGGGCCAGTTACTGGGTTTTACATAACCTTTGTGGTAATAAAATATCAAAATAAGGTTGAAATAATTTTCCATCACCATTCATCAAAACAAGATACTTATTCAAACCTGTACTGAATGAAATTTGTAAATGAATACGTTATCATATTAAACTTTATGTTTTTGTAGATAAAAAAAACTTTGCTGACAAATGGGAAAAGCTGAACTACAAAGATTTAAAGTGACAATAAATGAGTTTTTGGGGCCGCACTGTGATCCTTAAATACAGTGTTTTAATATGTCATAAAATGTTTCTTGCTCTAAATGTGCCTTAGAAGATTATTTTGTAAATTGTGGTAAAAATGTTTGATAGTCATTATTTTGACTCGGGGGGAAATGGCACATTCTAATGATTACGCTTTTATTGTTCTGATGCACTTTACACTTGATTAATTCTGAAAAGCCCAAGATATTGTTAATTATCTGTTTAACAAACAAAAAAATGACTTTTGTTAGCAATCCCACTTTCCTCCTAACCACAATCATTGTCATTTATCTGCAACTAAACAACTTAATTGATGAGGGATAATGGAAGCATTTTTTGTCCAAGTCGTGCTGTTCTGAATTCATTTGAAATGGTGGAAGAGAAGTTGGGATGACACATCATCGTTAGAGAGTGGAAAACAGGTGAGCGCCGAGTGAGTCTGGGATCTCGTTCAACGCCCAGCTGGAGGCTTTGATGGAGCGAGTTCACTCTGTGACTTTCAAATCACTTTGTGCGGATGTCTCAGAGCTCATCGTTCTATAAGAACTTCTGAAAATGTTGACAAAAGTTGGATTTGTTGAGTTTAGCAGACATAAAGTTGAAGTCAGAATTATTAGCCCTCCTGAATTATTACAACACATTTCTAAACATAATAGTTCATTCATTCATTCATTTTCTTTTCGGCTTAGTCCCTTTATTAATCTGGGGTCGCCACAGCGGGATGAACCGCCAACTTATCCAGCATATGTATTTACGCAGCGGATGCCCTTCCAGCTGCAACCCATCACTGGGAAACATTCATACACACTCATTCACACACATACACTACGGACAATTTTTAGCTTACCCAATTCACCTGTACCGCATGTCTTTGGACTTGTGGGGGAAACCGGAGCACCCGGAGGAAACCCACGCGAACACGGGGAGAACATGCAAACTCCACACAGAAATGCCAACTGACCCAGCCGAGGCTCGAACCAGCGACCTTCTTGCTGTGAGGCGAACGTGCTACCCACTGCGCCACCGCATCGCCCAACATAATAGTTTTAATAACTCATTTCTAATAACGTATCTCTTTTATCTTTGCCATGATGACAGTACATAATATTTTACTAGATATTTTTCAAGATACTAGTATTCAGCTTAGTGACATTTAAAGGCTCAACTAGCTTAATTAGGCAAGTTAGGGTAATTAGGCAAATCATATAATTATGGTTTGTTCTGTAGACAATCTAAAAAAGTATTGCTTACAGGGGCTAAAAATATTGACCGTAAAACGTTTTTAAAAAAATGAAAAATCGCTTTTATTCTAGCCGAAATAAAACAAATAAGACTTTCTCCAGAAGAACAAATATTGTAGGAAATACTGTGAAAAATTCCTTGCTCTGTTAAACATCATTTGGGAAATATTTGAAAAAGAAAACAAAATTCACAAGAGGGCTAATAATTTTGACTTCAACTGTAGGCTGTATGTGGTATACTGATGTATGGATAGTGTGTGCTTGCCATGCAAGACTCCTTTTGATTATATTTTTCTGGAAATATTTGTCATCTTTTTAACTATATGGATCTTATTTATTTTTTATCTCTTTTTACATATTGATTCAAAGGCAGTTATAGCGCCCATCAAACCCATCAGTTTAGCTCTCAATAGTCATTATTTTTAAAAACTATTTTAGAAAAGGTTTGTTAGAAAAAGCCTATTGAAATTAATATAAAAATAATTCAATTAATGTCTATATCAAGTCATAATATCATTCTGGGACGTGTTTCCCAAACAACAACGTAACTGTGTATATTTCACAGTGCTTTATTTTAGAAACTAGCTGGCATAAACTGTCGTACATTCATCAAATTGCATTGGATGGAAAAGTACACTGTAAAAAATTTGACAAAAAGTCATGACAACAAAAACTTTAGTTAATCAAGTTTCAATCAAAAAATGTAAGTTATACAAAGTATAACCCAATAACTTTTGTCAGTTTGATCATATGTTCATATGACTAGAAAAGTTTAAATGATTCAGCTTAAATAAAAGGCAGCAAAAAAAATTTATCAGTATATGGGATTAAAATATTTTCAGATTATTGCATAAAAAATGTAGTTGTTTTATTATGCAGGTTCCCTTACATTACTATGGGGTTCTGTATATCTTAATGTTTCTTCATGGAGCCACTCTTTGTAATAAGAGCCTACTTATAAGGGACAAAAATGGGAAAAATATTAAAATGGTAACACCGATTCCCACTGTTAACTACTGAATTATTACCTGCTTATTATTAAGATATTGGCTGTTTATGGGTATATATAAAGTAGGATCTTATTCTACATCCCTAATCCTACCCAATACCTAAACCCAACTATTACCTTACTAACTATTAATAAGCTTTATTGAGCTAAAAGTATTAGTTAATAATGGTTTGTTAGTAACAATAACAACCAACAATAACTGCAACCTCAAATTTTATTGAAACTCTGTAACCATTTTATTAAGAAAATTCATTCATTCATCTTCTTTTTGGCTTAGTCCCTTTATTAATCAGGGGTCGCCACAGCGGAATGAACCGCCAACTTATCCAGCATATGTTTTACGCAGCGGATGCCCTTCCAGCTGCTACCCATCACTGGGAAACATCCATACACACTCATTCACACACATACACTACGGCCAATTTAGCTTACCCAATTCACCTGTACCGCATGCCTTTGGACTGTGGGGGAAACCGGAGCACCCGGAGGAAACCCACGTGAACATGGGGAGAACATGCAAACTTCACACAGAAATGCCAACTGACCCAGCCAAGGCTCGAACCAGCGACCTTCTTGCTGTGAGTCGATCGTGCTACCCACTGCGCCACCGCGACACCTTATTGAGAAGATGAATATTCTAATAATTACAATAATTATTTGTATCATCCAGCCTTGTAGGGATGTCATTAAACAGAATTTACCATAAACATATTTAAGTCGGCTAAATCATATTTTGGTGAATAGTGACTCATTCAAAGCTGTGTTCTGTGATTGATTAGAATTAGGTTGACATTTAAGAGTGTGGCGTTTAATTGACACAACATGTTAAAGTGTAACTTTTTTGTAAAGATTAGCATTAGGCTTAGTGCTAGACATCCCCAAAATGGCAAATGTTTCAGCGAGAAACTCAAAATAATCTTGCCTATGCCCTTTACAGACTGACAGGTTAACAAGTCTTCTACGTCCCGTCATCAGAAAAAAGAGCGTGAGTGAGAAAAACCGCAGCGTGTTACGGCGACCGTGCCATTTTCTTTTTGTCCTTTAGGCTATAGACGGCTACTGAGAGAGCTGTTATCCCTAGGCTAAGCTATAAAAGTCCCACTCAATCAAGCACCGCCCTTCACTGTCAGCCGCTTCAGTTTAGACCAGGCGAGCTTAAATGTTGCAGTGCTGTCTTGAGAATGGGCCGCACAATTTAAAGTGATCCAGCGCAAGCACAGTGTCAGATCAGCCAGCTCAGTGGATACAGCTGCCTAAAACATCAGTCACAGTGTTTTCTGAAGACAATTCGGTTGATCCTCAAGTTAGCTGCCAAAGACTGGCATGGGATCCCAGCTGAAAAACATCTTTAAAAGAAAGGTTCTTGAAGTCTCCATGAAGAACTTTTTAAGCATCTTTACATTATACAAATGATTATTAGTAGTGGGAAAAAAATGATTATTAAATTATTCTCACATTCAGAAATATTGAAAGGTTTTCCCACATTTAAAAAATAATATGGTAAATACTAGAATGTTTGTGAACCATTCATTCATTCATTTTCTTTTCGGCTTAGTCCCTTTACTAATCTGGGGTCGCCACAGCGGAATGAACTGGCAACTTATCCAGCATATGTTTTACGCAGCGGATGCCCTTCCAGCTGCAACCCATCACTAGGAAACACCCATACACACTCATTCACACACATACACTATGGACAATGTAGCCTACCCAATTCACCTATACCACATGTCTTTGGACTTGTGGGGGAAAACCGGAGCACCCGGAGGAAACCCACGCCAACACAGGGAGAACATGCAAACTCCACACAGAAACGCCAACTGACCCAGCCGAGGCTCGAACCAGCGACCTTCTTGCTGTGAGGCGAACGTGCTACCCACTGTGCAGCCTGTTTGTGAACCATATTATATCAAAATAATTCTACACTTGCTGTGATAATACAACTAATATAAACAAATTACCCAATTCTGTAGTGTTTACAGAGGTTTTAGGCTTACTTAGGTTAACTAGGCAAGAGTAATTAGGTAAATCGTTGTTTAATGATGGTTTGTTCTCTAGACAAACAATAAAAATCCTTAATGAGGCTAATAATATTGACTTTAAAATGGTTTTAAAAAATTTTTAAAACTTCTTTTATTTCAGCCGAAATAAAACAAATAAGACTTTCTTCAGAAGAAAAAATATTATCGGAAATACTGTGAAACATTCCTTGCTCTAAACATCTTAAAGTTAAATCTCAGTAAATCTCAGTAAAATATTTAAAAAATTCAGAGGAGGAATAATAATTTTGACTTCAACAGTATAGTGTATTCTACTACTGTAGCATTCATTAACATTAAGTGTAGTAAATTCTATAATATATACAGCATAATACACTTTACTACAGTATGATTTAAAAACACTATAGTATTTACTAGAAATTACTTTAATAATTATTTTTATGTGAACAAAAATGCTTCTTTTTTGGAACCATTATTTTTAAGAGGGAATAACCTGATTTGTGTATAAATGAACATAATAAGGGCCAATTCAATACCAAATAATAGCATCGCAAATAGTCCAATCTCATATGCATGTAAAATTTAGCTCTCGCAGTCAAACTAAGTAGGATGAGAGAAATTTTTAATTGCCAGAAAATGTAGTTAATGGTAACCTAAAAAACGAAAATGCAAGAAAACACAAAAATCAAATGCATGCTTTACAGAAGGCTTAAAGTGATTTGCCCATGCAAGACTTTTTTCTGGATCAATGTCCTTTGTTAGTCCTGGATCAACATTCGCTAACACTTTGGAATGAGGTCTTAACGTTAGATAATGCATTAGCTTACAACAAACAATGAACAAGTATATTTATATAGTATTTATTCTTAGTACAAAATAAATAAATCAATCACATTTTGAATTTGTATTGTACATTTATTAATATTAAATGTTACAGTTAGCATTTCAATTAGATAATGAATGATGTAGCAATATTGTTCTTGTTAATTAATTTATTAACTAAACCTAAATTAACCTTTCACGTTTTAAGGATATGATTTGCACCAAGGAGGTATGAGGAAAGGTTTATTTTTCTTTTACTGGAATTGTATAGAGAAAATCAACCAGTATATTGTTATGTTGTGTTCTTTTTGAAAATAAGGCATAGCATAACATATAAGCATGTCACTCTAATTTATTCCTAAATTCTGCTTTCTATGCTTACTGCTTCACTGTAGTTAGTTTCTTTTTGTTATCTTGTAGTGTTAAGAACTTCTTCTTTTTTTAAATCCAGCTTGGCTTTATTCAAATTGTTAAATTAGGAGCCCCCAGTAGCTTCACAAACAATAGTTTCAGAGAAGCTTCCTCAACACTGCGACACTCTTAATGCCTCATTAACTGTTCCTAATTTTTATGTGTAGCATGTCTGCAGCAGTGATAAATTAAGATTTTAATTACTTACTATTATGAACACTTAAAGGGACAGTTCACCCAGTGCTTTCTTGCTTTACTATGTTGTTTAAAACCTGCATGATTTACTTACTGTAACATTAGTGGAACATAAATCACATACAGTAAACATAATATTAACATCGTCACACTGTAAAAATGTTTTAAGCCAGTACAACAACAAAAAAACATAATCCTTATTTCCTTTCACTTTTTCTTGTTCACTCAACTTTTGAAAACATCAGCTGCACTGACCTAAAATTATTTGTCAGTAACAATTATTAGTTTTCTGGAGAGGTGAACTACTCTGTAACAAAACTTTTTACGTTGTGCCAACTGAACATTTTTTGTCTGCAGAATTGGAATCCCTGAAGTTGAGTGAACAAAAAAAACATAATTCTTATTTCCTTTTGTTTTTTCTCGTGTTCTCAACTTTTGAAAACATCAGTTGCACTGACCTAAAATGTCTGAAGTTGAGTGAACAAAAAAAACTCTTTTGGAAATTGGTAAGAAATAATACATTATCAGAACAAACAAACATTTCAATTGAAAAAAAAACTAAACAGAGGCAAATGTTAAAACATTTATTATACACAGAATTAGAAACAGGACAGGGGGCAAAACAACAATAACGGTAAACAAGACAAGGATCAAAACATGGCAGGAGAAACAAGGAAAATGCTTTGTAATGCTTCACAGGAAAAAACAAAATGTGTGAATGAGGTGTCTTTATAGTGCTAGTAATCAGTCCATCATGAGCTTCCAGCTGTGTGTGTGTAATCAGGAGAAACTGGTTCCTCCATTTGAATTATAGTTTGAGCATTTGCTTTGTCATTTAATTATTACAGGATTTTACTGAGTTGTTCATGAAAATTAAATATCAAATATTTGATTTCTCATTTAAGAATGCATTTTGATTTATTATTTGATCGTTTGAGCATTTGATTTATAATTTGGGTAGTTGTTTTGAAAGTTCGATTTATTATTTGATCTTTTAAGGCATTGGAATTTTCATTTTCATTTTAATTTTGTTATGAAAAAACGTCCATATATATATATATATATATACACACACATAACAGTTAAATACAAATTAACAGTCCACATGCGCTAAGCGTTTCTTTTTATAGAGCGAACTCGATAAATGTGAGATGAAAATTCACATTAAAAGTCTTTCTGGAGCTGTGCCCCCCCACCACCCCCCCATCCCATCAAGTTTTGCTCACAAAACTAATCTTTTTAACTTAATGAAGAAAATTTAGATTTAGGTTAAGTAAACGTGTTAAATGTAGTTGTACAGACATTTTTACTGATTTTTGCCAAACCAACAAAAAAAACAAGTAATTGCAACTTTTTTCAAGTTGGATTTTTTACAGTTCAGAAGTCTCCAATGCTTTTTGCATGTCATTGAACAGTAAATTAACAGTATTTCGTATTTTGTGATTCATTGTTTTTTTCCATTTATTTATGCATTTGAAATGCATTATGGGAACTTGCTCTTTCCTCCAACAACCTCTGATGTTGAAAAGTTTGAAAAATTTACTTTTATTGACATTTTAATTAGATTGAAGTGATATATTTTTGGGGCTGGTGTTGTAAATTACAGTACAAAAAGCAGGTAATAAACTGATAGTACATTTTGGTTGTTATCTTACGGACTTAATTCTGTATATATATTATTTCTTATATTGTTTTTAACTACTAAAATGTCAATAAATATCACTCTGTTAAACTGCAGAGCTGACATTTCAACATCAAAAGTAAACCAAGCAAAGATCAAGGTCCCCTAATGCAATTCATAAACATAAATAAACAAAAAACACTTGTGAATAACGAAATTTAATAAAAACTGTTAATTAACAGATATTTGTTGCTTTCCCATACAAATATGTGAGGTTGTGCTTTAAATAAGAACAAATATTTGTCAGTGGTATATTGATGGTACTTTTCCGTATTATGATTTGGTATTTCATAATGGCAGAACTATCCCTGGAAAAGTATTTGTCCTCCTCTAAAAGAGATGTTCTCTCAGCAGTCGTCAGTTCTCAATCAGATCATTGTTTTCTACTCTTTGGTTTGGATGGGCTTAGATGGATTCAGTGTTTTCCCAGTGTGAGTAAAGAAACTTCTAATGGTCATAAAGGAATGGATATGGTTCTCTCTGGCTCTCCATCTATGGAGTAGATTGTCTAGAGAGGTCATCAGATACGGCAGTGTTCTGGTCTTAGAGAGCTTTATGGCATGAAATGGATTTGATTGTGTGGGCGCAGCCGGATCCGGCCTGTGGCCAATCCAGCCACTGTACCTCTGCATTGCTCTTAAAGCCAATCCTTCATACCAGAGTGCTTATCTCAGCCCTTTAGCACCACTGCTCATGGTCATCTCCTTCCTATTAACACTACAAGACCACCGTCTCTAATGGGAAAACGCTATCGAGTGCTCTGCCAAGATACATCATGCACATTGCAGACTTTCTAGATACATGTGTGGCATATTTGATTTAAGGCGTCATGTACTTATGAAGCATTATTAAAATTTCCTGCTCGGATTCCTGCCAAAGCACAAGTTTGTCCTTTAAAGCAGTTAACTTTGCTATCGCCCTACAGAGGCCGGACAAAAGGTCCTTATTGGGCGTTTGAGCAGCGGGGAGACAATGCCTGCGTGCTTTATGTGCTCTTGTTTACTGTTTTAATTAGCATTGTTAATTGGCACTTTGTGACACCCCGGTGACAGGCCTGTCACTCCACTGTATTGATACCACTCTTGTCCCTAATTTGTCTGCTTGTTAACACACGGCCAGCTCCAGACCAGGGTGCCTTGTTCCTTGTCATTGGGCCATCATTGTCCGTTTGTCTGTGTGGGAGCGTTAGCGTTAGCAGGATACACAATCGGGTAAACAAATGATTTGTCAGGCCATGGAAACGTCCATCTCCGTCTCATCTCATCAGCCCCTTGGAGACCCGTCCTTGAGTCGCAACAAAGACGGTGATCGATCCAAACATCCGATGACATTAAAAACCTCACACGCACCAATGACACGGACTGCTTAACCCATTTAAGCCCGCAGGAAACTCAAGCCTCAGAAGGCTCTAGAGCTCAATGTCTAAATACTTCTGGCTGAGTTTAGAGAGAGCTTTTGAAAATATAGGATTGATAATGTGTCAGAGGATTTTTAGTAATGACATTCACTTGAGTAACTTTTTGGGGAAAATGTGTACTTTAAAAGTGGATACTAATGGTAAACTGTACTTAAACTTTGTTATGGGTGATGTTCCTCTGGTTCTTTTATTTGATTGCAATATATGTCTTGAAGAGATAATTCCCACAATCTGAGGACTTTGAGGACAACACAAACACTTAATATGCTAATAAACTTCATTGAACATGTATTATACACATAGACATCACCTTTTTGGAAGAACACTACTGTACAACTGCAGGTTAACTATGTTTATATACTGTCCACTCCATACACAACTACTTTTCTGATTTTGACTATAATGTGCACCTTTTGTAAAGCTGCTTTGGAACAATAATTAAAAATCTAATTTAATTGAATATATATTAAGAAATGCAGTTTATTTTTTTAATGCTGTCTTTTTAACTGTGTTGTTCACTATTTTGAGCCAATACTGTTCAAAAAGTACATCAAACAATTGCCAAAATGACGTAAAATTGGTTCTCAAATCAGTGTAAATTATTACCCAAAGAGAAAAATACTATACTGTTTTTATCATACTCTAGTAAAGTACTTGAATTATTCTGTTGTTCTGTGGTAACTACAATAGTAGTATAAACAAATTACACAATACTGTAATTTACTATAGTACCCAGTGATTTGTGACCCCCACTATCCACTGAGGTAGTTATAAACATACAAATGTTGAACATAATGGTACACACACACCATTAGACCTATATAGATACAAGCATATTGACAACACAAAAAGTGCAGCAGTCCAACAACCATATATATTCATTGTTTTTATTCATTTGTTTAATTTATTATTAACCTCACTAGTGGGCAAATGTCTATTCTTGGTTTAATTTTGGAGCCACTTGGAGATCATCCTCCATGTTTAGTCGTGCCCTTCATTTTTAATGTACGTGAGTACCGTAAAGGTATCAAATTTTAACATGATGGCGTAAAATCAATTTGCTGCAAATGACGCTATTGCTGTGTCGTTACTATTTAATACTATTTTAATATTCGGTAGGATATGGATAAAATCTGGTAATTCTTATAGTTTAATAAAATTTATTTGTCTTTTAGAAATCACCAAGCGCCCCCCATCATTGTGCCCCACTTTGGGAACCTCTGTAGTATATTACAATGCAACACAGTTTACTGTAGTAAAAACTGAGGTATTCTACAGTATTTAATACAGTTACTAATTAATTTTTACAGTCTACTGTATAGCATACATTAACAAAGTGTTATACTGTAAATATAATACAGTAAAAAACACAAAATCTTCACAAAGGACCAAGGCTGAGGTAATTCAAATTTGTTGCAAACCTTCATAGGTTTGTGCAAGAAGTAAGGCAAGAATTACTGACGACTCATATCAGGCAGTTCAGAATTAATTCTATTAGAAAGCAATAACTCCACTTTGAACCTTTGCAAACCATTTATGTTATCACAAACCGCTACATTGCATGAAATCTGAAAAAATGCATATTTAGGCCCCCTTTAAATGTAGTTCATTTTAAAACATGTCCTGAAATATGTACTCCTCAGCTGAAAGAAAAAAATCTCACCTCATTTTAGCATTCATTCACCATGCATCCTAGTGTTATACTGTAAGTATAATACACTTTACTACCGTATGGGTCAAAAACACTGTAGTGTTTTAATGTGGGTTGTTCCATAACATGCATAAATTGTATAATCTGAAACAGTTTTTCACTCATAATTGTGAAATTTAAGAACGGAACAGAAAGAGTGTTGGATGAATTGGCTACAGTGAGTCAGTTGAAACCAAATTTGCAAGTGCATCCTATTGTTGTCAGTGATGAAGATCTTTAGTAATAATTCCATTCCCATTTTACTTTGGTGTATACATTAAATAAGTTGTAGCTATTCACAAAGTGTGAAAGTAGTTATACAAGAGATATACTCCTATATATACAAAACCCCTAATTAGCTCTAAATTTCTAATGAATTAGATTTATTTGAATCAACCTACACTTAAAGTTGCACAATATGTTGCACAGTGTGAAATATTGTGCAGATGATTTGTACTAAGACATATCTGGGAAAAAATCTGGGCAAATTAATATGTTAACTGAAGCCGCCAGACTTTTGCAACATGGTGTGAAGAGCCATGCTGAGATTTTAGAATTTCAAGTCTTTTGAACTGCTGTATTTTTATTCATGCGCATATTACATTTATTTAATTATGTAGATGATGTAAACATATGGAATGGTTATCAAATTTAGATGGAGATTTTATAATCTATGGTCTTAAATGCTTTTAGCATATTTTTAGTGGCTGTAGTTTACTCCTAGATATAAAATATGCAGAAATGAAGGCTAAAACAGACACAGTCTACCAGCTGCTGCAAAAGTTGAAAACACAGAAGAATCACAGACTGAGTGATATACAACAGCTGGTACTTATTTGTACAGGATCCACTGCTCTTGGGTGAATTTACACTATGATCCATGGTGGATGGATGTTAAATGAGGTGAGATTTTTTCTTTCAGCTGAGGAGTACATATTTCAGGACATGTTTTTAACTGAACTACTTTTAAGGGGGCCCACATATATATTTTTTTTTTCGGACATTACTTTTCATGCATTGTAGCTGTTTGTCAACATGATTTAGAACAAGGTTCAATGTGGAGTTATTGTCTTCTAAAAAAAAGGGATTCTGAACTGCCTGATATGAGTCGTCAGTAATTCCTGCTTTACTTTTTGCACAAACCTATGAAGATTTGTAACACATTTGAATTACCCCAGTCTATGGTCTTCACTGGCTGTCTGTGAAAAAATATCTGCTTTGACCCTCACTGTAGTTCTAGTTACAGGAGGAAGATTTTGTGTTGTTGACACATAAAGAAGATTAAAACAACTTACACGTACTTTTAAAGCACCTCGATTTGTATAGCAAAACTCCATCAGACTCCATTAGTAGCAAATTGTATGTGTCAATAGTTATCTTTCCTATTTTTATGCACATTTTGGAATATCCGATAATATTGCATAAAAAAAAAATGCAAGATGTGCATACATTTTGAAAATGTGCATAAAAATGTATGCACACGACTGTAAGATAAGAAAAAATGCACATAAACTATGGAAACATTTACTGAAGAAATTCCAACATGTGCATCAAAAAAGTGATGTGACGAATGTGATTTTGTTTTAACAGGTCATGGGATAGCAAAAATGGGTGCGACAAGATGGCATTAATTGACAAACTAGTGGACTGACCACATTATAAAATACAATGTTAAATAAAATCAAATAAAATGTTGTTTTGGTCATTCTAAAATGCCTTAGCCAAAGTTCGTCATCAAAGTGGTTCAGTAATATTACCTTCCAGAACTGTCTTGGTGGTCTCACGCCTCCAAAAGCTACAAAAGAGATGATGCTGCAATTTGTATCATAAGAAAATTGCATTTTTTTTTTTTTTTTTTTTTTTTTCTACCTTGGATGGATGTAATCTTATTGTGGAAGAACACCAAAACCAAATTAGTATTATAGAGGCACTCTTTTGCCATTAAAACCTTGACATTAATACTAATAAAACAGATTAAACAGCAGAATGTGCTAGTTTTCTAGAGAACATAATTAATGGCTGTGAGCATGTTTGTGCAGAAACAAACAAACAAACAAAAAAAACACAGACCCAATTTTTTTATGCAAAAATGACTGAGAACACCTGTTTCCTAGGGTTCTTCTCACAATGTCGAACTGTTTACTTCCAAACAAACTTCCAGGCATTTATTAGGATTCCCAGCACATCTCAGTGATTAACTGTGAAGCATAACTCACGATGTTTGCAGTCTGGCTTCTGTTTTTTGCGATCGTGACCACTTCACCACACGGGATGCCTAACCTTCATGTCTCATTATTATGCAACAGCCTCGTGTGCCGTCCAGGTGGAACGGTGGATGTTTTGGAAAAATCCGGCCCTCCGCAGGTCCACATCCCACGCTCCTGGCAGTCCCTCGCATCTCCCCCTGCTTCCCAGGCGTTCAGGTTGTTGCTGGACCATTGCCAGCAACCAATCAGAGCGCAGGAGAGTCCCGCTCACAGCTGTGGTGCTGATGAAGTTCTTCTCCTCTTCCTCATCAGAGCCTCCATCACATATTTCCTGTTATAAATGGGTATAATGTGACATCACAAGTGGAGAGGCCATCTGCACTCGGCAGGGTCCCGGGTTATTTCTGTCAGGCCGCCACACACACGCACACACATACACACACACATGCTGGCTGGAAGAGTTGCTGTATGTCGAGGGAGAGCATGAAACTTTTTACGAGGTCAAAGCAAAGATGTCATGGATGAGAGAGATTTGTGGAGGCTTTGGCGTAATGTTTTGATTTGTCTGCCAGAATTGATAACACTAAAGGCCCAGTGGTTCTCAACTGGTGAACCAAAAACGGTCTGTTCCCATTCATTTTAAGACAATTAGTACTTTTATTAGTATTATTATTTTATTATTATTTGTGACCCTAGACCACAAAACCAGTAGTAAGTGTCAACTTATAAAAATACAACTGTTTGATTATCTGAGGGTGAGAAAATCACCTTTAAAGCAATGTGAATTACTAATCAAAACTTTACTTTTGATATATTTACAGTTGGAAATATATCAAGTATGGAAATATAATATAACAAAAACATATATATTTTTAAATATAAAAATATCTTCATGGAGTATGATCTTTACTTAATATTCGAAAGATTTTTGGCATAAAAGAAAACTCAATAATTTTGTCTAGAGAGACACAAAAAATATTTTTTGGTTATTCACAAAAATATACCCATGCAGCAGGTCCAGGGTCAAATTAAAAAATATATCATAAATTAAAGGGTCAAATTATTACTATTATTATGAATTTGTTTTTTTTCTAATTATTATTTTAATAACATTCATTCAGTCATTCATGTTTTTTCCGGCTTAGTGCCTTATTAATCTGGGGTCGCCACAGCGGAATGAACCACCAACTTATCCAGCATATATTTTTTACGCAGCGGATGCCCTTTCAGCCGCAACCCATTCACACACATACACTACGGACAATTTAGCTTAACCAATTCACCTATAGCGCATGTCTTTGGACTTGTGGGGGAAACCAGAGCACCTGGTGCAAACTCCACACAGAAATGCCAACTGACCCAGCCGAGGCTCGAACCAGCAACCTTCTTGCTGTGAGGTGACAGCTCTACCGACTGCGCCACCGCACTGCCCATTTTAATAACATAACTTTATAATAGCATAACTTTAATATTGCACAGTATTATATTAATCATTGATTTACTATTATTAGTATTATTATTGTTGTTATTATTCATTCATTCATTCATTTTCCTTCAGCTTAGTCCATTATTTATCAGGGGTCGCCACAGCGGAATGAACCACCTACCATTTCAGCATATGTTTTACGCAGCGGATGCCCTTCCAGCCACAGCCCAGTACTGGGAAACACCTATACACCGTCATTCACGCACACACTCATACACTACAGCCGATTTAGTTCATCCAATTAACCTATACTGCATGGCTTTGAACTGTGGGGGAAACCGGAGCACCTGGAGGGAACCCACGCACATGCAAACTCCACACAGAAATGCCAACTGGCCTAGCTGGGACTCGACCATCAACCTTCTTGCTGTGAGACAACAGTGCTAACCACTGAGCCACCATTATTATTATTATTATTATTTATTTATTTATTTTTATTATTATTATTATTAACACATTTACTACAATTTGTTGAGTCACCCTTCATGCAAAACCTGTTGAGCACCACTGAACTATGCAGTCCCTTCATACTCTTTTACTCAATTTCCCAATCAATATGGCGCGCTTCAGAAACATAACAAAAATGTCATGTCAGGTCATGCCACATGTCATCCTTTTCAACACGAAAGCGTGCCACGTTTCCTGCTCCGGCATTCCAAAAATAGCTGTTTGTTTTTGGAGGGCTACGATGTTCTGCAGCCCCGGCCAGATGGGGTGTGAAGACAGGGGCTGGAGTCATGGAGAGAGTTGCCAACAGCCCGCTGGGTGAGGGATGAAGCCCAGAATGAGTCTGAACACCGCAGCCGCTGTCAAGGCCGTGGAGAGCGAACGCCTGGATCCCAGAGCCCAAATGAAGGCTTTAAATGCAGATGCTTTGACCTCGCTGCTAATCAAGGTCATGCTGTTTACTTCACTGACAAATGCTCACATTATACGCACACTTATGAATTACAGAGTAGTGCACGAGCCGAAAATGGATTGAATTGTCATTTAGGGTGTTAAAATGCGAGTGCCATTTACATGCATGAGACATGACAGAAAGTCCTCTGGTTAGTGCGTTCCCATCAAGAAGGGATTGTTTATGAGTTAACAGCTTTGGATAATAGGATTCCAGCCGCGGCCTCAGGATTTATGTGGCCGGGGAGATTTTTGACCGTTGGAAGAAATTGGAAAAATAAAAATAAAAAACGACTGAATGGCTATGCACCTTGTTTTTCTTCCAGGGCTCTTGTTTCACTCCAACAGCCCTGACAGTCAGACATGTCATCTCGGAGCATCGGTAAAGAGGCTGACAGCCAAAGGTGAAAAATAACACCTCTGTGTTCATTCATCAACAGCGTCCGGCCTCAGTTAAGCACAACACACAGCTGGAGAAAGACTTTCCTCATCAGATCATGATAGAGCATCCATTCGGAGCCAGTGTCCTACAACATAGACATCCATCAGAGGCTGATCTATATCACACGATCGTGCTTTTATATAAAATCTTCAAATATGGTTTAAAGATGTGTCTGTGGGTCACCTATAAAATGAAGATTCTGTCATTGGTTACTCACTTTGTGGCAAACCTCTATGGCTTGCTTTCATTCTTCTGCAGAACACAAAAAAAGAATTTAATGCAGCTTTTAGACAAAAAGATGTATTTGTATGACTTCATTCATTCATTTTCTTTTCGGCTTAGTCCCTTTATTAATCTGGGATCACCACAGTGGAATGAACTGCCAATTTATCCAGCATATATTTTACGCAGCGGATGCCCTTCCAGCTGCAACCCATCACTGGAAAACACCCATACACTCCCATTCACACACATACACTACGGACAATTTAGCTTACCCAATTCACCTATAGCGCATGTCTTTGGACTGTGGGGGAAACCGGAGCACCTAGAGGAAACCCACGCCAACACAGGGAGAACATGCAAACTCCACACACAAATGCCAACTGACCCAGCCGAGGCTCGAACCAGCAACCTTCTTGCTGTGAGGCAACAGCGCTACTGCGCAACCAATCTGCCCCTATTTGTATGACTTCTGCATCTAAATGTATTGTTTTACTAGTGGGTTACTGAATGCTTGCATCTGATTGGTTGATGGACATTCTGAGGCGTGGGATTATGTTTCTGGAAATGCACATCTGAAATTTTTTCAGGCCAACTCACAGTTTCACTTTCGCAAATAATTTCAGTCATACAACAGCAAAAAGTCAAGACACTATTCTAACAAATGATGGGTTGTTTTAATCCAAATCTGATCCAAATTGACACATACAAAAAATAAAATGGAAGAAGCCAACAATGAGTTAAATTCATTGGTTGGGTTGGCCATATTTTGCACTTATTAGTATTGAAGCAACAAAATAATGTTATGGTTTAACCAAGCAAATTGATGTAATAATATGATACAAATGACAAGCTATTCCCGTGTTTTTCCTGCTAAATATTTAATAAAATGTGGGTAGATCAAAAAAAGTTGAATTAATATTCTTGGATGTAGCTAAAAGGGATAGTTCACCAAAAAAAAAAAAA
>CAIGQV010017835.1:20383629-20440185 GCA_903798115.1 Danio jaintianensis
AGGAAACCCACGCCAACACGGGGAGAACATGCAAACTCCACACAGAAATGCCAACTGGCCTAGCCGGGACTCGAACCAGTGACCTTCTTGCTGTGAGGTGACAGTGCTAACCACTGAGCCACCGTGTCACCCTTTAAGAAAACATATAATCTTAAAAAATTTACTTTAAAATGTTACCTTTGAAACCTGACAAATGTCTTATAAACATCTGAGCAACACATTCAGGTGTGGTATCCATAAAAGATTCAAGACTGTTAAATTGTTGGGAAAAAAATACACACTGCACACTGCAATACACATGTGCATTATTTTCTGATAATTCAACGAACTGTTGTCAGTTATCCTTTACATAATTGTCATCTTCAGTACATCTGTGAAAGTATCATCGAGTCAGTCTAATTTGGGAATTAATAATTCAGACCACTTTTGTGAGCCAGACCGACCAGAAAGATTTGGCTCAAAACAATGATTTGTTTAATTGGACAGCATCAGCTTTTATGTATTGCCAAAAGAAGCTCGGAAAGATGTTTAGTTCAGTCTGTTCCTTCATGGCCAGATTACTGTATGGCGTCAGAGGAGTCGTATGAACTACTTTTACCATACTTCTATGACGCATTTGCATATTTTTTTTTAAGCTTGAACGCTCCAGTATCCATTATTTGAAGTTGCATGGGGGAAAAAAATGGCCTGTACATTCTTTGAAATGTCCTTTTTTGTGTGTGTGTGCCACAGAAGAAACACAGCTGGGTTTGGAACGACATGAGGGTGAGCAAATGATGACAGAATTTTCATTTGTGGATGAACTATTCCTTTAGGTGAAAAGAAAATGATTTCCGTTTAACGCTGGCCTGGCTGGTGCTTGTTGGAGTTAAACGGCTCCCACTCTTTCAGCTGCATTGTAAGTGCCCTCACTTTGATGCAGTGCTTTTGGTAATTGATGTGCTCTGTAACGTGGGCATGGTGGAAGAAAGGCTTGTGTGTGTGAGGGGGGGTTGTGGAGTAGATGCATGAATTTAAATAAAGCTCCGGCTGTAAGTAACTGCAGGAATGAGATGCATTTTTTTCCTTTTGGCTGAGTTGACTGAGAGGCGTTTGATTTATCCTCACGAGGAGCTGAGCGCTGGCTCGCCTGTCCCGCTTATTTACTCTCCGCATTGCTCTGCTGGGTATTGGCCAGTTATTTACTGCAAATGGTCGCGTTGGTACGAGATGGGAGAAAATCGGGCTCTTATTTATTTATTTATTTTTCAATTAAAAGTGGCATGTCAGAAGAGAGATTTAAAGGTTCCGAGGGATCTGATGTTCTAACCGTGCCGGGGCCTAGGAGGCATTCCAATATTGCTTTGTTGTCTTCTGTCTCTTTAGGAATACAGAGACGGGCTGCTGGAGTGGACTCAAACTATCTGACTCTAAAAAATGGAGCACAGTTTTTTTTACCATTGACTGTTAAAGAGACAAAACACCAATGTCTGTGTGAATGAAGGTCACATTATATTTTACTTTTTTTCCCAAGCAAAACAATCGGGGTTTGAAAACTTGGGTCCACAACTTAGAGGTGGTGCAGTTGTACAATAATATAATGTTTCAAGAAGTTTCCTTAATTTCCACCTATAGACATGAAGTTGGGGAGAAACGTGGCTCGGACATTCCTGGATTACTACAAACTGAACAGCCTGATAGATGAAAGCAAGACCACAGGACACATTAACAGGTGCGTAAAGCAATTTCATGATTCATTGTTTCAGTAACTGAAACAATCTTTGGGGTTTTTTTATTAACATTATTTTTTTTCACTTTTTCTTTCTATTTTGATGTTGATATGATTGTTCATTTCACTAATTTAATTCAGAACCCCTCGCAGACCACTAGGGGTTCACAAACAAACCCTCACTCACTCACTCACTCACTATCTTTCGGCTTAGTCCCTGATTTATCAGGGGTCGCCACAGCAGAATGAACCACTAATTACTCTGGCATACGCAACCCAGTATTGGGAAAACAACCATACACTCTATCAGTCACACATACACTACAGCCAATTTAGTTCATCCAATTCACCTATACCGCATGTGTTTGGACTGTGGGAGAAACTGGAGCACCCGGAGGAAACCCACGCGAACACGGAGAGAACATGCAAACTCCACACAGAAATGCCTCCTGGCCCAGCCGGGACTCGAACCAGTGACCTTCTTGCTGTGAGGCGACAGTGCTAACTAACAGTCTAGAGTTTAAAGTCTATAGCAGCCAGTAGGACCTTACCGTAAAAAGATGTGAAATTTGGCACCCTGAAAATTCAATTCAATTCAATTCATCTTTATTTGTATAGCGCTTTTACAATGTAGATTGTGTCAAAGCAGCTTAACATAGAAGATTATAGTAAAGTGAAACAGTATCAGTCCAGTTTTCAGAGTTTAAGTTCAGTTTAGTTCAGTTCAGTGTGGTTTAATTTTCACTGCTGAGAGTCCGAACACTGAAGAGCAAATCCATCGATGCGCAGCTCCACAAGTCCCGAACCATGCAAGCCAGTGGCAACAGCGGTGAGGAACAAACTTCACCAATTGGCGAAAGTGAAGAAAAAAAAACTTCGAGAGAAACCAGGCTCAGTTGGGCACGACCATTTCTCCTATGGCCAAACGCCTTGTGCAGAGCTGCAGTCTAGGCGCTGGAGGCTGGAGAACGTTGGACGTCCATCGTGGAGAAACAGTCTAACCAAAGTCCTCTAGTGCTAAACACTGTCCAAATTTTAAATATAAAATAGACAAGAGCTCATGAAAATAGATTTGAGGCCACATTATTTACTACTTATTGTAGGCAAGCCTGAAATTAGCCTAAAAAGCATAACGGCAGTACGCAGGGAAGGAGACAAAAAGCCACTACGTAATTGGCTAAAACATGTTTCAAATGACCAAGTCAGTGTTTTCCAATGGTAAGCAATAGAGACATCTATTTAATCTCCCCCATAGTAATAAAATTTCTGGCTACAATACTTCAGACAAATCTTTGTGTGTGTTAAGACAACTATGAGTTTTGAGACAGTGCCAGCTAGTGATGAGGAGATACGAAAATTTGATATGTTGTCTTATAACTTTTAAAAAACGAAACTCCACGCTGTTCAGTTTGAGTGTTGCCCATTTTGAATTTGTCATAATATACAAACAAACTGGTGTCTTCAAAACTATGACTATGCCATTTTATTTATTTCTACTATTAATACTCTGTACATAGGAATTAGAAGTACATTCTGCTGTACAATAGTAATAGGATTATATTTCTGTCACAATCTAGTGCAACGGCAGACACTGAAACCACCACAGGCACCATCATACTTCAGAATGTTTGCAGAAAAAAACAATATAAACAGACTTCAAATTGAAATGCACTTGTCCACATCTCTATTTGATTATGCATACAGATTTATTCATCCAGGATTTCCATGTTACGGTAGATTCCATTTTAATCACTGTATTCCATCTGCCTTTTCCACCTCTAAAAAAGCATTGGTTCATCTTGAACTCCTGATTCTGACATAACTCATCTAATAAACATGTTTTATGTCTTTCAGCACTTTTGATGGAACATCCGCCAGTCAACAAGGAAACAAAAGTGGAAACGGAAAGGTGAAAAGCGACAGAAAACATGGAGCCAGGGATTTCTGAACACACAGGGAACATCACTGAGCATCGCGGCCTTCAGTGAGACATTGTGAACTACAGTCCACCTGCAAATTACTATTTCATATAAGCCCACAGCAATCCAGCAGATATTTGTTGTCTAAGTTTTTATGTGATGATAGGACTCAACGACTGTGAATAAGTCTTCGCTATTAATTCTCACTTGTGAGATATTGCACAGAGAAAGCGTCAACTGTAAATTATCCCACGGCTGCATTTATTGCTTTTTCAGCGCTTTGTTGAATACCAACTACATTCTTTGCCTTGTTTTTGGAGCTGCCTATTATCAGTACAGAAATTGCATTTCACTCAGCTGTACTCATTCTGATAAAGTGATTACTTTAATGAATTCTTTAGTTGTTCATTTAAATCGGAATGCTTGAAAATTGCTTAAATGTAAGCAATTGACCTGTAATGTTTTCATTATATTTATGCTTTGTGTTCATAATAAACTGTTTGGTTTAAAAAAAAAAAAAAAAAAGTCATCTTATTAAGTGCTTATATTGAAAACCAGAAGAAGTCATTTTGAAATGCTATTAAAAAAAAAACAATACATTTTTAATCCTCTCATCGTAGTCTCTGGACAATAAGCATCAACACATTGTCTGCCTTTCACTGCTCAAGCACAGAGTCTGTTAAGCCGTGTCTCCAAACAATGTCTGATCTGTCCACACACAACAAACGCACACAGAACGCAGTGTGAGGTGCTAAAATACTGATCGGCTCGAGCCATCAGTCAAGAAGTGTGAAAAGCAGCGTGTATTTTTCAGGCCAGTCATTTGGAATAACTGAGGCAATCAGTCAGAAAAGGCAAAAACAAATGACTTGCATTTTAGATGGTAGAAGAGAAGATGTCGAGAGCTAATGTGAATGAGAAAACACATCCATCTACAGAATCTCAACAAACACACACACACACAGGTAATGGCGCTGTCATACCTAAAAGCCTTTGTGCTTATGGAGAGTCTCACCTCCCCACTGCGCTGTCATTTTAACCAGAGCCTCAAACCATTAGTCCCTCATGCTTGGCTCACCTCATTGCCACAAACACATCCTAATTGCCCTTAGGTTGCTGTGAACTGTTTGCATTTGCCTTCTTAAACATCGACATGGCCCATTCCTGAGCAGAAGTTAACTGGCCTGGGTGGTTCTCTGTGAGGTCTGTGAGTTGTGTGGTTCATTTCCAGGGCAGATCCTTCATTGGACATCATTATAAGCGGCTTAAAACGGAGACTTGGTGAAGTAATGTTCTTTGCTTTTAGAAATCTCTACTTCTGTTCACTCTGCGTTTTGAGAAATAGTCATTACTGTGCAAATACCCGTGTCTGAATATGTCCTCAATTGTCAAATCATTCCTGGTTCGTCCTGACTTGAAGTGCAGCTGGGTTTAGGACCAAACACTACTAACACTGAACTTTCTTACTAAATCTTTAAAAGATTCCCTTTTTTGTGAGTTGACATAAATCCTGAACCGAAACTTCTTCAGCCCAAACGTCTGTCTTAATCCAAACTGCTTAGAACTATCATGTACAAGGCTATATTGTAATGCCACATGTAACAATACTATAGTAATTTATAGTATGCAATAGTGTTATTGAACCATACTATAGTATGAATATGTTGTGGTAATTCTAAAGTTGCTTTGGTAACACATAAACTAGTAATATAAACAATTTGCCCAACTATTTTATACTAACATGTTTGTTTTAGTAAAAACTGAAGTATAATACAGTATTTCTACAGTTTATATTATATACTATATACTATAGTTAATACAACAGTATGCTGGAGCATTCATTAACAAAGATTTAAATACTGTACAGTAGCCTATTTACTATAGTTCACAAACACTATAGTATGTAGGCTACTATCAATTACTATAGTATTTCTTTCATGTGGGATCATTCATTCCTACTTCTTATTCTTATTATGTAATATGTATAGGTTATGCAAACAAATCTACTTCACTTTTATTAAAAAAATATCACTGTAGTTGAATTATTTAGAGGCTTGACTTTAGAATTTAGAGGCATACATGTAAAACTTTGTAATAGAAAATACAGCCGAGGTTCATTTTTTTTTTTTCTGGCTTCAAAAAACCTATAGACCATTTCAATGTGGTCATGTCTTTGGCCCATGAACACTTCCTGCTTGTTATCAAACTATTTCATAACTGTAACAAGAGGCAATTCAATCATAACTTAATGTTAAAACAACTATCATAACATTATTTACCAATATGTGGCTCTTTTTGGATTCTCAGAAGCTTTAGAAATTAAACATATAAAACAGGAAATACATTGGGACCATTGTTTTTGTTTACATCCCTCAAAATGGTCTATTTCCCAATTTCTTTCATTTAAAAAAAGACTTTTTTTGTTTTGTGTGTGTTTTAACAATATAACCATATTAGCCATAACAATGGATGACATTAAGTACAATAATAAACAAGGAAATTATATATAAAAAATAATAAAATTAGATATTAACAAAAATAATATTGACAAAGTCCTTATAAAGTTTCACAGTTTTTACACTTTTTTTGCTGTAAACATTTCGTAAAGTAGTAATTAAACAATTTAAGTCACAAAGAAAATTCTGCAGATTAGGTAATGATGAAGAAAATTTACATTTGTGAATGTAATATTTACCCAATAAAATAAATAAATTGCTTATAAATTCTGTTATGTTTGTCATGAGAAAAGTAACAAATGATATCACACATGGAAAAATCAATGTTAAGCTTACATTTTGATGTAAAAAAGATGGATAAATCAGACCAATACACTTTAACATGTGGGCATTTGACATAAAAAAAAAAGACTTTCCTTCGTTGTCACTCTTTGTCGTGTCGTCATTTCCTCGCAGCTTCACAGCAGCCGCTTTGGTTGTTGTCATAGTAACCAAGTTTAAAAACACGGGCGGACTGAAGCCGCCCAAAAATCCTTCAGCCTCACAAATGCGACAAAAAGCGATTAAATGCACTGTCGAATTGAAAATACAAGGTGTAAGTACATCGCTATGCGTCCTAGTTTGTCTGTTTTTGCTTATCACCAACATAAATATTCATATTTAGTGTATTTTGTCAGACGTTTCCGCTTTAGCATTCTGTTAGCAACAAATGGCTATTGACGTTACAGATGACCAAGTGTGTCTCAGCCTTCAGTCAAAGTTACATCGAAACAGAAACGTGTTAATAAACGTTCTTGTGTTTTAAAAACTCCTTGTTTTTCCTCAGCTAACGTTAAGTTAAGCTGTTCGCAACAGTTAGTTTTCTGTTCAGACAGCTTTTTTTCAGGAATAGTTTTTGAAGACGGATTATTTGGGTCTTAATAAGGTCTTTTAAAAAACAATTCGCTCTTCGACTATTTAAGTTATTGAATCAGATGGGACAGTCTTAAATTAAACACTGAAGGTGGCATGGAGGTAAAACATTTACTTTATATCTTCCACAGTACTATTGTTTGTTTATACACACATACCTAATCTTGTTTCCATGTCTATCAAGTTTAGTTTTCTGAGAAAATGAAATAAAAAGGCTTGTTTACATTCTGGAAGTAAACAAGACCATGTAAAATAAAAAGCACATTTTGGGTGGAAAATAAAACGCTCCTTAAGGCTACACAGTATATTATCATTACAATGAAAGGTATGTGGTACTGATAAGTCCAAAAAATCAATAAATCCAAGGTGTGTTTTTGTGCTGCTACCTTTCCTAGTTTAGGCGTGTCATGGTTAAACAAATATGACAACAAATATTAAGTGATAGCAGTTGTGTCATCCATTGAATGATGGTACATTTATAAACTATGAGAGCTTATGAATGTATAACTGAATCATTTGCTTAAATAATTTATTTAAAAAAAAGAATCTTTTAAAGTTAAATTTGCAGCAGCCATTACTTCGGCCTTCAATGTCACATGCATGATTTGGTAATATGGAAATGTTTAGTAATCAGTAATGTTATAAACATTTGAGCTGCAAATATCTTTTATAGAAACCATGATACATTTATTCAGGATCATTTGATGAATAAAAAGAGCAGCATTTATTTGTAATGTTTACATGTACAAAATAAAAAAAAATTGAAGTAGTACTTACACACCTGTTAAATTGAAGTAGTACTTACACAATTCAGTCAATTTCAGGCTTTTATCTACTCAAAAGTGACACAGAATTGACAGCATGTGTACAACACAGTTTCATAACAGGTGAAATTTGTATAAAAATGACCTCATGTCAGTATGTTTCCCCTATAGATCACTTGTCCAGGGGTGATGTTACCATCCCAAGAGGACATTTATTTAAGTGTTCGGATAATGGGTCAGTACCAAAAGTCCAAGTGTGTTCCTCCAGTTTTCCCTCTGCTGCTACATGAAAAAATGGTGTTTGTGAAGGTGAGGGTTTATAAAAACGGCTTAGATTAAATTCAGCCTACGACATCTTATTCTGTCTGTCTCTGTTCCACAGACCTTTGTGGGAATGCTTGACCCGGCTGCTGTAGCTGAGCATCTGGAGAGTAAGAATCCTTTGGGCTGCCTTCAGTTTGTGCTGCTCTCTTTCATAAACCTCAAATCAATAAACGTATATACCTTTCCGCTATGTTTTTTTCTCTGCTGCAGATGATACAACATCTTTAGAGCTCATTCAACTTGTTCCTCCAGGTAAAATCTCACATTCATCCCAGAGTAACACGCTGACAGATATTTGAGACCTTAGATTGAGTTTTCCAACATAGTACCGTCAACTGAAAACATTGCATTTGTGCTCACTTCTGATTGAAGGCTCCGGTTTTTGCTTTCTGCTGGTACAATTTCAAAAATTAACCAAGATCAGCAAGGGAATACATACATTATTGGACTGAGCGCTCTCATTACATTATGCATAAATCATGCTGCTTTCAGTGGAGGTCTCATGGGCTGAGATTTTGAGTTTTTGACACGCATTGGTTTGTGTTGCGTTATTGCTTTAAAATGCAAAGAAACATCTTTATTACTCTGAAACAACTTGATTACCCAGCTGTCAGGAAAAACGGACAGAATTCACTATTGCATCATGTATTTTTGATTTAACTGTGCAGAGGGTGAAATCCTGGCCACGTTTGAAGCCGACACACGGGAGTTTCTGTATCCAGGCCCTTGTCTGACTCCCAGAAGCCCCGGCCCAGAGAGAGAGATTCTGATGAAGAGATCCATCTCCTTCCCTGTGCGTGTGTCTTCCTCTCAGCGTTTTTGTCATATCTCTGATGCATCTTAAAAGCCGGTCCCATTTTCCTGCTATTTGCTTGAAGACGTAGATTGTTTTGGTAAATTGATCTGCCAAGAGTGTTATTATCTGCATTTGCCCTCTGTCTTTTCATCATTCGAAAAGTTTTGTGATGTTTTTTTTTTTCTGCTTGCTATCTCTCCTGTCTCATTCCCTCAGGGAATCTCTCCCAGAGTGGAGTTTTCGACGACGTCTATTATTGAGGAGTGTGATGTGAAACATGGTCAGCCTGCCGTGTCTGTGAGTCTCTGGGCTTTTTTTTGTTATTGCCATTATATTGCATCTGCTATCAGCTCCGTTCCAAAGCTAGCGTGCTGCCTGCATAGGCAGCTGCCTTTCAAGGCGCCTGGAAAAACCGTGCGATGCTACCACTCGTTATATTTTGGAACAGAGCAATTATCTCTGATGCTAAATGAAAAGAAGCGCAGAAAGGGTTCAAATGGCTTTCATGTAACGAGGCTTTTCTTAGATGTACGTGGGAGTATGGTGGGTCTCCCTGTCAATCAAACTGTCCACTGCCATCTGTGCCACTTGTATCATTTGCTGCTGTCCTTTTAGTGGCCTCACACCCCCTTCCAGGATGTTTTTCTTTCACCATGCAGGTAATTACACAGAATTGGCTCGATTTTACCTGGATAGGCACTGATCAGTTGGACTTGACCGCTCCAATTTGTTTCTTCCATTACATGTTCTCAGGCTGCTTAGAATCGCATCCTTCATGTCAAGTTTCTCAGGCCCTCGTTAGACGGCTTCTGCTGTTGACCGTCTCGTCAGAAGCCCGTTTCATGTGTGAGTCCTCCCTTTGTGGATGTCTCTAGTTCGGACTTGACACGCCATTCTGTAAAGCAGGCTTTCTCGGCACGATTTGCATGCATTTGAACGCCGCTTGTTTCTTGTTTAATAAGCTACTTGTGGTGCTGGCTTTGTTGTTTCAAGGACATCCGGCTTTATCTCCCATTACCAACACCAGCCGAGCCACTAATCACATCAGACAAGCGCGACTCCTGCTTTAAAACGGCCTCTTTGTCCCTCCGTCCAAAGAAAAAGGAGGAAGAGAGAGAGGGAGAGAGAGAAGAATAAAAGGAGAAAAAGCCATTTAGTTTAATTTCATTAAATCTCGACTCTTCAAACGGCAATCGCTATCAGGATTTACTTTTTTCCTTCTTTGCTTTTTAAAAATGACTTAATATGCCAGGATGTTCCAATTAGCATTTAAATTATTGTTGTTTTTTTACATCCATGTAATGCCATTATCATATTAGGTTGAGACCGGCCATCAAATGCAATTAACATTTTTAAAAACGTATTTACCCAGGCAGCGCCTGCAGGAACAGAGTTATTGAGGCTCAGAATTATGTTAGCTGAGATTAGAGTTATTGAAGTCATTTGCCTGCAAAGGTGAGATTGGAACACTGAGGAAAGGTTTACATCAGGTTACATGTGTACATAACAAGGAAATTAGTGGATTAGCACCGTACAAACCGAAAGACATTCGCAATATCACTACAATAAAGCATGACCTTATACTCTCTTCCTCTGGGATCCTCTTTTCCTTTTTTTGATTTGAAAGGCGAAGACCTCATTTCTACGCCACTAGTAACAGACTGTAGTCGTTCCCATGCATTATTATTACTGGTGTTGCTAAGGCATCGCTGTTGCTCATAGAAAGTAAATAAATAAATGTCTAAATAAACACTGATGTTTAACTAATGTTTGATGACGTCTACTTTTTTTAATGATTCAACAAATGTTTTAGTTTTGACAGATCAAAAAAAAATTTTTTTTAAATCTGGCAAAAACATATTTCAGTAAAAACTATTTTAGACACGTTTTATTACTATATTAACCCTCTTTTTGAAAGTACCAGCCACTGTTTTGTATGGCTAAAAATATTTAAAAAATGAGTGTTTTGACAACGTTATCCATATTAAATCATCATTTACATTGTTAAATTGTTTACTAACGCTTTGTGATGCAGCTGCTGTCAGATATAATACAGCTTCATCTTTTCACGTTTTGTTTTTCTATTCAGTCACATGGTCGATCCTCTACTAAGCCCAGTCCTGTGAGAACTTGCCTTGCTTCTGTGAAGAAGAAGAAAGCAGACAAAGTGTCATCTTGTGGATATGAAAAGTCAACAGTTGCTTCCAGAAGCCGAGCTCCATCACCTTACACTCACCGTAAAATGTGTCAGCTCTCCGAGGAGGCCAGACAACGACTCAGCCACCTCAAACTAGGACCCTACACATTTCAGAAAGAGACTGCCCCTCAAGCTCCATTTGTGGTGAGTGATATTAGCTGAGTATTTTTCATTGAATTGAATTTTTGATTAGTTGTTGCAAGGACATGACACATTAGCTCAGGACAACTAATATGTATGCACTTATTATTATATTTTTTATTATTATTATACCTGTCAAATGTAGAAGTATACTCAAGAACTTAAGAAATAATATTTCTTCTGCGAGGGCGTTGATTATAGGAGACAGACAGCCATGTCAAAATGTCCACCTGCCTTTCTGACTGAAGTAAAAACATCAATTCTCCCTCTTGTTTCTTTCCCCGTGTTTTCTAAAACAATAATGCGTCCCGGGGTGCAAATATCAAAGCTGTCATGGTATAAAAGGCAGCTCTTGGATTTGTGTCTGATATCATCATGGCATTTTCTGTCACAGGCCTTTTAAAAAGTGAGTAGCCTTTTCAAAGAAAATCCCCAGGCTACAATTAACCTAAGTAATTAAGAGTCAGGCCGTGATTAGCAAATTCTTTCCTCTTATTTCAGCAGATTAGCACGCTCGGTTTATGTGTGTTTAAAGTCGGCACGCTTGTTTTGCACGAAAACTAAATAGCGCCAATTCATTAACTGGCGTGGTCACTTTACTATTTAAATGAAGTGCCAATGGTGTAATTGAAGTCTGAGAGTTGAGTTTATACACAGACACCTGAGTCCGAGTAACTTTTCTATGAAGTTCCTCTCCTCGCTTTCACCTTCCTAGAGAAGTGATTAACTCTGAAATGAAAGTCAAATTCATTAGAATAATCAATGCTCCGTGTGTCAATGAAGTGTTGATGCATGCTGCTTCACCTGCTAAACCTGAGATGAGCGATTATTTATCCTTTAATGCTGATTGCGTCTTCTGTTTGCAGGTCCCCCGAAGCCCAAATACATCTCTAATGGAATCCCCCACACATCTAACATCTCAGTCTTTTTCTAAACGAAGCCCCCTACATATGCGATCACCGAGCTACACCACAGAGCTTAAAGGTCACTATTTTTAAACTTTTTAAATGTATTTATGTAGTTAAGACTTTCTTCTGTATCTGCTGAGTATTTAGGGTTCTGTGTTGTTTTGAACATCCTAAACTTTAACTATATGTACACTGATATCTGGAGTAAAACAAGTGTACAAATAGTGCAAAAATAGTATATATAGTATGTATACAGTGCATCCGGAAAGTATTCATAGCGCTTCACTTTTTCCAAATTTTTTTATGTTACAGCCTTATTCCAAAATGGATTAAATTCATTTATTTCCTCAAAATTCTACACACAATACCCCATAATGACAATGTGAAAAAAGATTTTTTGAAATTGTTGCAAATTTATTAAAAATAAAAAAACCTGAAAAATCACATGTACATAAGTATTCACAGCCTTTGCTCAATACTTTGTTGATGCACCTTTGACAGCAATTACAGCCTCAAGTCTTTTTGAATATGATGCCACAAGCTTGGCACACCTGTCTTTGGGAATTTTTGCCCATTCCTCTTTGCAGTACCTCTCAAGCTCTATCAGGTTGGATGGGAAGCGACGGTGTACAGCCATTTTCAGATATCTCCAGAGATGTTCAATAGGATTTAGATCTGGGCTCTGGCTGGGCCACTCAAGGACATTCACTGAGTTTTTGTAAAGCCACTCCATTGATATTTTGGCTGTGTGCTTTGGGTCATTGTCCGAGATGAACCGTCGCCCCAGTCTGAGGTCAAGAGCACTCTGAAGCAGGTTTTCATTCAGGATGTCTCTGTACATTGCTGCATTCATCTTTCCCTCTATCCTGACTAGTCTTCCAGTTCCTGCTGCTGAAAAACATTCCCACAGCATGATGCTGCCACCACCATGCTTCACTGTAGGGATGGTATTAGCCTGGTGATGAGCGGTGCCTGGGTTTCTCCAAACGTAACGCCTGGCATTCACTCCAAAAGAGTTTAATTTTAGTCTCATCAGGCCAGAGAATTTAGTTTCATATGGTCTGAGAGTCCTTCAGATGCCTTTTGGCAAATTCCAGGCGGGCTGCTATGTGCCCTTTGTGCCCTTTAGATGGCCAGCCAGCTCTAGGAACTCCAGTTAAGCTGCTGAAACATCTTAAGAATGATCAGTGGAAACAGAATGTACCTAAGCTCAATTTAGAGTTTCATGGCAAAGGCTGTGACTGCTTCTGTACATGTGATTTTTCAGGTTTTTTATTTTTAATAAATTTGCAACAGTTTCAAAAAATCTTTTTTCACATTGTCATTATGGGGTATTGTGTGTAGAATTTTGAGGAAATAAATGAATTTAATCCATTTTGGAATAAGGCCGTAACATAAAAAAATGTGGAAAAAGTGAAGCGCTTTGAATACTTTACGGATGCACTGTATATATATGTGTGTGTATAGCAGCATAACAGTTTTCAATACTGATAAGAAAAGTTTCTTGAAATCATTCTGAATCATGTGACACTGAAGACCGGAGTAATGATGCTGAAAATTCCGCCAACATAAATTTCAATATTTGAAATCTAAATATTTCACAGTATACCAGTCTTTTTTTCTGTATTTTGAAAGAAATAAATGTGTTTTATATGAGCACAAGTGATTTCTATTACTGTAGTGTAGCTTTTGTGTCAGCTTCAGAGGTTTCACATAAGAGCTGTCCGTTTAGATCCTTCATTCCAGTGTTTAAATCAGATGTTAATCAGAAATTATAATCTAATGTTATGTGTGAAGGATGCATTTTACCATATTTTCCCACTCTTTAGATCCCTCTCTACTTGGAAGCTTCAGGTCAAAGCCTTCACAGGTAAGTTACAAAGTGAGTTGTTTGATTAGTGGTGTAATCTATTGTAAGGTAAAACTTAATGTATGGTTCCCATTCTGACCTTAGTTTTCTGCTATTTTTTGTAGGAGGCATCCATCCAAGCAGCTAGAAGTTTTCCAAATAAATCCCCCAAATACAAGTCCACCCCAGCGACCAGAATGCTTCTAGATCAGAGTCCAGTGCTGACCCGATCTTCCCTGAGAGAACGGTGTGTTTAACTCTAGCTATTCTGCTTTTACACCAGTGGTGAGCCCAAACAATTGGCTAATCATTGTCAATTAGGATGGACCTGTCAAACTAAATTGCATAATTTTACACTACATGGGGTAAAAATAAGCATGCAAACTGACCTGAAGGTATACACATAATTGAAAAATAGCTTGAAAATGAGATCTGACTTGAAAATGTAATCTGTTAAGCATTAGGGATGCACCTAGATGGAAAACCAATAATCAATAACTCTTTATATCTGGAAACCAATAATTGGCTAAAAAATTAAAATATTGATAGGTTAGGGCTAATGGATTTTTAATGACCACAGTGAGTCAGGACCTGATCCCCCTGTTGGCCTCACTAACACCACTTTTAACAGCAGCCTGGTTTCCTAGCTGGTCTCCCAACCATCTACTGAGCAGACGCAAGCCTGCTTAGCTTTAATAAATAACCTGGCTTTGCCTACACAGTGATATGGCTATGGCTAGTTTGTCAAGCTGCTCATACATTGTATACACAATTAGAAAAATTGGCTGCATTCGTACAGTTAGCAGGTTTACATGCTGATAAATAATTTAAATTTAGCTTATTGATTTCTTCACAGCATATTTGCAGTTCTCTAATTCCTGTGCCTCTGCTTTTAATCAACAGCTAAGCATGTAAGTGGCACTTTAATTAGGCACCAAAATCTGCATTCTGATTCGGTCCAAGTACATATTGGTTTCAGTACCAAAACCCTGCCCAAACACAGCATAACTTAATGTATAGATCTTGAGATAATCACTTGAGAGTGGCATTACATGCTGCTTTGCTATAAAAAACAGAACATCCGGAATCCAGTATCATTTAATAATATCAGAATAATTAACCAGTACTCTGACACTTTAACTGACACTTGCACCAGTTTGCTCATTTGCACCAGACACTTTCTTACAATCACTTCATATCTCTTGAAAAACATTACGCATTTCTAAGTATGCTTCACACAGGTGAATGGGCCTGACAAACCACCTGTGGAAACACTTTTCTCTCTATATCCACCGGACACTTTACTTAAACTCCATCTTACAAGGACTCAATAAGGAAAACAATGTTTATTTATGTAAACAATATTGCTCTGCCTTGTGTAAAAGCACTTTTATAGTCTTAGGTTATGTGTATAGTTTAGTTTAAGTATGTATAGTATATGTATAGTTCGTAATTAGATTACAACTCCGGCATGTTAGTTTTGTATAGGTTTAAAATTGCTCTTACATCCAGTGTTGTTTTCATATTTATGATTTGTTTATTTATGTAGCACCTCGGTCCTGTGAGACACAACATTTCGTTCCACTGTATGACCACACATGTAGCGGAATGACAATAAAACTCAACTTGACATGACTAAAAAAAAGAAATCCCATGTGTGGTGGGTGCTAATACCAGTAAGTTTTACTGTGATTGTGATTGACATCTCTTGGATTTAACATTCGCCATAGATTTAAATGTCACGCACCTAGATCTTATTACAATTATTGTTGTGAATGCTGGATTTTCCTTCTTTCCACACAAGTTTTGTGTCTCATTAGCACAGACATTTGCTAGCATTCGATTTTTTTCAATGGATTGATTTGTTTTTTCGTCAAGGTCCAACAAACACAAACATTCTACTTCTGCATCCTTAGATACGTTCGTTTATGAGTCGTGCTTGTGCCTTTCCGAAAAATCCATATATTACGATATTAATTTTTCCCAAACCTACAAGCACGCCAAAAGCAAAACTACAAGAGCCACCCTTTCACCCATTTCCTATGAATTTCCAATTACATGATATTGACTAAATGCGCAGCTCATAAAAACAAAGCCCAGTAAACAGAGCGTCCGTTCCACAAATCTATATTGCCATCGCACAACAGACAAGATGAATTTACAGCCTCACCTTCAAACGACAGAATCTGATGTTTGGTCATGTTTGTTCATTACTTATGAGAAGGGGGGGGGGGGAGCTGCAGAGAAAACAAGGGGAAAATGCTATTGATTGGGTTTCAGTGAGATCTAATGCGTTTGACCCAACGCACAGTTTAATAAATTCCGAGAGACCCTTGTCATTGATCTGAACATCGGCTGCGAAAGCGGCAAATGTTTGTTTGTTTGTCTGTTAGTCTCTCTACCACCGGCGCCTTTTCCGCAGGGGCATGAGCAAACATTTAAAATCAATAGACAATCTAAGTCTTGAGAGTAAATAGTGGGAAATGTGTGATACTATTCTGTCAATTGGAAGCATGACCGCAGTCACAGGCCTGGAGATTAAGGCTCGCTCCGCAGATTCGCACAATGAGAGATCAGGCACGTCTTTTTGAGCTGCTGATGATGGGGGGGGAGAAAGAAACAGAGCTTTCTAAAGTTCAGACCGGCCCTCTCTGGTCTTCTTGTATGGTAATTATAAAGACCTGCCTGCGTTACGGCCATTAAAGATAAAAAAACCAACGCATGACCTTTCATACAGATCTACTGGTCTTTTTTTACCTCTATTTTCCTTTTAATAAAATTCTAATTAATTCCCTTCATCTGTCTTTTTGAGCAAACTCAGTGAGTTAATGTTTATGCTGCTAGTGCATTCAGATGCAGGTTTGATATTCTAAACCCAAGGACACGGATCAAATGTCTGGGTAATTCCTCATCCGAGCTTTTCTTTTCTCTCTTGTGGCATATTTAGATGCGAAAAATGAAAATATCAGCATTTGCTACAGGGCTGGAGATAAATGTCTCGCTGTGTGTATTTGTGATTTAAGTTCATGATTTAACTGGTCTGAAATTTACAAGTATTCCCCAAGATGACAGCGCTCCAATGTAAGGGCAACAGCACAGACTAGTGCTCAGAGCTGGGATTGAACTAATGCCATCTATTTTATTTATGTCATGTCCTGGTGTTTTTTTTCAATCGTTTTGAAATGTTATTTAGAAAATTACATATATACAGTAAGCAGTGGATTAAACATATATTGTATATACATTTTTAACATACACAAGAAAACTTTTAATTTGACAGGAAAAAGGGAATTTACATTCAACTTTTTTTTACAAACAAAAGGATGAATCAATGGTAGTTGCATTTTCAGTTCATCTTGACCAATATTGTATATCTGAATAATAAATAATGTACAAAACTATTTATTATACTTTTAATCTTTATTTCTATTAAAATGTTACTTTTTTTAAATCATATATATGTATACACAATCACAACAGTAAGTGTAATACTTCAAATTACATTAGAATGTGTATTGTAATTTTATTTCTGAGCGAAAACAATGACTATTATGTATTTTTCACCACAATACCCACTAAAATGTTGTTCAGTGTATAAAGTGTGCCATTTTTAAAATAAATATAAAATGTAATATAATTCAAATAAATTGACAAATTTAAATCAATGATTCAATTACATTTTAGAAGACACTATTTATGAATCACAGTGCAGCCCCCAAATATTCATTCATTTCCATTGTATATCTTTTCATTTTCCTTCAATCCACTATGTTTTACATGCTTGTCAGCAAGAAGTCTCATTTAAAACTTAATAGACAATGAATCCAAATTTTAGCCTGAGCACGTATAGGTTAGAATAACTTACATAAATGTCTGTTGCACTAAATGATGATGGAACATTATTTCAGCCATATTATGACATTTAATTTCCAAAAAACGTATCTCTAACATTTAAGTAGACTTTCGTTTAATATGCTTTCTACATTAAAAAAAATCTCTTTTGTGAATTTAATTTGAAGTGGCCACAAAAATGGGACGCCTCGTTAATGAATCTTCCATTTAATTCAAGTTTAAAAACTAATAATTCATAATTTGTACGAATTCATTATAGTTGGCGCCTCCAACCATTCCTTTGTAATTGATTTTCTGGTAAAGTTCCAAGACTTAATTGCTCATATTTGTGCAACGACTTCGCTCTCTTTGTGATGCATTTTCAGCCGTGTTGTTTTCCATTTCCAACAGGTTCCAGAGTTCATCCAGTCCCTCGCAGTCACAGGAGATCCACAAGCGAGTGCAGAGAATCCTAAACAGACACGGACCCCGCTGCAAGCTTTCTTTTGTACGTCACGTCTTGAGATCGCAACCGCATGTAATGCTGTCATTCTGTGTGCAAAAGCATTCTCCGAAACACTCATTACGCCGCATGTCAGCATTTCAAACGTCCTCCATTGATTCTGTCAGACGCTCTGTATTCTTCACATCCATTGTGTCAGGATGTGCCGCCACTGTCTTCCAGGTAATCACCTTATGTGCTCATTCTTTCTGTTTGCTCGAGTCGTGGGCCGCTTAAACGCATCACCACCCACGCCACGTTTCGCTGGAACACCCTGATGCCAAAGAAAAGCCAAAGAGTTCTAATTACTCTAAAGCTTCCCCAAATCCTTCCTTAGAGGAGAAAAAGGAGCGCATGTTGACTGGGAGTCGGGTCTGCTGGCTGATGGGTGTCGTTACAGACTCATCTTTTACAGATAGAGGAGAGATGGCACAGTTGGGTGCCAAGCGCCATGTGGCTGAAGCCCAGCTCAAGACGGGAAATGTGTAATCCACTCCAGAGTTAAAAAGAGAGAAGAAGCGGGATTTATTTTTAAAGAGTTTTAATCAAGCAGTTCAAAGGATCTGCTTTTATGAGAGTTTCACTCTTTGTCGCATTAGCAGATTTTGAAGGAATTTAAAGGTATAGTTTATCCAAAAATGAAAATTGTTCACCCTAAGGGCATTCTAGATGTAGTTGGGGGTTTTTTTTTTCCTCAGTCGAACATCAAAGAAGATTCAATTCAGTTCATCTTTATTTCTATAGCGCTTTTACAATGTAGATTGTGTCAAAACAGCTTAACATAGAAGTTCTAGTAAATTGAAACTGTGTCAGTCTAGTTTTCAGAGTTGAAGTTCAGTTTCGTTCAGTTCAGCATAGTTTAAATTTCACTGCTGAAAGTCCAAACACTGAAGAGCAAATCCATCGATGCGCAGCTCCACAAGTGCCAAACCAAGCGACAGTGGCAAGGAACAAACTTCACCAATTGACAAAAGTGAAGGAAAGAAAACCTCGAGAGAAACCAGGCTCAGTTGGGCACGACCATTTTTTTTCTCTGACCAAACTACTTGTGTAGAGCTGCGGTCTAGGCACCAGAGGCTAAAAAGAAGTGCAAGAAAGTGAACATTTATTTGTGAATGTTATTTACGCTTTTCAAGAGTTGGGCTCTCATACTGAAACATGGGTCAGGGTTTTCTTTTATATTTGTACGTAACAGAGTATTTCTTATCCAAACATTTTACTTCTGGGTCGTAACTACTTTAGCAATTTTACGTAACCAAGGGCGTAAATTCTTTTATTAGCCCTTCTCCCAGAAAAACGTATGCATGACCAGCGCCTATCAACCACGACAAAGGATTTGGCTGAGAATGAGTCCCAAAGTGTGTTTTGTGGGAAAGCTTGTTTAGCCATAGTTAATTTAACCCTTTTTTCTCAGCTGACATAAATTGAGCATTAATTACTTGAGACATGAAAGTTAAAGTGGGAGAAGAATATGGCAGTTATCTAAACAGTGTGTATCTGTTGTGAGCAAACATTTTTTCATTGAAAACACTGATAAGTTTTGATCTTCGACAAAAGCCACACTTGTTTTCCCATTGCGGGAAGGCAGATTTTAATTTACACTGGTGCGATCGTTTGCTCCTAGAACCAGCCAAGACTGATCACGCCACTGTGATTGTATGGGTCAAAGTGTTACGAAAACATAGTTTCCCTTTTTTTTTTTTTGCGTAAGCTGCTCAGTAGATCTGCCCACGGCACACCTCCAGGCACTTTTTTCCCTTGGAGAATCTAATGCTTTAAATTTGACTTGAGCATGAAATAGTTTTATGAAACAGTTTTAATTTAACTTGTAGATCTGTAGGCCGTTTCAGATAGTTTAGTCGATTTTGTGAACTGCTTCATACTGATTTCAGCTGAAAAGTCACCTACATCTCAGATGGCCCGAAGATGAATAAATTAACAAACAAAAAAAAGAATCTCTCTTTAATTAGTGTAAGATTTTTGTAATGCTGCTTACATAATCGTGCCAATTTGATCATATTACAATTAAACATTGTTTAACATTGTTCTGTTTTTAGTGACAGTGATGTTCATGACTAAAGTGTGTATGTGTGTGTTGTCAGGATAAAGAGAGTGAGGAGGAGGAGAAGGGAGTCAGACAGAGTTCATGTGTTTCCACCCACTGTGATTCAGTGATTGACAGCCGGCTACAACAGGACAGGTAAACAACGCCTCATTTCAAACTCTTGAGGATTTCACATGTAAATTAGGGTGAATACAGATTTTAATATTTAATATTTTTAAATATTTAATTTGTATATTAATTTAAACCTGTTTATGTAAATGCTTAAATCATTATCAAATCATAAATCATTTATTTAAAAAAATTGAACTCTCTTGGTCTTCCTAACCTGTAAGACTTTTCTTACTCGTACACCCCAAATATATATTTCATATGCTCTTGTCTCTTGCTCAAAATCTTTAGTTCATCTCTCAAAACTAAATTTCTATGTCAATGAACGTGTCAGTGTCGTCATAATGACATCGTTGTGTCATTGTGTATGGATAAAGCCGCGGTCACGCTGCACTTTTCTTCCCATAGACTTCTATTCATACGCACGTGAATGCGTCAGACCGGAAACGCAAGCTCTTGCGACAAGTTTCCCAGTTCACTGTTGCAAAGTTCAAGCTTGGTGAACTCTGACCTGCGAAATGGCATTATGTGACTGTGTGAGACCAGTCGAAGATCAAAACATGACCTCTCTGGACAGAAATGTAAAATATGGACCAATCGCTTGCTTTTTAAAATGTCTAATCATCTTGTTTAATCCCGCCTCTTTTTGCAGTGCCGTACAACAGAATTCCGCATGCTCAAACTCTAGTGTGACCGCAGCTTTAGACAGTTAAATTACTTAGTCATGTTGTCAATATAAGTGTAAATTGGAGGGATGTTCTGATGTAAACTATGGCTATTTTGTTTTTGCTGTTTGTACTGTAATTTGTTGACAGATCATGTCATTGTGATTCAGATAGGAAAAGACGGCACTGAAATGTGAACATAGGACAATCTCCTTTGAGATGCACCTTCATTAGAGAAAATCAAGATTCACCTGGGAGAAATTTATCAATACTAGACAGATTTTGAAAAGTCTAATGGACATGAATAGAAAAATGCATTATGACAACTTGTTCAGCCATTTTGCATGTAAAGACTTATGCCATGAACAAATGATTAAATGTTGTGGGGGGTGAGACTATGCAACAGAAACCAAAATAATAAATTTTGATCAACATGACATAAGCGATAATGTGGGAAACGTCAGATAATTACAAGCATTTGCAACTTGGTTTAAGGAAGGAGAAACTGCTTATTAGATGTGCACAAGTGACAATGACGTGAAGATTGAACAGGTAGTTTTGGGAATTTCAACTGTGATTTGAGAAATGTACCAAAGCGACTGAGGAAAAACTGTAACATCCAAATTCATGCTTGTTAATGCACCGTGAGTTAAAAATTAACGACTGTATTTGCGTTAACATGAACAAGTACTATAATAAATGCATTGTTTATGTTAGTCAATACATTAACTTATACAACCTTATTATAGTGACAAAATTTTAAATATTTTACACACACAAAAAAAGACAATTGTGTATTGTTGACATTGATTGTTAACTGTTAGAGATGCTGAATGAAGAAGCTTAATTCATTCAAAGAAAAAAAAAATCATAATTAGCCAATTTGCATGTAAAAAAAAAAAAAAAACAATCCGCAACCGGAATTGGACATTAAATGTCCATTCCTAATGTCCAATATGGATTACTGTATTTTTTTTTTTTTTTCATAGAAATTGGCTAATAACGATTTTACAATGTTAACAACCTTGATTTAGCTTTTTTCTTTTCTTGTTTTTAACACATTGTTAATTGCAACGCACTTTTGTTGAATACTATAAAAAGCCTTTATTTACTACTACCTGCAGCACTGTCCCACAATGACACATTGACATCATATTCTGATTCTCTGTTATGGCTGCATGTATGCACATTGTTATACCCACCTTTTTTTTTTTTTTTTACCAAAATTCACACTATGGAAACAAAATAAATTTGGCAAAAACTTCACATTACAGGAAAAAAAAAATATTTACATGACAACATACAATTTTTTTTTTTTTCTTTAACAAGTATACACTTTATTGGGATACGTTTATGAAGCTCAAACCAAGAATACCAAAAGCTTTTTTTTTTTTATTGTTTGAACCATTGCTTTCATCACTCTGAAAGTTATGGAAGCATAAATACATGCAAGAGTAAATACCCTGAAATTTTGTATGACCCTAACCAAGAAATTGCCAGAATATTAAAAAAAAAAAAAAACTAACATCGGAGTTTTCATTAATGTAAGTCATACTCCAGTTGTAAAAATAAATAAAACCTTTCTCATAATTACTATTTGTTTTATTTTACAATGTGCCTCTTTCCAGAGTTGTTTTTCTTGTTTTGTTTAGTCTTTACCAGTGACACGGTCATAAATTTTAATTTGATATTCATTGTGTCCTGTTCTTTCAGTAGGAGTATTTCTGGAGAACCATCTGCTCATTTAGACAGCAGAACATTCTGGACCAGCAGAGCGACTGCAAACACAGAGACGTCCCACAGAGCAGCCTTTGAGGACAGTCTGAACAACATCTACAAGAAGCTCTACACAAACGCGACACAATGACCAAACACAACAGCAACTTTCTATGTCTGGTAAATTAAATCAGTGAACAGTACACAGGACATGAACTTGACATTGTAATACATATTTTATTAGCTTTCATTATGAAAAGTATTATTAAAAATGAAAAACATGACAATACATTGGTAGCGGAAGATTTATTGTGAATCCACATTCAGACAGATGTAATCAATCTCAAGCCAATTAAGTGAAAATCAAGCTTTAAAAAGTATAAAATCTATTTTTTTTTCTCTGTACAAGTTCCACATTTTTAACAATGCAAATTATTTTAATAACTAAAATAGCCTTTTAGTAAACTTAAACAAAATATATAGTTGCCTTCTATTTACAAAGGCTTGACAATTTTTTGAAAAAAAAAAATGAAAAAAAAAAAATCTGATTTGCCTTATGAAATTATTTATTGGTTTTCTTTTTAGAGAACTTTGTGTGTTTCTTTCTGTGCTGCTTGCCAGCGGCCTGTGCTGCTTTTTCTGCCATGATCTCTTGATATCTTCTTTTATTAGAGCTAAAAAGAGAAGAAGATGCATTTTAGAACATGAAAGTTCATTTAAAACAATAGCGAGAACAATCAATAATAAAAGCCCGCTGTCAGGAATACAAATAATTTATCACATTTTCCTCCACATAAAGCTAATCAGCCGCGGTTTCTCCAACATACCTTCTAAACTCAGCATCAGCAAGAAGCTCCTCAACAATGGTACGTTTCCTTTGTTTCTTAGGCATTCGTGAATTATAAAAGTCTACAGGGCTGTCAACCACCGTTCCAACCTGAAACAAAAACAGCCAAACTTTACTAGAAGTTGTGTCAGAATAATGTGTCATTGTCTGCCATCTATAACCACAGCCTTACGTGTTTAATTGTGGTATTTTGATACTACCATTCTTAGTTTTTTTTTTTTGTCTTAGGAACAATGGCTTTTCAAAAAGTTTTTTTTTGAGGGAAGAATAAAAGTCTGATGCTGATAAAAAAAAAAAATGCAACCTACCTGAAAGTATTTTGGGAAGCCTTCTCTATCGTTCTTCTTGTAGAAGCGCTTCGGGTCCATGGCTGCACGCATCTTCAGTGCCTTCAGGTCATTTTTCAGCTCCTCTGTTAATTCAGGGGCTTTCATGTTGAACCAGCCATCGCCAGTCGTCTTTTCTCTTTCCGCCTGGATCCAATAAATATCATGATTGGAGTGAAAAATGATTTAAATATAATAACCATATCATAAGTATTTAAGGGTCACATTATGTTAATTACAATTAATTTATATACAAAGTTGCTCTCTACTTGGTTTTAGTTCAATTTGATGAAAATATAATGCCAAAATATATAATTGTTGTTCCAATTTTTTTATTTAGCATAGTATTCTGCTGACATGAATAAAAATGTTAGAATTGTTTTTTGTTTGTTTTTCTAAGATAAATAAGGGAGGTTCAGCACTGACAAATATTTGTTTTACTTAATTAAAAATATATTTTACTGCATTTTACCCTACAAAAAGTAAGGTTATTTATGCTATATAAATAAAATATATTTTACATAAATATATATTTTATATGAAATTATATAAAATATAAAAAAAAAAGATTTATCAGTGCTATATATGGTTGATTATTTGCATGCATTTTATTAAGCAATTTAAATTAAATCAGTATGATTTAAATGATACATTTTCAGCACCATTATTCTGGTCTTTAATGCACATGATAAATCAGAATTCTATTATGACAACTTGATGCTTAAGAAACATTTATTATTAAATACTGCCTAATGACTTGGTGGAAAGTGTGATACATTTTTAGGATTATTTGATAAATTATTCAATCGTATAAATATCATAAGATCATATACATTTTTATAAGTGTATACAATTGAAGACAAAATTGTTAGCTCTCCTCTGAAATATTTCCCAAGTGACGTTTAACAACACAAGGAAATGTTCAAGGTTTTCCTATTATTATTTTTTTAGGGACAAAAGTGTTATTTCTTAAGTTATGGCTGGAATAACAGCAGCTTTATTATTATTTATTTATTTATTTTTATCATTTTTAAAGATCAATATTATTTGCTAAATTTTTTGTCTGTACTCTAATGACTTGGTTAACTAGCCTAACCTAACTAACCTAGTGAAGCCTTTAAATTGCATTTTAAGCCAAATACTAGTATCTTGCAAAATATCTAGTAAAATATTATGCACTGTCATCATGGCAAAGACAAAGAAATTAGTTATTAAAACGGTTTAAAATGTAAAAAATATAATGTTTAAAATGTAGAAAAATATCTGTTAAACAGCAGTAGGGAAATGTTAGGAGGACTAATATTTTGCCTTCAACTACAACTTTGGCAATGCAGGATTTGAGTAACCTTTAACTAGTCCAACAGACAATCATTAAAAAAAAAAAAAAAAAACCACAAAAAAATACAAATCTGCCCACCTTGCGTTTGATTTTAGCAGCGTGCTTTGATTCCTTGCATGGTGGCACAGCATCTTTCTTCTCAAAACCCGGAACGATAACACTCTTCTTTAACAACTGCACAAGACGTATAGCATTTCAATTTATTATCAGTTGCACAAAATTATTTGAAATTATATATAATCAAATGTTTTTTTCCAGAACAATGCGTGACTTATTTACCTCATCCTGACCGTCCACGTCCTTCTGGGCCTTCAAAACGCTGGAAAGAGTCTTTGGTTTGTTGCCATCAAAACTGACGTACAAACCACCAAGCTCCTTCAATTTCAAACCTGTATCAATGGAAGTAGAGAGTTGCATCCTGAGGAGGAGAATAAAAAAAACTTGTTTTGATAATGAATATAAATCATTGGTCCTAAATCATTATTTACAAATTACATGAAAATATTTAATATAGTTTTATATATTATGATTTATACAGTGGCGATAACTTACAGAGGCTTTTTGGGAGCAAAAAGCACCTTTGAATCTTCATCATCCTCATCATCTCCTTCCTCATCAACATAGTCATCCTCCTCCTCCTCATCATCCTCCTCTTCTTCTTCAGTTTGCTTGCCATCAACATAGTACTGGTCTTCAGGTCGTAGTCCAGGTCTAGTGTCTATGACAAACAGTCCATTACCATGAGCCTCTGCTTCTTCTGGCATCAGTTCGTCATGAGGACAAATGAAATCATCTTCCAGTGAACCGCCCTCTTCCTCTGCAGACAGACCATCATCACCACTATCTTCATCCTCACTACTGTCCAGTAAACAAATTTCTTTTTGGGGAGGATGCTTCTTAGATGATTCTTCTGTGGTGCTCAAATCTGCTCGAGTATGTGAGCTTGTAGATGGGCCAGCATCAGAGTCATCATCAGTAGTTTTAATCATGTCATTTGATTCCTCTGTAACCCTTACACCTTTCTTCTCCTCAATCAGAGCTGGTTCTGGATCAGCTGATGTTTGAACCTCCTCAATCAGGACTACATTTGTTTGGATGGTTTCCTCTTTTGAGGACTCAAAAGATGATGTTTGAACCTCTGCATCCTCTTCAACCATGACTGAAGCTTCTTGAGTTGTTTCCTCTTTTGCAGGTTCAGAACATGTTTGAACTTCAGCCATCTCCTCAACCATGACTGTATCTTTTTGGTTGGATTCTGTTTTTTCAGGCTCAGAAACATCCTCAACTATGACTGCATCTTCGTAAACAGCTTCCTCTTTTTCTGTCTCAGCACATGTTTGATCCTCAATGGCTTTCTCAACGTTCTCTGGGACTTCTGAGGTAGCTTCTACCATAGACTCTGCTTCTTTTAATGAAGTTTCAGTTCCTGGTTCCTTCGTTTCAGTTCCATGATCCTCCAACTTCTTGACTTCTTGTAAGCTGCTTTGAACTTCCAGAATCTCGACAGGCTCGTCCTGAACTATAGTAGTATCTTCAGCACCCTCCTCAATCATGGTGCACTCTTGAGCTTCACTGGTTTCCATGGTCATGGTTCGATCCAGTTGTTCTTCAGGTGCTTGAATACCTTCATGATGAGTTTCAAGCTGCTCATCTTTGTTTTGTTCCTCAGACATGGCAGCAGTTATCACTTTAGCTTTACTTCTTGTCCTGGTTACAGGAACAGCACGATTACTGCTTGCAGACCCAGTTCGGCTACTGCAAGGTGTTCCTCGTCCTCTTTGAGGGCTTGGGCTCCCATGAGAAGTACAAACGTCAGTAGCTACCGATTCTGAATCAGATTCGCCAACTATGATATCAACTTTTGGCTGGTGCCTAAGGGATCTCCAGGGACTCGTGCTGGGACCGGACTTGCATCCATCAGACTCATCATCATTATCAACTCCTGTTTTTCGCCTACGCCCTCTCGGCTTCCTGGACACTGGAGAAGAAGGGGCATCTGTGGTTTCTTCTAAGCTCATAGGGATCGGCTCGATCACTGTTACCTTCTGGTTTCGTGTAGATCTGCGCACCACAGATCCACGAAGGCCAGAAACACTGGAGGAGCATGATTCTGGTTCCGACTGATCTGCTTCTGTGGTGGGAACTGCAGTCTTTTGATGGCTTCTCGTTATCCGTTGAGTGTCCGTACCTTTGGTGAGGGATACCGCAGAACTGCAAGACTCGGCCCCGGAGACATCGTCCTCTTTTGCAGCAGCTGAAGTCAAAACTCGTTTCCTGAGGCTTCGCGGGGCTGTGCGGGGACGGGTTGCTGAAGCTGCTGAGGAGCAGGATTCAGCTTCAGACGCCTCCTCCTCAATGGTGCGCTTCTCTCTGACAGCAGTTCTTCTGCGGGTTCTAGGTGTCGGCTGTACACCGGAAGCTACTGAGCAGCAGGATTCTGATTCAGAAACATCCGCTTCATGGGTAGAGTCTGGCTGCTTTTTGTTAATAGTGAGACGCGTGGATCTTCTAGTGTCTTTCTTAGTTGGACTTGCTAGGGAAGAGGCAGTACTGTCGTCCTTCAGCTCATCTGGCTGGGAGTCAGACTGGGACTGATTTTCCTCCGTCAGCGTCTTGCGCCGAGTTCTCCTGGTCGACGGAGTAGGCTGCTGTAAGAACAAGAAAATTTGCCTTACATTATTATCAAATTCATTTACATACCTTCATGCGACTAAAATGTCTTTTTTGTTCATAATGTGTAGCATTACATTTGTTTTCTTAACCTTTATAAACATTTGAAAACATTGGCCAAGTTAATAAAATACAGACTTGAAGAGATATATTTAGCCAAAATCCCAAAATCCAAAATATAGAAACCATGTCACAAGCTGTCACTAAACGAACGTGCGAATATAAAACCAACTTTACCTCAATTTGTCTTGTCTGTTGCTCAAAAATAAAGGTTGCTTAAAAATAACTAAATCTACTCTCAGAAATGGCTATTAAAAAAACGATCACATCGAGTATTACTATTTAGTTCTTACCGTTTATAAAGTGTTTAAACAGTGGAGGGTGAGTAAATTACATTATTTTAATTTTGGGGTGAACTATCCATTTAATGTGAGTTACATTTGTGTAAGAAAAGGAAGATCAATTGCAAAAGTTTATAAACCAGAATAAAAATGTTTATCACAATATGGGAAAATAGTAATTACATGTACAGTACAAGAAACAAGTAATTGCCATTACAATGAATAAATAACAGGTCAAAATATATATTCTGACTATCCACTAGATACTGGAGCAATAAGTATTGGTATCCTTCAAGTGTGGACTTTTTCCAGTGTTTTTATCACACATCACAACATTGTGATTATCACATCACAAACACAAATAACGGCTGGATTATGTGAGCAGAATAAAACAATGAAAGAACAGAACTGAAAATTACTTAACATGAGTGTCAAATAAAGTTGGGATTTAGGTTTTATTATGTTTTTTTTATTTACTGTATATATTCTAATGACATTGCTAAGCCTTTTGCAAATGCCTGGACTGCAATTACTGATGAACATCACTCATATTGTGATTACTGCACCACAAAATATGAACACTTCACGCTATAGGGATATCACACATGGCGAAATATGGCTATAAGTTAGTGATGGAATCATGCAAGACACATAATAACAATTTACAACTTATATTCGACTGCGGGTATAAACAAACAACACAAAATATTAACGAGCAGCATTTTCTAACTGGATGTTATTTATAAGTCCAGCGCGTTTTCCACACATGTTCGGATACACACGTGCGGCTTTGTATTTTACCACGAATACACATAAAACGCCACAAATCTCACACTGAACTCCTGCTAAAAATATAGACTTAACGCCTATAGTGCATAAATGGCACACATACCGCAGTGGTTCCAGAGTTTTCATCGCTGGTGTTTTTCACCGGGGAGCCCGCGCGTGATCCTCTTCTGGTGGCCACCATCTTGCCACTATGGCTCTGGACGCACTTCCGCCCACGAGACCCACATTTTCTGAATGTACAGGCGCGATCAATCGATGCACGTAAGCGAGCAGAATAGAGCGTTGGGTGAGTTGCAAATGATGATATGGATTCATGTCTTGGTTCCACATACTGATGACACTTTTTTTATAATGTGCATTTAAATGAAGCGTGCGTAGTAGGGTAAAGTGACAAATTGTGTTCTAGAGCCATTTTTTCCTTTTATATTTACCTGACCCATTGTTTTTGATTGGTTCCTGTTTATTTCCATGGCTTTTTAATCTACTCTGTGTGTGTATATACACATGGGTATGTGTTGTTATTAAATGAATAGTTCACCCAAAAATTACTAACAGTTTATCGCCCTCAAGTGATTCCAAACCTTTATAAGTTACACAAAAGACAATATTTTGATAATGTTGTAAACTGGTAATCATTTACATCCACAGTAGGAAAACCAAATAGTATGGAAGTCAATAGATACAGGTTTCCAACATCTCTCCAAATATCTTCTTTTGTGTTCAACAGAAGAAACAAACTCAAACAGGTTTGGTACAAGAGGAGAGTAAATGACAACATGTTTTATTTTGGGGTGAACTATCCCTTAATGTGTTACATTTGTGCAAAAAAAAAAAAGAAGAAGAAGAATTTCAGCAAAATTCATTTTCCATTGCGAAGTTTATAAACCAGATTAAAAATGTTCATCACAATATGGGAAAGTAGTAATTACATGTACAGTACAAGAAACAATCTCTCTTATAGGATTGAATCCAACAGGAATTGCCATTACAATGAATAAATAACACAGGTAAAAATATATATTCTGACTATCCACTAGATACTGGTGCAATAAGCCTTAGTATCCTTCAAGTGTGGACTTTTTCCAGTGTTTTTATATACACAATGAATCAATGCCGTTTATGCCATGCATTTTAACAGCATTCCATACAGTTACATATCTTAATATTTCTTTTATCTCAGATAAGCAAAGCAAAGGGAGGCAAAAGAGATAGAATGACAACAAATATTCAAAATAATTCAAAGCAAAGCAAAAAATAAATTATACAAACTCAAAACGCCAGCAGGACTTCATTTTTGACATTAAAATTAAGTTAAAAAAAAAAAATCTAAAACTAATTTGAAAACAAATCTCTGTGGTAAACTTCTTAAAATTAAAAAAAGTTTTTCAACAAAACCATAAGGGTGTGAATGTCTTTTTTTCCTGAAAACAAGGTCACAGGAACATTAAAACAGTCCCTCTTGGCCCTGTACTTAAAATATTTGATTAACAAAAACAATCTTTTGGTTCTTGAAGAATTCTAATTTTCTATCCCATCAACCCATTGGATAACTACTGCAAATGAAACCAGGCAAATTCAACAACAAAAAAAACAGAAAAGCAGGCACTTTGCATGTTTCTACACAAACAGCTAGCTGTCTAAATAATTGAAATCATCAGGAAAATGCATCAAGTGAATTTTTGGTCCTCGAAAATTCTAATTCACTTTAGTGTGCCGACAAAACTACCCATCAATGATGTAATAGAGGACAAGAATTTGGTGGAATAGATTTCAAAAAACCCCGTTACTGGTCGTTGCTCTTTTTAGCATGAACAATGTAGCCCTTTGCTTTTATGATGCCTCTGCTCTTAACAATGATGGAGTAGCGTAAGACCCACTCCAGCCGCCAATCCTCCACCTGCAGCTCCTGACTGCTGCCCTGCAACGCCTCCTGGAAACCTGCTGCACTGATGAGCTCTAGAAACACACAAACAAATAAACAAACAAAACGAAAAAAGATTTGCATAATTAAATGAGCTATTTTAATTCAATAAAATTGTGGAACTCTTTATTCTCTGATATCTGTGACTATTTTTAAGTCATCCCTTACAACTTACTTTTTAGGGTAGCTTTTATTTGATTATTAGATTTATTATTATTATTATTTTGTGTTTTTAATTATTTTTATTATTGAATTTTTTTTTTCATTCATCCTTGTATGTATCTTTTACTGCTGCACGTTTTATGTCTGTAAAACGCCTCGAGATGCTACTTTTAAATGCGCTATGTAAAAATGAAGTTAATTATTATTATTATTATAGCTATCACATAATTACATAATAGAGCTGGTTGATGCACACCGTCACAATGTGTGTTTCCATTACCCTGAAAATTGGGAAAGCTGAAATAATGGAACTAATGGAAACATGTATGCAAACATGGATGCAAATTCTCTGCAGAAACCAAAAATTCTGGATGCATTTAACTGAAAACCAAAACTGAAAATGCTTTGTAATAATTATTTATTAAATAATATAATGTAGTTTTGTAAAGGTTTTTACATTCATCTTAATAACTATTTTTAAGAAACACAAGCCAGTAAAATAACCACAGAGTTGCCATGACAGCACAGTAGCATTATTGCAAGAGTCAGGAACAATTATATTACAAAAATGTCCTGACAACGTGTTATTTGAGAGGACTTTGTTTTTCTGCAGTACATGCATAGATAAATATATGTGTACATGAGCGGAATGTACACAGAGCCGAATATTGAGCTATTTTTAAATTTGACTAGCATGTGTGAAAGCTAGTCGACCGTACACTTCGCTGCTTATGCACTTTGCGCTGCATGGCAACAAACAGCACTTCACTAGCCATTGAAATGATTGGGTTTCATAGTGCAGCACAGTACGCATCCAGTATGAAACCAGCACGCTGAACACTGCTGTGTAGTGCGACGCTGCATAGTCTTTTTTTAGTTTATATCTTCAGCCGAAAAACGAAAATGCCATTTTGGCCAATTATTTTGCATTCATTTATTTATTTATTTATTTAAGATTCAACGTAATGTCAGCAACTATGGCTATATTCATGGCAAAACCATTCAATTTCATCACGCAAGGTAAAAATTTCTAAACTTTTATTAGACTTTTTATTTTTTTATTTTCTAATTTACAGATCATATGGTGTACAAACCTCACATAAACTTTCTTTAAATATTTAATGGAGCTACAATGCACTGCACTACTAAGAAAAAGCTGATCTGTTCATCTGGAAATTCTAAATCCACAGATCTTCTGTGAAATCATGAACTATAACTTCCCAAAAAACTTTTCCATTGATGCTCATCTAACACACGTATGTCTCCAATGGCGAGTGTGTTGGCTGCATTATAAGTAAACCTACCGATATTTGTCACCATGATTTTTTGGAATGACTTATTGATAGTTTTCAATCATGTGACCTGTGACGTGACCACAATGGCAGCTACACTGGGATTTCCATAGAAACACAGCACAAACCGGTCATATTTCCATCTGTTTCAAGCTACGAATATTTGGATAACAATTCAACAGAACAAAACAGAGATATAATATTATAATTTTATATAAAATATAATATATAGTTTTGGGCACCTGCAATCCATATTCTGCACCCTAGCTTTTTTTAAATCATTTAAAACCCTCATGTCCCTGTCAGAGCTGTAATTTGGCGATGTTTACATCTATCTTTTGGATATTACTTAATGAGGAATCACTCAGAAATCACTCAGCCCGTGACTTGGTGGTCAGCGAGAGACAGCATTTTTTTGCCCGCCATGGGGGTGTTCCACTAATGGTGTGACATCACGTAAAAACTACCAATTGCGACTGGACGAGTGTCGTCACATAGCACTCGGTTTATGGAATTTTTACAATATATATTTCTTTTTAACAAAATATGTTGTTTGGTTTTATAATATCCCAAAGGTTTGAATTACATGTGTACTCAGTGACTGAGCAAAAACACTTACCTTTGGGGTCACTGTGTGTTAGCAACTGAATGTCGAACTCTTTAGCAAATGCAGTGAGGTCTGGAGGCATCACACAGCATGAGGCCAGATTGACCTGATTACTGCTCGGCTTTATCTGCATGAAATAAGAGCCAAAAGTCAGTTTTGGAGGTCATTGAAAATTATTGTTTGTTTTGTTTTGTTTTTTTTCAGGAAAATGCTTTATGCCTACTCATAGCAGACCTGAGCCCAGTTATAGAGCTGCTCCAGGAGGATTTTGTCCAGGTCTGAGGTACCAATGGCAGCGATCTTCTGGCTCTGCACCAGACTCTCCAGCTCCTGCCAGAGCGGCTGCAGGTGCGTCAGTGTCTGTGCTTCACCCTCAGGAAGAGGAGGAGGAGCGATGATCACCGAGTCCAACTGAGACACTCCTAACGACAGGCAAGCTGAACAAGACACACAGCAGAGGAGGGAGATTACTCACAATTCATCTCTTAACACAATACTCAGAGGGGGAAAAAACATTAAAATATATTTTTTATCATTTTAATGCAAGAATTAAAGATTTAAAATTCTAAATTTAGATTAAAAAATTAGCAATATAACTGTTTTCAACACTGATAATAATAATAAAAATAATAATAATAATAAGTAATTTATCTCTAAAATAAATCACATTAATGGTAAAAAAAAAAAAATGTTTGCCAATATTAAATTTGTTTTGTGTAGTTTTAATGCAGATGCAATTTGTGTAGAATGTTTTGGTAGCAGGTAAAAAAAATATATAAAAGAAAAATTTTACAGACCCCAAACTTTTAAACAGTCATGTTTATATATTGACTTACTGCTTTGTCTTGATTGTTTCAAAAATCGCATTTGAAAAATAATTTCAATTGTCTTTATATTTAGACTAAACTACGTTACATTTGTGATTTCATTCATTCATTGATTTTCTTTTCGGCTTAGTCCCTTTATAAATCTGGGGTCGCCACGGCAGAATGAACCACAAACCTATCCACCATATGTTTTACGCAGCGGATGCCCTTCCAGCTGCAACCAATCACTGGGAAACATCCATACACTCTCATTCACACACATACACACTATGGATAATTTAGCTTACCCAATTCACCTATAGCGCATGTCTTTGGACTTGTGGGGGAAACCGGAGCACCCGGAGGAAACCCACGCGAACACGGGGAGAACATGCAAACTCCACACAGAAATGCCAACTGACCCAGCCAAGGCTCGAACCAGCGCAATTGAACTATTATTTATTTTAAAAAGTAGTATTTTATCCTCAATTTTTACTTGATTTCAGAGAGAAAAAAAAGAACTTCCTTAAAGGGATTGGGTAAGCTAAATTGTCCGTATGTGTGTGAATGGGAGTGTATGGGTGTTTCCCAGTGATGGGTTGCAGCTGGAAGGGCATCCGCTGCGTAAAACATATGCTGGATAAGTTGGCGGTTCATTCTGCTGTGGCGACCCCAGATTATTAAAGGGACTAAGCCGAAAAGGAAATGAATGAATGAACTTCTTTAAAGGAATAGTCCACACACCCCCACCCCTTACACCCACCATTCGCCACAATTTGTCACCATTTATTTGAAAAATATTTTAAACCAATAACCATTGACATCCGTAGTACGAATAAAAAATACTTTGGACGTCAATGGTTACATGGTTTCCAATATTCTTCAGAATATCTTCTTTTGGGTGAAATGGTGAAACAATTTTTGGATGAACTATTCCTTTAAGTGCTTGTTTGGCGACCCCTTAGTGTTATTTAGTTAAAAGGGGTTAGAAATTCAGCCTCTATAACTGCCATAATCAGTTTTACCAAATAGCATACATCAATAATACATCCATTTACAACATCACATCAAGCAGAACTTACCCATGTCTACCGCACTTCTGATGGATAAGCAGTCCCACTCAGTGAGAAAAAGCTTTACTGTAAAGACATTCAGCATATTTATTAACACACACATACACATATTGGAACAGCAATGCTGGATGAGTAAATTCTCACCGGACACCTTCAGCTCCTCTCTCTCCTCTGGAGTGATGGCCTCTGTGTTTTCAGGAATGCTGCAGTCCAAAACACTGGGAAGCTCCTGAAGAAAAAAAAAAATCATACAAAATGGTGGAAATTGCACAAGCAAGCCATCATGGAAAATATCCAGTCGCTTACTGGATTATGCATTATAGTCTTTTTTTTGGCACTCTTGTTTCTATGAAACTGCGTGTGAGAACATTAGACACCTTGTTAATGGTCTCCATGAAAGGAATGCCTCAATAAGCCTTCAGCTTTTGTGTGCTAAGACCTTTACTCTCTACTTGCTGATCTGAGGGAGCAGATCTGCTGACCACAGCGGAACAGGCGGCCCCATGCCATGAACCATCAGCATAACAACCATCTTTTTCTCATACTAAATATACATATACAGTTGAAGTCAAAATTAGTCCTTCTGTAATTTTGTTTTCTTTTTCAAATATTTCCCAAGTGATGTTTAACAGAGCAAGGAATTTTTCCACAGTATTTCCTATAATATTTTTTCTTCTGGAGAAAGTCTTATTTGTTTTATTTCGGCTAGAATAAAAGCAGCTTTTAATTTTTTTTTAAACTATTTTAAAGGTCAATATTATTAGCCCCCTTAGTTTTTTCGATTGTCTACAGAACAAACCACTGTTATACAATGATTTGCCTAATTAACCTAGTGAAGCCTTTAAATTGCACTTTAAGCTGAATACTAGTATCTTGAAAGATATCTAGTAAAATATTATGTTCTGTCATCATGGCAAAGATAAAATAAATCAGTTATTAAAAATTAGCTATTGAAACTATTATGTTTAGAAATGTGTTGAAATAAATCTTTCCATTAAACAGAAAATGGGTAAAAATATATACAGAGGGGGCTAATAATTCTGACTTCAATTGTATATATAAGCTTTAATGCTGCAAAACAGACTTTCACACAATCCACACAGAGCTCAACTGTTTATGTTGAGCGTTTTGGCAACGCAACTGAAATCTGGAGTACATCAAACATTGTTTAGTTTGAAATGGCTTGTTTACAAGTTCTCAAGGTTTCAGTTTCGTATTATGACTGTTATGAAAGGTCTTACAGAGTCGAGGGATGATGGCATTGCGGCGAACCACTCGCTCAATGTGCCTTGAATGCAGTCTTGAAGCTGTGGAGTCAGAAAACAGAAACAAAAACATGTTAACTAACAGGACACACACACTTTTATGGATAACAGCATAACGGCTACTTTCCTTTGCAGTTAATTTCTTAATATCTGAGAGAAGACATTTACTATTACATTACCAAGTTATGTGATAATTAAAATTGGGTGTTTGCTTGATGTTTTCCAAAATATATAAATATATCATACATTTTTCACCCATTATTTATTGCATTTGATAACATTCTGTGATGAAAATGGCACTGGAATCTCTTTTTATCCCATTTTTTATCTACTTGTGTTGATAAAGATAATTCAGAACAACAGCATAAAGCTAGCTTGTATTCATATTTAAGTGTTTTAATATTTTTAATATTTTAAGTGTTATAATATTTTAATCATAATTATTAGTATTTAATGTTCTTAAAATAATTCTTAAAATAATTCAAATAAAATCTTTAACATTTAAATATATAATTAACAATTAAAAAGTACACTTGAATGAATTGGAGTAAAAATAGAATAAAACATCAAATGAATTCATCAAATAAAACATTTTAAAAATCTGCATTTAGTGTAACAGATACATTGCTCGAACAAAATAAAAACTATTATTCTGATCTGTACTTAAGTGATCAAACACTATTTTTATTTTAAAATATTGTTTTTTTATTATTAAAAATTGCTGACAAGTGATAAATAGAGTCTCTTAATATGTTTTAAATATGTCTGACAGGACTTCTTACATTAATCAATGAGCTTTTATCCAGTGACTTACAAATTAATGACTTTTTTGTATAAGCTGAGTGGGTGTGTAATAGAGCAAAAAAGATTTGATAGTAGTTATTTTTTTATCAGAAAAAAAATATATAAATTAATAGTATGTATTTTAATGTAAAGCTATATTACACAATTAGTGTCTTGATGCTAGAAAATCTCTTCTTGCCCCATGAACATAAAGTGTTCTGATAAAATAAAAAAAATTAACAACCATGATGAGTATAATTTAGTTATAATAATCAAAATTAGACACACAGTATGAATCCAATTGCATGGGCTAGAATAAGCAGACTAATTTCTTATAATTATTATAACATTTTGCCCAGTACACTCTTTTGTCAATCATCCGTTGAGATTACAAGACATTATGCTGAAAATCTACATCATCAGCATGACGTTGCAACACCCTTCAGTCCAGTCGGGTCATGTCAGGTCATACACTGTACTGTATTGTACTGTAGAGAGTATTATTACGCCAAAAGATGCTTTTATGCAACTACAGCCAAGAACGTTGCACATATACAGTGATTTGAATATATATGCAGCAACGAAGAAATGCAAAGTAAAGTCACAAGCCACATTTTGCCTACAGCGGCATGTCATGAGCCGCACGAGGCAAACTAGTTCCTGACGTCATTAGCTAAAGCGGACATACATATCTTGTCGCTTAGGAATCATTCTTGCGAGTCGGCTCTTTTAATGATTTGATCGAAGCGACTAGCAAAGCTTAAGATTATATGGTGAGTGAGTGCCATATAGGAAAACCTTAAACAACATTTTCGAATTTTCTTTCGAGCAGGTATAAACTAAATTGGAAAAGTTAAAGTATTTTATTAGGTCAAACTTACTTTGTCACGAAAAAGTGCACAAAAAACCAAGATGAAATTAAAACGCCATATATTCACCTAAAAATTGAAATATTATTTCATCAATTCAACTACAAAATAACAAAATCGAATTACACATTAAAACACTTAATAATTGGACATATTCGTCGAAAATCATAAATTCCATATAATTAACTAAATACCAAATTAAAAAATACCAAAGATAAATGCTGTGAAAGGACGTCTAGCAACACTACAGCAGCGACTCTCTGAACCGAGTCAGTGAAATAAACTGTCCAAATGAGCCGATGCGCGGAAAAAAAGAATCAGAATACCAATGACGACCTTATAAACATAAATAATGAGTTGACCGTAGATAAACGCATATACCACACAACATCACACTACAAAATATGACAGGCCCCTGCTGCCTAGGTTAACTATGATGAACTATGAGCACCGCAAACCCATGTCACCCACCTCCTCACTGGGCGAAGACGGACATTTCTTCTTAAGCCGACTGCGGTTCACTAAATTGCCCGTGTGAAGCTTCAGCGTTGTCGCATGACTGAAAAGCCGTTTCGCGTTTACGTGATGCTCCATTGCTCGGTGGCCGGGAGTAAATCTTGTATATATGTATCTATTAACCGTGAAATGCCCTCGGGTACAGTGTTTCCCTGTCTCTCGGATACACTAAACAGTGTAGTATGACTTTGCACTTGTAGTTCATTCAAGTAGAGAGGAGGTTAGTGCAGAGAGATTCCCGCCCACAATGAGTAAATGAACGGGTGTTGCTGTAAAACCTGGTCAGGATCACCGCCAAGTGGAATAGAAGAGTCGTTTAAGATCCCTTTTCAAGCTTTATGACTAATATGCCCCCCGTTGTCCAACACAATATTCAAAGGGACCCCATACAGCCCGAGATATTTCCTCTGAAGTAATAATAACAAAGCTTTTGGCTTTCACGCTTTTTTATTATCTACAGAAAGCAGAAGTGAATCAAAGGAATCCAAATTGTTGGTTTTTGCACCGTTCATCAAAATGATCAATTCGGGAATTAATTGAAATAATAAATGCAGATTTTTTATTTATTTATTTAATTAAGTACTTATAATCAAAGTTTCATTGTTTTGCATTTCAGGTAAATGTGTCTTTATTTTGGGATGTTTCTATACTGAAAAACAAAATACTGAGCAAGATAATATTTTATTGATCCATTTTTATTCATTCATTCACTCAATCATTCATTGCTTTGTCATTATGGCACCGCAGGAATTATGTTTAATATCGTTTGCAACAAACTGTTTTGAATAAAATGTAATAAAATAAAATGTTATTCGAAACTTTTAAAATAAAAAGAAGTGTTCAAAGTGCTAATGACAGCTAAATGAGTATATTCAATATTCAAAGTATTGGTAAGTTTCTAACAAAAACAAAAAAATGAGCCATTTAGAACTTACAGTACATTCAAGCAAAGTACCCCCAAAGAAACACATTGGCAGTGAGTAAAATGAGGGCATTGACGTTGCACACAGTCTTCCACATGTGGTCTTCTTCAATGCTAGTGAGTTTCTTTTCGAGCGCCTGCCTTTCCTCCTCAGTCAGGTCTTGTTTAGCTGTTTGGGAGAGTCCACACAGCCACATTCCGGCACGTTTCCACCATGCAGGCGCGTCCTCATCCGACCCCTCTGACTCGGCTGTGCTGAGATCAGAGCCTGCTGGTTTGGCCCAGGGGTCTTCCAGCTCTACACGCTCCTCCTTACTGTGTCTTGTCCACCAGGTCAAACGAACAAGCTGAAATCAAATACAAGTGTTATTTTAGCTCAAATTCTGTTCAAGTTCTGCTAAACCTCTCAGCCCTATTTGTTTCTAAACAGGAGTAAACACCATTTTAAAATATATTTCATGACTTACATATATTCTGAAGCACAGTAATAAAAAACGTAGTCCATGTGAAATAAAAATTCCCAGTGTTTATTTTACTAGCGCATACTGTTATTCTTTAGGTGAACAATTAATCCGTGCAAGTTAGTCCACTGAAAAAAAAAAAAGTTTTGGTAATCTTCAAAGTCTGACCATTTGCTTCTCTGTTTGGAGTAGCAGTCCTTCTCTGTTGATGTCAATTTGATGCTTCAGACACAATATTCTTACATTGGTCCTCTTCCTGTTAGTTAGCTATGAGGGAATGATGCACAAAAAGAAGGGAGGGCTTTCTTTTGTATTCTACTCAATATTCAGTATCAGTTGGAAGTACATCAACATACAAAAAGATAATCTCAGCAACTTCCTCACAGGGACTTTAATTATATATTTGAAAAATAACTGTTCAAAATTAGAGAACACATTCAGATGTTTCACAGTTATTATTGGTGATAATCTGGTGGTAAATTCTCAATTGTCTTAAAAGCCCAATTTAACTAACAGCCTAACCTTCAAGTTTTCACTGATTTTGCAAGATTGTAAACCTTTCTAAAGTGACTGGCCTTTTCTAGACAACTTGCTGTCAAATGATTTCAAAGGAATGACCTTTTAGGCCATAGCATCTCATTCAAGTCCCCCAAAATGGCTGGTTGTCCACAAAAGACAAATGCATGAGAGGATAATGCTAGGACTCTCACTGAACAATCAGTTCAACACTGCAGCTGGAATTGATTGCCAATTCAGTGCTGAAAGGGGTAAGGATCTGTCTCGGCAAACGATGTCTCCACTTTTAGCAAAAGCTATAGGTGATGTGTCATTCATTTTCGGCAGCAGGAGCTTGGTGTCTGTTATGCAGAATTCACAGCAAATTTTGACAAGAACATGCGCATTGTGTCACTCAAAATTGCTCGCAGGATGTTTTTCACCTGACATAAATTTTCTGCTCGAGTGCTATTAAGACAAATACTGCAAATACATCATGTATTAGTGCAACTGGCTGAAACACTTTTTGCATCTACTCGTGCAAATAAATTAACATTTAGTGTGAGCCCAGCACCCATAGTCAATGCAAATGTTGATCAGAAGCTCCTTCTACAATATGCGGTTCCTTTCCTGCATTTGTCACTCATTCAGCTATTAATTTTCATGCAGGAATACTGTTATATAAGTAAAGCAGTTCATTGAAGCTGAACATTGAAATAATGAAATGGCCAGTCCAGAGTACTGAACTAAACCTGATTGAAAATCTCTTGAAAATCCTTGGCAACAAAGTTCTGGGTAAGAAACCAGACACTGAATTGTGGAAAAGACTGAAGGAGAGCATATCAATATCACAGGACAGTGTGAGAGACTGATGCTTGGTTCACACCAGAAGAGAAGCATCGCGTCACTAGCTCTAGATTACTCACTGAATGTTTTTCGCCTCACACTATTTTTCTACCAAAGTTGAATTGTATAAACTTAGACACAATTGGGTGAACTGGGCCCCCCTGGTGGAAATTTGCCTATATTAGCATATTGCATTGACTTTGTATGTAATCTATGAATACTTAAATTCACATTTGGAGTGAATCCAGCATAATGATGTCCAATCATGCACTTTGAAACATTGCAGAACTTTTACATTCACAAACAGCTATAGTACACCCTACATAAAGTGTGAAACATGAAAAAGCATAGTAGGAACACTAAATATAAACCAAGTCATGGGAAGTTCCAAATGCCTTTAAAAAAAAATTTAAACATGTATGTGTTTCTAGTTTGCGGTTGATATTTACGTGTTGTTCTGGAATAGGTGCAGTGCAGAGGCTGACGGCTGTGATGATCAGAACTGTCAGTGCGAGCAGGATAAGTGCAAAATACAGGTAGTGCACATCCTTCAGCAGGCTGGGGCGCAGGTCTTTCTCTCCACATGATGGTGTGCCATAGACAAATTCCATTATCATCCTCACCATGCCCACCACTAGTCCCACCATCAGACCCCAAAAAGCTCCCTATGCATTTCAGAAGACAAAAGAAAGGAACTTCACTTGAATGTTTTACAACTCTCTCACTTCAAAGCCTTTCACTTTTTTTGCTTGGGCTAAAATCAGAAAAAAGTTAATGAATTTACCTGTTCATTTACTCTCCCCCAAAAGATGGCCATAATGAACACTGTGGTGATGGGAGGTGACAGGAAGCTAGTTATAGCCTGAATGTAGTCAAACAGCTGTCCACTATTGGCTGTTTGAATGACTGGAATCCACACAATGCTCAGGGCCACTAGCAATAAAATGAACACTCTGTAGATGTAAAAATATAAAAATAATTAAATAAAAGAGCAAATTTAGTCAGCTCTGATATTGGCTCACTGTAAATTTTTTACTCCGCAAAAATAAAGGTCAACAAAAGCAATGAGATTAAACCACTTAGTGTGGTAAATAGCAGTGATGAAATGGTTGTGTGGACTAGTTGCACTTTCATCAAACAATTTTTTTTTTTTTGGGGCGTTTCACAGGACATGATCCTGAAATGAAAGTATTGAGACAGTATACCTGCCCACTACCATGAGCTCTTTCTCAGAGGCCCGGGGCCGGATCCGCTGCCAGATGTCCATAGTGAATAAAGTGCTGCTGCTGTTGAATATAGAGGTGAGAGAGGACATGAGTGCTGCCATCATTACAGCGATCATCAGCCCTCTCAAACCTACAAAAGTGAAAGAGTGAAAATAGATTTATAGAAGAAGAGATACAAGTAACAAGATAGTGTCTACTTTAATGTTCCAAACAACATTTCTGAAAATATTCATGAATTAATGTATTGGCATCATTTACTGTAATAGATGTATTTATGTAATAATGCAAAAACATTATTCTGACCTGTACTTCTTAAAATATATAAAAGAAAAGGCAAACATACAAAATTTTTTGGTTAATTGTTCAGGCATTGATAGTGACAAAGTATAAAGATTTTAATTGACAATAAGTATTTCAGTCTTTCAATATGTAATCAAATTAAACGATTGTTAAATTTGCCTAACAATATTTTTTGGTATAGAAAATATTGTTACACCATATGACATTTGTCTTCTATAACAATATGTCACCATTACACCATATGTCTTCTATAAATCATGGTAAAAGTGTATTTCATTTGTACCGGTAAAATAATTATTATTCATAGTTTATTAAAAATAATTATTATTATTTAATCTCAGCTTATAAAATCTCTTTGAAAGTCTAAAGTTAAAGCTGGCAAAAGAAAGTAATAAGAACGTTCTCTTCAAAAGGGAAAAACTACTAAAGTGGGTATATATATAGAGAGAGAGAGATATGTAGGGGAGTGGGCTTAGCTAAAAATGTCTATTACAATGCTCTCTGGTGGAATTTTTGTGGCAACCGCATAGTAATGCAAGTTTTCTGCATGAATTGTTTATAGAAATAAGTTGAATTAATGCAAACAGAAGATGAAAGTTTAAAGTAAGTCTGGCAAAAGAAAGTAACAAGAACTTTCTCTTCAAAATAAGGAAAAGTAACTACAGTATAGAAGTATCGATATATAACAAAATACTTATAATAACACTACAAGTACTAATTATATATTCAATACCATTTAATTAAATGTTATTATGACATTTATTTCCAATTAAATATTTAACAACATTATTAAAAAACAAATTAAAAAAACTATACCTGTTTGCAGTTTCAACTTTTTGAAAAACTGCACATTATTATTGTGATAAAACTATAAGGTTGTCATACCCACTGGCATTAGCTCCACCACTAATTTTGGGTAGGCAATGTTCGAGCAGCCGACCTTAGCCCCACAGATCTTCTGACACTCATCGGGATCAACACATGCTACTTCATCTGGAAAATACACAAACCATCACACTTTATTTTAGAAAGATGTGACCTAAATATTAAGGTAACATCTTTCTTAAATCCAGACTATGTGAAGTAAGATTAATTATACCAGGATAGAGAGCTCTGCTGATCATTCCTGGCATGACCACGAAGAACATAGGGAAGACCTTGAGGTAGCCACCGAGCACTGAACCACCTTTGGCATGGGACAGGTTTTTTGCCGACAGAGACCTTTGCACTATCACCTTCAAACAGGACACAATTATTTTTAAGTTTAAAGACTTATTTATATTGTTAAAACTGGCATGAAATGAACTTTTTGAAACTGTAATATCTCCTCCAAAAGTGAAATAGCATATCAAACAACAGGAAAAAAAAAACAAGCTGATTGGATTATTTGTTATACAGTGCATTAGTGCCCACATTTTCACAATGTTGGCTCCAGAAAAAAAAAAAGACCATTCAAGAGTCGGCATAAATCTAAAACTGTCGACTGAAATTGTGAGGTACATCCAACTGACACGGTTTCTGAAATGAGAAAAAAAATGTAGGCATGATTTTGTCCTTTGTGACCAACAAAGATGGATCATTGGAAGATGGCCATTGCTAACAAAATGGAGGTTGATTTGAATGTCAGTTTGCACAGGTGGATAGGAGGATTATATCACCCTCTGGTGCAGAGTATTTTCAGATGGCTGAAGATAAGAACAAGTAGCTAAATTATACAGAAGGAAATGTATAATTTTTGTTCAAAGCGCTGCCGTCAAGGCAGGGCAGAAACGAGACATGCACTGATTGGTCTGTGACTATTAGTCTAAAGGACTGATAGCCCCACCCTAATGGCAGTCCATGTGACCAGATGTAAAGAAAAAAGTCGTTTCAAGGATGGTTATGTTATTTGATTAAAGATTATGAGGGCAAATAATTTTTTACTAAATAATGTAGTGTACAGATAAATCGTTTGTTTAAAAAAGTTGGCCCATGGTAACCTACTGGCCCACCATCCCGTCTGACAAGAGAGGGAGAATGATGGGGACAGTTTACAGACTTTCTAATTAAATGTAACTTTTTGTTTGTTGGTTTTATTGCTTTATTGCTTTGAATTAAATGAATCAGATTATATAAAAATGCACATACTGTCACCCGATGGATAGAGCACAATGCAGAGACATCAGTGAGCAAATGGAGGCAAAAACTGATTCGCTTGACTAGTGTTTTCAGCATTGAACTCCACCTGCTATAAAAACTTTGATTGTATTTTTATTGTTATAAGTTACAATAAAGAAATTTATACTGCATTATTTAATACAATTTAAAGTAATCTTTTCTATTTATTTTTAATAATAAAGTTAGAAGGTAAATCAAAACAAACTTTAATTTGAAGCAAAGACGTTTATGAAATTGAGACAGAAAGACGAAGTTACAAGACCTGACTGAAAAGATGTAATGATGGGAAATATTATATTCAACAACTAAGTTGCAATGTACTTTGCATAAATATTTTAGTATATTGCGTGATCCAGGTCCAATTACATTCTTTGCTATGGAAGTGGGCGGAGGTTAAAGTTTCTTTTGGTGCACTTCCATTATCAATACTCGGCATCATGGTTAATATAGTTTTTCTGCTTATATTGTTTTTAAAGGGGACCTGTGATGAAAATCATCTTTTTGGAAGCTGTGTGTAGGTATAGTGTGTCCACAGTCATATTGGGGTGATATAAAGACAATAAGCCTCTTTTTTTTTTATTTCCTGACGTTGCCCACCGCATCGTGACGTAGGAGTGCGGTTTCCCTGCCCACCGAATTGATTGACAGCCGAGTATTAACATGTCTCCGTATTAACGCGTATAATCATATCAACAAGACAGGACGTGCGCAAAGCAACCGGGATTAAAAGATCTGTTTGGCTCGCTGTGATCATCAATCATCATCAAATGTGTTCAAGAATGAGTTTTACAAGTTTAAAACGTTTTTAAAACAGTGCATGTTTATAATGAATTACAGCGATTTTACCGTCTTTACTTTATCACCACAGCTGTGTGTCAGTACAATTATAAAAGAAGACAATCCCGGGTTGTGGACGTTAAATCAGGTTTATTTTGTACATTAACATAACGGATATCCATACAGCAGTGGACATTAACGTGTAAACTGTCACATTTGCTGTGCAAAAACAGTGCAAAGATAAACGTGCGCGCTGTGTGTGAACTTTGTAACGACATTGTGTGTGACTACTTGCAGAAAGAACTCCGCAACAAATACATCAAATAATCATTGGGATAGTTCTTACTGTAGTATTTCTCACAAACGTTATGTGAGATCTGCTTCCTTCATGTCTGTCACTGTGCTGTTTATCTGACGCACCTGAGGCGGAGATTTGGGCACACTCTGACAGGCACATGGGAACAGTGGGCGGGGAGAACCAGCATTAAAGGCACAGGCAACAAAAACAGCTACATAGTGTTCAAAGCAGAAAATTCTAATATTCTGAAAGGTATAATAAATAATCTGATGGGTGTTTTGAGCTGAAACTTTACAGACACATTCTGGAGACACAAAAGACTCATCTTAAATCTTGAAATAGGGGTAAAATAGGTGCCCTTTAAGATAAGTTCAATTAGGCTTCAACAAGAGCCCATACAATCAGTTCTGTCTTTCAGGTTTATAAGTCATTGTTAAAAAAAAGTGGATGGTGATTTTATTTCAGGAATAAACAGTTGCACTCTTTTGGCGGATCTCATGTAATCGACAGGATGGGGAAAAGATGGGGACATAAGAGGGAGATGACATTAATTTAAAATGAAAAAAATAAGTAGACTGATAAATCTTTTATAAGAAATACTGCTTTGATTTCATGGTGGCTTTAAATCCTCTGAATACTAAATGGTGCTGAAATGTACATCATTTTAAATTCACCTGGTCTGTGCACCAGACCCATGTGGCCAGAACGGTGAGGCCAAAGATCAGGCCGGGCCAGGGAATATCTCCTGTCACTGGGTCTCTGAAGATATGAAAGGCATCAGAGCGAGGAAGATGACAAGTGGTGTTGGGAACCGTGAGAGCAGGTACAGCTCTCTCATACTGAAACAGCAAACCCTCGTACCATCCAACCTTGTCAAACGCTGCCAGGGGAAAGTCAATTGAAACACAGTCACAGTATTTTCTCAAGAATAACTCAAGTGTTAGTTTTCATGAAGAGTGGATGAATACCTATGAACATGAGGACAAATGCCCCTATTACCATGATGACGGTCTGTAAGGCGTCAGTGTAGATCACTGCTGTCAGTCCACCTGCATCAAAGTAAGCCACCAGTTGCAGTATTTCATTTACAATCACAAATAAAATGATGTGTTGTTTTATTACCAGCTATAGTATAGAGTGCAGTGACGGCTAGCAGAATAACAGTGGAGAGATAAAGATCCCACCCCAGTGACACCTGGATGAATAAAGCCCCTGAAAAAATGTCTGTCTGGGAAAGAAAGTAACAGTTATGATTGTGGTGAACATTGTATTGTACTTGTACTTTGCTACAATTTCTTTTGTATGAAACATCTGAAATGCTATTTGTTGGTCACTGTTATTGTTCTTACATTCTTTTCACATATACACACAAACACACACACACATACATACTTAATTTAAAAACAATGAATATGTAGTGGTTACTTTATGTTTGTTTGAATGTTGAATGGGGGGGTTGGGGGAACCAGAGCACCCGGAGGAGAAAACAGGGAGAACATGCAAACTCCACACAGAAATGCCAACTGACCCAGCCGAGGCTCGAACCAGCGACCTTCTTGCTGTGAGGCGATCGTGCTACCCACTGTCCCACCGTGACGCCCCCTACACATTGTATTCATTCATTCATTTTCTATTCGGCTTAGTCCCTTTATTAATCTGGGGTCGCCACAGCGGAATGAACCGCGCACTTATAAAGCATTTGTTTTACGCAGCGGATGCCCTTCCAGCTGCAACCCATCACTGGGGAAACATCCATACACTTTCATTCACACTCATACTCTACGTCCAATTTAGCTTACCCAATTCACCTGTACCGCATGTCTTTGGACTTGTGGGGGAAACCGGAGCACCCGGAGGAAACCCACACGAACACGGGGAGAACATGCAAACTCCACACAGAAACGCCAACTGACCCAGCCGAGGCTCGAACCAGCGACCTTCTTGCTGTGAGGCGAACGTGCAGCCCTACACATTGTATACTAATGAATAATATATATATTTCTATGATTTATTAATTTATATATAATTTATTCCTGTGAGTTCAAAACTCGATTTATGATTAGACTCCAGTGTTATCCTGTGATGAAATTATTATTATTATAATAATGCATGATTGTGTGACACTAAGACTTAATTACTAGACAATAGGCAATAGAAGACTAGAGTAATTATTCTGAAACACTGAATCACAGGAATAAATTACATTTTAAAAATATATTTTTAATGTACAATTACTGTATATTTCAGTGTTACCATTATGCAGCCTCATTGGAATTAATTTCAAAGCATGAACAAATCTTATAGGGATAGTTCATTCAAAAATTCATAATTTACTTACTATTTACTCCCGCTCAAGTAATTCCAAACCTTTATAAGTTATGTTCTTCTGCTGAACACAAAGGAAGATATTTAGCAAAATGTTGGAAACCTGTAACCCTTGGCATCCATAGTATAAAAAAAATTGTATGGAAGTCAAAGGTTACTGGTTTCCAACATTTTCTAAATATATTTGTGTGTGTTCAACAGAAGAACATAACTGCGAAAGGTTTGATACAAGAAAAGGGTGAGTAAATGATAAAATAATTTTCATTTTTGGGTGAACTCTCCTTTTAATGTAACTAGCAATTAGACTGGTTGGGTTTTAAGTTGGTATGAAAAAGCAGGGTTACTGTTGACTCCTTTAAACCTCAATCTGTGTAATATTTAATTTAGGATTATATGAAATCTACCTTAGACTACCTCAAACTTTCAGATTTCCTCAAAGCACCACCAAAGTTTGTCTTCTTTTGTATCTGTTTACCCAAAGATCTTACTGATATCTTGGTTAAAATGTAGAGGATGAGAGACAGCACACTCATGTAGATCCGAATTCGCTGGCCCCCAAACCTCTTCCTCAGATACTCAGGCATGGTGACCACTCCAGCAGAAATATAGACGGGCACAAATATCCAGCCCAGGGCGATGAGGACCCACGCTGCCTACAGGGTAACACGTTTCATGTTTTGTTTTGGCGTGTGATGCAATGAAAGTGTTATTTGATAAGCTTACTATTTCACAACTGAAAATCAGTAATTACTGAAAAAAACACTGAAAGCTTGTAGGATGAGGATTGAGTTGTGTGTCATACATTCCACTCAAATCCCCCGACGGCGAGTCCCCCTGCGGCTCCTGTCCCGGCTAATCCGATGAACAGACCACTGCCGACGTTGCTGGACATCAGAGAGGCTCCAATCTGTGGAAGAACAATACAACAGAGACACACTGAGAAAACACTCCTCGCAGAACTACAGGACAATATGATCAAACAAGCTGGAGACGTGTCTTTACACTCAACACAACTAAACACACTGTAAAAAATATCCATAAATTCCCAGTTTTCCTTACATTATGATTTATGTTTTTATTTTCAAATTTCCCCCATTTATTTATGCTTTTGAATTACATTATGGGACCTTGATCTTTCTTTCAACAACTTTTAACCTTGAAAAAGTGACTTTTATTAACATTGTTAATAGTTTAAAGTGATATATCGTCTGGGTTGGTGTTGTATATTACGCTACACAAACCTTGTAATAAACTGCCAGTACATTTTCTGTTATTTTAGACTTTTTTCTCTATATATTATTTGGATTGAGTTGGATTTTCAACATCAAAAGTCGACAGAGCAGAGATCAACATCACAAAGCAATTCACAACCGTAAATAAACGGAACACACAAAATACGGAAACTGTTAACTAACAGAGTTTTTACAGTGTAGTTACATGAAATTATCTCAAATCAAACAAAAGAATCAAAACTTAAACTTTTTTAATGTTGTCTTTGATAGTTGCCAATGCAGTATTTATTTCATTTGAATTTAATATTATGTTCTAAAATTACAAAAGCTAAACTAATAATGAAATAAAATGAAGAAAGAGTTTTAAAAGAGAGAGAGAGAGAGAGAGAGAGAGAGAGAGAGAGAGAAACCCCACTACATACAACAAAAGATCTGACCCAAATTACCTTTTTTTTTTTTTTTACACTGACTGGTTGGTCTATTGGTACCAAATTTGTACCATAAGGCTTTAAAAAAAGTTTTGGTTTATACAATCAATATATATATACACACGGTTCATACACATTTTTACTACTAAAATTCCATGAGTTTTCCATGATTTTTCCAAGACTTTCAAGTAAATTTTCATGACCTAATGTTTCATGCAATGTCTACATATACATGGTAAAAGAAAAACAATGCATGTTAAAATTTATTACAGCATATCGTAAAACAAGCAACAATCTATTTAGTTTCAATTTATATCTATGTAAAATTGATTTAGATAATGCTTACACCGCACTAATAATGTGAGAGTATGTGATTGGCCAAGGACAGAAAAGAAAAAAAGACAACTAACCTATATTAAAGAATACAGATATCTGTTTTCTATGACTTTTCCAAAACTTTGTGGGTTTTTCTGTTTTTCCAGGCCTGGAAAATGCCAAGTCAAAATTCCATGACTTTCCAGGTTTTCCATGACCGTATGAACCCTGTATATATGTGTGTGTATATATATATAAACAAAACTATTTGATTAAATAGATACATTCATTAAAGTAAGAGTGTGGTCATCTAACATCTTCAGGAATAGAAAGATAATACATTTAAAATTCAAGCGAGTTATTGCAAAGAAAAAAAATAACACTACAAAATTTCAACTCAATTTTATATTTTTATATTTCTCTTGAGTTTTCCGGTTTATTAAGCTGGAATATATTACTATTATTATTAAATATTATTTACATTTTCCCCAACATATTAACTTAGATGTACAATTTTTTCGGACTGTGTACTGTGTAATTTTTTGTGTTCTTGTTATATTAGTCATTTGGTACTTACTGATCTAATTATATTATTGTAAAGCATCCTATAGAAGAAAATATTAACCTTAAAACAGAGATCTGTGAGGGGTGTACTCATTTATGCTGAGCACTATTTATATATATATAATCTGTCATTGATATGTCACAATTTAAAAAATCATCTAATCTACATTAATATAATTTAATCCAATTTTTACCCCTTTACAAAAGAGTGAATCACCCAGTAAATAAACATTTGACAAATGTTAGGCTTTTATCCCTATTTGTATTTTCTCAGGAATTCAGATATTAATAAAGTCATAAATGTGAGCCAGGAAACTTTCTAAAATTCTGATCTGACACAGAATAACCAAATACATTTTTTAAACATACTAAAATAACACAAACAAATTTACAGTAGCTCTAAAAATACCGATATACTGATATAAAAATACTGATATCTCTGTGTTAAAATGTGAAGTATAGGATTTCATTTTGTGTAAATCTTTACACAATCACATTCAGTGTGTTTATCTGAGTTCCTCATTCTATGAGCATGCAGTGATTTCATTATTTGCCTTTTCCTGGTAGTAATATCAGACAAGGACTTTAAAAATCTAAATGCTTCCTTGTGTGCTCAAGAGAAACATTCTAGCTTCATCATTAAGAGTAAAAACACAAAAACTCACTGGCCACCAGGTCATAGATCGTCCTGCCAAGAAATATCCACCCACTGTCCCACGGTTGGCTCTGATGGAAGACTACAAATCAAACACACAGCAGCTTTATCCCTGCAACATGAATTAGACACAGCCGAGTTCTATACATCAATGCACATACTAACAGAGGAGCTGCAGGTTTTCACTTACCCATATTCCAACTGCCAACACGAACACAAAGTAAACCACAACCACAGCAATGTCAGCAGCTTCCAAAGTAAACTTCGCAGGCACCTCCTCGGGCTCTGGAGTGCCCGTCACAGGCTCAGGTGAAGCTGGCATTTTCTACACTGCCTGAGGTGAAAGTGTGAACTTTGAAGCAGGTGCTGACTTCATTAATAATTAATCAGCCTGCTGTAGAGAATGCTGAGAATGCAGGAGTTATGCGTTATATGATCATCACAGGAGGACACTGTAATCTAATGTAATTATACCAAATCATTTTAGGAAGAAAAAAATATATCAAAGATAAAGAGTTTAAGGAACAAAATGCTACAATATTGAGTAAAATAATAACATCTATGATTTCCATAATTTACAAAAGGGTGCTAAAATGTCAATCAGCATAACAATAGTGGTATTAAAAGACTAAGGAACATGGCGCATATCCAAATTGCTTTTTAAAAATAATGTTAATACTATTCTTCAACCACTATGCTATATACCCATAATTCAGCAAGATATTGTAATCATTAACCAACATAACAACAAAATTACCTAAAATATCTAAATCATAAAATTCAGCATGATCTCTTTTCTCTCCTTTTAATCAATACAGATCAAGTGTTGTTAATTTTTACATAATATCTGTTAACCTGAATGACCACGTAACATTATTTCACCCATATGTGATATTTACACACACACGCACATACATGCATAAGTATCATTTCAAAAAGAATCCCACAATTAAGTCTCAATTCAAAATGATACAAAGGCTCACTACAAACATTTGAGGGCTTTTTAATTGGAGGGTGACATAAAACAAAAGTGTATTTGTAAAGACAACATAAATAATCTAAGCGAGGCATCAATCACATCAGTCCACTCATTTCTTCTTCCAGAATTTACTGTAATCGTCAGCTTTGAAATCATCATCATAATCTTCCAATTCTTTCCTCGCTCCCTTCTTCGGCTCTCTCTTTCGCATCCTGATTTTCCTCTCCATTTCAGAGAGTGTGGTGATGTCCACAGGCATCTGACAAAGAAAAATGAAAGTTGTCAGATACAGTTTAACTGACACGTCATGATTTTGCCAAGTAGGACGCGATCCTGGATTAACATCTCTGTTGATCCTGAAACATCATTTTTGTTTGAAAATGTAATCCATACCTATTCCCTACCCCTAAACCCAACCATAACTGTAAATTATTCCCAAAATCAGAGGGGAATAATAGTTGGATAACACTCATGTAGAAGCGCATAAACCTAACTGTAAGCCTAAACGGTAAACGTATCTCTAAATTCTGATTGGCTGATTGGAATGTTGTTCCAGGATCAACATAGATGTTAATCCAAGAACATGTCCTACTTGGTGAAATCAGGTTATGAGTATAACTGACTGTTACAGTTGTTTTTAAAGACTGACAGTTTACACATCATTATGAATTGGCACTGTTTGACATTTATTCCAAAAAAAATCCCATGTTCCATTAAAACATGGAATAGTACTGAAACAAGTTTAATAAATAATAGTTTCATGTATGCATGTATTTCAACTTTAATAATGAAGATATGGCGTCACAGTGGCGCAGTGGGTAGCACGATCACCTCACAGCAAGAAGGTCACTGGTTCGAGCCTCGGCTGGGTCAGTTGGCATTTCTGTGTGGAGTTTGCATGTTCTCCCCGTGATCGCGTGGGTTTCCTCCGGGTGCTCCGGTTTCCCCCACAGTCCAAAGACATGTAGTATAGGTGAATTGGGTAAGCTAAAAAATTGTGTGTGTGTGTGAATGGGTGTGTATGGATGTTTCCCAGTGATGGGTTGCAGCTGGAAGGGCATCCGCTGCGTAAAACATATGCTGGATAAGTTGGCGGTTCATTCCGCTGTGGCGACCCCAGATTAATAAAGGGACTAAGCTGAAAAGAAAATGAATGAATAATGAAGATATAAAGAACTAACCTTCATTATTTTTCTGGGTTCCTGATATCTGATGTTGATGGTGGACCCGTCAGGTCTGACCAGCAGAACTGGATACATTCTCTCATATTTCTGCCTGCCAAGACGGACCACACTGGTTCTGTTGGAATTTGACTGAAAGACTGTGCTGTGAAATGAGGATGTGGCTTGCAAACACCTGTGGGTGAAAACTGCCTGAAGACACCTGTACAAAACAATAACAGCAAATGTACAAATAATGACATGTAAATATTACTCTAGACATTTAGGATGATGTTTTCATTTACGTGGCTGCAGTATAACAAATAAATTATGCAAACGTTGAAATGTTAGTTCACCAAAAATAACATTCATGTCATCATTTACTCACTTTTTCAAAACCTATTTGAGTTTCTTTCTTCTGTTAAAAACAAAACAAAAAGAAGATGTTTTGAAATATGTTGGTTGTTCAACGCTGACTTCAAACGTATTTTTTCCTACAATGGAAGTCTATGTGTTCCAGCAACCATAATTTCTCAAAATATCTTCTTTAGTATTCAACAGAAGAAAGAAACTCAAAAAAGATTTAAAATCACTCGAGGCAGAATAAATTGTGAGGTAACGTAAAGCTAAACTGCACGGACTATCACATTATATCACAGATGAGATGCATCACGGTGCTGCTGGTTCGCGACTTACCTAAATAAGCCCTTGCAGGGATGACATACTGTATTTAAAGCCATGGTCATAATGTTTGAAACGTTGGAAGAGGCTATCTAATAAATGTATTCATAAGCGTAAAATTATATTCATAACTTCAGTATGAAAAAGGTCACCATCGACAAACGGCATGGAGGTGCATCAGCACAAACGTTCCGCTGGAAACTTGAACGGCAGCGTCTGCTAGTTCCGTTTGGGGTTTTGTTTAAAGTTGATTCACGAGACTCGACTACTTACTACTACCTTAATAATCAAGCCAAAATCTAGCATGTTATATTTTATTTAAAAATATATACAGAAAGTACAAAAACAGATATGAAGCAAAGCACAGCTCAAGGTCCGATTACTTTTCATGGATTGACACACATTATTACGTTAAAATAAGTAAATACGTTTCAGGTAGTGCCTGTTTTAGTCTTTGAGTACATTTTGTTGGGTACACAGTTTGCATTACGAATAACTGGAATTTGTCAAAGTGGACTGAGGAAATCCACCAAGTAGAAACAACAATGGGAGCAATGCTACATTCATTCATTTTCTTTTCGGCTTAGTCCCTTTATTAATCTGGGGTCGCCACAGCGGAATGAACCGCCAACTTATCCAGCATATGTTTTACGCAGCGGATGCCCTTCCAGCTGCAACCCATCACTGGGAAAGCAATGCTACATTCATTCCTAATATAATTTTTTCAGTTTACCCTTTAACACCTGAAAAATCTCACATTCTCAAGAATGTATGTAAAAGATGTCATGGTAGGCTTCTGTCAAAATTGGGAACCAGTGTCCTAAAAAAAAATCACATTTCCATCCATCCATGACTAAGATACCAAGATAAGGGACTTAATATAAGCAGTTTATCCACATCTCATCCTCTTATTACATTTATTTTAACTCATAGTATATTTTGATTTGAAACTGATCCTGCATTGTTTACTGTAAATGTGGGCAAAGCATTTAATTTCTGAAATGTATATAAGGTACAGTATCAGTGCATCTAATACCCTCAGTCTTTTCTCATTAAAACACTTTCCATAGCAATAGGAGTAACATCATAGGGTAGGTTTATTCGGTTTGCAACACTGGTCTGAATTTTAGACAAATAACATATCTAATTCTCTAAATGTGTTTGTCCATTGACGCTGCAGTTGAAGCCACTGTCTTCTTATAATGTGCTGCCAGTCTGTCTGCCTCTCTGTGTCCTGAAAGTAGAGCTCCTTGCACTGTGCCATAAAGAGTCTTCATCGTGGCCTCACCTGCAAACATGACCTGAATGTGCTGGAAAGGAAAGTAAAAATGCTTTAGTTCTAAATGGCAAAGACCATACATGACATGACATACTGAATACATCTCCCTCAAATGCAGTTCAAAAAAGACAATTATCTATTACTTGTTTTAATTCAATATAACAACATATGGAAGAAAAAAATCACTTACTGCATCAGGAAACTGGCTGCCCTCTAGTGGTTGTGCCAGTGTGTCCATAACTTGTCCGTCAACAGCAACAGGAAGAAAAGAGTAACTTCCCTTTATAAATTTGTTGCTGCGCCACTTAGTGCACAGTATAGATTTCGGCTGTGGAATATTTGCACTGGGTCCTTCGGTGTAGGAAAAAATAAAAATAAAAATACATCATACTTTTTGGAACTTGGAACATAAAAAAAAAGACCTTTATTTGTTTTAAGTCCAATAACACACATTAGCAAGCACGAGCTAGGTATAACATTTACTTTAAAGGATACTTTACCAAAGAACATTTTGAGGTGGTCAGTGACAGCAGCTGAGAGTTCATTATCTGGCATGCTTTCAACCAGGTCTGCTATTTCTCCAGGACACCAGCCAATTAAAACATTTCCAAACCTAAATATAAGAGAACCAATAATTAACAATGCTGCATTCTTAAAGGTGTCATACTATTATATTATTTAAACCATGTTCAATGTCTACTCATTTCCAACCCATGAAATAGATTTTGCCCGATTTCACAATTTTTTATTATCATCAATATTAGTTTTTTCTGGTCTTCTGAATATTTCACGGTTATTTAATAAAACATGAACCTTTCTTTGGGGCTCAGGACAGAAAAGCTCTGCATGCTTTTGAGCCACTGCATTTTATCGATGGAAACCGAGGCAGGGGTGTCATCCTCATAAATGAAGCTGAAAGAACCAACATCACTCTCCCAGAATGCCTCTTCATACTCCAGAAAGATCTTGGCAATATTGCCAAAGCACAG
>CAIGQV010017835.1:20440195-20450493 GCA_903798115.1 Danio jaintianensis
GAAGACTGGGGATGAAGAGGCTGGATGCTTGTGCTTTTAGGCAGCCTGCAAAAAAAGAAAGAAAGAAAGCAACAACGAACAAACAAACAAACACACATACACAAACAAACACTTAGTTATTCAGAGAGAAGATACACTGTAACTGGCTATAAATACACTCACTGGCCACTTTATTAGATACACCCTTATAACTGCTTATAGCCAATCACATAGTGCATTTCGGTCAAGCAGACATGCTGATGTTCAATCCAAACATCAAAATGGGAGAAAAAAGGTGATTTAAGTGACTTTGATTGTGACATGATTTCTGATGCCAGACAGGCTGGTGTGAGTATGTCACAAACTGCTGATCTACTGAGATTTTACCACAGTCTCAAGGGTTTACAGAAAATGGTCAGAAAAAGAGACAATATGCATGGGTAAAAATGATCAATGTCAGAAGTCACACAAGAATGGTGAAAAAAGTTTCAAGTGAAAGCCAACAGTAACTCTTATAACTACTTGTAATAATCAAGAACTGCAGAAGTGCATCTCTGAGTGCACATTGCATCAAACCTTGAAGCAGATGAGCAAACATCAGCAGAAGAAGATCACACTTGTGACACTCTTGTCAGCTAAGAACAGCAAACTTAATTCACACAGGCTCAGCAAAACTTGACAAGAAAAGATTGATGATCTGATAAGTCTCAATTTCTGTTGTGGCACTTGGATGATAGAGAACAAAATCTCCTAGCAATGTGTACCTAATAAAGTGGCCAGTGAGTATATAGTCTCATCAGTGCTCAATCCTTATCAACACATACCCAGTGAAACGGTAACTATTACATGATCAGACAGAATCTCCTCTCCATTTTCACAGACAATGCAAACTGGGTACTGGCGGACTTTTCCATCAGAAGAACCTTCATTTTGCGGAGAAGGGAAGGATCCATCCCATTTGATCGTACGGACTTCTCTTTTTAGCAGCAAACGATCCTTAGGGAAGTCTTCTTTTAGTAGATCCACAAGTTGATGCATGAACCTGATGGACATTCAATAATTAATCCTAAATGAATCATTTAACAATCAATAACTGCAAATGATCATCATACCCTGCAATATTGACGCTGTCTCCCATATCGATATAATACTGCCACGAGTCAAGAGAGATTCTGTTAAGGTCTGAAGCACCAATGTCAATCAGCATGTCTTTTCCAACCAAAGCAAAAACACTCTGCATTCTTGCTTTCTCGTCGTCTTCTTGCAAGCTATCAATCACACCCCGGGTTTTCTCTGCATAGTGTTCACCTAAACTCTTTCCTGAGTTTCCCGAGCCACGGTATCGAATGAAGCTCTCCCCGTCTTCATACGCACGTCTGGCGAAGTTTGCATTCACTTTGTGCCCCTTATTATTGTAAAACGCTTCTTCGCCCATCTCAGGGAGCTGGTTTAGAAGGCCTTTTAGTAGACAGAAGACTGGGTTCTTTTCTGACGTCCCATGGATGTACTGCGCTCCGGTGTCAACAAATGCATTACCTTTGACATAAAAAGAAAGACAGTGACACTGTTAGATTTTAATATGGTATATAACCTAACACTCCTATATGTAATTAAAGGTGCTGTATGTAAGTTTTTGACTCTTCTAAAGCATAAAAATACCATAATATGTTTGCAGATATTTAAGAAACATGCCAAGTGAACATTCTTGTTTATCTGAAAAACAATGCTAAAGTCAGATATTCTGCTTTGAAAATGTCTGTTACGTGCCGGAATGGCTGTCTTTGTTTTGGTTCTTTTAACCCGCCCACTGCCACTTCAGCCAATTATATTTCAGCACCCTGGGTTGCCTTGTTGGAAAACAGAATTTCATTTATTCATTCAGAAAGACTCTCAAAGCATGCGCCCGTGACCAAAATGCGACCTCCGGTGGACAGTAGCAGACTCCGAATGAGACGCAGATTCAGAGTTCCACATGAGGTTATTGATTAGCAAATAATATAAATATTACGAACGTAAACATTAGGTGAGCAGGTTACATTGTAACCCCGTGTTCTAACAACGCGCTACGCGAAGAGATTTGCAGTGATAAGCAATTTGGCTTTTTGCACCAGACGAAACACGACAGAAATTTAAATACAGCCATTCAGAAGCACAGAATATGCACTCACTCATGAAATGGTAAGGTTAATAATCGAATTAATACATATTAAACCTCTTTAAGGGGTGTCACGGTGGCGCAGTGGGTAGCACAATCGCCTCATAGCAAGAAGGTCGCTGGTTCGAGCCTCGGCTGGGTCAGTTGGCATTTCTGTGTGGAGTTTGCATGTTCCAAACTGTTTGCATGTTCCAACACATGTTCCGTGTTCGCGTGGGTTTCCCCCACAAGTCCTTAGACATGTGCTATAGGTGAATTGGGTGAGCTAAATTGTCCGTAGTGTATGTGTGTGACTGAGAGTGTATGGGTGTTTCCCAGTGATGGGTTGCAGCTGGAAGTAAAACATGTGCTGCGTAAAAAACATATGCTGGATAAGTTGGCGGTTCATTCCGCTGTGGCGACCCCATATTAATAAAGGGACTAAGCCGAAAAGAAAATGAATAAATGAATGAATAAACCTCTTTAAGATTATTAAATGTAGATGCTGAATCTGATACAGTATGTGTTGGTTTGCATTATTTCACAGTTCTAAAGTTCAATTTCAAATGGTTTATTTCATTTTCAGGATCTGAGGTAAACTATCTGCTGCTGCTTTCAGTAGTATGTCAATAAATGTCATGTAAAATGACATTCTAACTCACATTGTTAGCATTTAACACTGAATAAAGCACATGAGGTGTACCTGAGGTGTATCATTGTCAGTTGTTTGTTGTTCAGCTGCAAGAAATAGAAGCCGTTTCTAATATATCAATTCGAGGAGTTAGTTAGAACAAAAACTCCTTTTAATATGTAAAATATTTCTTCTATCACGTGCCATTTCTTTTATTTAGAACACGATTTAAATCAGCCTTAAATAAGCCTTTGGGCTCGCTATTTATGCTCGTTATTGTTGCAGGAATGCAATACCTAGTTCAACCACTGGGTGTCAAACTTGCATACTGCACCTTTAAATATATACAATTTCTTGAGATTTAGAAATAATAATAAAGAAAGTTCTTATGAAGGTTAGAAAAAAAAGGTTGGTTCAAGGAGAAACATTTTTTCGCTCCATAAATATATTTAAAATGATGTGGTACAATCTGTCGACATAGCAAAAAAAGGATTTTGGACTTTAAATGGAAGTGAAACTAGGTCATGAGTCCAAAGTTTAAAGTTTCCTAAAACAGTTTCCTCTAAGAAACAACCTCTCTTTTGTCTCCTTCAAATGAACACTGGAAAATGCCACATTTACATGTCAAAACTAATGCAAGCTCGTCAAAATATTTATCTGCATGACAGTTTATTATTTTGTCACTAAAATATACTCATTAGATGCTTGTTGTTCATGGTTTTCTGATAGTAATTTAGTAATTACTACTAAAATTAGCTTGTAATGTTTAAGATGTAGAAGAAAAAATGCTCATCCTCATGTACACTCCTCGTGTATATGGTTTTACTGCTGCTACTATTAGTATTACACAATAAAAAAAGTTGCTGTAACCCAACATTGGGTCAAATATAGACAACCAAACTATTGGATTTCATTTACATGTAATTAAAAAACAACAACAACAACAACAACGCTGAGTTTGACCATACCCAATCAGGTTATGACAACCCATAGGTTATGACAACCCAGGATTTCTTTAGTGTTGACATTAAAAAATAATTCATAAAATTGGCATAGATTTTTTTTTTTATCTAAAAAACCCCCAATTAAATTACTAAATAAATTACATTCAATAAAATAAATAAAGGGCTGCACAGCAAGAAGGTCGGTGGTTCGAGCCTCGGCTGGGTCAGTTGGCATTTCTGTGTGGAGTTTGCATGTTCTCCCCGTGTTCGCGTAGGTTTCCTCCGGGTGCTCCGGTTTCCCCCACAAGTCCAAAGACATGCGCTATAGGTGAATTGGGTAAGCTAAATTGGCCGTAGTGTATGTGTGAATGAATGTGTATGGGTGTTTCCCAGTGATGGGTTGCAGCTGGAAGGGCATCCGCTGCTTAAAACATATGCTGGATAAGTCGACGGTTCGTTCCGCTGTGGCGACCCCAGATTAATAAAGGGACTAAGCCGAAAAGAAAATGAATGAATGAATGAAAAATAAATAAAATGATCGTTACATTAACCATAATAAAACCTTGGTTGATTTTCTTATGGACTCTTTCCTCAAATAAACGTTTTTAAACTTTATTGAGAAAGGCGAATAGTTTCCAACTTTCATATTTTGATAAAAAAGTGACGGACTTTGCAGAAACCTGAACGGGTTATGATGTATTTACCCAGAGTTGCAGTAGCTACTCTTCCTCCAACATTTTCGGCGGCTTCCAGCACCGTGACGTCATTAAACCCATATTCTTTCAGCTTCTTGGCAGCAGCGAGTCCTGCCACACCTGCACCGACAACCACGATAGATGGACTCCTGTCTGCCATGATGACTAAAGGACTGAAGAAGAGATTATCTTAACCGTCAGTTCACAACAAGCATTACGATTACACATTTATAAAGACAGAACATGTTCAGTCCTGCCGTCCTAAAACAAAAACGCTTTTGTAGCTTTGTCCTACAACATAGCTAGATTAAGGTGTTTACTTACTTGTAACGGAGCAGAATGTTGACTATCCACCTTTAGCGTGTAGTTACATTGCTTAGTTCCACTTCCTGTTGTAATGCTATAGCGACCAGAGTAGAAGAATTTTTCCCTTTTTTCCTGAAGTTATATGCATACTTGTCCATTAGGGGGCAGGAAATCTTAAGTAAAGAAATTGAGTTTATGAACACCACCAGAACTGATCCAGACATATTTTACAGCTCTTCTAAGCACTAGGATTATTTCAAGAGGTGTGTTTGTGTAATAACTGTGTAATAAATAGAGATGGGTCTGTGTTATTTTTAGACATATAAGTTACAGAAATTTTTTTCAAGTCTTTTCATAATAGGATTGAAAAATAATGTTTGCTATCTTATTGGCTAAATAAAAAATGCTCTACCACTTAAATGTTTTTTTTTGTTTTTTAATGCCCATTTATAATTGAAAAAGGGATTTAGTGTTATCTTAAAGGGACAGTACACCTAATAATACATTTGCTGTTAATTTATTCACCCTCATTCAGGCCACCCAAGATGTAGGTGACATTTTTCAGTAGAACATTAAAGATAAGACAGAAATGTGCCCCTGAAAAGATACTTTTCATGATGTACGCAATCAAAACATGCTCTTTATGTGTCTTTATCTGTAAGAAATTATCGTAAATGTGTCAGTGGTCATATCAGTGTCTTGAAAAAGTGATAGTTCAGCCCACAATTATTAATCTATTCACCCTTAAGCTATCTATGTGATGAAGACTATAGGTTTCCTTCAGAGGAACATTAAAGAAGTGTTTGTAATGATTCATAAAATGCAAATCAATGGGTACTGGTACTTTGACTTTGAGAGTCAAAACAGATAATATTGTAAATAATACTGCACATCTTTTCGCATCATAAAACCTTAGTGTAATGTTGCCATTAACTGTGCTTTTTGACTCTCAAAGTTTTAGTATTACTGACTTGCATTTAATGAAAAGGCTTCTTTAATGTTATTCTGAAGAAAAACTCAGCTTCATCACAAACTGTAGATAGCCAGAGGGTGGATACATTAACATTAAGTTTTCATTTTTGGGTATACTATCCCTTTAAAGTGTGGGCTTTACAGGTTTGTTCTAATTATGCCAAACAACATGACCTTAGGCCAAAATTAGCATTCTATCAACACGAGCTTAGAATATCTTCTTAAAATAAAAACAGATAAATGTCCATTTCTTTAATGATAAAATGTATTGCTCTAAGGCTTTCTGTTCAACCAATAAAAAAAAAAGAAAAGACAGATGCATTGCAACAGAAAAACTCCAAGCTGTACTAAAACAAGCCAGCCAAGATGCTTATTTTGGGTCTTTTATATTCATCTATCTGCACTTTCAGCTGACACTTTTCAACACCCAGAGTCTGACCAGTGGACAACCTAGCCATTCACTTTTGTCACAATTCGAGGCGACCTTTTGTTCAGCCAGTATCGGATGAATCAATGACCTTATTGTGACATTAATTCATCATCGGTGTCATTTATCATCTTTTGGCGTCATTGTGTAAAGGCTTAGTTCTCAATAATCTGTGCTTTGTCTCACAGCAGGGTCAAACAGATCTGATCCAGCAGAAAGCAGGTGAGGGGTGAAATCTGTGGCCTGAAAAGACTACACCAACAAACAACAGACATCTTCTGTTGCACATCGAGGGAGTGACGCAACACTCATTGTTTATCTTTGTTTAGACAGCCAGTGACTGCATGTTCGGACAATTTTGATAGTAATCATTGTGACAGAAACATGCCCCTGAAAAGATACTTTTCATGGTTTACACGTGCAAAACATGCTATTTACATGTATTTAATTGTAAGAAAGTACCGTAATCTGTCACTGGACTTATAAATATGAGTGTCTTGGAAACATCAATATAATATTACTTAAGTTAATTAGAAAAAGGATATTGGGAGATTTTGAGAGTTCTTGTTTTTTTGGTTCTAAGGTATCAGTACTTTTTCCCATGGTCCCATTTGACACTTTTTAATGAAGTTGGTTAGGGTTTCATGGGAGGACAGTCCAGGGGCAATCGGGCTCTAGCAAGCTAATCCCTGTTTGGATTTAAGAAAATACTTGTCTATGAGGCTATGATTGGATCTGTGTTGCATAATTAATATGTTTCTGACTTGTTACATGTGAATGTGCGTTACTTTTAGTTCTTAACCATGATGAATGATGAATGGCATGGTGATATTCAGTGTTGGGGGTAGCTACTGTAGCTACAAGTTGCTCAGCTACTAGCGTAACTATATTTTTAATCAACTTAAAAATCAATGTAGTTTTCCAGTAGCTGGATACTTTTTTCCAGCAAGTTGAGGTGTAGCTTGACAATAGTTTCATTCAATATTGTGAGCCTGCAACGATCTGAAGTACAGCTAAATAGTATTGGTATATTACACATCTCATGGTTTTACAATTATTTATCACTGTTAATAATTTGTAAAGTATTCGAAACAAGTATTCTAACAGTTAATTAACATGAAGAAAGAACATTGTGTGAGGATGTCAATATAATTTCTTACCAGAATGGAACCATATCTGTCATACAGTTTGTTTGTTTTTTTTTTTTTCCAGAGAAAATTCTACTTTGTGCTTCATTTAAAGAGATGAAATGAAAATTCTGTCATCATTTACTTACCCTTCACTTCTTCAAAACCTATTTGTGTTTATTCTGTTGAACACAAAAAAAGATATTTTAAAAAAAAAATGCTGGTAGCTGGCACCCATAGTCTTCATAGAATTAGGGGCCAGCAAAGCAGCATTCTTCAAAAAAATCTTCTTTTATGTTCAACAGAAATTATAAACTCATAAAGGTTTCAAATCACATGAAAGAGAATAAATAATGAGGTCATTTGGATTTTTAGGTGAACTATCCCTTTAAGTTACTTACATTTTGTTTGCAGTTTTTTGACTTTGACTTTTGAAAGTCTGTTTGAGAAATGTGAAAATTGTGTGTACATTACCACTCCAAATACTTAAAACGTTTCATATGAACAGTTATTCACTTATTTGTAATATATGTGATTTTACAAGATCACAATGCCAAGATTCTGGCAGAAAATGGGCTAAAATTCCATAAGACAGCTCCATTTTCAGCCATGAATTGACTAGTAAATTAACCTGAACCAACTGAAAGTCAGATGTGCTGGAGTAGAGAGCGGACGCCTCAGGGTCAGATAGTGAAAGTGCTCACATTATCAATACACCATTTCTGCAAAAAAATGAATGCAACTCTTAATGGAAATAAGCTTTGTGACATTGCATAAAGTTGTCAAAATAATACAAATACCCTGATCAAATCTATAAAGATATATTCTCAGAGCCCTGAGACATTCAGTGTGGTTTAGCTCAATTCATGTAAAAACTGAAGCCTTTATCTCAGTTTTAGAGACAATGAATCTTGGCATTGACACCCTGGATACATCTTCTGACATGATTGTTTAATAATAACAACAAAGACAACAGCAGCAACAACAACAACAACAACAACAACAACAACAACAAGATTGCTTTAGTAACAAGCCAGAAACATGAATCACTGCAATAAACATCAGTCATAGATTCTTAAGTATCTGCTTACTCAAATCCAAACACAACATTTTTGGCCAAGGAATGTACATAATTATGAGTTTATTTATAGATGCACATAATTATGCATGTGGATTGATAGTTTACACTTTCTTCTTATAGCTGTCCTGTATTTTTCACATTGCTTAACTATACATAACTGTTTGGTCATTTATGTAAAATATATAAATGTCTTTATATTTTGTAAAACGTAATGGTTATAATTATTGTTAATAGTTAAAATAGTAAATACAGTTAGTTAAAATAATTCCTATAAAAAAGGTTTAGAAGAGTTTAGTTTAAGACATGTATTATATATTTTGTACTTATATATTATGTACTCATACAACATGATTTTGTTAATGCAGTCAGAAATCAGAACACATATATTTATGGACATTTTTCATATCTCTTATCTTAAAATAGATTTATATTAACTACATTTTTTGTTGTGCAATTACTATTCACCACCGGTTATGAATAGTTTGATTCATAACCAATTCTCTTTGCATCCCTTATATATATTTTTTTCTTTTATTTCTTTTGCTTGCACAAAAAGATGCAGTAGGCCTTAAATTTTGTGTTTTGGACCAAAGAAGCTCCAGAGTTCTGTGTGGGTGCTACTTTCTCTCAGCACAGTAAACAGCAAAAACTACCTCAAACAATACCACGTTTGTTTTGTGCCTCACAGAGCTCATTGTGTGTTTCTCTTGGCACAATGGGCAATTGGTCCCCCAGGCAGTGCCCATCCTGCCTTCTGATACTAGAGATGGGTATGCCAGTCATGTCACCCGCTTGTCTCAGAGTCACCCAACTGGCATGGCTGTATTTGTAAGACTAATGGCAGCATGGTTGAGAGAAAGGCATGATTATGTTCACTCATGTAATCATTATGCCTGAGTGCTCCTGTCTACCAGGCAGGAGAATCAAAAGGAAATGTGAGACGCCAAGCCAAAAGCTCTCATCTTCTCACAGGGGAAAGTCATTAGACGGTGATAACAGGGCATATCATCCCACCGTTTCTTTTTTCTTTTTGGGGGGGAAACTCATCTTAGCCTCAAAGGAGCACTTCATATTTCATAAACAAAATGGTTAACCTACTGTAAATGGCAGCACAAAATTTACACAAGCTGCTATCATGTGATACTTTTAAAGTAAATAAATATGTATAAATAAAATAAAATTGATTTCATGAGGTTTATTAAGCATTATGCCTTTAATGCTGTTATTATGTTAGCAATGATATTCATTCATTCATTCATTTTCCTTCGTCTTAGTCTCTGACTTATCAGAGGTCGCCACAGCAGAATGAACCACCAACTATTCCAGCATATGTTTTACGCAGTGGATGCCCTTCCAGCCAAAACCCAGTACTGGGAAACACCCATACACTCTCACATTCACACACTCATACACTACGGCTAATTTAGTTCATCCAATTCACCTCTAGCACATGTCTTTGGACTGTGGGAGAAACTGGAGCACCCGCAGGAAACCCACGCGAACACGGGGAGAAAATTCAAACACCACTCAGAAATGCCAACTTGCCCAGCCTGGACTCGAACCAGCGATCTTCTTGCTGTGAGGCAACAGTGCTAACCACTGAGCCACCGTGCCGCCCTAGCAATGATGTATTATACTTAATTTATGAGTTAAATTAATGAGAGTAAGGTATATTTTATTGCTTTAAATAACTTTTGTGAAACTAAAATTTCAAAATACAGGTTAATTGAAATAATGTTCATGACATTTAGCATAACAGACATGTAAATCACATGTATGTGATCATTACTCAAGTTTTATATAAAGTATTAAAAACATATGATGAATTGGCACAACCTTAACATTACAATTGCTTACAATTATAATGTAAACTTGTAATTCATCATTGTTAAATTAATATTTAAATTATTTTTGTTCTAAATATCCCTGACAAAAATTGTTTTATGCTTGACAGAAAAGAAAGAAAGAAAGAAAGAAAGAAAGAAAGAAAGAAAGAAAGAAA
>CAIGQV010017835.1:20450503-20462142 GCA_903798115.1 Danio jaintianensis
AAAGAAAGAAAGAAAGAAAGAAAGAAAGAAAGAAAGAAAGAAAGAAAGAAAGAAAGAAAGAAAGAAAGAAAGAACAAGGATTATAAAAAGGATTATTTGTTTTCATAATGTAATCAGAATCAGTCATCATTCCATCACTTCAGCCGTGACTTTAAATATTAATGTATTTCTGTTCATCAGATATTTCACTCTCTGGCAAGGAGCTTTATGATACAGGAGAGGGAATGACAGCCTAAGGTCAGATCTTCTGCAGAGCAATATTCAGACCTGGATTAGTGTTGGCGGAGCGCCCGACAGGACACTAATATTTTAAGTGCTGCTGCAGGTGTCCTCAAAATTATCATCCAGGAGGTTTGGGTAGTGCTTTCCCCTTTTTTTAGAGCAATTTGTCAATGTCAGTGTTTGAAAACTTATTTTAAATAGACTACCGTTTCACAGCTGTAAATGTTAACCATGCGAAAAAAGCGGAGTAAATAGTATAGATTTAGTAATAAAATAGATTGCGGTATGTTTGTTCAGTCATTCAAGTCATTCAGTCATTCAATTCAGTCACTCAAGGGAATTCGCGAGCTCACTTTATAAGATAACGACACATGTGCTCCTACACACTGAAGGAAATTTGTTTCTTTCTATTAACCGCTTATGCAGTATGTGTCATATTTAATATATATAAGCCTATATAACTCAAACAGTGCACTGTTTTGGGTTCAAGCAACCGCATGCACTCACTTATAGCGCGCGCGTTGAGAGCAGACCCGTCGACGCAGCATCTCAGCGCGCATTCCAGTGAAAGCGCGTTCAGGCGCGTAGTAATCACATCCTTGCGGGATTTGTCACCAGTCAGCATCATTCCGCTTTCTTCACAGGGGAGCGCAGATACAGCAGGGACAGTTCATGCAGAATGAGTGTTTGACATCTGAATGTCTACTTTCCGAGGCAGTTGGACTTAAATTGGACTGAAGAACAACATTGAAGTAGCAACAAAACGCTTGCGCGACCTTCAAGGTGAGTTTTGTTTTTAAATTTTTGGTGTTGTGCTGTCTTTTTCTACTTCAGATAACAGATGGGATACGACCCCCCTAAAATGATGTGCATTTAACCATTTAAAATCGTTTAGTAATTATGAAAAACGTTAGCCTACGTTTTTAAATGCAAACGTATGGCAACGTTTTCGTTTGTGTTGCTCGCACATTTTTCATAAGTCACTATTTATTCGGTTTATCTCTGTAGTTAATTATTTAGCTACTTGTTATATGCAGTGACTAGGTTATTCAGAATAGTTATTTTACACTTTTGGTACATGGTTTAATCATGAAGAACATCAATGGAAACTTTCCATTACCTAAAAAGCTCTTTAAACAAAAAAAGGTCTTTTGGAACCTTTTATTTTTAAGATTGTATAGTATCTTACAAGTAAATATATATATTCTTAGCATCTAATCATGTACATTAATGCTTTGTCCATTGTAAAAAGATTATAAAAATACAATAGTTAAGTAAAATTAACTAATGTTGTTTAAACTTATGTTTTACTAGAATGAACACTGCAAATACAACAATCTGACTGTATTGCTGAATATCAGCATGTCTACTGATAATTACATAACCTGATTTACTTCATTCAGAACTGATACAGACTTCTTGAGTTAAAACCTTGAGTCTCCTGACATTGGCAGAATGTCTCAAGACGTGCTTTGAAACTAAATCATCTGTCCTCGTGGCTCTTCTGTCAATTAAAACTTTGTTGGATCAGTGCTTGCCCTCTGTCAAAGTATTGACATTATATGCAAATTGCATTTATGGCACGCTGCTTCAGCAAACTTCCATTAAAGAAATGAAAATATGAGTGTGCAACTTTATGAAAGCCTAAAGTCCAAGTTTTTTTGGCTTCAGTGTGACTCTTGCCCTAGAGGTAAGTGGAGGACAGAGAGAGCAATAGAGAATGAGCTGAAGAGCCCCTGATATTGTATAGCTCCCAACCCCACCACACACCATACTGTGGCATGCTGAGAGCTTTCTTATGTGGTCGTTCACATCCTGATAAATGCCACTGAAGGCATGCAGTGCATCTGGCATCTTAGTTTTTACAGACATCTAGCAACGGTGTTTTCCATGCTTTAAAGCAGGCTATAGAGCCCAGCATGCTCTGAACATGCAGTGGCTTGTGCTGTTGACCACAGGGCAACCAGGTGGATGCAACTAAACAGAGGTCATACCAATTATTTGTGTGACAAAATGCAAAAGGATTTTGAATTTTCACTTAAAGGTTTTGTTTACACAAAAATGAAAAATTCTGTTATTAATTACTCTCATGTACTCTCACCCTCGTGTTGTCCCGAGACATTCAAAGCCCAAAAAACGAAACCAAAAACATTTTCAAAACATTCCATGTGACTTCCAGTGGTTCAGCTGTATTCATATGAAGCTCCAAGAACATTTTTCTGCACAAAAACAAGAAAACTTGTAGAAACAACAATGTTTGACAATGTTTTCTTTTTCTCGTCAGGTCGTCAGGGTGCATGTTTACTATGTTAGGCATTGGTAAAAAAAAATTGTGTGTGGTTTTGTAATCAATATTCAGTTGTTTGGCACACAAAAGTGATCTTGGGGCTTCATATGATAACAGTTGAACCACTGAAGTGTTCTGGACTTTGAACATCTCTGGACCGTTGCTCTCAGATTTAGTCTAATATATCTTCATTTGTGTTCTGAAGATGAAAGAAGCTTTAAATCCAATTTGAGATATTGATGGACCCGCTCTGTTTAACTTTGAGGAAACAAATCAATACCGTGGTTTAAATGGGCTGCGGGCACAACGTGTTAGCCGTTTCTATGAGTTTCCCACAGCTGTCCTTAAAAACTCTGTTTGAGGAGACAGAACTCTGAATGAACTTTGGAGTTAGAACGTTTCACTTGACCTCTGACCTGGTGTGCATTTCTCAAGTTACACTGTATGTTTTCAATCTCTGCAATATATGTATGATAAATATACACATAAACCCCAGCGCAACAACATATACATATCTTCACAAACCATTAAAGCATATAACAGAAAAAAAGCTTATTGTGCATGTCATAAAGTTGAACTGAGGTGCTATAAACAACTATATTAAATGCTTGTATTTAAAATTAAATATGATCTCTACAGATTGCTATAAACAAGATCTCTCTCAACACCTTGATAAAAGGAGGTCTCTAGTAACTGTTTACTGTATCCCAAACAGCTGTAATGGCAAAAGTATCTGGCAGGCTGTCTGTAAGGATGAGTCAAGCCTTGCCAGGGAATGTTATTAGCCAAACTGTGGCATGAGCTCAGGACTTCAGGCATGGCCGGTATGCTGTGAATCAGGGAAGACCGTCCTCCTCCCCAGGCAGTAACTATGATACAGAGCATTTTGAGGAACATGGGGGCAGAATAGAGGAGAAAATCACCAGATACTTAAAAGCTAATTTCATACAGAAGTGGCAAGAGACTTTTCATGGATACTTCATAAGTATTAGAGTATTTCATATTTTGTAGTTTTTTGGAGCTGTCAATATGGCTGAATGCCTAAATTCAAATTTCATTTTTAAATATATTTAAGCACAATTCTAATTATATTTAAATTCTAAAGCTCAGAAAACTCAGAATTCCTTAGCTGTCTGAAACGCACCATAAATCAACAAAGACAAACCATGTTGGTTATCATCAGGTCTCACATGCCGCTTGACAAACAAAGACAAAAAAATAAGGTTTTTGTATTTGAATGTTTTTTTTTTTTTTTTTTAGAGGAATTGAGGAAATTTGAGGAATATTCAAAATTAGATTTTTTTTTACAGCTCTACTTTAGTTATTGTTTATAGGTTTCTTTATTTGAAATCCAGCATGAGTGGAAGTCTTCATAAGCAAATTTTGAAAAAAAAAAGTTTTTTACTCTCACTTGAGGTGATTTTGGACTTCTAAATGGTTATTGTGAATAATTGGAGATGTAAGCACATTTGCATACTAAACCCTGATGTAGTGAACATTACACCCACATGACTTCATTTTGCTTGCCTTGTTTTCTGTTGGTTACTTGGTTATCAATACTATAGCTGTTGTCAACAACAACTTGATGGAAATGCACCTAATTTGGGATTTTTTTTACTTTGAAAAAGTTTGCTTCATGTATGTGATGTATCACCTGGCTGTTGAGGGTTTAGAGTCTATGTTAGAATCAAGGCTGGTATATTGTATTTTTTAAAGTTTTTATTTACAGATTGTGGCAGTCATTTGTAGCTATTTGAATGCATTCGATGTGGATTTAAGATCTATGCATTTTTAAAATCTATGATTTGACCATATGATCATCGACACTAAGAAAAGCAAAGCAAGGAATACAAAAAAAAAAAAAAACTTAGACAAATTGATTATTTTGGTTAGAAGAGAGAATAACATCACATCCATTTTCATAATTTACTGCCAAAGTAAACTACACAGCATTAGCATTTTAATTGTAGATAAAAATATGAAAATTTAAATATTAGAAAATATAAAACTAGATTTTCTATATTGCTAACTGGAATTATTTCATCACAGTCTAAACTAAAAATGGACAATGAGAAAATATTGAGAAAATATTTTTTGCTTACTAGTTGATTTCAATACCAGTGGAAGTCCATTCAGCTGTTTGCAGGATGGTTAAAGCAGAGATTAGGAGGGGTGGATGGGGAGAGACTGGTGCCTGCCTCCTCTACAACTCCCCACTATTAGTAACGTTAACATGAGATAGAGAGGACTAGCAGGACAGAAACATTCTGTACTAAACATCTGTTCACACGCTTCACTCCAACTGACAAAATGTCCACACTATCTTGATTGATAGCTAAAATGCAATGCATCTCAACCATGTGGATGTCACATGGTGTTTGAGGACCAAGGAGAAGCGACGTACAGCAGATCAAAACACAGCAATACTATAAAGGTGCCATAGAGAAGAAAATCTGGATATAAAGGCATAGCTGAATAATAAGAGTTCACATGGAAATTACATACCGTGAGTCTCAAACACCATTGTTTCTAATTAAATCCAGAAAACGCAAAAAGTCAATGAATTTAACATGTATATTGTGAAATTTGGGGCTGCACGGTGGCTCAGTGGTTAGCACTGTCGCATCACAGCAAGAAGGTCGCTGGTTCGAGCCTCGGCTGGGTCAGTTGGCGTTTCTCTGTGGAGTTTGCATGTTCTCCCAGTGTTCGCGTGGGTTTCCTCCGGGTGCTCCGGTTTCCCCCACAATTCCAAAGACATGCAGTATAGGTGAATTGGGTAGGCTAAATTGTCCGTAGTGAATGAGTGTGTGTGGATGTTTCCCAGTGATGGGTTGCAGCTGGAAGGGCATCCGCTGCGTAAAACATATGCTGGATAAGTTGGCGGTTCATTCCGCTGTGGCGACCCCAGATTAATAAAGGGACTAAGCCGAAATGAAAATGAATGAATTGTGAAATTTGCGGGGGCGGCACGGTGGCTCAGTGGTTAGCACTGTCGCTTCACAGCAAGAAGGCCACTGGTTCGAGTCCCGGCTGGTCAGTTGGCATTTCTGTGTGGAGTTTGCATGTTCTCCACGTGTGTGCGTGGGTTTCCTCCGGGTGCTCCGGTTTCCCCCACAGTCCAAAGACATGTGCTAAAGGTGAATTGGATTGAAAGTAAATTAGTCGTAGTGTATGAGTGTGTGCGTGAAAGTGTATGGGTGAAAGCAGTACTGGGTTGCGGCTGGAAGGGCATCCGCTGTGTAAAACATATGCCGGAATAGTTGGCAGTTAATTTCGCTGTGGCAACCCCTGATAAATAAGGGACTTAAGCCCAGTTTATGCTTTTGCGTCGAGTGATCGGCGTGACCCACGGCGCACGCAATGCGCATAGCCGTGCATTTATACTTCTGCGCGCTGTTTGTGTTGCTCTGCAATAACACTTCCAAAACACTAGCTGGCAGTAGGTTTTTATGTTCCTCTGTGTCGAGTTTCTTCGCTGGTGTTTTGTTTTTTCTGAACGCTACCTTAATGTAGAAGTAGCTCAAACTCGCTCTTTTTGAGGTGGGAACCGGCGGACGTGCAACAACTTTAATCATAAGGTAAACACAAAACAAAAGTTTACATCTGGAGCTCCTTCACGGGACTCCACACTTGTAAACACTTGCTCCATCGGGCTCGCGGTGCTCTCACTCCTGCCCACACTCGTCAGCGGTACCAAGCCGACCAATCACAGAGCTTGCGCTACGCATCGTTGCGACGTGTAGTTACATTTTTTTGAGAGGTCAGCAACAGCCACGGCAAGGGCTATGCGACCACGCGCAGGCTGCGCCGGAGCATAGGCATGCGCTTGACGCAGAAGGAAGCCAAAGGAAAATGAATGAATGAATAAATATTGTGAAATTTGCTGTGAATGTTTGTGATGAGGCAACAATGTGTTAAAATATTTTTTGAAAACCGAAGTATGACTATTTTGCATGTGTGTACTTCAGAGTGTGTGTGTGTGTGTGTAAGCATCAGGCACTTGTGTCAGAGTTTCAGAGCAGAACTCATTAATATTCATGTTCAATAATATTTATGTTCCAAATAAGGTCAATACAGAACTTCTCATTGGGTAATTCCATGGTTATAATTGAGCATATAAATCAGTTACTGGAGAATTTGTGCACTTACCATTTACGCCTTGTACACTCAATTCTTGAGTTTTTTTGGGGACAACTTAATTGTTTTATGTTCAATCCACTTGAATTTGTAAAAAGAAATTAATTGATTTGTGTTGGGACAACATACACTACAGCCAATTTAGTTTATTCAATTCACCTATGGCACATGTCTTTAGACTGTGGGGGAAACCGGAGCACCCGGAGGAAACCCACGCCAACACGGGGAGAACATGCAAACTCCACACAGAAATGCCAGCTGACCCAGCTGTGAGGCGACAGTGCCAACCACTGAGCCACCGTGTCGCCTACAGTGTATATATCAAAGAAAAGTGTGACATATTGAATCAATGCACTCCATGGCACCTTTAAAATAAAGATGACAAAAGAGCATAATTTACAATCGAAACAACAAAACAATATGCTCAAATCCCAAGCAACACCGGCCAATACACTAAAACAGGTGTGTCAAATTAATCAAACAATGAGTAACCAGATAGACTACTGAAACAACAGAAGGAAACACAAAAAACAATGACAAACAAGCTAAAAGTCCATGAAAGCAAGCCCTATCAGGCTTTTTAGCTAAACCAGCAAGAATTTCCTGGTCAAAAAGCATCGTGCACACAATCTACCAATCAATCAAATTTGACAACACATTCACAAATTCCTGCACTATCATCTCAAAGGGTGTTCTTGTCTTCATCTGTCACAGCATATATATCTTCTTGCAGAAACACAAAGTCATACAGGTCACATGCGTAACAATCTCACTTCTGGTCGCCACACACATACGCATGCACATGTGCACATGCAACATCGTCATAAATCAGCGCTGCGTGTGCTCTTGACTTGTGAGATCTCCCACATATGTCATTCTGGAATGATTAACTCAGAACAATGATGTCACTGACTCTGGGTTCTCTCTTCCCTCTTATCCCTGAAATCTGACAGTTTCAGCGCCAATGTCCAGTCACATGTTACCGTCATATAACGGATTGACATTCTTAATCAGTGCTATCAAGATTGAGAAATGCTCAATCGCTGAAGTGTTCAGGTCTTCCATGTGGAATATTTGTTGGCATTCTCCAGGATTACCAGCTGTACTTTTATTTTTTTTATTTAAAATGTCTATGCAAAATAGACTGTATACATCATTTAGTGACCATTTAGAAAAGCAGAAAATTTGTGCATATAGTAAGGGAGAGCGGGGACGAAAGTAACATTTTTCATAAAAACGAAATTTTAAAAGAATGTTTTTAGCAGAAATATATTTTTGCTGTTGTTACCAACTCACAACAGTGGTCTATCAAAATCAGGTGTTATTTTGTATCAATGTAGAACAGCTTCAATAAACTTTGACGAAGATTCTTTATTCTCGAAGTGTGAAGCACTAAAACAGCATGTATCATTATGTGAATAAAGTCTACTTTCTGGTATCCAAAACCTCCAGTCTGATAGTGTCTAATTGATTAGAAGGTCGGCAACTACGACAACTTCACTTTAAACAAAAGTTGCATATTGTTACTAACAACAATATTTGCTAGATTTACTGGCTTAATTTTGTTTATTTTAAATATATCTGACTATGACCTTGTTAATGTTCACTGCAAACATATTTTGTCCTTTATTTTTGCAAAAATAAATTAAACAGTATTTTCATTTTAAATTTCACTTTCATCAAATGTTTCAAAAGCAATCCAACAATGCAAAATGTTAACATTTTCTATAATTTTTGAATATTTTTTATTATTATTGGCAATTTGCATTAATCTTATAAAACATATGAGTCAAAACACTGAAAACTAATGTGGAAGTGAAAAATAAGGCATGGCTATTAGCAGTGGGATATAAATAACAGTATTACTTTTATCCCCACAGGAACTCTTGCCATTTAAACCTGATTTACTTTTAAACTGAAAAACTCAGACATTTCAAACTCAAGGATGTGTTATTGCACTAAATAACATGTAGATTGATCATTAGTGTGACACACGAAAAGCGAAACACAACTTGTAATAAGGAAAAAAGCAGCACTACAATAATTTACTTTTTGCACTTAGAAATTTGGAGCTAACCGCGGGACACGGTCCCGAAATCACATGATATTTGTCAGCTCCATCAAGGGCTGCATGCTGAATGTGCTGTTATAGCCTGGAAATCAAATGTTAAATGTTGTCAGGGCTTCAAGAAAATCGCTTTGTTACTTTCATCCCATGTTACTTTCTACTTTCGTCCCCGCTCTCCCCTAAAAAAAAAATATATATATATATATTAACTAAATATATAAGTAAATAAATAGTAAGTAAATAAGTAAACAAGTAAATAAGTTAATAAATAATTAAGTAAAGAAATAAGTTAATAAATAAGTACATAAGTCAGTAAGTAAACAAGTAAATAAGTAAATAAATATTCAGTTTAAAGATAAATGCAATTACAAAAATGTATAATGAAATGAGTTAATTTAAAGATTAAAGTAAGTTAAAAATATAATACAAAAACGGAACTGAATTTCAGTTTTAAAAGTCAAAGTCATTGGAGTGTCTAGGAGCCAGGCAGTCTGTTGTTTCTCTCCCTCTGAACCATGAATCTGCAACCACAACAGAGGAAACAGGAAAGGGGCTTCTGTATCGCAAACAGGATGTTCAAAGCAACACAGTTTGTGACTTCACGTGTCTCCAGCCCGTAGAGTGCAGTAATTAGTTCCTGTTGCACACTTTTTCTAATCACTCAGAGATTTGTTGGACCTAATATATACAGTATATGAACCTCACAGTAACCGTGAAAGCTATATGTTTGATTGTGGTCATAAAGAAAAGGAACAGGTTGCAGAATGAATTTGATCTTGTTCAGTACTCTATCGATGGAAAAGCGCATATATGACACTGATATGTGGGTGCATGTGCACAGTAAACCCTAAATGTGATTAAGCAATGTCAGGATGTATCTACAATGCATAGCTTTTAAGAAGATTGGATAATGCAGATCCATGTGCCCATTGGATGAATATCAGTAAAAGAACAATTCAGAAAGTACATCACATGAGAGAATAATAATACACACACACATACACATAAAGAGAGAGAGAGAGAGAGAGAGAGAGAGAGAGAGAGAGAGAGAGAGAGAGAGAGAGAGAGAGAAAGGGCTACAGAAGAGAAAACAGCAAAAGACCAGTTGAAAATTTTCAGTCTTTCTGAATTTATTCGCCTCACAGCAAGAAGGTCACTGGTTCGAGCCCCGGCTGGGTCAGTTGGCATTTCTGTGTGGAGTTTGCATGTTCTCCTCGTGTTCGCATAGGTTTCCTCTGGGTGCTCCGGTTTCCCCCACAGTACAAAGACATGTGCTGTAGGTGAATTGGGTAAGCTAAATTGTCCGAAGTGTATGCGTGTATGTCCTGGTCCTCCAGGTTGAGGGTTGAGCGTTGGGCTGATCAAAATCTTCTTTTAGTTCCTCAGTCTAGACTGAAACGTAGAGGGGACAGAGCTTTCTCTGTGGCGGGTCCTCGGTTATGGAACACTTTGCCCCTTGAGATTAGAATGGCTTCATCTCTATCTATTTTTAAATCACTCCTAAAAACGTACCTATTTAGCTTGGCTTTTTAATATTATTTTAATAGTCATTTCTACTGCTACATTTTTAAAAATGTTGTCGTTTCTCTTGTCTTATTTTTAAGTTTTTATATTCTGTCTTTTTATTTTACTTTGTCTTATGTACAGCACTTTGGTCAGTCTTGTGACTGCTTTTAAATGTGCTCTATAAATTAAATGAACTTGAACTTAAACTAACAACCCACCTCATAAAAACTAGATGCTACGAAACACCAATATGGTGCGGCTAAATATCAACTTCGGTATAAAATGGCCCTGGAAGTAAGTAAGTTTACAGAATAAAACTAAAATCGTTTACTGAAACACATAACTAAAGCATAAATAATATCCAGAAGAATTTAGGTCACATTAACATATTCTGCTTTAATAAACAGTATAAAACATTAACGCTTTTAGCCTGTTTAGTGAATTAATTAATTGTTCAAATGTGCAAACTAAACACAACACTGTGTATTGGACTTAATGGCTTGAATATAATTGAAACTGTGAAGCTAATGGCTTGAATATCATTTAAGCGCAATCAACTACCAGTCGATTAAAGAGAAAGCCATTTGTTTGGTTATAGTACTGAAAGGACGGTCAGCCAAATAACCTGTCCTCTGAGGTGTGAGACCCACTATACATCTCTCCATGTGGCCACTGGGGCATTGACATTCATGACAGGAAAAAACCTCCCCGTCATTGTGTGAGCTACTCCTCTGATTGCTTCACCCCAGGGATGGGCTACTGAATGCGAGCGCAGCTGGCCCTGCGAGACCTATTGGATTAACTGCTAACTTTTTTTTTTTTTGCTGTATTGCCCCAGCAGTGTTTTATGAGCTATGTTCCTTCACTTCCACAGCTGCTTTTATTGGCTATTGTGTGAGAGTGGATGAGAGTTGATTGCTTGGAAAACAAGGACGTGGGGATCTTCCTGACTGGTGCGTATCAGCATTAGCAAAATGAAATACTGCAGGGTTGATAAACAAGTGATAGGTCAACGGGACAGATGACCAGAGACTTTAGGGACTGAAACGTGACTTAAGGATATAAATATGATCTTCATTTGTTTTAATTTGCTGTCAAATTGTAGGTCAAGGATGTAGGAGGAAAACAAACAGGAAATGTTTCACAATATTATTAATGCAGATTATTGAAGAGCAACACTCTTTCTATTGGAATCAAGTATTACAGTCCTGGTTCAAGTTTCAGGTTTTTTTCAGTGCAATTTTAATTGATACATACATAAATATGATGGCGATAGATTCCTCACTCACTCACTCGTGGTGGCCATAGATTTCTCCCTCACTCACTCACTATGTTCATGGGGGCGATAGATTTCTCACTCACTCACTCACTCACTCACTCACTCACTCACTCACTCACTCACTCACTCACTCACTCACT
>CAIGQV010017835.1:20462900-20487702 GCA_903798115.1 Danio jaintianensis
TCACCCGCTCGCTCACACTCACTCACTCATTCACTCGCTCATCCACTTGTGGTGGCCATAGATTTTGCACTCACTCACTCACTAGCTCACTCACTCACTCGCTCACTCGCTCATCCACTCGTGATGGCAATAGATTTCTCACTCACTCCCTCACTCACTCATTTGCGGTGGCAATAGTTTTCTCACTCACTCATCCACTCGTGGTAGCAATAGATTTCTCACACACTTACTCATTTGCTCGCTCACTCACTCATCCACTCGAAGTAGCGATAGATTTCTCACACACTCACTCATTTGGTCGCTCATTCACTCACTCATCCACTCGTGGTAGCGATAGATTTCTCACTCAGTCACTCATTTGCTCACTCATTTACTTACTCACTCACTCGTGGTGGCGATAGATTGCTCACTCACTCATCCACTCATGGTGGCGATAGATTTCACACTCATTTACTCACTCACTCACTCGTGGTGGTGATAGATTTCTCATTTACTCATTCACTCGTGGTGGTGGTGATTGATTTCTCTCTCACTCACCCACTCATTTGCTCACTTATTCATTCATTCACTCGCCCACTCACCCCCTCACTCATACACTCACTCAAGAAAATGAGTCATTGAATCTTCTACTCAAGCGATTCTCTCAAGCACATTAGCTGTGTGTCACTATCTACTATATAGTAGGGATGCACAGATGTATTGGCTGCCAATATTTATCAGCTGATGTGGAATTAATTATTTAAAGCAATGAGCATATTGCCAGTAATAAAGGCTGAAATCAATGGTTTATTAATTACACTGAGGAAATGTACTACATATGTTTTTTTTATTATTATTGTAAATAATACAATAATATCTATATACAATAGTAATGTTTGACTGATGCATTGGCTGTAAAATATCCATCTGGCATTCCCTAAATTTCAAGACAGAATAAGTGTTTATTAATTTTGAAAGTAATAATAATTTCTGTGAAGTATTATTTTTTTATTTCAGTTCGTTTTTTAGTAACTCCTGATAGTTTTGTTTTGTTTTACTTTTTTATTTGTTGTGATTTTTTTATTTTATTTTATTTCCGTTAACTAAAATAATTTTTGACCAATAGTATAGTTATAGTTTTTAGTTACTAAAATAACCTTGGTAGGTTGATTCAAGAAAGAAACAAATGAGTGAGCCATTGAATGATTCACTTCACACTTTAGCACAACACTTGCTGTTATATGTTGGAATGTATGTATGTTGCTCTGCTGTTCTGCTTTGACTTGTTTTGAAATGGAGCAAAAACAGAAATAGTAACTGTCTCAAAAATGTAAGTTGCTTATTATTATTTACTTTTTGTTGTAGTGTTGTTCTGAATTTACTTCCATGTCGTCATAATGCACAAAATAGAGCATAAGGTGATGGTTAGAGTATGAGTAGCTGGTATGATTTGTGAAGAGAGTTATTTTGTTGGCAGGAGTAGCCCTTGATTAAGCCTTTCTCTTATGGAAGGTGACAGGGTCTTTTGCTCACTACCTAGAGCCCTTGCAGTCTATAAATACACACTCCTTCTCTCTCACTACAGCACCAATAACTGTAATGGTCTCCTCTCTGGGTGTTCTTTTAAATTATTGGACACATCTTGCCAAGATATGAAAAAAAAAAACCACTCTGCTGCCTCATCCAATTTTATTAATAATTCAGTTCCTCCACATTTTTTGTGCTCATTTGTTTGTGTTGGAATGAATGTTTTTAAAAAGAAGACATGCATCTTTTTGACGTGTGTATAACTGCCCACACAAATTATGTCTTAAAGAAGAGAAACGTCTGGTGATGCGACCAATCATACTTGAGTTTTTGAAGGAGAAAGGGAGTAGAAATGCTGCCCTGTCATAAATTAGCAATTAAACTTAGAGAAGCTGGATCATATAGTAATTAAAGCCTACGCCAATATCATAAATCAATAGTGCGCGTTTCACAGTTAGTTAGAGGGAGGATATCCAGATTCATGCGCACACACACACGCACGCACACGCACGCACGCACACGCACACACACACACACACACACACACACACACACACACACACACACACACACACACACACACACACACACACACACACACACACACACACACACACACACACACACACACACACACACACATATCCAAACATATGCATTTATGCACATCTACTTCACCCAACACACATACTCAAAAAGGCATCATGAATCACTTCTTAATCATAATGAAACTCTTCAAACTGCTTGTTAGATTTCTTAGGTGAACATTGTTGATTTTAAGTTACAGTGTGCTGTTTTTGCAGAACCTCAGGGCCTACAGAGGAAGAATCATGTGCAGACAGTGTGTTGCAAACTCTAGATTGTGGGCTAATGGTTTTTTTTTAGCTTCCATTATGAGCTGTCAAATTTGAGGGCAGAGGATTTTGTACAGTTTGCTTTTTTGTACCTCATAAATGACTGAAATGTCAGGTGTCAAATAACTCATCATGACATATATGGCAAAAACCTAATGTAGTTTACATCAGTGAGACCTAAAATGTATCACAGGTCTCTTATAAAAGGATTACAGTAGTAAAAAGAATGTTCAAAACTAAAAATAAACTATATAACCAAGTAAAAAAACAAAAAACGAAATCTAGATTATTCCACCAAATATTGATTTCTCTTCTGAAGTAAAAATTTCAGTATGGTGTTGTCTAAAAATGTATATAAGCATATCTGACAGCATGACTTTTTTTTGTTATTTTGACCAATTTCTACACTCAAAAAATGACTTTTGCTGCTTGTTCAAACTACTTATGTAAAGTGAGTTGAAACAACACAATTCTTAGCTTTTTTTGGGGGGGGGGGGGGACAACTTAATAGTTTTATGTTTAATAGACTTAAATTTGTAAAAACAATTAAATTAACTTAATTAATTTGTGTTGGGACAACATGAAGGAACTGTGTGGAACCTAGCATTTTTTACAGTGTAGTTGTGCAAAAAAGCTTTAAATTTGGAAGAAATGTCACCAGTAGTTTAGAGAATAAAACAAAATTATGTTTTATTCCAACAGATAATTATAATTTGTATATAATTGAAACATGTTTTAATCTCATTTTTAATGCAGTTAATGCTTTTCTTCTAGCCTTTCACACGGAGGGATATTTGATGTCTCATTTCCATCATGAAGCACATGTCCATCTCAAAATGGCTAAGTCAGCTGGGTCTACCTCAATACTGCAGGCTATTTGATGAAGAATATGACGGAGTGGAGGTAAAATCAGCACACACTGTGAGTTTAGACACAAACACATGGGCATGCACACAATACAGCATACCACACTACAGAATTAAACTGTACCGTGCAATTATTCAAACACAGTCATTTGAGAATGCCAGACATTTATGATCCTGTTTTTATTAGAATCGTAATCAAGTACTGTATAGCTGACAGTCAAAGTGAGTTTTGAAAAGCAGCAAACAACATTAAATCTAAACTCTGGAAAGCTCTCTGAGATTGCGTTCAGATGGTCTGGGTGAATTTAGACCAGCTGATCTGACATCTGTATTTCAGCCACGAGCTCTTAGCAGAAACGTCACCTGGCATACAAGTGTGTACAGGAACAGCAGTAAACTGTAGATATCGAAAGTATTTTTGTGGCTTACAGATGCCAGTTTGCGCGCTTTTCTTTGACCAGAGCTAAACGTCATCCCTTAAGCTTCTGCCAAAAAAAAACCTTCACACAAATAAAGCTAAACTTTAAACTTCACTTTACATTCACACACAAATATTTTCCAGAAATATTATGATTATATGGTTTTAAACAACAGCAGGCTTTCACTTACTGTACTCCATAGTCCACTGTCTTCATTTCAAAGGATTAGAAGAATAAAACTTCTTTTTTGTTCACAAAATAATTTCAGATGAATTAGATGGGCATTTATTTATGTTAGTAGTACAGGGCTGAAAAATGCAACTCTTTGAAAACCACCTTTCTGCAGAGGATAAGTTTGTTTGACTGTGGCTGCATGGATGTAACCAGTCAGCAAAATGTCCTACTTGTGGTCAGGGAGGAGTTTAAAATTCGAAGTCGTGAAGAAACATGAAGTGAATTTCCATAGTGGCATGTAGTTTGTGCAAAATACACGGGCCTTTCAGGTGTTTTCATGAAACAACAGAAACACTTTTCATTCATTACTTTAAGGGTTTATTCAACCAGAAATGAAAATTCTGTTATTATTACTCACCCTCATGCTGTTCCAATTCCATTCCTTTATGAATTTCTTCTCTTTAACATCAGGATAGGATGCACATTTACAACAGGCAATACAACATATTGCCATTAGAGTCAGCAGCACAACACACAAGCACCGTATTGCCTGTACTAAACATGCACCCTAATTTGACATGGGAGATATAATCAAATTAAGTCCTTTTTACAGTTTTGTACAGCACAAAATTATTCATGGAGTTTTGTATTATTACAGTTGAACTACTGAAGTGACTGAATGTTTTGACAATGTTTTTGGTTCCTTTTCTGGACTTTAAACATATCGTGATTGAGGGCTGGGCGATATAACAAAAATGATGAGTGATAGTGATATTCCCGATCCTGACACCCGATTCGAATGTTATCACTCGATTGAATGGGCGTTATCAGTGGATATCAGCTGATAGATATGGGCCAGTAGGGGCCTTCTGCGCCTCCTAGTGGGCTCAGAAGGTTGTAATCATCCATCCACATGGTTAATCAGCTATTCTAATAGAGAACAGTTCAGATCCAGATGTGTTTTTACATTACTGTGACGGTTGGGTTTAGGGTTGGGGTTGGGGTAGACGTTAATAAAATACAATTAATGGGAAATTTTACATTACTGTGACGGTTGGGTTTAGGTTTGGGGTAGGCGTTAATAAAATACAATTAATGGGAAATTTTACATTACTGTGACGGTTGGGTTTAGGGTTGGGGTTGGGGTAGGCGTTAATAAAATACAATTAATGGGAAATTTTACATTACTGTGACGGTTGGGTTTAGGGTTGGGGTAGGCGTTAATAAAATACAATTAACGGGAAATAGTATAATTTCATAAAAAATCATGAGTGGCGGTATACACGCTTACCTCCATATGAATGGATTTTCTGCTGTTATCAGCTTTCTCCAGTGGCTCACCGTGTACGTCAGCAGACTTGAGCCGTGGAGCGGAGTTGACAGCGATGACTGGATTCGAATCTGCCGAAAAACGGTTTCAGAAAGCAGTTAAGACTAAAGTTAATTATTTGTTTTTATTGCTTTTTTAAAAACAGACGGTTGGGTTTAGGGAAGGAGGAGGGCAGGTTAATCGCTGCTTTTGAAAAATAATCGCTGCTTTTGAAAAAATAATGACCGTTGGGTTTAGGGAAGGAGGAGGGCAGGTCAATCGGAGCGGCCTCTGCTGGATTTACGCGAGAACAGCAGATTAACCATGTGCATGTAGGAACAGTAGGCGCAGTAGACCCCTACTGGCCCATATCTATTAGCTGATAAACCACTGATAACGTCCATTCAATTGACTGACAACACTTGAATCCGCTGATCCTGATCACAATGTAGTACCATTTATGTAAATTTATTTATTCATTCATTTCAATTAATGTAAATAAATAAATAAATAAATAAATAAATAAATATAAACAAATAGTCCTTTATTTTTAAGAGTGAAGCTGTACAAAATGTACAAGGTGGCTGTTCTTCAAATACCCCCTTATGAATGGCATACGTCAAAGTTACATACTGTCTGCACTCTCTCAGGCCGAACCGCTGTTCTGCCTGGCCTACACCGCTTCAAATCAGATGAATATCAGCCTGTGCAGTGCCACATCAGGTTAAACACACCTTTCATTTCCAACCATAATTAAACAAACCCAAAGCAGCTATTCATCTTCAGGATTATGAACGTTCTGTGTTGGAGCAGGTTAGAGCTAAAATCTGCATCACTGAGGACTGGCATATATTTGCAAAACAAAACAATATTTTCAGTTCCATTTTAGACTGAACCTTTATAGTTTTATGTAAGATATAAATGTAGCTGTTTTAATACTTACAAGATGAGCTCCAGGTGGCTCATTTTCAGTGCCCTATAAAGAAGTCTGTTTGTTTTGTAGTTATTTATTGCACACTGAACATTTATAAGAGCAGTTTTAGTCACTGTCTTTCAAACAATTATCCACTTCACAATATAACCCGATCCCCATCTACTGCAAGAATAAAAAAATACTAGGAAAAGACACAAGGATGAAATGAACAGAGTGATTAGAAACAATGGCATGACTGACACTGAGACAAATACATGGCCATTAAAGGCTTACCAATTACACTGGGTAATGCTGCATCGTATTTCACTGATTCCATTTTGCTAATGGAGTGTTTGGTCAAGTCAAGGTGAAGAACAGCAGCAATAAAACAGCTATTACGTATCCATTACCACTTAAAACAGTAATGAAGGAGGTGTTTTCCTCTTATTTTCTAACTGATTTGAGCGACTATCACTTTGACTCAAACACAAACATATCTAAATATCCAAAGCAGTCATGTTACGTACACATACACCATGGAAAATATTTTGGTACAGAAATTCTATAATTGCTCAGACAGGTCAAATTCTATATTTTACATATTACACGCATACAAACAAACTTGTACAGCTATCTTTATGAGGATCTCCCAAAGACGTAATGATTTTCATACTGTACAGACTGTATATCTACCCCTAAACCCAACTCTCATAGGAAACGATCAGCATTTTTACACTTTCAAAACACCTCATTCTGTGTGATTTATGGGCCGTTTTACTTACGGGGACCAAAAAATATCCCTATAGTATGGAGCCAGATCAGTCTCAAAAATAATACATTTACAAAAAAATTCATACGTCCACAACACAATTCATATTTACAAAATTCAATTCATAAGTTCAAAACACCATTTGTAAATACACCAATCTTATTTGTAAATTCAAAACACGATTAAAAAATATGCAAATCTAATTCGTAAATTTAAAACACGATTCAAAAATACGCAAATCCAATTCATTTGACGAAAATATTTATGATTTTTAATTGTGAGTTCACAAATTGTGTGTTTACAAATTGGATTTTGCAAATGTAAATTGTGCTGTGAATGTATGAATTTTATTTTGTAAATGTGTTATTTTTGAGACTTATCTGGCTCCATACCATAGCGGTATTGCTTTACTTATGGCGACATTTGGTCTCTAATGTGAGGAAAAACACTTAAACACACACTTATACCATAACAATTGAATAAGAATTTAGAAATGTAAAAATATTCTCAGTTAACTTCCAAATAATAGTCCAAATATTAAATATCATAACAATGTATAGTTTTATCATATGATACTATCACTGTACCACAGAATGTTTTTAAAAGGCATACGATAATGCTGAGATTATGAGTTTTGCATGAGTATCTGTGGGCACACACACACACATGCACACACGCGCACACACGCACACACTCAAAGCACCCACCTCATAGGACATAAGATCAACAAATCTACTGCCAAAACAACAAAGTAGCACATCTCTTACATCTCAAGCCCACTCAAAGCAAGGTGTCTGAATGGCTGCTTAGCACCATGTTTTTGAAGTCTCAGCATGAGAGATTGATATGAGACTACACATGGTAAATAAAGATTTGGAGGGTGCAGAGACTTTGTCATGGCTTGTTAGATTCAGCTGTGGGTTTAAGCTGTGGGTTGAAGGCAGATGAACAATGGGCCCTTACCGGCATATGTTATCCCTTCTTTTTCCACCTCCATGTCCCCCTTTCTCTCGCTCCCACACCCTTTGGCCTTCAGTTCTCCACAGACTCTCTTTGAGTCTGCTGTCTGTCCATCACCATCTCTCTCTGTAGTCGCTCCAGGATTTTCAGATTCTGCAATTAGAGAGTAAATGCAACTATGTTCAAAAAATTGTTCAGTAAAACGGTTGATACATCAGGCTTTTAAAGGCCCATATAATATACTGTTATAGTGAGAATATGAATAAAAAAAAACCTGTAAAAAAAAAAAAGCAAATTAGTGCACTTGTTATTTATATTTCCACAAAAGCAAATAAATTATACTTATTATAGTGCAAGTATAGCAGTCTACTTACATAAAATGCATAAATATATACACTACCTGACAAAAGTCTTGTCGTCGATCCCAATTTTAACAAATAATAACTTGACTTCTAGTTAATCATTTGGAAAAGTAGCAGAAGGTAGATTTTTCCGATGAATCATCTGTTGAACTGTATCCTTATCATCACAAATACTGCAGAAGACCTATTGGAACCGGCATGGACCAAAGATTCTCAGAGAAATCAGTCAAGTTTGGTGAAGGAAAAGTCATGGTTTGGGGCTACATTCAGTAACAAGAGATCTGCAGAGTGGATGGCAACATCAACAGCCTGAGGTATCAAGACATTTGTGCTGCCCATTACAAACCACAGGAGAGGGCAAATTCTTCAGCAGGATAGCGCTCCTTATCATAATTCAGCCTCCACATCAAAGTTCCTGAAAACAAAGAAGGTCAAGCTGCTCCAGGATTGGCCAGCCCAGTCACCAGTCATGAAAATTATTGAGCATGTCTGGGGTAAAATGAAGGAGGCATTGAAGATGAATCCAAAGAATCTTGATGAACTCTGGGAGTCCTGCAAAAACGCTTTCTTTGCCATTCCAGATGACTTTATTAATAAGTTATTTGAGTCGTCCAAGCTCATGGGAGTCAAACACAATATCAATTATTTTTCCACTGCACCATGACTTTATATTTTATACTGTACATTATTTCTGTTAAGTGACAAAACGTTTGTCTAAGCAAAGTCAGACCTTACTGTCCTAATAAAATAATTAAAAATCAAGGCATGATCATATTTTATTTTGCTAAAATAAGCGTAACCTAGAGGTCTTTGCCTTTCATATAAGCCACTTCTGGAGGCAATAATACTTAATAGGGTGAAAAAGAAAACACTTCACCCCAAAACTAAAATTACCTCATTATTTACTCTCTTATTTATTTTACACCTTAATGAGATTCATCAAAAGTAGAACTTTTGAAGAATGCTGGTTGCTGACATACATAGTAGGAATAAAATACTATGGAAGTCAATGGGTCCCAGTAACCAGCATTCTTCCAAATATCTTCTTTTTTTGTTCAAAAATCAAATCGGTTTTGGATATGTGAAGGGTGAGTAAATCCACGGCATACGCTGTGTAAAACATATGCTGGATAAGTTGGTGGTTCGTTCCGCTGTGGCGACCCCTGATTAATAAAGGGACTAAGCTAAGCTAATCTATTATTTTAGAGTGCAGAAATCTGAAAATCCTAGAGGTTTCTTTCTTTCCCAAAAGTAGCCTGTAAAAACAGTGACATGGCAGTGGGAAAGAGTGCTTGTTGCTGATGTAGAAGAATCTGGGTAAAATCCATTGGATGAAACCACTGGAGCGAATGAGATAAGACACAAAGAGAGCAATGTAGCATGCAGATGTTTCTCCAGCATTAGATCAACACATCTTCACCTCGCTGCACCAATTTAACACAACTGATTTCACACAATTCCTCATAGTTATGCTTATCATTGCATAACTTAATAAAAACGTTCATAATAAATAAGAATAAAGACCTTTGAATAAAGAGAATGAAAAAAATCTGAAATTGCCAGACCATTCATATAAAAAGTTTCATATTTTTGTAATCTAAATATGAAATATATTTTACTCTATTGTCCAATTTAAAAATAAAACGTAATTTAGGAGCACATTTAGCCATCGTAACTGATCGCCGACAATACATATTAACACTAGGTGGAAACAGGAGCTCTATGCAAGGATACATTTTTATAGATGAAATTGACAGATTCTAGCATCCAGACACAAATTAAACTGAACACGGCATTCCGAAATTGGAATGCAGCCACAAAAATCTGAGTGAAGCAATTGTAGTTGCATTGGCAAAAATACGGGCAGCCCCAAATAACCCAATGCGCTGCGACAGTGCGTGTTTGTTACTGTTTATTTTGGAAGGAATGCTTTGGAATGTATGCTGTAAATGCTAAACAGCAGAAAATAGCACACAACCTTCAATTAAATGTCTCTTGTTTTGTCCTGCCGGGAACAATGAAAGCAAAGATGCTGTTTAAAACATAGCGGCATGTTTTTGTTGTGTCAGAAGCAGAAGGAATGTTTCGTTGTGAAAGCCGCACGAGGCTGGACTTTGAGGAGTAGCGAGGCACGGGCCGTAATGACACACTGCCAGCTTAAACCGTACAATTTTCTGAAGTTTGTTTATGTGGATTATAGTTAGCCATTAGTTCCAGCCTTGTCATCCTCACCACAAATGAAACCACTTCACCTTGTGTTTGTGTGTCTCTTCAGGACTTGCTGCACCTCACAGAGATGGATCTGTTGGGTTTGGGGGTCCAAAGTCGTCTTCATCGAATCCATATTCTCTCTAGTATCCAAGTCCTGAAAGAACGTGAAACAAAACGAGGTTAGTCTTGCTTTTTCTGAATCTACTGTCAGACTACAGAGTTGATATTGTACATGCTCAAATCTATTGACTCAATAATGCTAATATATAAAGTGAAAATCACTTACATTTTCATGTGACTTTTAGGGGTCAGTATAAAATCAGACTCTGTGAGAACAAAGAAAATAACAACAGATTAATATGCAAAATGTTATAGGATGCATGCAGTCCTACAGACCTCACAAACTCACAAATCCAGCTCTTTCAGTCCTTTACTTCGTAGCAAGTGATATTATGGAAAGTCAATTTCTAAATTCAGGTGACACGGTGGCTCAGTGGTTAGCACTGTCGCCTCAGAGCAAGAAGGTCGCTGGTTTGGGTCCCGGCTGGGTCAGTTGGCATTTCTGTGTGGAGTTTGCATGTTCTCCCCATGTTCGCGTGGGTTTGCGTGTGTATGGATGTTTCCCAGTACTGGGTTGCAGCTGGAAGGGCATCCATTGCGTAAAACATATGCTGGATAAGTTGGCAGTTCATTCCCCTGTGGTGACCCCTGATGAATAAAGGAACTAAGCCGAAGGAAAATGAATGAATGAATTATTTCTAAATTCCTTCCTTTTGTATTTTTCAAAACCTTTTTGTATTAGTAGTACTTGATGTGAGTCTCTTTTTGAGGCCTTCCTCATTAAGTCACTTTGGATGAAATTGTGCGCTAAATGACTAAAGGTAAAGAACAATCCTAGAAAAAATGCAACGTATGTCAATATAGTGACTGTAATAATGAAAAAAAAACATGCAAAACCAAATAGTCTGTTTAATTTTTTTTTTTACTTTTAATGGTTTATATGTACGGGGACTTTTAATTTTGAATGCCATTATATGATTTTTAAGATCTGATTTGTTTAAAATCAATGATCTTCACTGTCTGATTGAGATATGATATGAATTACATCGGACAAGAAGCACTCCATTAAATTGCATTGTTCAGCACCATGTCTTTAAAATATGGAAATTTATTATACATTATAATACATTATTTCCAATGGAGTTTCTGTGCTCGCCTGTTGCTCCTGAACATGCTTGCGTTTGAATGGCCTTTCAACTCGTTTTATGCTTGAACAACTAAATTAATGCTGAAGTCTATTTAACTGATTATATTTTAATAAAACTATGTAATCAATGCTATAAAAGGAACCTTATCAAATCGAAAATAGTCACATTTATGGGTGGCTGAAGAACAATTGGTATGCATACAGCCTGTTGTGCATGCACATTGCAAAAAACAAAAACATAAGAATAATTTTAAATGACACCAGTGATTTTGTATTTTACGGTTTATTCGAAATAAAGTGTGTTTTGAAGATTTTGGTCTTTTGACACTTTAAAAAGATTTGGTTTGATATAATTATTTTTATGTTTTTGAAGGAACATCTTTTATGCTTGTCGAGGCTGTATTTAATACCAATATTGCAAAATATTATTTCAATTTAAGTCAGGGGTTCCGAAACTTTTCAGTCCACGACCCCCAAAGCAATGCCAGTGACTCACGACCCCCACTATTTTCGGAAGTGGTTATAATCATACAAATGTTGCATGCAACAACACACACACACACACCAAAAGGCCTATATAAACACGAGCATATGGACAAAACAAAAAAAGTTCAACAGTCTAACAACCATATCATTTTTTATTATTATTATTTAATATTAACCTCACCTAATGAGACTAGTAGGCACAATATTTAATAAGTCTTTTCTTGATTTAATTTTGGAGATTGCTACTCGGAGATCATCCTTCATGTTCACTCATGGCCTTTATTTATTTTAAATGTACGTAGAAGTTTAGGCTGGTGCCGTAAAATCAATCTGCTGCATCTGACTCCATTGCTGTGTAGTTAATCTAACGTAAAAACGCCAGGGGTTGCAATTTAATGGTGTAAAAAAAAAAAAATCGAAAGGCTGATGGCTTTTTATTTGCATGTTGTATTTTTTATGCAACTATTTTTATCTTCTGTAGGTTATGAATAAACAATGGCAATTTTTATAGTTTATTCAAATTTATTCGATTTTTGGAAATCACCAAGCGACCCCCTTTCATCATCTCGCGACCCCCACTTTGGGAACCACTGATTTAGGTGAACAGTTTTATATTTTATTGAAATATGTTTATACATGATGTATTACCATGGCATTTTTTGTGAAAACTGATGAATTTTTTAAAAAATACTGATGAATATAAAGATAAGAAGTACAGCACTGATTTGTAATTTAATATATCTTATTTGAATGAAAGTGATAATAAATATTACTGACACCAAACGTAGGAGTTATATAGAACTCTTCTTATAAAACTTATATAGAAGCTCTGCTTGTATGTCTGTTGCCATCATAGACAATATCTGTCTTGTGCGTCACAAAGATGGCCACTGACTAAATAGACTTGTCTTCAGCTACTTTCATACACTGTAAAAAATTTAATGACAAAAAGTGAAGAAAACAAATATTTGTATGTTGATTGATGTTTTTATGTTATACAAAGTTTAACTTAATATTTTTAGTCATTTTGATTGATGCAAGTTGAGATGACTAGAAAAGTTCATTAGATTTTTTTTTACAATGTAGTCTTTTTGAAAAACAAAATGTGTAACAGAATCATTAAACTCCATTACTGAACTAGCCATTAAAGTACCTCCTCAAAAACGACAGGAGCTTATCTTTTCGGGGATGTTTTCTCTAGCTGGGCTGAGTCTGCTGTTCCTGTGTCTCTGTGTACTGGACAGCATGTGACTGTGGACTGTGTCTGTCCAGGCGTAGAAGAGCTTCATTAATCACAGCAAGCCTACATAGGGTGGGAGAACACATCAGGACAAAGCTGCAGGCACCGTATGCTATACAGGGGTCAAATCAAAAGGGATTAGTTCACAGAAAGGAGCACTGAAGTGTAAGATGGATCTCCCAGTGGATTGTATTGTGTGTAATGGTAATGTCTATATGAGTTGTTGACATGACGTTGCATTTTCACTGTTACACATGACAAAAATGAATATAATTAGTATTGTCGTAATTTAAAATACAGAAAATGGTTAAAACTTTCTTTGTCTTCCAATGACATCTTGTTATAAAAACTGCTGTGTTATTAAAATTTCTTTTTACATTTTCGAGCCAAATCTCAAAAACAGAAAATTATAAAATCATTAATAAATACCTCAGGCTATTTTAATATTTTGTTTTAATCCATATTTCTAAAAACATAGGAACCTGATACATTTTGTCATTGAAAACCATGTCCTTTGGTGTGACACTAACTTTAAATTGGGCAATTCCATGAAAAACTTAAATTAGTTGAAGGACCCCATTCAAGATCATGTGACTGAAGCCCCCTGTGAAGTCCATGACGTGCACCTGCTAAGTTTTTTGTTGTCTCATTTTTTTTTTTTTTTACATATTTAACTTTTTTGGAATCACTATAAAATTGTTAAGTTATGTTGTCTTTTGATGTGAGACTCCTTCACGACAAGTCATGAAGAAAAAAAATATTGTTCATAATTTTTATACAAAATAAATAGCACTATTTGAAGATAAGTCTCCAACAATGAAGATAAAACGATCTCATGCTATTTATTTATTGTTAAGATTTTCTTTTCTCTTTTTCTCCCATTTCTCACCATAGGATGTATTTAAGGTACAGTTCAGTAAAAATGTTTAGGACTTAGTAAAAACAGTGAAAGAACTGACAAAGTTAGTGACCCCTTATATTTTTCAAACTACATTTATATACAGTCAAGCCTGAAATTATTCATACCCCTGGAAAACTTAAAGTTTTTGTTCAAATGTAAATAAAAGCTGAGAAATATTTTTTCCACAATGATGCCTCTTGTACATCATCTTATTATGTTTTAGCAAGAAGTGAAAAAAAAAGAAAAAGCAAAAGATGCTGATTAAATAACAATAACTTTAAGTCAGAATTTTTTTTTAATTCCTATTTGTCAACTACCCATATAAGTTTGGCACATGCTCAGCACGGTGGAAAAGTTTTCATCTGAGACAAACATAATTATGCTATCCTCTAGATCTTCCAAGAGTCATCTCATAACCTTGAAAGTGATACACATCTTGGCGGTGTGCTGAAATGATGGAGATTACGGTTCATCAGAGAGCAGTCAGAAACATAAAAAAACATTTACTGTCAACACTGACAGTGAGTCATGAACTGACTTGCTTCCGTACACTCACACACAAAGACGTCCACCTATCTGACTGTCCACACCATGCAGCTGCTATATCTGCAGTTTACACAGTGCTTTACTGACATCCTTTTTTTTATTATTTTTTTTATGAACACATGACTTGCATTACACGTACTATGTGACTAGATCATATTAACCACATGTACGTCATTTATTTCTCAAATATGTTCTTGCACATCTGGGGCTTTAACCTGCAAGACATTATTTTCTGTAATGGTGTTTACGAGCAACAAGGATTGTGAAGCAAAATGACTTCTTATGAGTGACTGGTTTACGTAAGTCACTTATAAATATGAGCAGCTGTGGGTTGAATTCTTATGGAGCTTATTTACAAAATACAGTCACATATTAGGTCACATTGTTTGCCTCATATCGTACGATGAAGAATGACTGAACTCTCATACCACTAATAGCCATCATGAAAACATTTCGGACATCTATTCAAGCAACACTTCACACTGTGTCTTAGTTTGCTTCTTTACCTACCACACTGATAAAAATACTTTTGCCCATTAGCTTTACATACAGGAGACGCAGATTTATTAATCGAACTAGATAGACAGTTGTATGCATGAAATACGTTAATTACTTTAATAATAATTGTTCATTCTATAATTAATTTAGCATAATTTAATTTCAATTATATATTCTTGGCCACAAGTTTTTCTAGTAAGATTACAACCATCAATTTTCCCATTATTTTTGAGTTTATCTAAGCTCGTATTAAACATACTATGTATGCAGGACCCTTGTTTTGAAAATGGGAAAGGTAGGAAGACTAAAAAAGACAGGAGGCAGCCATGCGTGACCACAGAGTGTCCACAGCTCGTCAGAATGCAAGATGCTGGATATACGGATTGTAAATGTATTCAGCACCACCCTGAAGTGCCACAAGCTTTGTTGAAATGTATATTTTGTTAGTTTAATGTGTACATTGTGAAATTTGTCACGCATGTTTGTAATGAGGCAACAAACAAATGTAAACTGCTAAATATAAGTGTTTAATGCATGTTTGTACATCTAGTCATATCACCTAGCTCTTACTGTGATTTTTCTTGAGTGAAAGGATGCCAATAAACTTCACTTAAAACGAATCTGTTAATGTGGAGGTTGATATTAATTACTGTCCGTGATTTCGTATACATTAATGTTTCAAAGTACAACTGTAAATACATCTCTGTCAGTCCCTTTTGTCAAATATAGTTATAGCCTATATTGAGACCAAATCACAACTCAAGAACAGGGTTACTCTGGTGGCATGAAGATAACTCACTCACTTCTTCTAGCTAAAATAAACCTTTCTGCCACTTAATTTATCAATTTCTTGCATCTACTCAATTTGTTAAAATATTTTTTGACAAATAAATTATGATTATTTTGTGTGTATGTGTGTGTGCGTGCCTGTGTTTATGAGTCAGAGCAGGTATACTGACTAACTGCAGAGCGCCAGAGCAGAGCTCATTAATAGTTACAACCGTTCCAAATATGGTCAAAACCAAGGTTTTCATTCTAGGGATAATTCCTGAGGTTATAATTAAGCATATAAAACTATTTCTGGAGAATTTTTGACTTACTTAAGCCACAAACCTACTATGTAGATATCAAAGAATAATATTAACTTATTTATTCAATGCACTTTATGGCATCTTTAAACTCCAAATTTATTCTGAATAACATGGATATGTATAAGAAATAAGATGAATGAAATTAGCAATATCCCTTGATCAGCCAGCACATATGTACACAAACCTAAAAAAAATACTTATTGTATGATATTTTGGGCTTGATTTGTCATACCAGTTAGCTTGTCTTTTATTAAAATCTGGCAACACTGCCATCACTATCCTTCAGTCAAACAGACATACACACAGACGTGTGTCTATGTAGAGGAGGAGCAGACACACGCTTCTGTGTGCAGGAGCTGCCAGGTGATTATAACCTCTTTCTCCTGTCCCACAATCCCGGCAGTCAGCATTGCTGTGGGGACAACCCTCCGCTGTGTGTAATTAAGTCCTTAAAAAGCATGTCAAGACACACACACATACAAACAGTGGGCTGACAGGCTGAGGCTCGTTTCCCAGGCATAACATACTACCTCGATTCCATTGCTATAGAGACTCTGACACTTTCAGAATGGGCCGTTGAATTGAATGTCTTGGATCAGCGACCTTGCGAATAAAATGGTTTACATGTTTTGTAAGCAGTATTGAAATAATGCATGGCTTGGATTACATTTCAAAACAAAGAGTTTATAAAAAAAGGTTGCAAAACAAGCAAAAGTAAAGTTAAAGTACACTCAATGTAGAATTTTAGTAGACTAAAAACCTACTGTAGTATCCTGGCAGTAAGTTCAAAGTAAAAATGTTTTGGCTGTTTGAGGACTCAATAGGTGGTCTGATTAAACCAGTTTTAACACCTTTAACAGCCTATTCTAGTAGCGTCTTCATTCAAGTCCTCATCTCCTGTGCAAGAAATGCAAATGTTACAGTTTCATAGACCACCTGCTGAATCACTGTAAGAAACATGTTTCAAATGTTTTATTTTCAATATTTTTAAGCTGTTATATATGTGTTAGAATTTTATTGTATTAACTGCTCTTTTGGATTATTTGTTATTAGTATGTTCCTACAAATAATTTCCAACTTCTTTTCAATTTTAAGAAGAAAACGAAAATGAACTTCTGATGCTTCCATATTAAAAACAATCATTCTAAATGGAACCTTTTACCTAAAAATAAAAACTGCCATTAATTACTCACCAATATATTTTTTCAAACCTTTATTATGAGAATACAAAGGAAGATTGTTGCATGATAAAAAAAAAAGTATAACTTTTGAAGCAATATGCCCTACATATGGACTATTTTGTTTTAAATATGGACTATTAGTTTTGGAGCTTGACACCCATTGTTCATTGTCTGCTTTTGTTGAATGGGGAAAAAAATTCTGTATATTCTGTAAAACATTTTTTTTGTGTGTGTGTGTGTTCTTAGAAGAAAGAAAAATGCAAAAAGTTTGAATCGATGAGTAAATGATGACAGAATTTTTTTTACAGTCACTTGGCTTCAGGCACTACCCTAGTTTATTAGGTGCCTTTTGTGTAGTTGAAAAATGTGTGTCAGTGCATTAACACACATGTATCTGCAGCACGGTGACGTTCAATGATGACAGGCTGCTCTTGTGCAGAACGGCTCGAGTATACTATTAAATGAAGCATGCTATTAAATGGGTGGTTGGCTCAATGCCTTGCATGCTCTCAGCAGCAGATTGCAGATTCATCTAAAGGGATATCACCCTATATAAAATTCCATACATAAGCACTTCTAAGCCACAGTCAGCAGTACATCTTTCTAGGTGGGTTTCAATATTGTGCCGTTTATTAATTTGTATATTCTTGCAGGCTAAGCATCTAAAATATTTGGATTACAGAGTTGACATATGCTCAAATTAAAGTCCAATTATGCTGTTCTTTCATTAAGCACTTTGTGGGTGATTTGTAAAGCCTAATCCCACATACGAATTAGAAAAAGAAGAGTAATCGTAAACATTCTGACAGCCAGGGCAGAGCCTGTGAGAAACGTGAGAACAGTCAGATGAAAGCTCAGGGTGTCTATTGGATGTATTCTGGGCGTTTCTTGGGTGTTTTGTGGGAAAACTCTTCCCTGTCCTTGTGCTAACACTGGGTGTGAGAGCAGCGCTGGCATCAGCTCCCTCACCTCCCAGTGACATCCAGTTCAGTGCCAGCATCCCATAAATGTAAACACTTTTCCCAGCCAGAACGAACAGCTGGGCCCCCTCTTAAAAAAACTCTGTGTTTTGAAATTTAATACATGTCCAAAATATATCGGTCATGACGGATGATGCAGGGGTTTAAAGTAGCCATTGCTGCCTGCCTGTGAAAAGCTTTTGGATACCTGCAGTAAGCTCTTTTGTCTACTAAAGAAATGTGACCTGTAGAAAGTGTCCATTACTCTTTTGAACGATGTTTCAATATATTCTGGAGAAGGGTTGTGTTGGAAATCTGCCAAGCTTGACAACACGACTGTAGAACTAATGCCTTATTTCATTTATTTGCAAAGACACATAATGCACTGACAGAAAAGTACACAGTTTTTTTTTTCTTTCTAAATGCACATTCATGGTCTTACTGGAAATGATTCAGCAATGAATGCTAGTCGCTGTGAAAATAAAAAGATTATGTATGATCAAACTTACTCCACCTGCGACACAGCTTTCCTTGTTTGGCTGACATCACTAAACCCTCTAATTTTTTATCTTGCTAATCACCTCTCATATAGAAATAGATTTTTTTTTAAAGGAAAATAATTCCTTTGTTAATGTAAATAAAATATATAGAAGTTTACATTTTTCAAGTTTCAATGTGTCAGTTAATGAAATTTTGAAGCATACATCTAATTAATACAGTTGTTGTAATTCTTTTAAATAACACTAATTTTAACTAGGAAAAAGTTTTAAAAAGTAATTAAGTTTTTTAAAAGATGCATTTTTGGCCACTTATTTACACAACAGAATTATATAGGTTTGAAAATCAAACTTTTGAATGTACTGTAGGTTTTTGAAAGTGCACATTTTTGAAAGTGTTACCATTATCTTGGTCGAAACTATACAATATTACACTTTGCTGTAAATATGTCATCTATTCTGAATACAGCCTATTTTTGAAGTCTTCTTCCTAGAAAGGATCATTTTACTTTCACTAGCCATATTTATCCAGCAGCCTGGAATAGAGTTACACTTACATAAGTAAGAATGCGGGACAATCAGCCACCGGTGGCCACTTAGTCCGTCAATGTGTCCATGCTTGTCCATGTGTAAATGGCAGCTAAACTCCTCCTGATGACAGCTAGACTGTAAACCGAGAGGTCAGATGTAGAGATGCTCACTTCTGAGCAGCGATTTGCTGGTTCTGGAAAATACCAGCTATGAGAGGCAGATTTCTGTTGATCAGATAAAGATGAAGATGAGGAAAGTCATCACTCACATATTAACATTGGTTTATTAAAACGTTTTTAATTATTCACCCATGCCACAATGAAATTATAAACGCACAATTACCCACTTAATGGTTTTACAAAGACTCTCAAAATTGTATTTTAGGTGGTAATGTTTATAGAAAAGATTTACAGTACACAGTTTTATGATTCAGAAAATCATTCATGAAAGGAAATTATTATTTTCCTGTTGAAAGCATAGCCTTGATGATTATATGTTGTGGAATTTCAAACTCTGATAAACTGTTCTTACCCTCAGCCTTAAGTAGACTTAGTGCCTAATTCCATACTGTACAGTACTCTTAAAGGGACAGTTCACCCAAAAATGAAAAATCCATGCCCATTTATTCACACTCAAGTGGTTCTAAACTTTTTCTGTTGAACACAAAACAAGATTTTCCGAAAAATGTTGGAAAATCAGCCATTGACTTCCAGCAACTATAGGAAAAAAAAAAATTCCCAATATTCTTCAGCATATCTTCCTTTGCGTTCAATAGAAGAAAGAAACTCAAACAGGTTTAGAACAAGTGGAGAAAGAGAAAATGATGACAGAATGGTCATTTTGGTTGAACTAGATTTACCCTATTAACTGGCATTGTAACCACCTGCTTGACCTTTTATTCATAGATTATCATTAAAACAATAAACTCAAAATTTACTTAGAGTGGTTTCAGGTACACAATTTAACCCAAAAAAATTGGATAATTAATAAACCAAAGAAAGTAGAGTGGAAGTTAAAGGGTTACAAATACACACTGATAGTTCCTTGAAGAACCTTTCTATTCCACAAAAGATTCTTTACAGTCTGAACAAGTCCTTTAGATTATTAAAATGTTCTTCACACTAAAACACAGTTATTCTAGAAACTGTTCTCTGAAAGGTTCTTTAGGCAACCAAAATTTTATTTTATGGCATCGCTGTGGAAACACCCTTTTGAACCTGGTGGAAAAACAGTATTGTGAGTCGAGTTTTGTGTCCCAAGTTGTTGTATTAATAAAATAGAAGGTAAACGGTATCCGGATGATCTATCTGAGATTCACATCTACCAAACACTTTACTATTTACTCATACACTGTATGAGGCCATGCTAGAGGGAAGCAATGCAACTGATGCTGTAGTTCACATTAAGACGACAACATGGCTGATTAAATATGTCAGAATTGCATTCATGTTACACAGATTCATATTACATAGCTTTTAAAAAGTCATAAATTTGTTTCAAATACAGTACCTACCTAGTGTACAGTTGCAGATCTTGTGTTGATCTTGTGTTCAGCTTAATGGACTCTGTAAAACATTTGGCAGCACAAAATCAAATATGTGTTTCCACCTCACTATTTCCATGCATGATTAAAATTCAGGCTCATAGTATCCTTGGTATGTACTGTAAATAAAACATTTATTTTGATTATTTGTTATTTGATAGTTTGCTGGTAACTTGATGAAGCCTGAAATATGTATATTCTTAGGGCTGCACGATAATGGAAAAATCGGACACTGCAATATTTTGCTTTTCTGTGATTTTATGAGTCACTTGTCAAACCGCTGTCCATCTCTCCTCCTGCTCTGGTTGAAGCTGCTCTGCTGGGGGCTGTAGGTGGTCTGGTCAGGCTTACTGACTCCACATTAAGGTGCCTAAAGAGACGAGATCATCAGATTAAAACAAAGAATGTCTGCTCTCAATCACTGGCATTAGGACTGAACATTATGATGGTGAATACCATGCAATGATATGTGCCAAGCGCTTGAGATTTTGCAACATTATTTATACCACAGATAACAACATCAAAAACCAGTGGGCTGGACTGCTTTAGGTTACTTAAATGCATGAATAACAAAGAAATATGGAGTAATAAGGAGAAAATACAAGTCAAGACTAGGAAGACCTTGTTATTAAAGCGAGTTGCTTGTCACGAGTTGAAATAGTTTAATATAGAAACTGCATGATGTTCTGTCACAGTTATTTTTAATGTAGCTAATACAATTTTAGAGTGTGACTTTAAAGAGTGTCAGACTTACCATTCATTTGTTATAGATATTGTTATCTTTGGTTGTGTCTACAGTAAAGTATTTGAGGACACCAGAGCTGAACAAGCCAGACATGTTGACAGTTTTACCATAACTCTTTTTTTTAGTGATCTATCGCCCATGTCACATAATAAGCGCTCGTTTTCAAAGTGTGCACATTTAATTGCACAGAGCCAATGAGTGATAACAACGCATTGAGTCCAGTCTCTGACAGATATATCTCTCTATTTTCATGACAATGTCTGGTTTTGACACTTTGACTAATGGTCTCCTAGGCAGGTGTGCTGTAACTTAAGGAGCCCTATTTAAACCCAGATGTCTCCTTTTCAGTGTTTCTCAAACTTTGCTAGTTCATTGTTGAAGCACTAATGCTTAGGAACGTCTTGGTATTTATAAGAAACCACAATCTGTTTTTGTTTTTTTACATAAAAATGGATTGTTTTGGTTCTGGATGCTGTTTGATCAGTGCAGGATTATGAATTTTATTTAAAATTGAAATCACAGTTTTACAGCAGTTCTGGATAAACAACTGAACAAAATAAATTACTATGAAAAAAGTTATTTAAAAAGATTAATCTTTTTAAATGAATGAGTAAATTACATTGATTATATTATATTTGCTCATTTAAATTGATATATTTATGGATGAATTGGTGTTTTTAACAAATCTCTTAGACGACTTTTACAACATACATTTCTTAAAAGTCACCACCTACTGGGGTTACAAAGTAACTGGTACATCATTTGAAGTGTAAAGTTACGTTTAAAAGGTGATTTACTATTTTGGTCACTGCCAAACAGTAGATGTTAGTGTTTTTATCTGAACTAGAAATCTTAGTGACTTTTTAGCAACAGAAATACAAAAAAAGGAAACAAAAAGTAAAGGCTAAAGCTGTTAATAACAAACCGTACATGTCAACTCTCTGTCAATTGAAGATTTGAGCACTACAATTGTGATATACTTGTCAAATGTTTAATTTACACAGCTGAATCATTACCATTCAGGAACAATATAAAGTGGCTGTTTGAATCTAAATTATGATCTTTTAATGATTGAACCTTCGTATAACGTTCATAAGACATAATATATTCAAATTAGACACGCATGTCATGATTTTGCCAAGTATGATGTGATCCTGGAACATAATTTTTGTTCGAAAATGTAATCCATACCTATTCCCTACCCCTAAACCCAACCATAACTGTAAATTATTCCCAAAATCAGAGGGAAATAATAGTTGGATAACAATCATGTAGAAGTGCATAAACCTAACCGTAAGCCTAAACGGTAAACGTATCTCTTAATTCTGATTGGCTGATTGGAATGTTGTTCCAGGTTCAACTTAGATGTTAATCGAAGAACATGTCCTACTTGGTGAAATCAGTTTAGGGAATTAGACACCTGCTCAATTAGCTATAAATCAATATACAGTAGTCAACATTTAAAGTGGATCAAAACCAAAGTGATTGTCAATGCCTCTGTGTGACAGTGATCAAAGTTGTCATAAAACTATTCAACAACACCCATTATTATCTTAGGACAATTCTGAAAAACGTTTTTGATCCACTTCAAATGTTGACTATACTGTATAACAGCACATGCACCAATACAAGCCAATACAAGTATTGCATGTCATGTGTATCTGTTATGTGACTATTTTGCTACTGCACTGGCATTTGTTCCAATGTTTTGAACAACATTCAGATGGTAACTGAGTGACAAAACAAACCCTTGAATCACCTGCGTGATGAACACACTCTCTTCAGCCTTTAGTCAGATCGCACCGCTCCTCACCTCACTGCCTGAATCATTCGGGAAGGAACCCTGCCTTCGTCGTTTGTTATCGTCCCACTGACAATGAAGAGGAATCCAAGGACAAAGAGACGGGAAATGCTGTTCCTCACAGACAACAGTAAAAAACCGTTTAGCCTTCCTGATTAGCCTTTTCTGAAAAACCATTTTAATCATTTACAGTTTAAACAGGACATATTATGGCCCTTTTCATAAGATTTAAAGTGAATCTGTTGCGCCCAGAATGTGTCTGTGAAGTTTTAGCTTAAAATACCTGATTGCCTATCATTTATTATAGCCCTATTTGGATGTGAGCAAAAACAATGTGCATGTCTTTTTAAACGCAAATGAGCTGCTGTTTTTTTTAGAAGAAGCGGAGCCTTTACACAGTATTCCAAGTATTGTGATGCTCCAGAGACAGCTAAAGCCAATCACACACAGCCAAAATGTCCAAAATGACCAGTAGCAGATTAAAGCCTTACATGTTTAGTCAATGATGGAGAGGAAAATGTTAACGTTACAACCTTTTAGACTGCACCAGGTTTTGAACTAATAGTGGATAAATGTGTGCAGTAGTCGGGGGTAAAGTCGATTTAACTCATCAAATAGCATTTTACTGCTACAATGTGTTTGCCTTTGCATATAAACATTGCACTATTAGTACAATTATTCTATCTTTTACAGAAAATTTATAAACCTGACTATTTAGTGCATAATAAATGTGTGCTTATAATTTTTACTGAGGTTGAGTGTTTTTGGTATAAAACTACTAACAGCTCTGCTCTCAGAGTCAATGGTAACGTTAGCACATTCAGAAAGCACATGTAGAAACATTCTCAAAATATCCACTGATATATATTGAAAGCACTGGTATTCAACCCATCCTTCAGAAACAGCATTGAACTGTATATTTAGAAATATAACATTACCAACATTCAAACATTTATTCTGCCAGAAGTCTATAGACACTCTTATGGTTGTTAGACAGAACATTTACATTAAAAACATAATAATAATTGGCATATACTCAGGGTTAACGTTACTGCACTTGTATCTTTTTATATATATATTTTTATACTCATTATAATTCTGCTGTTTTTATTTATGAGTACACTGCATTACTTATGTTTGCATTCTTTTGTGGGTAATTCATGTCTACATGTCGCTGCACTTCATATTATATTATATTATATTATATTATATTATATTATATTATATTATATT
>CAIGQV010017835.1:20502405-20520287 GCA_903798115.1 Danio jaintianensis
CCCTCGTTCCCCGAGGGGGGGAACGGAAATGCTATGTTCCTTCGCCACAGGGATTGCGCCTTAGCTGACAGCTGTAGTTCGGCTTCTTCAGCTAGAAAAGGTGTGGTTGTGTGGCACAGCGAGCATTCTTATTCACAAGCTGATTATGATTGCTGCCAGCTGTGCACGCTGACACCGCCAACTCATTGGCATTTCATTGGCCCGTTTAATTACTCTTCAGAGTGATTGGCTTTCTGACGAAATCCCCATAGTGGAAGTTTCCACATAGCATTTCCGTTCCCCCCCTCGGGGAACGAGGGTTACTTTAGTAACCGTTACGTTCTGTAGGAGCATCCTTAGGGTACAGAGGAACACGCCCAGCAATGCATGCAGGGCAGAACTAGGCCAGTATCCTCTACTCATGCGCATTGAGAAACGGGCCGTCAAATTTTGGAAACATATAAAAATGAGTGACCCCAACTCTCATCATTTTAAAGCCCTCAAAAACCAAGAAATGGACACTGAAAAAAGCCCCCTGATTCAGATGGTCCTGAAATTGCAAACACAAACCAACATAGCAAATATGACTAACAGCAGGCAGCATCAGGACACGGACATGCTCATCCACAGAACTAAAGCCAATCAAATGATAAATGCACGAAAAGAAGAGTATCTGATTTACTGGAATGAAGCAGCAGGGAAACAAAGTAAACTTCAATGTTATTTAGACTTAAATAGAGATTATACGACAGCAACATATCTGAGTGCAGTAAAGGACAGTAAATTAAGAGCAACACTGACCAAATACAGGCTGAGTGCTCACAGTCTGACTGTAGAGACGGGCCGATACAGACAGAACTGGCAACCCAGAGAGAGCCGCATCTGCCCACACTGTGCCCAGGCAGAGGTAGAGACGGAGGAACACTTCCTCACCCGCTGCACAAACTATCAGCACATCAGAGAAACATTCTACCCCAAACTCCAGAGCATTTACCCTCAATTCACTGAGTCAGACAATACAACACAACTGCAATATTTACTAGGGGAAAAAACTGACTGTATCCTTCTAGCGGCACAATACATTAATGCCTGTCACAAAAAGAGAGAGGAGACCAATAAAAACATCAGTAATGCGCTTGCAAACACACACACACGCACACACACACACACACACACACACATCTAGATTATTATAAATGAATCATTGTAAATATACTGATTATTTTTGTTTTTATTACTGTTTTATTCTAAAATGTTGATCGTTAAATGTACAGTGTATTCTGATCTATTATTATATATATATATATATAATATGATATAAATGAATATGATATATTGAATAATAATATGATATATTGAATAATAATAATAATAATATGATATATTATTTATTTAATTATTATATGTATATATCTTTTTTTTTTCTTCTTTTTTTTTTTTTTTTTTACTGCTACTATTACTGTATTTACTTTTTTTTTGTAAATATGTATATGTTCTTTTATTTTATTTTTTATGTAAACTTTATAAATGCTTTGGCAATACATTTGTAACATTTGTCATGCCAATAAAGCAATTATTGAATTGAATTGAATTGAGAGAGAGAGACTACTGTGATTGACATGTTGGAGTGAGGTCATATGATGGCATGTCAGTCTAGAATAGAACGAGCACTTGAGAGAGAAGTGCATAATCAATAGGGTGCATAGAGAGAAAATAAAAGAGCAAAGCATTAATTAAGAACCGTTTGATGAGCGTTTTGCATATTCATGTCCTCTGGGGAGAAAGAGAAAGTTAACGGTTTAATTGTTTAGCATATGTAATCTAGAGCCACAGGGGAGGCTTTTCTGCAATGCTGACAGCTGTCTCTCTGCCTCAGTGGGTGCTGAAATGTTGAAAATTACACCAAGCCGAGCTCTTAGACACTATGTTAGCCTACAGCGGCCTTTTGACCTGGGCTGAGAGCAGGAGTAGAGAAATCACTTACGTTTCAGATTCCTATTACACTGAGCAGTTTGTTTGTGCAACAGTTACAAATAATAGTGACATTTTACATTACAGTGCCCGCGCTTCACATATTACATATTGCTGCTGTTATTATATTAAGCAATCTTTAAACTGCAACCATATGAGGTTTCATGTTTCATTACACTTTTATAAATAAAGGTTCAAAACTTGATGCCATAGAAAAACACTTTTGGGTTCCACAAATATCTTTCAGAGAAAGAGAGAAAACTCCTTTTCTTAGTTTGTAGAGCATTTTAAAGATCTAAAAAAAAATTTGTAGAATGGAAAGGTTCCATGAATTCCATTCTTTATGGAACCTTCAATGGCAATGAAGAACCTTTATTTTTGAACTACAACGGTTAACAAATTAACAATGAGTAATAGTTGTACAGAATTTCTTTATCTTAGTTAATGTCAACAAACACATTTTAAAATCAAAAGTTGTATCAACATTAGTTTTTGGACAGAACTAACATTGTTATTAACTAGTGCTGGGCAAAGATTTATCCGAAATAAAAGCATCCAAAATATATTTTTTATTTTTTCAAAATAAAAATGAGGTATGTTTATTTTGTATATATAAATACACACATATTTGAGAAAATATTTATATTTAGATATAAAATATATATGTATATGATACAAATCATATATACATTTAAATTATCTATGTGACAAAAATATTATATAGTTTTGTTTTTATGTATGTGTTTATATCATATATACATAATAAATATATAAAATACACACACACATATATTATGTCAAAAATGTATTTATTTTGGATGTGATTAATCAAAATAACTAACATTTATAGTTTCATACACTATAAAATAATGTTGCTCATTAATAAATCATATTAGTTAATGCATTGACTAGCATTACCAAATCAGATATTATTATCAAATGTTTCTAACCCTTCAAGTACTCCAGCTTTTTTCTTTCTTTTCAAAAATGGTGTAAAATGTAAAGAAATTATCCTTTTTTATATTTATAAATTGAGCACAGTATTAAAAATTTTCTCTAATTAAAGTTAAATCATATAGCCATAATTGTAAATCTGTACAATTAAACATATGGCTAATGACATCAGTAGGGATTTTCATTGTTTGATCATGATTGCACTTGACTCAAGTTCATCCATCCTCAACAGTAATTATAATTAAAAAGCAATAATTTAAGTAAAAGACTGCGGTGATCAATAAAGTGTCTCGTCATGATAAAACATGACCATAGCTGAGACCGATTACATTTTACACTCAATATCATTGGCTTTTTAAATGCACAAGCATGTCTGAATTGATTGCCTTGTTATCTCAGTAAGGCCATATTCATTTTTTTTATTGGAAATAAGTCAAAATTAAAAATAATCAATATTTACTCACTCTCATGCATGCCATTCCAAAACCAGCATGAAAAGATGCATTTCACAATACATGAGCATGAGTACATGTTGAACGGATCCCTCTAAATCACAATCACTTGTGAAATATGCATTGAAGGAAAGATTTATAATCATACGTCTAAAACAGCCTCCCTTGGGGACCTGGAGGTTCTGCCCCCATTAAAATCTGATCCCTCGAAAAAAAAAAATCTGATACGTACCAGCCTTTTCCACTCTGTGTTCCTGTTTTTATTTTTAGTAAGGTCACAGTTGCCCTCCTAATATCACCAGTGTATGAGTATAATGACTCAGAACCTTCACTTCCCCACTGACACAGGAAGTCCAGATCAGTCATCTCAGAACAGCATGACTATTCCTCACACTCCAGGACATGTGAGACAAATTACTCTGAAACCAAAAGATGATCCTGACTAGTCGAGATGATAACTCAGTAACACTGATCTGTGGATTTTAATGTCTCCTAGTCATTATATGCACCACATAAAAACAGTAGCAGTGAATGGGGTCTCGTGTTTCAGGGCCCCAGGACAGCACACAGGTGCTCCAGGTGCGTAAATATACAGCTGAGGAATTCAGAGCTGGATTTCATCACAACACAAAAAAGTACAACAATTGAACCAATTAAAATCTCCTGTGTGGATCTAGTCATTATACAGCACACTGAAAAAAAGAAGATTCATTGGATTTACTACATTTTTTAGGATAAGCGGTTGCAAACAATTTATATGGGCTGAATTTAACAAAACACATTGAATTTAGTAATGTTCAACTTAATTTGTTTGCTTAAATTCAGCCCATATAAATTGTTTGCAACAGTGCAGTTTCAGTGAAGAACACCCAGATTGTGCTAAAAGTTACACACTGTAAATACAAATAAAAAGAGGGATTTACAATGTGATTAAGTAAATGTGTTTTCTTATTCTTTAGAAACAAACAGTTCTAAGTTGTGCAACCAGCCCAGTTTGTTTGTTAAATGTGAAGTGCTTTGAAATGTACATTTGTATTTGATGTTTGACATAAACTTAACTGAAACATGAAGAGGGGGTGGGGCAGAGTGGCTCCTCCCCTTTAAAAAAACAGCCAATAGCATTTTGTTTCTGCCAGTGAGAGCGGTTAAGCTCAAGCGCATCAAATCAAAAGCAAATAAGAAGCGTCTTGAAGGGGCAGGGCATGTCAGATACTAGAGACCATTTGATTGGTCAAGATTTGATGAGAAACTGAAATATGAGGTGAAAAAATCATTGATACATTTAGGCGGAAGTGACAAACTGCAAGCTTTGGATGTTTATATCCGGTTTTATATCTTCTAAACGCAAATTCTGTCACTGTTTTGGAGCACACTATAGATTTCCTTAAAACTAATATACTGATTTTAACATCTAAAAAACTTTATTTTAATTTCACAGGATCTTTACATCTAAAATTAAAGTGAAGAACAGCATTAAAAGCGCGCAGTCATATGATAAGCTGATTCAGGATGCTGTTGGTCATGGACTTTTGGATTTTGGGGGGGTGGAGGTGACTGTGGTTTGTTAGTTTGCAGGTTCAAACACCCCAGCAGGGCTTTAACCAGGGAGTTTCCGTGTCTTTCCACAGATGCACTCATGGCACAAAATTAACTCTTAGTCACATACTTGAGGATAAATTGAGAACGTTAAATATGAATATGGTTTACTGACTACACAGCTATTTAGCAGTACTTCCAGGAAAACATATTTCCGTTCCTATGACAAAATGTTTGCTAATTTGAAGCAAACACAAGTCATTATTTCACAACATGCTGAACAGTTGTGACAAAAAAAGATGTCTACATCTGACTCATGTGATCTAAAGTGTGTAATAACACACTCAAAAAAAATAATGTCACAAAAATATAATATAATATAATATAATATAATATAATATAATATAATATAATATAATGTGTTGTTCTTACAGTCAGAAATGGTGTCATATTAAAGTGCATATACTGCTATACCTTTCATGCAGCATGGAATATAATAATCTCTTAATGATCTAAACCCTTCCGATTAATTGGCCATTGAGTTCACAAGCTCAGTATGGGATGTGTGTGATTGATCATTTTTCTTGAAACTTTAAAAGTTCTGAACAAGCTGTGCTTGAAACTGAAGTTCGGGTTGATCTACAACAGACTGACCCATCAGACCAATAAGAGCAGAGTAAGCTTACAAAAAAAATATAATCAAACTCTGAACAAATCATATGAGAATCTTTGAAAAATGAGATTATGCGAAATGGAAATTATTACTCAATTAATGTGTTTGTTTGAGCTTGGATGTAAACATATGTTAGGACTCTTCCAAGACCAAATTAGGACTTTTTAAAATCGCATAATAGAGCCATTATAAGATCTTGCATTACGTAATGCTAAATGTCTTTTCTGTGCGTTACTTCATCTAATGTAATATGTTCATACCAGTTTGATTCACTTACATTGCTTAACATCAGATATAAATAGATACAGTGAAGGAGGGACAGACTATCAGTCTACTGAGCATCTCTCTCTCTCTCTCTCTCTCTCTTTAATAATAAAAAAAATGCTTTATTTACCAAAGCCAAATTAGAGTCACATCTGGTGTTGTGTGCTCCTTTTAAACCCTGCAATTTATGGGAAAACACAGAAAACTGCAAACCCAGAACTAAATGCACAGTTACAGTACATATAGCAACAAAAAAAGGAGAACATTTGGGGGTGAATGCAGATGAACTTTGTGGAACAAGTATGAGTATGAAATCAGCTTCCCCCTCTTTTGGAAGAGAATGAGATCATGGTAGATCTTAAACAGAAGCGCTGTCAGGAGCCAAGATTGAGTTTCGCTCATCACAAAAGGGACAAAAGAGGGTGACGGCAACACCAGCTCTGCTGCGTGCATGTGTGATCTGAATAACCCTAACAGCGCTCTTTAATGGGGTCAACACACACACACACACACTCATGCGGCGTCTGGGTCAGTGAACTCACACACCCACCATTTACTCTTGATTCGAAGAACCTTAATAAGCATACAAAAGTCAGTCTTATGGACACATGGTGTGCTGATTTACTTTCACCGGATGATATATTTTGTAAAAAAATTTAAATATAGCACAGATTTTATGTTCATTTGTTGTCTTTTTAGGTACTTTATATGAAGACATAATGAATAACTCTGTTTATAATTCAAGAGTTCAGATGCAAAAAACTCTAAGTGCCATCTGACATTTTCATTAAAATTATCATTTGTTTTTCAGACTTGTGTGTAGTTTCAGTAATTTTACTCTGATGGTAAAGAATAGGTTATTTTCATTGCCTTTAAAGTGAAATAACTGAACATAAGTATATGAAGCTGAGAAAAATGCTAATTTTAGAGAAAAATTTCAGACGACACTTAGAGGTTTCAATTATTTCTAATCAAGCATAACAATTCTATAAATGTATCTATAAAAGATAGATCTATACTGTATTAGAACGGCATTTATAGTTACATTTATAATAGTGTTATTAATATTTATTAGTGATGCATTTCATTTTTCAGTATACATGTTCATAACACATTATACACTGATTTATAAGTATTAATTAGTCAATCATGATTTATAAGGATTGATTAAGTAAATGCTTTATATTTTAGATGTCTACTTAACATCAGAATTGTGCGTTTCGATGCTGAAAATATGTCTCTATTTTACTTTTTGGTGTCTTTTTAAACATAAGGTCATTTAGGTTTAGTAGAACCACACTTTACGTAAAACACATGAATACTCATCATCATGCATGATTTCCTAACATTTGCATGTGGATAGTTAGATCCTGTTTTCACTTTACTTAAAGTATTCTTATAAGCAATATAACAAACAATATTTACTTATTTGATGGAACAAGATCTGTGTTAACTTACTAATGAGTCTTTGTAACTATAATATAATAACATATTAACATTCTAGACTGCATCTTATTAAACATAATCAAGACCAACTAATTGATAATAAAGAATAAGTGTATGATGTGTTATGAACGTGTGCACTGAAAAACAAAACGCATCAGAAATAAATATTAATAAATATTCTAAAAGTACCTATAACTGTCATTATTATAACGTTATTATAGATCTTGTTGTTTTTGTAGATAGATTTATAGAATTGTTATGCTTGATTATAAAGATTATAAAGAGTTCATTATGAGCATGGGCTTCATTGAAAGTGTATTACTGTGGCATACAAGATTGGAGTTGAATGAATAAGTAAATAATGGCATTGTTTTTTTTTTCTAGTTGAACTCTCTCTTTGAAAACACAACAGAAATAGCGATTCCTTCGAGTTTAGCTCATCCATAACTCCATAAAATCTGTCTCCACTTTCACTGCATCAATTAGCGTTCTCCGTGCGGCTGAGGAATGTTGAAGTAAACATGCGTTTGCAGACAACAAGAGAAGATCTTATCTGCTCCTCTTGTGGTCAGACTGAACGGAGTTCCCTCTCATTGAGAGAGATGTCTCTGTTTTCTGTTTCTCTGTTGCTGCCAGGAGACAGGGAAATACAACAACCATGCCATCCAATTCACCTGTGCCACAGGGTACTTGGCAGCAGGTTTTGTATGAATGCTGTTGATACCACCTAAAGGAATAAGGAATGCCAGAACAAATAAGACCAACTTACATTTCACTGTTGCCAATATAAGGTATAAATACAGATATTATTTTTTTTCATTATAAATAACTTCCTGTTATGGAAACAAACTGCAATTGTTACCTTGTTGCCTTAAAGAGCAATTTTTTTGCTTGTGCCACCTTTTGAGTAAAAAAAGTGTATTTGTTTTTTTTTTATAACTACTGAAAACATGTCTTCAAAATCTCAAATACAAATATTATAATTTCAAGAAAATGCGGTCAATATAAAATATTCTCTGATTTTAAACTTTAAATATTGTGAAAGAAAATATGTTTGCAAAATATATTATATTGACATATTTACATTTTCTGCAAAATAATGCTCTGAAAGAAGTGGTCTGGTATTTTTTTCAATAGCTGTTTACAGGGGTGATTCTTAAACTACAGGGACATTTATCTCCTAGATAAACCTTGCATTATTTTTCAAAAAGCCAAAAAAAAACCTTTAATGAAACTGTTTTGAATAGAAACACAAATGATCAAGTCATTTTTTTCAATATTTAAAAAATTATGTAAAAACAAAATGCTACTAAGTTTAATGCTACTAAACATTTTGCACGAAACATCTATTATCTGTATTATATGTCAGTTCAGTTATAAAAACAAAATACATTTTGTGTCTGTTCCTATTTTGTGGTCAACTCTGTTACTGCAGTTATAGCCCTAACAATAGCAAAAACCATGTGACTTGCTCCAAGTGATGTCACGTCCTCTGGCGGAAAACTCTGGAAGGTATTGAAGCGTGCCATTATTCCTCTCTCATTAATTTGGAAGACATTGATTCTTAAAACAAGAATATGATGAAAATACATACAATTCTGTTGTAGACATGCCATGCGGTTTGAGGTTGGCATCTTGAACCAAAGCAAAAAAAAAATGGTGGAAAATATCAACTCTGTTCTTGGTTTAAAAATGTTATGAATAAGTTAAACAACAGTAAGTAACAGAATCAAATATTCCCTATCACATTTAAACATTTAGCATTATTTTACATTAATAATGCATTCAGTTTACTCGAAATTATTAAATTGTTGTATATTCTGCCAGTTTAAGGACATTCATTCAATCATTTTCCTTCGACTTAGTCTCTATTTCAGAGGTCGCCACAGCAGAATGAACCGCCAACTTATCCAGCATATGTTTTATGCAGCGGATGCCCTTCCAGCCACAACACAGCACTGGGAAACACCCATACATTCTCGCATTCACACACATAAACTACGGCCAATTTAGCTTATTGAATTCACCTATAGCGCATATCTTTGGACTGTGGGGGAAACCGGAGCACCCGAAGGAAACCCACGTGAACACAGGGAGAACATGCAAACTCCACACAGAAACATCAACTGGCCCAGCCAGGGCTCGAACCAGCGATCTCCTTGCTGTGAGGCGACAGTGCTAACCACTGAGCCACCGTGTCGCCAGTGTAAGGACAATGAATGGAAAATACTGTACCTGCACTTCTGGGATGAGTCAGGTTTAGCGATGTAATTTTTTTTCATGTAAATTTTCAGTGTATGTCCTATCAGCAGCATTTATAATGCAGACGTGGTCAAGACACAACTATGACTTCCTACTGTATACACATCAATTGTATATCAAATAAAGTGTGAATGAAGCCTTTTATGCTTTTCTTACAGAGCTGAGGATGATGGCAGAAGGGAGGTTTTCCAGTTTGCCCAGGAATATGCATGTTGGACGTCAGTGTCCACTTGCATCCTCCATGGATCTGCTGAGCTCGCGGCCGGAGCTCTCAGAGATGCCAGTCAGTGGATACCAGGGCATCTCCATCCACGGCACACTGCCTCGCAAGAAGAAGACCACCACTGGTTCCCCTGTAAAGCAATGGGAGGTGAATGGAAATGTAGGATCATCAGCAGCGCCATACCCAGGCCGACATCGCCTGCCACCGTCACCACTGATACACAACATCATCGAAGAACACCAGGCTTTTTGCTCAGACCGGAAACAGTCCAGGTAAACAATATAGTACATAATCACCTTTCATTCATACTGTCCCAACACAAATCGATTAACGACTGAGTGGATTGAACATAAAACAATTTAGTTGTCTCAAAATCTTATTGTGTTGTTTCAGCTCATTTTAAATAAGTAGAAATCTTTTTTGAGTGCAATGCAATGCAAAAAAAACAAAACTCAAACGCACCACAATCCTCCCTCGCCAATAACTTAAAACACATTCTACTAAATGATTGATTGATGTACCTTTATTCATCCCACATTAGGGGAAATTTCAGTGTTCCAGCAGCATGAAACTTTCAAACACATTGCACTAGGTAATACTGAACACATATGGTCAGTCATAACAGTAACATGTACAGTGTAAAGGGTTAGTTCACCCAAAAATCATTTACTCGCCATTTAGCTGTCACAAACCTGTTTGAGTTTCTTTCTTAAGCTGAACACTAAAAAAGTTATTTTGAAAAATGAAACCTGTAACCATTGACTTTCATAGTGTTTGTTTTTCCTACTATGGAAGTGAATGGTTACTCCTTTTCAGCTCTCTTTAAAATATCTTCTTTAGTGTTCAACAAAAAAGGGAAACTCATGAAGGTTTGGAACCGCTTAAGAGCATATAGTGAGTAAATAAAAGTTTTTGGTTGAACTATCATTTTAAACACATTACCAGTCAATGAGATCATATACTGCTTTTTCTCTCAGTTAAAGGGATAGTTCACCCAAAAATGAAAATATACTCACTATTTACTCTCCTTCAAGTTGTTCCAAACCCTTCAAATCTTTTTTATATTTTGAACACTAAAGAAGATATTTGTAAGAAAGCTGGAAACCTGTAACCATTGACTTTCATTGTAGGAAAAACAAATACTATGGAAGTCAATGTTTACAGGATTTCAGCATTCTTCGAAATATCTTTTTTTGTGTTCAACAGAAGAATGAAATTCATAAAGGTTTGAAACAAGTAAAGGGTGAGTAAACGGCAACAGAATTTTCATCCCTTTGTTACATTAAAGTAGGCTTTCAAATACAAAGTCAAGATTAAGGTCAAGGTTAACTCAACAGCTGATTAGCCTAGTTTTTCCATACTCTTTAAAAAGATCTAAAACTGAACTACTGACGAAATACTGAGAATGAAGAAGACATTTTGGTCACTTTATTGAGTAAAATTAAAATATAATGAAGAATTTTGATCCGATTGTCAGTTTTTAGACTAGGACAGTTTAGTAAGTACCTTTACACCAAATCCTAATCATGACAATGCAATAAGTGATTAAAAAACATACCTTGAGTAATTAAATGTTACACAAATTTTAAGATGTTACACTCTAAAAAAAAAAAAAAGGTCAAATATGGACAAACCCAAGATTAGGTTAATTTTATCAATTTACAATTTTAATCGCACCTTTTTGGGTTTGTCCATATTTGACCCAATGTTGGGTTAAAACCAGGGCTTGACATTAACACCCGCCAACCCACCAAATGCGGGTAGATTTCAGCTGTGGCGGGTAAGGCAGCCGCTCCCACTAGCCACTTTGGCTGGTTGGAAATAATTTTTTAATTGTAGTTTTCTTAAAAGCAGGGTTCGACAATAAGGATGACCCAATATTCGTGCAAATGTGATCTTAGAATAGAGAAGCAGCGCAGGACTAACAAAATGAACTGTGTTTGCGCGAGCAAAGAAAGCAGGTGAATACCGAATGAGAAGAGGTAATGCCGATAATGTGATGCGCGCGACTGTTTACAAAGCGTGCATGCTCTCGTTTCCTTCCGTGAAGCAACCGTGCCTGGAAACTCAACTGGTGCGATTGGTTCTCTTTTAAATAGACTTTACAAAAGGTGATGCTTGTGCACCCACAGTCCCCTCCTGCTTTCAAGAGTTCAAGATTTTTTTTTTTAAATGTCTTTTTGTAATCAGCAGCGGTTGCCGCTTTTGCTTTAACCATTCTTTGAACAGATTATTAACAGGCCTAACGTTAACGTGATCCTTTCATTATCACACACATTATCATTATTCACCTGCTTTCTTTTGATTATAGTTATTTTTGTTAATATGGTTTAATTATATTTTTTACAATAAGATTGCTTTAATAGGAGATTAACTCCCCATTTAGTTAACTGGTGATCTGAGACCTTTAGCCAGGACACAGACTATGCATTGTTTTAGATACATGACAATAATTATTTTTTAAAGAAACGCTTTGTTAAATAAAAAGTGTATGTATACAGCTATATTTTGCTTGTTTTGTCACATTATTTAAAATGTATGGCTAAGAAATAATTATTTATTTTTGGTGTGGAGATAAATTTGGTAAATCCTTAATTTTGAGCCCTGAAAAGTAATGTGAAATAAAAACTAATTGCAGTGCGACACTATGAAACCACAACCCATTTTCTCATGCACATTGAGCAAACTCATACACAATACACAAAAAAGTTAAATGCATGAGGACATAACGCAAAATCTAAATCAAGTCATTTTAGCATGTCAAAGTCAGATTTATGCATATAAAATATATTTTCCCAACAACAAAATTGTGGCTAGTGAAAATGACGAGTGGCTAGTAATGTTGGAAATCTACTAGCCAAAGTGGCTGGTGATCAAAAAAGTTAGCGTCAAGCCCTGGTTACAACAATGCAGCATTATTTAGTCTATCAATGCAATGCATCAAAGAATGTAAATTTTATGATTATAGGTAACAGAAATTCAGATGGGGACCATATTTTATGTTATATTACAATAAAGAACAACTTTCAAATAAAAGAAGCATTACGTTAGTCTGTTTAAAATATACAGCCTAAAATATTATAGGCCTAGATGAAAACATGAGCTCAAGCTAACAGCTTTTATCCTTTGCTGGCAGTTATTTTTGAAATTGTATTAATTTTATTTGAATATACAGTTGATATATGCTATGGCTTTATTAAATACAGCCTTACATCATCCTGTATTTTGGACAGTGGTTTAAAGTAACTGATAAAAAAAGAATAAAAAGTTGAATGCCAGAGCAGTCTATACCAAATCGTCCTTCTCTGCCCTCCAATCATGTTACCTTTACTGTCTTACTTTAGAAAATAGGACAAGAGAGATAATAATCAGAAAATACAAGCTGCCACTGGCTCAATCTCATGTCCAGGACTGTTTCTGTCTCTTTTGCTTAAATCTTGAGTATCTTTCTCACTGTCTACAGCGTCTCTGTGCCATAGCTTCAGGCCTGTTGACTGTATCATGCTCATGGCTTTCTGATCTTATCACAGTCAGAAACAAAGCAGTTTGTGTTTGTCCCTTATTTACGCAGACTGGTAATATATCTCACCCTCAATAAAAGACCTGGAAGATACAGTGAAGCAATCTGTGTCTGTCTCTGTGGACAGTATTATAGATTATAGAGGACACTTTCCATAAACAGGGCGCTGTAGCACCAAAAATACTATAAACTGATTTTTAATTCTTAAATTGATTTTGTTTTACTTATTGAAAAGTTTCTTTTCTTATTAAAAATGTTATAAATTACCAAACTCATGAGGTCCAACCTTTTTTTTTTTTCATATTTTACCTAAATTAGATAAATATCTGGCATTTAAATAATACAAAATGGTATGCAATATAATATTAATATGTAAATGTTTTAAAAGGAAGTTTTGGTTGTTTATAATAAACATAAATATGAATAATTATAAATAACGAATAATTAAAATACTTTTTACTGCTGCTAAATCAAATATTAATTTAATCATAACATGCTTTTACAATAAGGTCCCATTATTTATTGCATTTACATTTACTAACAATAAAATATAATAAAATATGACATTATGACACTAATTTTCATTTTTAAGATTAACAATTTTATTGTTAAACGCAAACTTTTTTTTTTTTTTTTTTTTACAAGATTTTTAAAATAATAATTGATCTATCATATTTAAGGAGATTCAAAATAAAATAAAATAAAATAAAATAAATAAAATAATAAAATAAAATGAAATGAAAAAATAAAATAAAATAAAATAAAAAATACTGGATTAGTGTGGAAAGAGAAAAACCATAACACAGACCAAAAGACAAAACACTGATAACCCATATATTTTACCAGAAGCACAAGAGGAAAAGCAAAGTATAGACTAAATAGTCGCTTTTATAAAAACAGTGTGTGTTTGTGTCAGTGAAGGCGTAGGTGTGTGTTTGGGTTTCTGTAAGACCATTATATGCCGCATCTGTTGCTTGACATTTGAAGGTTACCTAATATTGAACTACTATTTCACAGACACAAAGCTTACTGAGAGATCTGAGGTGAAATATGCCCACAGCGCACAAAAGAAGCCGCCGGCAGGGTTAGCAACCTCTCGTAGCGACCCAGTCTCCATAACTACACCTCCCTGCGAATCTGCATGACACAACGAAAGAGAAATACTATAGGTAGAACATAAACATCACGGACAGAGAGAGAGAGAGAGAGAGAGAGAGAGAGAGAAAGAGAGAGGAACCTTCAGCACTGACACCTCCCAAGTAATACGGACATTAAATCAAGCCAAAAAGCAATAACTAGCTCGCTTCCTGGACGACTTTTTCCAGTATTAGATTTATCTGCTTTGGAGAGTCGAATGGCATTGTGATTAAAGTCAACCTTCTGGAAAATGCTTCACCGCTTTGAGTGTTTCTGTCTGCAGGTGAGTCCGTCAGATGCTATAAAATGCCGGTAGATTTTTGTCGCAAGGACTGAAACGTTTATATTTTTTAAAAACAAGAGCACATCAATGATTTAAGCACTTACTACCTGCATGTGTGAGGCAGCTGTTCTAACACACACACACACACACACACACACACACACACACACATGGATCCTCACAGGTTAAAGTGAGGATTGTAGATTTATAGCTTGATTGAGAGATGAAAGAGGTTTTGGAAGACAGATTTAAGGAGAGATTGAGAAAAACGCACAAAGAAAGCGACACAAAGGGAGAGAATGAGACAGATGAAAGAGATGATGGAGGAGCAACAACAGTGTCATTTGATTTAATTGTTAAAGCTGATTAAAGCTGTTGTAGTTGTTGACAGAAATCTCACTGCACACTCATCACTACATTGCTTTGATAGAGGTGTGTTTCTTTGCTCTCACCTGGCATTAAAGAAACCTTCGATTTTACTTTTTGAAAACACAAAAAACATTTTACAACTCCGTGTGTTAAACAGTTGAGCCTATTAATCATTTCAGCCTATTTCCAGGTCTGACGGGAGCACTTTTAACTTAGCTTAGCTTGGCATAGATCATTGAATCAGATTAGACCATTAGCATCATCAAAAAATGACCAAAGACTTGTGATAATTTTCCTATTCAAAGCTTCATTCTTCTGTAGTTTCAACACTAAAGGTTATTGCACACTGAATCCAAGTATATATAATATTCTGTATATACAGACACCAGATAGACAGATGTAGATAGATATATAAACCATGTTTCCTCAGTTATTTTATTTTATTATTCATTCATTCATTCATTTTCTTTTCTGCTTAGTCCCTTTATTAATCTGGGGTCGCCAGAGCGGAATGAACCGCCAACTTATCCAGCATATGTTTTACACAGCGGATGCCCCTCCAGAATGAACCGCCAACTTATCCAGCATATGTTTTACACAGCGGATGCCCCTCCAGCTGCAATCCATCACTGGGAAACACCCATACACTCCCATTCACATACATACACTATGGACAATTTAGCTTACCCAATTCACCTATAGCGCATGTATTTGGACTTGTGGGGGAAACCGGAGCACCCAGAGGAAACCCACGCGAACACGAGGAGAACATGCAAACTCCACACAGAAACGCCAACTGACCCAGCTGAGGCTCGAACCAGCGACCTTCTTGCTGTGAGGCAAACGTACTACCCACTGTGCCACCATGCAGCCCTTATTTTATTATTCATTCATTCATTCATTTTCTTTTCGGCTTAGTCCCTTTATTAATCCGGGGTCGCCACAACGGAATGAACCGCCAACTTATCCAGCATATGTTTTACACAGCGGATGCCCTTCCAGCTGCAACCCATCACTGGGAAACATCCATACACACTCATTCACACACATACACTACGGACAATTTAGCCTACCCAATTCACCTGTACCGCATGTCTTTGACCTTGTGGGGGAAACCGGAGCACCCGGAGGAAACCCACGCGAACACGGGGAGAACATGCAAACTCCACACAGAAACGCCAACTGACCCAGCCGAGGCTCGAACCAGCGACCTTCTTGCTGTGAGGCGAACGTGCTACCCACTGCGCCACCGTGACGCCCTATTTTATTATTATAAAGCTTAAATAATAATTTTTACAGAGTCATTTTATAGCCAGAATATAAAAACATTTTTATATTAAAGTGATATCAGGATAGTTAGTCATTAGACAGTGCCATCTACCTTTCATAATGTTCAACATCACTTTCAAGACATCAGTCATATTAGTGGTTAATTTAATAATATACCTACAAGCTGATAAATGCAAATCTACTGGTTATTACATTAATATGATGCCATGAAAACTGTATGCATAACTAAAATTAGATTTCTTGCTAGTCGAGTTAAAAAGGCCAGCAGTAATGGTATTAATGCCTGTGTGTGCTGGCAGGCCTCAGGTCATGTATGTTATGCAACTTGATTAGGGTTGCTAAGCTCAACGGAACCCAAACATTATCCAGACGAGCAGGTGGTCCAAAGGATTTCGTTTTCAGTTCTGCTGATGTGACGTCTTTTACACTCTCTTTTCTCTCTTACACACTAATTATGATTACTACAGAAAGTCCAGATACCAAACCAAACTCTACATAACAAGGAGAAATTTTGCTGTGATAAGAAATAAATAAAATAAAAGTGAAATATAGTTGAATCAACTTCCCCCCACACACAGTAAGTTGTGGCATGGTATGGCCTTTGAAAGATAGCTTATGGGAGTGTGTGTGTGTGTGTGTGTGTGTGTGTGTGTGTGTGTGTGTGTGTGTGTGTGTGTGTGTGTACGTGTTTTTGTGACATATCAGGACACAAATCTGTATAATGACATAGGTATGACACAGGTATTACAAAAAGGAGGTGAAATATGAGGACACAGCTGATGGACACAGCTCATTTCTCAAAAAGCTTATAAATCACACAGAATGAGTTTAATCAGAGAGTAAAGCTATACACTGTTTCCTGTGATGGTTGGGTTTAGGGGTAGGGTGGGGTTAGGGTAATACAAAATACGGTTTGTGCTGTATAAAATCAATGGAAACCTATGTAATGTTCCCACTTTTCACAAAAACAAACGTGTGTGTGTGTGTGTGCGTGTGTGTGTGTGTGTGTGGGTGCGTGCGTGTGAGAAAGAAAGAGAGAGAGAAAGAGAGATAAAGGTATGTACGTTTTGGATGGGGATTTAGAGGTTTAAAGCACACACGGGGCATTAAATATCATTATTGTTAAGCATTTTATTTCAGCTAGAAAGCAAAAAAATAAGGTAGTTTTGTAGGGTTATTCCACAAAACATGACTTGTTAACTCTTCTGAAGTCAAACAAATGTTAATGTGTTGTCTATAAATAAAGATATGCAAAAAAGAAAATGTTTTTTGTTCTTTTAACCAATTGTAACTTTATGCAAAAAATGCTCTGATGACAACATTTTTATTTTTAATTCAAAATATAATAAAATCTAAATTATGTTTTACTCAAACATATAGATATAAATCATAAATCCATAAAATCCTATAAATCATAAATCCACAAATAGACAGACAGACAGACAGACAGATAGATAGACAGACTGATAGACTGATGACAGACAGACAGACAGACAGACAGACAGACAGACAGACAGACAGAC
>CAIGQV010017835.1:20524773-20598326 GCA_903798115.1 Danio jaintianensis
GAGCCATGAACAGTAGACTCACTAAGAACAGATCATTTGAATCAGTGTGTCATTAACAGATCATTTAAAAAAAGTGAGTCATTAACAATAGACTCTGAACAGATTATTTAAATCAGTTGCTGACTCAAGAACAGATGCAATCGGATCTGTAAATTCATAAATGAATCATTCCAGGTGAACCAATGTAACAGGTAAACTGGCAAGATTCAGCTTGTTCATGAATCACCATCATGTCTTTGGGCAGGTGACAATTTTTCCAGTAAAAAATATATATAACAGAAAAATTCACTTTGCTACATTTATAAAATATACTGGAGTAAATAGAAGAATATTTTGTTTTGGAATGTAGTGAAGTAAAAGTGTCCTTAACTAAAAATACACAGATACAGTACAGATATTTTAAAAGGCACTTAAGTACAGTAGTAAAGTTAAAAAAAATAATCAGTGTAAAAACAAAACATCGCAATCGCAAAACATCAGACGTCAGACGTGTGTAACTTTGAAGCCAGAGATCGTTCATAAACCACAGGAAACTCCACAGCCAAAATTTTCAGATAAAGATCAGACAATCTGTGCGTTTCCTACTGTGCGAGAGCCCCTCTGGACACATCCTCAATTAAACCGCCACAATTATCAGGAGGAAATGAGCTGCTGATGTTTCAAGGCTCTGCAAGCAAAGCATGTAGCTTCAATTACAGTATCGAGAGGAATAAATTACACATTTCACTTTGCCAGCAGAGCAAGGCTTTATTTCCTTCATCCAGCCTTTATGAAAGCTCTCCATCACACAAAACGGCTGTATTAAAGCACCTACGACTCCGATGAGAGATGTGCGATATATCTGGCGTAAATATCTGAGTGAGTGATTCCACTGTGATCAGCTGTATTGAGTGTGCTGTCACCACACACACAGCTCTGTCAGTCTGCTGAGAAACCATCTGTCATTCAATCATCTGGAGGTGTAGCAGCTCTCTGTGAAGAACAAACTTTACCTCACACTGACAGCAGAGCAGAGCAAACACACAGTCAACAGCAGCTGGACTGTGACAGTGCTGCAGTGCAACTCACCATACAGTATACAGTCGCCATTTCAGAAAATATCACAACCTGACAAAAACATGCAAGTGTCATATTTCAAAGTCCACCCTAAAAAAAAGGATATTATATATTCAAAAAGCTTGCTGTGTGTTCCGTAACAATTTCATATACAGTTACAGACAATGTTATTAGCCCTCCTGCTAACATTTTATTCTTTTTCAAAAAATATTTGTTGTGTTGTTTAACACATTTTAAAACATATTATCTAATAAATCATTTATTTTGTCTTTGCCATGATGAGAGTACAAAACATGATACAAATAATGTTGTCTTTACACACACGCACGCACGCACACAAATACGTAAGTCAATATTTACATTAGATTTACAGTATTTATATTTAATACAATGTTCACAATTTGAACAATAAATGTTGCATTAAACAAGAAAAATAACAAAACTAAAATAAATAGCTTTTTTCTTACTAGTTTAATATTAATTTAAAAAACAACTTAAAATTAAAAGAGAAAAATAATTGAAGTAACGTGACTTGTACGGTAACGTAACATTTTATTCTTTTTCAAAAAATATTTGTTGTGTTGTTTAACACATTTTAAAACATATTTCTAATAAATCATTTATTTTTTCTTTGCCATGATGAGAGTTCATAATATGATATATTATATATATATATATATATATATCCAGTCAAGGCCGGAATTATTCATACCCCTGGCAAATTCTGACTTAAAGTTTTTGTTCAAATGTAAATAAAAGCTGAGAAATATTTGCCAAATGGTATGAATAATTTCAGCCTTGACTTATACATAATTTTTTTCTGCCAAACTAAAAGAAATGAGCATTTCTCCAGGAAAAAATACTGTGGAAATACTGTGAAAGTTTTTTGTTGAGCAGCAGTTGGGAAACATTTAAAAAAAAAAAAAAATGTAAGAGGAGGGCAAATAAGTCTTCAAATGAACACACACAAACACACACACACACACACGCACGCACGCACGCACGCACGCACGCACGCACGCACGCACGCACGGAAATATGCAAGTCAATATTTACATAGGATTTAAAGTATTTAACAAAAAAGTATCACAATTTGAACAATAAATGTTACATTAAACAAAAAAATTAATAAATAACAAAACTAAAATAAATAAATAATAATTTTTTTACTAGTTAATATTAATTTAAAAAACAACTTAAAATTAAAAGAGACAAATAATTAAAGTAACGTGACTTGATATTTGCTGACATAGCGTTTAGATTTTATCTATTTATATAGATTGTTTTTTTTTTTTTTTTTGTTCATTTTACCAATAATATTTTAGTTAATATCAAATTAATAAAAGCAAAAATATATATATTTTAAATGAATGTCTTCATACATGGCCATAAAATACCTGTTAGAATGGGACAATGTGCTTAAACATTTTCAAACTGAAATATGACTCGCATTCACACTTTAATAAGGCCAATAAACCAACTATAACATTATTTCATTAAATTATTTATTGTGCCTGTACAAGATCTTTTAAAAAAAGCTAGAATGGGACAACATCCTTGATTGTCATAAAATATTTTTCTCCCTTTTTTTTTCTTTGGATTGAAATATGATGCAGATATTCATGAGATTCCTCCTCCAATCAGAAAGAGCCATAAGAAAACAAGATAGGAGATGACATAACATATCCCGAGGGGAATAACACAGCTATGAAATGTTTCAATCAAGATGAATTGCATACACTGGCTCTTTATTCTCTATATTAGAAAGCTCTCAGAAGTGTCTCCCTGTTTAATGTGTGGCCATCTATAAGCAAGTGTCAATAGCTGAAACAAATCCCTACTCTACAGTCTTTTAGTTTACACCCTTACAAATTAAATCTAGAGTCTTCATCACACCTGTGTGTGTTTGGGTGTCTGTGTCCAGGTTTTGGCTATAGTTTGAGTACTGTAAGTCATCCCCCTTTCTCTGCCTCTGGATGAATGGAGCTGGACCTCAGTTTGGCCTCTTCAAACGGTGTTGAGTTTCTAGGGTTGTGTTTAACAAACACCTGCATCTCTACATGTCTAGTGTCTGAGTAATAGACGTTTCTCATGCAGATCTCTGCTCAGGTTAATCCATCAGTCAAAAAAAAAAGTCAGTCTAAATTAGCTTCTTATTTAAAAGAATACATTAGACTGGATATAAATAAAGATGATATTTAGAGTTGGGTTACATCAACTCAGAGTGCAGTTATAATTGAAATTGGACTCAAATATACTCTTTGGGTTGAGTTTTTCTATGTACTGGCAAATCTATTAATATTCTAAAAGATATAATAGTAGCAACACAAATTAAAGATAAAATGTCTCTTACTTAACCTCAGCTAAGAACTAGAACTCAAACTCTGAGTCAACAAGGTGCATGGACTCAAATACTAATAATAATTTTAAATATCATAATATTATTTATTATACATTATGTATCATGTACTACATTTTTGGTAAATGTTCAAATTGTGACTTTTCCTTGCAATTCTAAGTTTATATCTTATATTTATATTAATGTATTGGTATATTTAAATTAGTATATTTACATTTTTTCTTCATAATTCGGGGGAAAATGATCTAATATATCATGTGAATATAATGTAAATATAAACTCAAAATTCCGGGTTATATATTCTGAGTTTAAAGTTAGCTTTTTTCTTAGATCTGGCACTTAATTCTTTATGTTTGTGAGTTTTACGCTTTCTCACAATTTTATTTAAAACAACCTGTGATTCTAATTTATTAATGATTCAAATTTATTAAGGAATAATAATGATTCTAACTTTATTTCTTAAAATTGTGCTGGCATTTGTAGGTTTATAAATTGCCATTTTAATATATATATATTACAATTCTGAGAAGAAAAATCATCATTTTGAGACAAGCTGGCAACTGGCAGAGAAAAAGTCAGAATCGTGAGATATAAAGTTGTAATTACCTATTTACTTTGATCCAAAAAAAAAGTAAATGAGATACTTTATACTGTTATACTGGATGTAGACTGTCTAACCATTAACCAGTGACAAAACATGGCTAATATAAGGCTATAGTATAACATATCTATCACCTTAAAATGATACTGAGAGACGTCTGTCTATAATTTATTGCTGGTGTGGAAGAAAACATCTCTTGTACAGCAGGTTTAATCTCTCTGTCTCTCGTTCATCATTTGACAGCTTAGTTTAGCGTGCCACCAGTGTGTTTTCAACACCGTTTTCTTGCTTTTACAGACTCGACCTATTACTTTTGACGACCTGTTAGCTGAGGAATGTTTTCTTCAAAGTTAACAGGAAGCCAATCATCAAAAATATGGGATAATTATCTTGCAAGACCTCATGTCACTTCCTGAAGTCAGATGACCCGGGTGGGTTTGAGCGGTGTTACTGTTTGTTTTTAAGGGACAGAAGAGTCGAGTTTTGATCTACTTTAGCTTTGATGCACAATCTGTAACCCCAGGACAAAGAAAAATTAAATACTTATAGTAAGCCATCAGGACAACTGAGGACAAATCATTTATCTATATTCAGTGTCAAGCTATGATGACATGATTTATTCAGCATCAAGCTTTTATTCTTTTACTTGCGTGTGAAGCAGAAACTGGCAACTCTCTGCTGTGAAACTGGAGCTGTTATCATCAAAGACGATCTGAAGGGTAGAAATTGTTTGGATGACTTAATGTTTAAAAATATACTTATTTTGCAAGGGTGGGAGTCAAATCTGTCTCCTTGGGGATCTGTGGATATGATTCATGAATCACACACTTTTTTGTAATTTACACATGGGAATAATTTTGTTGTCATAAAAGTAGGTACATTTAAGAGATTGATTAAAATGTGAAAACATATGATAACAAAAAAAATTATAATAAATAAATGTAATATTAAAAAAAAATGCATTTAAAAGATACAAGTTCTCTCAGGAATCAGAAACAAAAAGCATTTCACAGCTTGACGAAATGCACAATGAAAACATCAACGTATTAAAGAATTAAAGAAATCCAATCTGATCTGAAAAATGCATATTATACCATCAATAACTTTTTGGAGAAGCCATATTATAATTGTACGTAGATAAAATACAAAATTAAGAACCAAACAGAAGTAAAGTCTGAATAGTTGGAGGAAAATATATTATTTCATTAGTAATAATTCATATATTACATGAAAACATTGTGCCCTAATTTTCGTATTACTTTTCCCTAAAGCTATTATTTTGTTCTTGTAATCTTTGTTCTTTTTAACATTTCATTAAATTACAAATAAATACTAATAATTACCATCTAATTTGCAGTTCTGAAGGATGCTACATAAAAAGACTAAATCATTTGGACGATAAAAGTGAAACACATTTCTTTCCACATCCAGTCATACACACACACGTGCATGTACACATATTTTGTAGTTTTTCGCTCTTGATGCTCTGATGGTGAACACACACACACACAGTTCCTCAGTAAGCTGCTAAGCTCTCATGAAAGAGCTTTACAGGAACAATGAAGCACTGTTCTCTCTGTGGGATCTGCTGCCCCGAGAGCCCACAGAAAGACCTCTTTAGCAGGCCTGTACCCTCTCTGAACACACACTCCAGCCAGAACACAACTGAGAACACAGACAGACCCAAGAAGAACATTCAGAGGCTTTTTCCGGCCCTCAAATGATGAGAGAGACACGAAACATGAGGACACTGACAAAGCCATTCTTACTGTTAGATTACACCATCAGCACTGCTTGATGTTTCATACACACACACTTGCTGATGCTTATGGAGGTGCATTTGCACAGAAGAAAAGTGATAAAGATGTCAGCCAACTGACTGTATTTGCCGATTAGTGCACTTTTTCTGTTCTGTTTGCTTTTGAAAACACTATTGGTTGTATGTGTATCTGAAATGTACAACTAAACGTACCCCTGTAACATATTTCAGATTCAGAAAAATGTTGGCTGAGGCACATATTTCCAAAGAGCCTGGGGTGGAAATATTAGGTCTGTTGTGGTTAACAATAAACAAACATACCGTATGAATATCAGTTACATTTTACAAATTCCACAAGTCCAAATTGTATTAATATATGAAGTGTTTTTTTTATATATCAATTTACATAAATTTTGCATTTTTAATTTACATTTACATTTCATTTAGCAGATGCTTTTGACTTATAATTGAGGAGGCATTCAGTGATTCAACAGGAAGAAGCAATACACACAAGAGGTGCTAATTATACAAACGAACTGTTAGTGCTCAGAGAATTAAGTGCTAGAGTAAGGAGGGGGAAGTGTTTTTTTTATAGAGAGAAGAGTGTTTCTACAGGTGGTTTGTCAAGCCCATTCACCTGTGTGAAGCACATTTCATAAATGCACGTTTATATATAGATATGGAGTGATTGTAAGAAAGTGTCTGGTGCAAATATGCAAAAACAGGTGCAAGTGTCAGTTAAAGTGTCAGAGAGATGAAAGTGTGTGTTTTCTACAGGTGGTTTTTCAAGCCCACTCACTTGTGTGTGGAACACTTGCATTAATTGTGTAATGTTTTGAGGTTGTAGTGTGGTTTGGGGTGAGGAGAAAGGTTTTGTTCACAGGGGTTCAGATGATCATGAAAGAGATGGGATTTTAGTTGTCATTTGAATGATATTAGTGAATCAGCAGTCCGTGTGGGAATAGGAAGAGCATTCCACCAGTGAGGAACATTGAATGAAAAGGTTTTGGAAAGTGACTTATAGCCTCTATGCGATGGGACCACAAGGCGGCGCTCACTCACTGACCAGAGGCTCCTGGAGGGGATGTAGACCTTCAGGAGCAGGTGGAGGTAAGAGGGTGCAGTGCTAGTGGCTGTCCTGTAAGCAAACATCAATGATTTGAAATGATATGAGCCTTGACCGGTAACCAATGCAGAGAGATATTTGTAACTTTTCATGATTATAACAATTTTATTAGCCTTTATTAATATAATTAAATATAATATTTATATTTTTAGATTTATTTTAATTGAACATTTTATTTTTAATAAGGCTTTTACAGTTCTATTTGACATTTTCCCATGCAGTAGTTATTTAAAAACAAAGTAATTAAATGCATTACTTTACAAAGTATTTAAATAAATCTGTTATTAGATAATACGGTTCAAAAGCTTTACCATTACTGGTTAAATCTAATGTCAGTCAACCTCTACTAAACAGTGAGTGTTACTACATTACAGTACAGAATCTTTTTTTTAACAAACATATTACATACAAAAACAGTAATTCCCTGCATTTAAATATACATGAAATAATTACGGTACATGCAGTATGACTGTACACGTTTGTGTTCACTTTCAAAAAAATCTTTCCATTTCTTAAAAGAACCAGTTCCTTAAAAGAACAAGGAAATGGTTCTCCTTTGACATCAGAAAAAAATATGCCATTGAATCTTTCTATTTTAAGTGTGTTAGCATGTTAACCCTAAAAAATGTTACAACTTATTGTTTTGCATTTATATAACCTGACGCATGCATTGTCGTATATCCAGACTTCTCATTAAGTCTTAAATGAAATAGCATGTGGTGAATTCCCTGCAGGTAATGCTCCAGTTTTTATAACATAATGCTTTGGCTTGTGTTCCAGAGCCTAATGCGCTGAAGGCAGTATTTTTAGATCTTTACCTCAGGAAACACTGCAGTAAAATCTTGTCCTCGGGCATCGCTCGACTGTCGCTGGTCAACGTTGATCACGTTCAAGGGGGATTTCTACTTGGCTGTGAACTTGAAATAAAAATGATTATTATCATTAGTGAGGCATTTACAGATTACAGAAGAAAAAAAATGCACACATTACTTACATGCCAAGTCAAATGATCAGGAAGGTCATTTGTACATCTACAGGTTTACCTGAACATCAGTTGAGGATCTCTATGGAGAACCATGAGGAAAGCATCTGTTTAACAGCAGCCACAGTTAAGCTCGCAGTGATTATTACTGAGACACAACACCCTCTAGTGTTCATTACTGTCCACTACAACACACTGAGAGTTATCTAAGAGACTGAAGTAAAGTTTGAGGCAAGTTTTACAAAAATATCAGTGTATATATTAATAAAATTCATATTAAAATTAACAAGAAAAAAAGAGTGCATAATATAATAAAATTAAAAAATATATATAATACAATATTAAATAAAAATGATAGATCAGAATGGTAAAATATTAATAAATATAATGAAGAAATATAATTTATTATAATGGAGTCTCAATGGGAAGAAATAAACTTGTAAAAGTTATTTAAAAAGTGGATAGTCTAAACACTACAACTCTACACAGCAAGTATTCTGAGTAGAATAGTTTCACAGAAATTCAGCGTATACATTAAAATTCACATAATAAAATTCATATATAAAATATTAAAATATACAAGTAAAAATGTGAATGTACGATAAGAAAACAGAAATAATATTAAATTGATAAAATAATACATATTAAAATGATAAAATTGTAATAGAAATGTAAATAATTAAAATATATATAATATAGAGCTATAATGGAAACTCAATGGAAATAAAAACTCTTAAAAAGTGGATAAAGTCTAAAGTCTACAACTCATTCGAACTTCATTCGATTGGAAAAAAAATAACGCCATGAACTCTCCTTTATTCCTCGTGCTCTAAATTTGTTGTATAGGTAACTTATCATTAATAGTGTTTTTAATTATTGTTTTTACTTTGTTTATCATGTTATATATTAGTATTTTTATTAGTCAAATATTGTTTCGAGTGTTTGACGCATTTTAGGGAATTGTGCTGCAATACCCTGTCCTGTCAAATTTTAAATAAACTAAACTAAAATACAGTAGAGCAGTGTATACATTATAAAATTCATATTAAAATACACAATAAAGATTTCAATGTATAATATAATAATTAGAACTCATGTTAAATGAATAAAATGTAAAGATTAAAATACAAAAATATTCATTAAAAGAATAAAATAAAGGAAAAAGTTTAATTTAACATTCTAATGTTGTAATATAATCTGAGAAACTCAATGGGAAGAAGAAAAAAACTCCGGATAAAAAGTGGATAAAGTCTAAACTCTGCTGTCACTGTTGGGCTCACTTTAGACAAATTTATTCCTGGCATAATTCATCCTACATTTTCTTTTCTTTTCAAATATAACTATAATTATATACATTTGCTTCACAATTGGTGTAAAAGGAGTTCACTGGAGATCAATTTGAATAAAACCAAAGAGATGATAATTAGCAAAAATAAACTAGTTCTTATCAAGGGTTGAAACCTCTGGTCCTTGAGGGACATGAAATAGAGACAGTTGGATGCTCTAAATATTTAGGAACATTTATTGATAGTGGATTGACATTTGCTGGAAACGTAGAGTGTATTCTTAAAAAAGCAATGCAGAGATCATATCTTATTAGGAGATTACAACAATTTGGTGTGAGTCAAGATATTCTGGAGATGGTATACAAGAATTTGGTTGAAAGTATTGTGAGTTTTAACACGATTGCATGGTATGGACTGTTGCCAGTTAAGGAAAAGCAAAAACTGTGTAGAGTAGTAAAAATTGCCAGTGCAGTTGTAGGTAAAGCAAAAAGACAACTAGATGAAATTTATATAATGAGAATTAAACAGAAAGCACATGTGATTATCTCTTTGACTGCCGCTCTACCAAACGGTTGACCATGTTTTTACTGTTTTAAATAATAACTGTTAAAGTCATTTACAGCATGACTGTTTTAAATGATGGTTTACACACACACAGCATTGTTGGTTTACAAAAGAAAAAGAAAAAATTAAATCAAACATAATCCTGTTGCACTATACACTTGATTTTGGAAAAAGAAAACATTTTAAATGAGAATCTGAAATATTTTATGGCATACTTTAAGAAATAAAAGTGATTTAGTATTCACATTTTTTTTATTTTGAATATATTTTTTTAATAAATTGGTCTTACTCTTCATATTTTCAGAATTTTCATAGTATATGTATTAATTCCGGTACTTTTATGTATGCCATAAATCGACATATCAGCCATTTGGTAGAGGTTGATATTTTAGAAATTATGGGATGTGTTGAAAAAAAATGCAATGAGTGTGTTAACTAGCGACATTAGGAGTTAAGAAATGCAATCCAAAAAATGTTTTCTTGGTGGGGTAAGGGTTATTGAAGACTGTTCCCATTCCTTAAATATAAAATTGTAGCTCTTGCCATCAAAAAGACATTTTAGGCAACCTCAAGTAAAGAAAAATGTGTATCAAATGTCCTTCGTGCTGACCGCCATTAGAATTTTAAATACTGGGTTTTACGTATTAATAGGGTTAATTGAGTTTTTAATGTGATTTATGACATTGAATGTATTTTTGTTGCCTGTTTTTCTGTGATATGTGTAATTTGAACGCTAATGTGGTTGTGTGGTGAAGCCAAAGATAAATTTCCACTTGTGGACAATAAAGAAAGTAAAGTTAAAATATAGATTTTGGGCAATTTTTCAATTACTCCGATCAAGTGATCGAGCTATTAGCTCCAACAGCCTTACATTCATTCATTCATTTTCTTTTCGGCTTAGTCTCTTTATTAATCAGGGGTCGAACCAGCGGAATGAACCGACAACTTATCCAGCATATGTTTTACGCAGCAGATGCCCTTCTAGCTGCAACCCATCACTGGGAAACACCCATACACTCTCAGTCACACACATACACTACGGACAATTTAGCTTACCCAATTCACCTATAGCGCATGTCTTTGGACTTGTGGGGGAAACCGAAGCACTCGGAGGAAACCCACGCGAACATGGGGAGAACATGCAAACTCCACACAGAAAAGCCAACTGACCTTGAGGCTCGAACCAGCGACCTTCTTGCTGTGAGGCAACAGCACTACCCACTGCGCCACCGCCAGCCTTACATGTTTTACTAATAATTTCTGCAAAGCCAAGCATTTTATTATCAATTCTTTTTGTTCTTGCCTGCCCAGAAAAATATAAATAAACAACCTCTTTAACTACTGAACTACAGCAGAAGTGAGGTCAGGCATGTATTTAAGGTTTATTTTTTGCTCTCATGCACAAAAACATCACGCTGACTCTTTCTTTAGCAGACTGTGGAAAAGCAGATTTGCTCGCAGGCTTTTGCTGGTTTTATTGAGTGTAATGAGGTAGTTTAGAGCTCACTCTCAGGGAGAACATTCCAGTGCTGGGCCGAGGGTGCAGAGCCAGCCAAAACATAATGCTTTTGTTTACATCTTAAGAGCAATCTGGGAGAAACAGAACAAATCTGCTGATTTGGACATCCAACTGTTTGCATCCAAGAATGATGCTGGAGTGTGCTGGACTTTCTAATGATCAACTGAGAGAAGTTTCCCACTTTCTACACACTAACTTTTGTTGGTCATTTAGGGTAATACACAAGGTTCAAATGTTCACGGTGAAAATCAGGAACTCAAAACTAACAAACAGTGTAATATTAAAGACATTTTTTATGTCCAACACTATTTATGTGGCAAGAATTAAATGAAGTGATGATGTGAACTCATATTCATATGTTCTTGTGTCCACTGAAACAAAGGCACAGTTTGAGTCATTGTCAAATCATGCTGAAGATTACTGGCTTTTTATGAACTAAGGAGTTTTGCAGCTCAAGTGTTGCTGTCATTAAAGCAAAAGTGGATTAAAAACAAATGCTAAGATGCTCTGAAAAATATGTGCGGAAAACCCCCCATAAAATAACAGTTGTTAAAATACAGAAATTTAGCCAACCGTAAAATAACGGCTGTTAAATTACAGAAATTTTCCGTAATTCAAAAATAAGTTTTTTTGCTGTAATTTTACAGTAGATTTTCTGTATTTTCTTGAGCTTATAATATTTAATATAGAACTGTACATAAATATTGTGGAAAGTTACATAAAATTCATAAAATTATACATTTTGAACAGTGCAATAATTCAAATAATCAGTCATAAATGCAAAACAGTGTTTTAATCATTTATTCACCAAAAATGAGCACGACTGCAACAAAATGAAAAAACTAGAAACGTAAAATTCGTAGACAAATTTTATGGTGGCTTGAGAAAGACTAGTCTGAAAGTTTGAAGTAGTTTTAAAGTTTAAATAATTGAAGTAGTTTTTAAGAAGTTTGAAGCAGTTGGCATAGATATCTTTGAATTATATATAACTTAAACTGCTAATATAACTTATAATAATTGTAATAAAATAGACAAAAGCCTTTTCACCAACTGTAACTAGGAAGACGCTGCTGTAGATTATAATTTAAACTCAATCTGTTAGTGTGGTGCTTTATAATAATTATTAAAATAAACAATACATTAAAAAAACATAATATTCATATTATTTTTAGGGTGTTACAAACAACACACACACACACACACACACACACACAGACTCACCTCACACCTCACACTCTATGTGCTCTTGTTCAGTGTGGTGAAATGGTCTGGAAACATGAATTCTCCTCTGTCTTCTAAACGCACTGGTTACCCAATGCTTCTTTTCACTCACTGACTCTTTTCTTCAGGGCTGGGTGTTTCGGTCCCTGGAAATGACACAACTCATAATGCTGTTAACAAATCGGTTAATCAAGAGAAAGCCCCCCATCAGCCCCCTCAACAAAAGCCCCTCCAGTTCCCCAAGTAGCCGCAATAACACTAAGTGCTGTTAGTATGTGACTAAGAGACAGAGTAGTCCTGTTATTCAAACCCCAGTGGGAGAAGCGAGTGAATTTAGCCGTCTGGGACCCTTCAGGCTCAGCCGGACTCTCCTCTCAGGGTCAGGACAGTCCCAGCTGGGGGACTGACTGTGCTTTTATATATGAACCCCCTGCTGATGGTGAGCCCCCCGCTGGAGATGAGACAGACACAGAGCTGTCACACAGCATCACCACTGCCTGGAAAACACTGCAGAAGTCCTCCACAGGAGATGCGCTGTCCCGTCTGCCCAGATTAATTTCAAATGTCATTAGTGATAAACAGCACTCTATCGTATCACTGAATTGCTTGATATCAGATTGTCTCCCAGCATGCTCTGCTTTACGGGCAATGTGCACTGGCAGCTTTGTTCTGTTTTGGTGTAAACTAAATATCGGACTAAAACAGGAAAGTGAGATTACACAATGTTGCAGATTTTGGTAACACCATTGGCTCGATTCCACCGAGCAGTTCAGTTCAGTTCATCTTTCTTTACAATGTAGATTGTGTCAAACAGCTTAACATAGATGAAGAAAACTAATTGTGGAAATTGTGGAACATTCCAGCAATTCAGGCAGGCAGGAGAGCAGTATAGTATGCTGGTGTAGTTCTAGTAAATTGAAACCACTTCTTTTCAGTGTAGTATAAATACAGTATGGTACGGCATACAGCGTTTTTGTTAAAGGTTACTAATATTTAGATTATCTGTTATTAAATAATAGTATATCACTATAATAATAATAATAATGATAAAAACAATAATAATCATAATAACATCATTCATATTACGTAAAATTCAAATGTACAGCTGACTGTAAAAAGTGCTCCAAATCTCAGATTTGTGTTATATTAAGTGCTTATTATAAAAATATGCATTCAGCTACTAATAGTCATGGCAGGGCAAGGCAAGTTTAATTATATAGCACATTTCATATACAATGGCCATTCAAAGTGCTTTACATAAACAAGTATAAAAGAAACAAGTATAAGAAATAAAAACAACAAAGAATAAAAATATTTTAAAAAGGCAACAAAGAATAAAAATGATCAAAAACAGATTAAAATGTGTTAAAACAGGTTTTAAATGAATGAAAAAGAAAAGAAAGACATAATAGTGCGATCTGTCGGACATAGCACAGTGCTCATTCAGTAAAGGCTAGCTGTGCAGATGTGTTTTAAGTCATGTGATATTTTAAACTATTTAACACATTTGATCAAAACCACTTTTTATTTAAGTCAAAACATAAAAAATTCTATTTATGTAGGAGATATCTAATTGCATTAGCTGTAAACCAATATTTTTAATGCGGACATATGACTGGCTGAAATGCAATTGCATATACAGTGCCTACAGAAAATCATCATACCCCTTTGAAATAATTACTTTGTCATACAACCTGAAATCGAATCACATTCCAAATAACTTTTCCAGTCTTCGAAATGTTTTTGTAGCCTTCTCCTAACCTGTGCCTTTCCACAGGGTGTAATGCTAGTAAGGGTAAAGGTTTTCACAGGGTATGGTGATTTTCTATAGGCACCATATTTGAGTTTCAAGCATCAAAACAATACAAGTTTAATTTTTTTGAGAAAAACTGTTGTTGTTTTTTTACCAAGATTTACAGAAGACATGCACTAAGATGTCATTCGGTGTAACAATAATTTGCATACCAAACAAATCTTGTCAAACTAATTTAGAACAGGAGTAATTTGCTGACTATTTATGGATCACAGTACAGCACCAAAATAATAAATAACTGTCATAAACTTTGCCATTATCATTCAGATCACTAAGTTTTACACATTTGTCAGCATTAGGTTATGCATACTAAATTGAATACAATTAAAACATTTAATATGATCACTTATACTTGTGCATATATACAGTATAATATAGAATAACCAGCCTGATCTCATGAGAAAACATAACTATTTTACGTATTGTCAGAAAAGTGGCTTCATACAAATTCATACCATTTCATTTGTACGAAAACATATGATTTTTAAAAGGGAGGCGTTTCACAAATATAAAAAAGTATGTAAAAGACGTACACATTTATCTCAATTATCCACTAAATTAAAGTTACGAATTGCTGTGAGTTTGCATTGGAAATGCAGGTCAGAATAATCATCTTTACATAAATTACTGTTATGCTGAATAATGATGGGAAATCATTCACCCACAATTGTTACTTTTACTTCTTTTAATTTTTATGTTACTTTTACAAACATTATTTTAACATTATAGCAACCACTTTACATTTATTCATTCATTCATTCATTCATTTTCTTTTCGGCTTAGTCCCTTTATTAATCTGGGGTCGCCACAGCGGAATGAACCGCCAACTTATCCAGCATATGTTTTATACAGAGGATGCCCTTCCAGCTGCAACCCATCACTGGGAAACATCCATACACACTCATTCACACACATACACCACGGAAAATTTAGCTTACCCAATTCACCTATACCGCATGTCTTTGGACTTGTGGGGGACACCGGAGCACCCGGAGGAAACCCACACAAACACGGGGAGAACATGCAAACTCCACACAGAAACACCAACTGACCCAGCCGAGGCTCGAACCAGCGACCTTCTTGCTGTGAGGCGAACGTGCTACCCACTGCGCCACCGTGCAGCCCACTTTACATTTAATAACATTTATTTATTTGACCCATCTCACCTATATATATATATGTGTGTGTGTGTGCGTATACTTCTGTAGCTTCTGTTAATTGGCCAACAGAACACAAATAATGACAGAAAAATCTAAAAATGGTTAAATATCATCTTCACTCCATCACCAATTATCTTCGGAAAAAAAAAAACTTTGAAATTTTGAGAAATGTAATGAAAAATGAAGAATTTTGAGAAATGTAATCAGAGTATCTTTCTTTCTCATCTATTTTCTGTCAAGCTGTTTTTGAGGAAAGGGGGGTTTGCTGTGTGTGGCACTCATGCAGATGGCTGAACTCTGATTGGCTGAGAACCGTATCACATGGAGTTTAGCAGGGCTCCTTACATGGGCTGCCCGGGGGTGAGAGCAACAGCATGGAGCAGCATATGCACTGCTGAGCGCAAAAAACACATGCACGCACACACACACACACACTGGAGCGAGAGAGTTCACACACACAGACAGACGCCGGGCAGCTAACATGCTCTCATTCATGGGAGATAGAAAGCAGTAAGTTTTGGAGACTGAAGCTTGTGAGAGTGTTTTCACTGAAACCAGAGAGATGTCCGAGAGATGCAATATTTTAAGGACCATCACGGCAGCTTTGTGCTGTTTCTATCAGAAGAGCTCCGTTATTGGAGCTAAGGTGAGTGGACATCTCTGTATGCATTTATGCATTTTAGTAGCATCTAAACCACATGTGAAATGTATTATATATCTATTTAAACTCTTTATATTTTAACAACTGTATATGTTATTGTTAATTTACACAAGTGTGTAGCAATTTATGTAAATGAGCAGTAAAATGTACAGTATTTTTAAAGGATAAAATATTAGAACTACAAACACCCTAAAAAATGCTGGGTTGTTGTAACCCATTGGCTCAAATACGGACAAATATTAGATTTTTTTATTTTTTTTTTTCAATGTAAATGACACTTTTAACCCAACAGCTGGGTTTGTTCATATTTGACCCAACATTGGGTTACAACAACCCAGTATTATTTATTGAAATCATCTGTACATTAGCATTGCAAAAAAAGCATTGCAAAAAAAAAAAAAGTGGTTGAAATGATGGGATTGATAGTGAGGTGTCGTAAAAGCAGGTCTGTATGTACTTTTCTTCTGGCAGTCTGAAGAGCTCTGAGCCCGTCAGATATATGGCTTTTTTTCATTATAGTAAGTGAAGGCGTCAGGCACACATGCTCACTTACGAGTGTATGTGTTTCTTTCCATTGACTTGCAATTGTTTAGTCGCACCATCCTCCTTGTTGTCTTGAAAACTATTTAACCAGTATTGATTGAAATCTTTTATCTCTAAATGGATCGTAAGTGTGAACACGTGCGGGTTTGTTCGCTCATCTAATGCATCATGTGATGAGGACAGAGAGAGCTGCTCGGGTCGGGTTGAGTGAATTTATGGGACGATATTTAAAATCGGCGGCCATGCAGGAGGCTGTTACAGGTTTATATGGAACCGGTGTGGGAATGAAACATTAGAGCAGCCAGCGGGTTGTGTTTGAAATGTATGGATTATTAATAGCAAGAATGTTCAGTGACTGACATTACGCTCAAACTACAGGGGTTTTTTGGCATTGGATGAAATATTTCTCTCAGTCTCTACAGGTGCGACTATTTGCTTCTCCTTTGCTACTATATCCAATGGCACATGAACTATTGATCTATGGTCCTCATTAAAACAATAGAAGACAATAAAGTGATGCATATTGGGAAAAAAAGTCTGAACATAAATTTTTATATGTGAGCCAAGACCACAAAACCAGTCATAAATGTCAATTTTGTTTTTCTTTTGAAAATGAGATTGAAAAGCTGATGAGTTTTCCATTGATGTTTAATTTATTAGGATAGACAATATTTGGCTTTTATTGTATTTGGCTTTTAAGTATTTGAAAATCTGGAATCTAAGAGTTCAAAACATTTAAATGCTGAGAAAATCACAATTGACTCCTTCATAATCCACATTACTAATCAAAAAATTGAGTTTTGATATATTTACAAAATAAGCGTATTTACAAATAAATCTTCATGGAACATGATTTTTACTCGATATTCTAATGATATTCTAATGCCAACAATATAATAATTTTAACCCATACAATGAAACTTTGGATATTCCTACAAATATACCTGTGGAACATAAGGTTTTGAGGCCACATTTGATTCAGATTACCATTGGATGTTACAGTGGGTAAGGAGAGTATTCAGAACCCTTTAAATGTTTCACTCTTTGTTATATTACAGCCATTTGCTAAAATCATTTGTTTCCTCAGTAATGTACACACAGCACGCCATATTGACAGAAAAACCCCCACATAATGACATTTTTGCAGATTTATTAAAAAAGAAAAACTGAAATATCACATGTTTCTAAGTACGTTCTTGAATGGCCCAGCCAGAGCCCTGACTTCAACCCAATTAAGCATCTCTGCTCTGATTAGGATCCCCAAATCTAGGTGTGAAAAACTTGTTGCATCTTTCCCAATGGCTGTATTAGATCAAAAGGCTGCTTCTACAAAATACTGAGCAAAGGATCTGAATACTTAAGAACATGTGCTATTTCAGTTTTTCTTTTTAAAAAATCTGCAAAAAATATCAACAATTCTGTGCTTTTCTGTCAATATAAGGTGCTGTGTGTACATTAATGAGGAAAAAATGTTGTACTTGTTTTTATCAAATGGCTGCAATTAAGAAAGAGTGAAAAATTTAAGGGGGGCTGAATACTTTCCATACCCACTGTAAGATGCTCATTCAACAATCTTGATTTTAATCTTGAGTTATTGCTCATGGGTTCAATTCCAAGGCAATGCATAATCCTAAAATCACTTGAATGCAATGCATGTTAGAAGGGCTCCTGCCAAATGCATCAAACTGAAAATTGCATGAAGAGGGATGCTGAATTCCTGGCATGTTCACCAAAAAATCGGAATCTGTCAAAAATAGCAGAATGTTTGTTATTTCCCATGCCTGGGAGGCTGATTCAGTGTACTTTCGCTTTCGACTTTCGTTTGAGCGTCTCTTGAAAACGTTGGGGTCTGGTCCACATTTTTTGGGCTCGTTTCTAAAAATAGCACCAGGTTGTCATGGAGACTTCCGGTCTTTTGGATGGTGTTGGGGGTCAGTGGGAGTTAGAGAGACAGAGAGGGCAGTGTTGGTGTTTCGTGTATGGATTCTTTCTTTCGAGGGGAAGTTTCTCACAGAACATCCTTGAAAGCAATCAACTTTTAAGTCAACTTCTCAATGGCGAAAAAAACTTGGAGGCTTTATTTTGGTCAGTGTGAAGGGCAGCTGTGGAAAGGAGGGCGGTGTGCACTGTACATTACAGCTGTGAAAGGCCTGTTTGAAACTCAAACCGTGACAACCTGCCTTAAATAAACAGGCTTACTCTTCTTGCAGAGACGTATATTAACACCTGACAGACACGGACTAATGAATGTCAAATGAATCGTTCTTTTGAGGTGGTTCTTTTTAATGATTTAGTGTTTGAACAAATTTCGTCAATCTAACCATTTAAACAAACATTTTTATGTGGTGTGTTTACATGTATTCTGCCACAAGATTTTTTAAGATGCACTGAAATAAAAATAATCCAATACATTTTATCTTAATGGCCTCCTCATTTACTCTCCCTAATGTGGTTTCTAAACCTTTTTATATTTTGAAGACTGCTGGTTGATTGTATCCATCAACTTCTATAGTAACTATTTTTCCTACTATGGAACTCAATGGGTCCCAGCAACCAGCATTTTTCTAAATATCTGATGTTGTGTTCAACATAAGAAAGAAACTCAAACAGGTTTTGAACAAGTGAAGGGTGAGTAAATGATGACAGGATTTTCATTTCTGGGTGAACTATCCCTTTAAGATCCCTGTAAATTGACAGATGTTAGATGGAACGACAAAAACCAACTGGAACACATACATTTTGAGAAAACTAATTCAACCAAACAATAAACTCATTAATTTATACAACTTATATAGTGATAACAAATTCTCAATGTGTCAGATAATTCCTAGAACACTTCTGAATGATTCAGTGAATCATTATTGGAGCACCCAAACAAATCGGTTCATGGAAATGAGCTGAAATCAATCTCTTATTCTTTAACACATGCCACACACTGAACATGCAGCAGCAGTTCCCCCACAGACTGACAGTGTAACAGAGCAGAAGTATCATGGCTGTGGCAGAAATAACATCTCAGCAGAGCAGCGGTACAGTGGGAAGTCTCTCTGAATGACAGGCTGCTGGAGAGATGCTGACACAGCCTGGCACAGTCCCATCACTCAACACCCAAAAGATTCACCTTTCAGACAGAAAGAATACGTTGCTTGGATCAGGAATTAAATCATAATTCCACATAGCATGTGATATGCTTAATATCGTATCACCAGTGATGATGCAGATTCTTCATAAATAAAAGAACATAAATAAAAAATTAAATGAATCTTCTGTACTCCCAAGACTGAACTGCAAAAAAGAGGCAAGACTGCCAAAACTGAATGCAAGCAGTCAACTGTGGAGGACAATACATTCCTGAAACACCACCTGTGTTTGAAGCTAAAAGAAATATCACAGCCAGACTAAGTGCTAAGTGTTTTGATGGAATATTGCATGCGATTCTTTCCAGCAATAAAGTACACTGAATCGTTCACAATCAGAGCAGGAACACAAACGATAATTCTGCTTTCAAACATCTGTTGCTACCTGCATTTCAACAGTGCTATAAAAGGGTTTTCTGTCAGCTTTCTGCTCTCTAATTCCACTTTCCTCAAGCGACTGATGGGACTGCAGGGCATTTTTCAGCTTTCCTTCCCAACAGGATGGCTTTTCTGTTGGGAAGAAATTCTGAGACCCCGGGACAAGCATGTCCCCTCTGCTTTCAATCTTGTCCTCCTTTTGCTGTACAACAAATTGAACACGCTTGAGGAAACATTAAAAAGAAGCCATGTTCAAAGCTGCCACAGGCCCTAATCTCCCCTTCTGCCCTCCTTACAAAGCCAGGGCTGGGCCTCGCTAACTGGGACACAGCTCCAATGGAATGAAGGGGCTGGGGATCATAGACTGAAATGGAGAGATTGTGATTACATTAAAAAAGACAGAGAGAACGAGAGAGGGGTTTGTGAGAATCTAGCTTAATTTCTAGACATTAAAGACATTTAAACTGCACCAACAAAGCAGATATATCAAGAGCATCTGTGACCCTCAATAGATTCTTTCATTTAAATCTTCATTGATTCTTCAATTAAAAAAAAAACAATATTGATTCGGAAAATCCTTGAATTGATTCTTAATGTGCGTTTTACTTTAGAGAATGTGATTGTTATGTGTGCTTTGCCTCTTGTCCTAAAGATGTCACCATCTTTTGCGTTGTTCAACTAAATAAAATAAAAGATCACTGTTGCCAATTGAAGCCAAAATTAAAGTCTGATGTGTGGAAGTATTTGAAAAGCAATAACGTTAAAGATGATGCTGACGAAACCACTGCCATTTGCAAGTAGTTCTTGCAAGAGCTAATACCATGCCCACACCAGACTCAAATGGCGTAAAACAGGGGTTCTCAAACTCGATCCTTGAGGGCCGGTGTGCAGCAGATTTTAGCTCCAACTTGCCTCAACACACCTGCAAGGATGTTTCTAGAAAGCCTAGTAAGAGCTTGATTAGCTAGCCCAGGTATGTCTGATTGGGGTTGGAGCTAAAATCTGTAGGACCGAGATTGAGAACCACTGGCGTAAAACAAAACCCACTATAATCAGCTGTCATTTAATGTAAATGTGTGTTTGATAATATAACAAACTGGGGGTGGGGTTTATGATACCAGCATCTAGATTTATATATGGATTCCATGTCATGAAATGAAATATTGATAACTAATTAATATTGAATAAAATATATTCCAAAAATCTTTTACAAATCATATAAATAAGAATCGAATCGCCGATTAGGTCACAATATTCAGCTTTACTCTGACGGTCTGTTTTTTTGGTCTGAGATTCATGCCGCCCTGTCTTGAAAGCCATGGACATGGCAGACACCCTGGGGACCATCTAAATGGACAATGTGATGGGGGGTGAGATAAGAGAGGAAGAGGTCCTGTGTTTACAGTCTCAAGAGACGCATGGGACACTCTGATGTCCTCTTTGTTTATTCGGTCTCAGGAAGGGTGTGACCCAGCACCAAAGCCCAGACGAGGTCGATTGTCCTGCACATTAGAGGCCGCTAATGACCCTCTGAAACTCTTGGGAATCTCAACCTACAGGGCTGGGATAGGGGGTTTCCATCCTTCAGGCCCCCACAGGAAGCAAGAGGAAAAAACAAGAGTTTTACATTCAATATGCAAATGTGGTGATGTTTCCCCTGTCGCCAGCTGAATGGTGCTTGCTAATGCTTTGCAATGTGGCTATACACATGATTATGCAGATGCTACTCTATTTGATATTCACATGTAGATTTGACACATCTTATGTTAAAGTATTGTAATTTAGGGCTGGGGATCACAATGATACAATATTATCATGATACAATTATTGCAATTTTTAAGATATTGCAATATTCTGTGATATATTACAATTTATTACCTTTTTCCAACTTCCACTTTTGTTGCAAAGGAAAACTTTGGCAATGTGTTTCAACTAAACAGAAAAGTTTGTTTATCTTGTTTATTATTTGGTTGTCAAGTAGAAAACCTGACCAACAGTTGAATGAAAACCTGTCATGATGTCGTGTGCACTAGTGACACTGCTCGACCGGAAAAAAACCAACCACAACTACCAAGTGGACTGTAAAGAAATTTCATTTATTGTTCAACTATATACACTGTTAGACTTTGCCGCAATTTTACAGTTATTTACTGTAAAAAAGCCCAGTAAAATACCACATTCATTGTTTACAGTTTACTACTGTAATATGCACTGCATTCTGGGTCATTTAAAACTTTTACAGTAACTTACTGCATATTAGGAATTTGTGGTATTCTACTGTATTGCTACTGTAGTTGAAGACAAAAATAAGACCGCTAATGAATAAATTAGTCACGTGTTTGGAATATATTAAATTCAATAGTAACTATTAAAAATAAAGTTTTTTTTTTACTGCTTTTGTAAAATGTAAATAAATTGCAATAAAAATACTGTAAAAATCGTCATACTGTAAAATTAAAATGTGTTATAAGGCATTTTACCATAAAAAGGAGTTGCAGTAAGGCTATTTTACTGTAAAATGAAATTGCGGTAGGGCCCTGCTACTGTAAAACACATTTACAAGAAAGTTACTGTAAAGGGGCAGTTGTGGTAACTTGCTGGGAACAGTAAGTTACTGCAAAAATATAATAAAATGTCTGACAGTGTAGTATAAAAAATATTGGTGATATATTGATATGGGCGTCCTTGTATTAATATAGTACTGCAGCAGAATATATCGCGATACTATGCTGTATCGATATTTCCCCCCTTCCCTGCTGCAAGTCCCTATTTCAAGTCAGATCAGTCAACAAGCCGCTGCACTGAAAGTGTTACTCATGTCCATAGCCCGAATGCTGTTCAAATCTTTAATCATTAGAATGAGCTTGCTTAACTATCAGCCATGGGATTAGTTGTCCAGCTGGTTTCCATCACAAAGACAAGTCAATCTGAACTCACGCACATGATCCCCATCTTTAACCGTGCCGTAATCTTTCCAAATCAAACATGGATCTGAGACTCACTAAGCTGCTGAGAGGCCACTTGTGGAGCAAACCGATGAGGATTAGACGTTCAACAATCAACAGGGGAATGTTATCGCATCCCTAATCATTATCCAAAAGCAGCTTTCCAGATCAAATTCCGCCTTTGAGCTCATCATCTTAGAGCAGAAATGCCATGAGCACAGCTCTGATGCACCAATATGATCTAACGTGTGCTGCTTAGTCACCCAGCCATGCTTATGATGTCTTACGAACTACCACAGAAAATAAATCACCATTTTTAATACTGCAAAGTGTCTCATATATCGTCATTACGTGGCTCATTCGCCTGTCGATCTCTAACCTGAGCTCTGCACTTACCCAATGAGACCTTTGAACCTCAATTTAATGCGTCCATGTGATTCACATTCAAAATGCATGGGGCTAATTAAAAAAAAAAAGCTCAGATAAAAACTGCAATATATAAATGGCTCCATCTAAAAGCAGAGGGGATTGATCTGACGCACAAATACATCCACAGCGCTGCTTGATGGAGGGATTATTCATCACGGTGCTATCGAGCTCCTCCAGCAATTGAGCGCTGGCTATTTTTAAACATTTATGGCCTCAGCGCACCTCTAAATGGATCCACCATGTCGTAGCGCTGAATGAATGCGATGGCCGTGCCAGATAAACATTTCAGCTGGCATGCAATCACAATGTGCTCATAAAAGCTAAAACACGAACATAGCCGTCAATACAATCACATGATTTTCTCTACCAGTTCTGTTTTAGTTATTTGCTGAAGTCGCTGAATTGTGTAATCTAGTTGAAAGATTCAAGCACAAACAAGTGCTTTGGGGATGATTTTCCCAGCCAGGGTAAAACTATGCATCGTCTGGTCACTGTAATTTGTGGCTTGCGGGGTGTTGGCTTGGCCCGCTGTTGTCTAAATGGAGAGGGTGTAACGCCGTCCCTCACTACAATACCAGAGGCATCAGAGTGTATTTCGGTCTTCGCTGTGGCCTAGGTTTGTCAGCCTCTATACATAGTAAGGATCTTAGAAGCTGCTCCATATAAAGGGGAAAACTGTCTGTTGCGTGGCATGACTCGTTTTAATAAGTTGCTCAAATATGCTTTACGGTTTGCTTTCAAAGAACTCCAGCAGTCTTTCATTTTTGTTACGTTAATCATAATACTTGACTGTCTGAAAAGTGCCCTTCAGTCTGTCCTCTGGAAACATTTTGTCGACTTTTTGAGCGATTGGTGACAGTTAGCATGAGGATAAATCATCCAGGATTATCCACTGCGAAACGGGTGATAAGACTCTGCCATATGTTTGAGTGTTTGAGATGTTTTTCAGCACAAATTAGTTACTCGAAGAGCAGAATTAAGAGACTTCATAGCAGAATTATAACCACTGATTAGCATTATTGAGAAATGTTCACCCAAAAATTTAAATTCTCTCTCTTTACTTGTTCCAAACTTGTTTAAGTTCTTTCTTCTGTTGAACACAAAAGAAGATGTTTTAAAGAATGCTGGAAACCTGTAACCATTCACTTCTATAGTGTTTGTTTATCCTACTATGGAAGTCAATGGTTACATGCTTTCAGCTTTCTTTAAAATATTTTCTTTTGTGTTCAACAGAAGAAAGAAACTCATAACGTTTTATAACCTCTTGAGGGTGAGTAAATAGTGAGTAAATGTACATTTTGGGTTAAACTGTCCCTTTAAGATGTTTTTTTGGTCAATCAAATAAACAAGTAGAGATACATATAATCTGTTTTTATTCTTTTTTTTAATCCTTTATCATTTATTTGATAAAAAGGTAAACCTGCGAGTATAAGTATGGACTTTTTCTTATCTTTTGATCTAATTTAGCAAACAATACAAATATGAAATCAACAAAAATGTGCATACGAATCAAAAGTATACAAAAAAGCAGCAGCCTATAGATTGTCAACACCTTCCTACATTTTAAAATCTTTACATTTTATAAAAATTAAAATTTTTAATGTGCAGTTTTATTAAATGTTTTTACAGAACTTATATTAACAAACGTATAAATAAATCTATAATTAAAATACAAAATCTATTAATAAAATATAAGCCATTGAATGATTTTTTTAAATCCATCAATCCATTTTAGTGAATTTGTTCAAATAACTGGGAAAACTAAGCAGATCATTTGAGTACAGCCAAACAAAAGAATTAATTTAAACCTCATAAATATTGTTTACAAAATGGACCATACCGTACTGTATGCTATCGTATGATTTATTTTATTCTTTTGACATTAATGCATCTGTACACAGAGATCTCCAGATAGCCAGGGCGTGTGTGCAGTGGTTTGTGGTGAACCACAGTGACAGATTGTGGTCAGTAAGATCTTAATAACTGCCTGATGTGCTTGACAGACCACTGACGGACCACTGCTTGGGAAATGGTCACTAGACAGAGAAAGAGAGAAACAGAAAACTGATGTAGCTCGTCTACTGCTGGCATACCTGGAAAATGATCATGAGAATTACATTTTCACATCCCACAAAGAGTTCTATTGTACTTAAAGGCATAGTTCACTCCAAAATGAACAGTTCTTCACTACTTACTCTCCCTCAAGTGGTTCCAATCCTTTATGAGTTTCCTTATTCCTTTGAACGTGAAAGAAGATATTTTGAAGATAACTGAAAACCTGTAACCACTGACTTTTTATAGTAGAAAAACAGATGCTATGGATGTCAGTGGTTATAGGCTTCAAGCTTTCTTCAAAATGTCTTCTTTTGTGTTCAAAGCAATAAAGAAACTCAAAGGTTTGAAATAAGCAACGGGTGAGGAAAAATGACAGAAAATTCATTTTGGGGGGTGAAATATATAAAAAAAAAAAATGTTTTTTAAAGATGCCTATTCTATTTCTGAATGCAAAAATGATTCTGAAAATTCACCTTTAAATCGCAGGAATTAATTAATAATAAATTTTTATCTACAGTCAATGAGGAAACATTTATTTCAAATTTTAATAATATGTTAATATTCTATTTCTGATAAATAGATGCAAATAAATGCAGTCTTGGTGAGCGGATTAGGCTACTTGAATTAAAAGTGTATCTTAGATGTAAATTTATACTAAAACCTGCCCAATAAACCCTAGAACCCTACTAGTAGTTTATGTTTTCCTTGAGACAGTCTAAAATTACTCTGATACTTTGATATTCAGTCAAATAAAATAAAAAAACAAGCCATAAAAACAATTTCAGTCTGCAATGCTACAGTATAACCTAATAAAATGGCACTTGCTTATAATATGCACTGCAGCATCAATGGCTCTGTGGGCAGTTCAAGTGTTGCAGTCGACTTAATTAAATCTGTACAGAGTCATATCAATTGAAGTTTCCACTACTGAGCGTGCACACACACACACACAAACACACACAGAGAGCTACTCATCAATTCCAATTACCTTTGCCCTTACGTCAGATTCATTTGACATATTACTCAATAGACCACAACAAAGTTGAAATGAGGACTCCTGCTGGGACTTTTCCCCTCACACACAGATTTAGCTTGAGGTGCTCGAGTGCCCACTGCGAACAACTACCAGCTACTGCACAAAACTACCACTTTAGGTCTCTGAGGTCGAGCACCACACATAGCTGGCATTCCAGACACTTAACCAAAAAGAGGGAAACTCAAGAATACACTTAAAAATTCCCTTTCTGGAATATGAAATGGTCTGGTTGTATGCAGTTCATTCATTCATGGTCAATAAATCTGCAAACTATGATAGTCATTTTAGCATGTTTATAGAGTGTTTTAAAGCCTCTTAAAAAGACAGCCTATATATGTGTATTTATATATTTTTGTATCTATATTTTGTTTTAAAAATAGTCATCATCCAATATATACAGTTGTTGAAGACTAAATTATTAGCCATCTTGAGAAATTTGAATTATTTTTCAAATATTTCCCAAGTGATGTTTAACGGAGCAAGAGCATTTTTATTTCATTAAGATCATTATTTTTTTATTTTATTTTTTTACACCTGGAGAAAGTCTTATTTTCTTTAGTTTTCTGGAATATATATGTTTTTTCTCAAAATAACTAGTAAAATATTAAAATATTGTGTAGTCTCATGACAAATACAAAATAAAATATTAGAAGCAACTCTCAGTTAAACAGCCCTTGGGAAATGTTTGAAAACTAATTAATAAAATAAAATAAAATCACAGAAGGGCTAATAATTTTGTCTTCAATAAAAAGTTAAATAAAGTAACAATAGTAATGATAAAAATGATATCAAATCATCTTAATGTATGATGATAATTTCAGGAAAAACTTTTTCAAAAATGCCCATTTCATGATTTTCTGATTAAAAAAAGTTATATAATTTAAAAATGGATAATATAATAAAATAAAGTGTTACACTCAAGATATCCTTCCAGAAATCATAAACTGGTTTCCTAATAATTAATAATCATCTCGACAAAATGGACAAATTCCAAATCAAAAATCCTAAATGCAGACAAACTGTGTAAAATGTCAATCAAAAGTTTAAGATTAATAAGATTTTTCTCCAAACCAAAAAAAAGTTTATAAGTTTAAAGACTTATCATGATTGTACAAGATATTTCCCAAACAGATCATTATGATTGTTTACTCATAAATGCTGCACTTCCCTGAGCTACCACTAGGATGCAAATGATCTAAATACCTTTAACACTATTTCATTACATTCAATAAGGTAACAATGAACATTTTTACAGCTTTTTAATTTTTAATAATATTAACATTTAATATTAATTTAAGAATGTACCACTGTTTATTGTTCTAACCTGTCGTAATATGGTCACAGAAACACGTGAATACAACTCCTAGAGTGTTAATAAACAAGAATGACATTTGGTGGTTAAGACATAACAAGAATACTGCGAGTATTAATATTGCATAACCAGTCTGCATTTCAAATGTCACTGTCAGGGCTCGGCCGGTTGTTTTTCAATTCTATTACCAACAATTTAATCACGAGCAAGTTATATCAGTGAGGCTCTAAATGAAACACAACTTTGATGCGAGAGATAATGAACTGTGCTTTACCAAGTGCATCACAAATAAAATTTACAGCACTAGATTTAATTAAAGTTCACATTTTATACAATAAAAAAAAACCCTAAATTGTGAAATCCACAACTTCCCATGAGGACGTGTATTTTCCAATGAACCCGAACAGTGGGTTGATGAATCAGAGCAGTGGAGGTGTGTGTTTGTGCAGGTAAAGGTACGACATTGCCTGAGGCTCCTGGAGGTGGGGGCAGACAGGAAGAGGGAGGAGCTTAAGTGTCACAGTAAACAGATCAGCAGCAGATCCATCAGCCAGTCCCATACTGACTCAAAGAGCAAAAAAAAAACAAAAGAGGAGAGAGGAATAGAAAAACAGAAAGGAGACTGATAGTATATTCCTCAAACATACCATATCTGGAGCCACCATGGCTCTAACATACTCCTCTGTTCCCATCTATGTGCAGTTCTCAAGAGACAAGTACATCTTGGAGGGACCGCCGGAGAAACTTCGAAGGGAATTGGAGGAAGAACTGAAACTAAGCAGCGAGGAACCGAGGAGCCATGCCTGGTATCACGGAGCCATTCCTAGACAGGTACAACTTTTAAAACAAGAGGGAGAGGGAGGGGTGATCATTACAGGACAATATTTAAATAATACAGGATTTCTGTGCCAAGTGGCTGTTTCTATGATTGACTATATGAAGATTTTTTAGATGAAAAGTGCCATCTGAAATCTTCAAAAAAAATTATCAAGCTCTTATGTTTAGTTATATTACTTTAAGTGCAATTAAAATGACCTTGACAATAAAAGTGAAATTACTGAAAAATTTTAGAAGACAATTTCAGATGGCACTTTTGCATCTGAACTCTTCATATATTTGTGTGTACTTACCATAACTCTGTAATGTTGTTGAGATGTTGATTCTGGCAGACAGAAGTGATCTGTTTTTTGCTGTTTAAGCGCTGCTGTTCACTCTCCTTGAGTGAAACTGAAGTCATGCCTAAATCTGGCACTCAGACATTCACTTCTTATAAAAGGATAATGAAATGAAGACATGTGGCCATTTTTGCTCCAGAGTAAGACTTGATTAAGGGAAGAAATACACAGTGGATATGACTTGCATTAGCTGTTGTGAATGATAACTTGTGAAGGAACAATTACTGTGGAAATCCAGCGATTGAGCAGATCCAGTATCATGTTTGCTGAAAACGTGATGCTGAAAGATTACAATATGCATACCATATTTTTTATGTGATACTTTTAACACAACATTACATTACTAGCTTAGTCAAAAAAATGATGAAGCATGTATTACTTGTATATTTAATTTTTTACAAATATTTGTATATTTTACAAGCATTGCATTCGCAGTTACATGTTATTAAAAAAAAACATTTACAAATTTTGGTGATTCAATGGTAAAAGCACTATTTTTGTTTTGTAAGTTTTAACTTAAGTAGAATTAAGAAATTAGTATTTGGTGGAATTACCCTGATTTCAACCACAACAAATTGTCCTTTTCTGAAAAAAAATGCTTTACACTGGAAAAAGCGAATAGTTATTTTACTTTTAAAAACTGAGTAAACCAGTTGCCTTAAAAGCGACAAGTTGCCTGTACTTAAAAAAAGCAAGTAAACCTGTTACAACTTGGAATGGCGAGGTTGACTAAACTGATTTTTTTATAATTATGCACATAGTTCATTTACTTAATAATTCTAAGGAAATGGGTTTTTAAAGTCAACTAATAGCTTTTTTTACAGTGTAAATGACAACATTTTATTTTACGTTTCTAAAACATTTTTCAGACCATTATAGAATAAAAAAAATATGTAACATTTTGCTAAAACCTATACCTAATAAATAAAGTAAATAACAGAATTTTTATGTGGTCTTTTAATTTCTTCCATAGCTGTATATATAGATTATTGATTAAACTGGCTAAATATTCACACTCTTACAGGTTGACAGTCATCAGTAGCCGTTGTTTTATCAGTATTTGCTTTTAAACTGAACTGGTTTACAGGCACCAAACCTGCCTAAAACAGGAAAATCCACAATCACGCCCAGATTACTCAATACAACAAAACATTTCACTGAAACAAAACACTAAATCTGGATTCTGGACTGTATGCTACAGTGTAGTCGGCACCTCACGATCTTAAATAATCTTGTCAAACAACAAAATCCACATGAAAAACCCCTTTACTGTAGTCCACTTCACAGCACTCAACCACTATATAGTTTGTACTTTGGTTCATTAACACAGCATTCATTCATTCAATTTTCTTTGGCTTAGTCCATTATTTATCAGGGTTTGCCACAGCGCAATGAACCGCCAACTATTCCGGCATATGTTTTACGCAGCGGATGCCTTTCCAGCCACAACCCCCTATAGCACATGTCTTTGGACTGTGGGAGAAACCGGAGCACCCGGAGGAAATCCACGCCAACACGGAGAGAACAACTCCACAAAGAAATGCCAACTGGCCCAGCCGAGATGCAAACCAGTGACCTTCTTGCTGTTAGGCGACAGTGCTAACCACTGAGCCACCGTGCCACCATATTAACACAACACTTCATTATAAAAAAAAAAAAAAAGAGCCGTCAACAGTTTCTCATCAAGACCAACGTCACAGTGCCGACAGCTTCAGATCCGCTCTTATGAAAACCATGTACCCTGGCTCATCTTTCCCATGCTCCTTTGCAGCACATGTCCCTGAATCTGACAACTCATCCATCAACAACTGTAGCAGAGCAAGAGTGGTTAATACAGAGCTGAATCATGACTGCTAAGGTGTATTTATTTAATGTCATCATATGATCAGAACCGTCAGCGTCCAGAGTCAGGGTACAGTTTACACCACAAACACAGCGGTCCGAATAAAACAAAGTCATTCATCATGGCTCAACACACCTTAGAAATGACCTTACAATACATTTCAAGCATGCGGTTCTGCCCTTAAAACAAGACGCCGCGGGAGAATAGGTTAAAAATTTAGCTAATAGTTAATACTAAAAGTTCTCAGTTCATTGATTACATTAAGAACTGGAAACATTTGTTGTATTACAAAAATGGTATATTTAAATATTCAAATGAAGTAGTAGTCTTTTAAATATGCAGTCACTTGCAAACATTTCTAGCACAAAAATCTGAACTCAGGTGCTAATGTCTTGTTTATCTGACATATTAGAGTCATATTATATGTTTTTACAGAGGGGACTTTTTTTAGTATGTCTCTTTATCACTGCATAATTCAGAAAACACACACTGAGAACAGCCAGAAACAAATGCATTTTTTTAACTGAGGGTTAAAATGTTGTATACAATCAGGAAAATTAAGTATAAACACATCCTTACAGAAAAAAAAAAAAAAAAACTTCCAGAATATTGAAATTAACAAATCTATAAAGTCTGATGTATGACAAGAGCTGCTGAAGTGGAGATGTATGGCTCAGTACTGGAAAATTATAATAATAATAATTTAGAAAAATAGTTGTATTTTAGTTAAAATCTACAAACACATACTGATAAAGAAGAAACTCTTAATATTATATTTCAGTTATTAAAAAAAAAATCACTTTATAAAAAGCCACAAATCTCAAAATTGACAATTGCATACAGTTTTTGCCTACAGTGTCCACCTTAAATAAAAGAAGGTTTGCTACTGGCTTACATTATCTGTCAATACCATTAACAGGATTTTAGTAGTGAGTCTGAATAGTAATATATTCTTTCTATTTGGTGGATCATTACACATTCCCCTCTTCACAAAGCCCTGACATGTGTCTTTCAGCTGGGCAAGTTTGACCTGCTAGACTGAAGTTAATCAAACAAACCACAGACAAGAGAGGAGGAAGGACACACATTTACACACGTATCACTTTATGACCAGTGGTGTGAAATGACCTGTGCTTGATTTCAAAACGTAAATTCCTGGCAGTTTTTTGTTTGTCAGTGTGGGGGAAAAAAAAAGTTTGGACTTAATTATTAGCCTCCTGTGAAACTACAGTAATGAAATAATCTGCACGGAAAAAATATGCTTTCCTTCAAGTTTTTGTCTTGATTTTAGTCCAAATATCTAAGAATTCTTAAATCAAGAAGCATTTTCTATAGTTTTGTTTTCAGAAATAAGTCAAAATTAAGTTTTTTCTTAAAACAAGCAAAATAATCTTGTTTTTCAGTTTGAAATAAGATTATTTTACTTACCCCAAAATCTGTTTGTTTTTTTTGCTTGTTTTAAGAAAAAAAAAAAAATATTGACTCATTATTTTCAAAAAAATCCATATTTTTTTTTACTTGTCTAGAAATTGCTTCTTGAACTAGAATCAAGGCAAAATCTAAGAAAAGCATTTTTACAGTGTGAGAAAATCTCTTTAGCAGAACTACTGTGTCATAAACACTGAGAGATTGTGATCAGACTTAATGACTATTTTCCTGGTGCCACTGCTGCTCCACTTCTCTAAACACACATACTAACCTTGATTTATTACTGTTTGATCTCCTCACGAACACATAGTGGGAAGTAATATGAAAAACTATATCACATAATTACTTTAATCTCATAAAAAAATAATAATGCAGGTGTATTATTAAAAAGAATAAGGATATGTGTATACACTGCAAAAACCTACAAAAGATATCTGTTAACAACTGCCCAAATCTCATGGCCGTTGATCTTGTTGATCAGTGTATGTGCATTTTTCTTATGGAATAAAAAGTTTATCCTACTCAGTTGTGTGCATTTGTTTATGCAATTAGAAAATATTAGAATATAGAATTACATCGATAAAATAACAGAAAATGTATTGGCAGCTCATTACCCAATTTTGTACCATAATTTACATGAGCAATCAAGAACATAATTTCAATGAAATATACATTTGTTCCTCGATATCTAGTAATTTACATATTGATTCATTACTATTTTAAACTTCTTCCAGAAAGCTAACAGGTTGTCCATCATTCTGTTTTAGCCATAGACTGTAAAAGATATGGACGTAGTATCCGTGACGTCACCCTACAGCCTACAGCTAATCAATCGGTCAGATTCTGGAGTGCTTTACAGCTCTAAAGAAAATTATAAATGATCAATTATCTTAAATAAAACAAATACATTTATAGATATGATAAAGTATATAATTTCACTCACCTGGGAAATAGAGGCCACGTGAATGGGTTGTGAGGCTGTGAGCACAATTAAGTGCACACAGCATGCCATATCATCTGATAATTGTAGGAAAAATTCCAAAAAGCAATTGACTGTGTAAAGCCACATAAAACAAAACAAAAATACGATGTATATGCCCAGTTCAGCTGCTACTCAGCCGGCGACCAGCGAAACCTAGCTGTCACTCAAGTGGCCACGCCCTTATTTATGCAGACTTAATATAACTTAATATAAACGATACGGATGAATTCACCCCCCTCACACTCATGTCATTAAGGGTAATATTAGCTATATACACCAAAATCGTTCTTTGTACCAGGCTGTAAACACCTTTTTTTCTGTTGTAAAGTTGGCCATTTTAACAGGGGCCTCAATAGAAATTTGCTCTATTATGGAGCCAGGACTAGCGGAATTTCGATGAATTGCAGTTTCAGTTACTTCCGTATTAGTTTCAGGAGGGAGACCGGGAGGTTGCCGCTTGGTTTTAACGCACTGGTGATCCACAAAACAAAGCAATATCTAGGTCACATCATGTGTCACTGTCATAAAAGTAGCTCTGCAGTGTACACTGGAGATGTGTACACAATCTGATTAGACAGTTTCATTTGTACAAAGACCAATAAAAATTTAGGAGTAGAAAAGCACCTTCTCCGATATTTGAGTTTGTTCCTCCTACATGAGCACCACAGTTTAAGTGTTATACTGGTTGAAAGACACCCTGATAGCAATTAATGAGCATGTTTACATGCACAAAAAAATAAATAAACTTATTGAAAGCTAATACTTCTATTGCATGAGATGAGAACATCTTTGTAAATTTCATGTCAAGAAATCACCTAAGATTGCATTATATCTTCTCTTCCCTAAAACATTAGCTCTTCCTGGATGTGCTTAAATCTGCAGTATGTCATAGATCACATGCACCTCTCAAAAGACCAACAAAAAGAAGGTTAATGTGTATACATGCTCAAAATCTGTGTGAAAAGTGCAATCTTTCCATTAAGGGGAAACAGGGTCAACACACTGAAATGGCCATTATTGGCTACATACTTATAAATGGGTTAAGAGTATAAACACACTAGTTTACATTTCAATTTGCACATAATGTAGCTATACATACAATATTGTATATAGTAATATACCTGTACATACATTTGCCAATTTGTATATTTTTTATTCTCTTTTTACTTTTTATTTTATTTGTCCGTTTTTGTCCTGTCAGAAAATTGCCTTTAAAGTTGTCCAAATTAAGTTCTTAGCAATGTAAGTTGAGATATATATATATATATATATATATAGGAAAATCAAAATGCTGCTTAATGTTATAATGATTTTGTATATATAATTTTTGCCTATTCCTACAAATATACCCATGTAACTTAAGACTGATGTGTGGTCTGTGGTCATATATATTCTGTAGAATGCTCATGACCATTAAATGTTGATGCAATACTTCTAAAAGTCATGAAAAATAAATATGAAAAACAGCAAACAATTGACATATCTGTGTTATAGGTGGCTGAAAACCTGGTCCAGCGAGATGGAGATTTTCTGATCCGGGACTCTCTGTCCAGCCCTGGCAACTATGTCCTGACCTGTCAGTGGAAGAACAGCCCTCAACACTTCAAAATCAACAAGCGGGTCGTAGCCATGAACGAGGCCTACTCGCGGGTTCAGTACCTCTTTGAGAAAGAGGGATTCGACAGCATCCCTGCACTGGTACGATATTACGTGGGCAACCGTGAACCAGTCTCTGAGGTCATCGGAGCCATTATTTTCCAGCCGATCAACAGAGCTCTGCCTCTGAGGTGCCTGGAGGAGAAATATGGAGTGGGATCTATACGTGTAGAGGCAGGATACTTGGAGAGAAAGAGCCTGACGTCCAAACGGCTGAGTCTGAATATCATGAATGGACACGGCCAGGATCACACCCTCAGCCGTGGAAACCTCCTCAGGTCAGAGAAATGCCGGCTTATGACACTTTACACTATTATTCACACTTTACCGCCAAGAACAAATACTCTGGAAGGCTTCTGAATGACACACACAAGATGGAAAAATAGAGAGAGATTAATTAGTTTATTCGTCATGGGATTTAAAACTACTTACAACTGATTCCATATAGAAATCTTTCATTATTACAAATTAAAAATTACATATATGACATTCAAGTTCATATTTGAATTTCACATATATAAAATATACACTACCGGTCAAAAGTTTGCGGTCAGTACGATTTTTAAATGTTTTAAAATAAGCTTCTCCTGCTCACCAAGGCTGCATTTATTTCATCAAAAATACAGTACAAATTGTAAAATTGTGAAATGTTATTGCACTATAAAATAACTGTTCAAAAGTAGTTTATAATTTCATTTAATATTTTATTCCAGTGATTTTAATGTTGAATTTTCAGCTTCAATACTCCACAGACTTCAGAATCACATGATCCTTCAGAAATCACTCTAATATTAATTATTAATATTAATATTAATGGTAAAAGTAATAAAAGCAATAATGACTGGAGTAATAATTTTATTTGAAACTACATACAATAAGAAAGCAGTTATTTAAAATTTGTATAAATATAAAACATTTTTTTTACAGGTAATAAATACCGCCTTGATGAACAGATTTTTTTTTTTTTTAAACATGAAAAAAAATTACCAATATATATTAGTCACATTAGCTATAATATATAAATATATATTTTTATTCCAATGGTTGAAAAAATATATGTAATCTGCCATTTGCAATATTTTGAAATATATGTTGAAATATATGTATTTTACATATATTTCTATATACTTTAGATTTTTATATATGATTCTAGTTCTTAAACTGGATGATTTGGCATGTTCAGAATTTCAGAAGGTTTTTTGTGCATTTTGTAACGCATAATTCAGCAAATCAAAATAATAATCTGATCATTTCATATTTCTAACATTTGATTCAACACTCAAACATTCAAAGCTTGGTGCTAATGTGATTTAAACAATATTGGTGCCATCTTTTTAAACAATTTTATAAAAAAAATTGTCAAGCAAATCTGTTAGTCAAGCAAATCTGCTTCATATAATTGAGGTCAACTCTGAAAATGACATGCAATAATTATTATTATTTATTTTTTACCAATTACTGTGGATTGACTCACATTTCTCAAGGGTAGTCTCTAAGAATTCATTGACGGTACAGCTAATATTTGGAAGAGTTCCACCTCACAAAATAATTGAAATGCATTATTTATGCAGAATTGATTATTTAATTAGCCCTGCGGTGTGACAGATCTACAACATCAGCTTTTTTGCATTAAAATGCATAAAGTAAGTGAAAACTTCCCTCATTTGTGACAATTCAGCATAAAACTTTTGGAAACAATGTGTCAAATTCAGCATAAAACTTTTGAAAAACAATGTGTCAAATTCAGCATAAAACTTTTGAAAACTATCTTTTTAAAATCAGCATAAAACTTTGGGAAACAATGTGTCAAAACAACTGACTACTGTGCTGATTTAAAAATGGTTTGAAAAAGATTTCATGCCCTCGCACTAATTGAGAGACTCCATGAAATTTGCACTTGAAAAAATGTATGTCACACCACAAGAAGCCCAGCAGAATGAATGCAATTAAAAGTGGTGTAAACCTAATGCCAGCCTAAAAGACTTCTAAAGAAAGTAAATGACTTGTCTTTCTCCTTCACAGCAACAAGGATAAGTGTGGAAGTCAACCAGCATGTCTAAACCACGTTCAGGAGAGGAGACGGCCACTGAAGACCCATCAGTCGGAGAGCTTCCTCCCTATCGGTGAGTTTCTGTCAGCTCTCATCCGCCTTGATTACCCGTCACGCCGCTGATACACACATCTGACAGCCCTGAAAACCACTCATCTTCCTCACATTCGCTTTCTGCCAAAGTGAAAACGATTCTCAAAGTCAAACTGACGTTCCCGCCTTTGAAATTCACTTCGGGTTACTGAACGTTAAACGTGTGAAATGAGACGTGGGATTGAAATGCAAAAATAAAATGTTTTGTGGAAGAAACTCTGTGGCGAAGAATGAAAGTGGAGATGGAGATAATTTATGCCTGCGTCGGTAGAATAAATATGGTTATGTGAAAAACGCAGCTTTGCTGTCCATGTCAGAAAACAGAGAGCTGAATCTGCTTTGCCGTGCAGAATGCCAATAGAAAACTTCAGCTCAGCACCTTCCATCTTTCTTCATCCATTTACAACAGACAGTCTGTGAAACAATGAAAAAAAACTTCTAAAGCCTCTTTTTTTTTTCCATGTCAAGTCCAAAAATACTTATATACACAGTTGAAGTCAAAATTATTAGCCCTCCTGTGAATTTTTATTTTATTTTTTTAATTAAACTATTTCCCAAATGATGTTTAACAGAGCAAGGAAATTTTTACAGTATTTCCGATAATATTTTTTCTTCTGGACAGTCTTATTTCAGCTAGAATAAAAGCATTATATTAATATAATATAAACCATTTTATGGTCAATATTATTAGCCCCCATAAGCAATATTTTATGTTGGTCTACAGACCAAACCACTGTTATACAATGACTTGCCTAATTACCCTTTACTTGCCTAGTTAATCTAATTAATCCAGTTAAGCCTTTAAATTACACTTTAAGCTGAATCTCTAGTATCTTGAAAAATATCTAGTAAAATATGATGTACTGTCATCATGGCAAAGATAAAAGAATTCAATTATTAGAAATTAGTTATTGAAACTATTAAGTTTAGAAATGTGTTTGGAAAAAAAAGTAATTGGGGAAAAAATATACAGGGGGCTAATAATTCTGACTTCAACTGTATATATCTTACTGATATTATAATATGCCTTAAACATACTGTTTAATTGTATTGTAAAAACCTCCATTCATGTAGTGTGAAATATGACTGTTTGTGAATTCAAAAGATCTTCAAAGTTTCAAAGATCAAAGTGTACAATAAATGGGAGTTGTTGTCTCCCAAAAGAAAGAACTGATTCTGAACTGTCTGAGTCAGTAATTGCAGTTTTATTTCCTTGAGGATTGCTTTATAAACAGTGTCCTGTATTGTTGTTGGCTTTTTTTATGCTGGTGCCAAATCCATACTTTTAAAACATTAGCAGTGCCTAAATGCAGCCTGAAACCAATATTGTACCACCATCTATTTCCTAGAGTTGGGTACAATATTGTGTAACATCTAGTGTAAGAAACTGGTACTACACACAGGAACTGTCAAAACCGACAAAAATCTGACAAATGTTAGACATCTGAAGTGTCTTCAGGTGTGGTAACCATAATATAAGTGGAATAATTGACTCTGCTCTGTTGAAGTATGAGAAAACAAAAGATTTGCACAGCTGAGGTATATTACTTGAATTCTAATAATTAAACAGCTCGTCATCAACTCATTACTATTATTATTATGGACTTTATTGTACAATTTGATCAAAAGAGTGATGAGATGAATTATTGAACACATCCTTCTGTTTTCAGGCTCTAGGCCCCAGGCTCAGGTTCAGCATATGGAGCACCAGCCGTGCCCCAAATCTCCGGTTTTCCGAACGGGAAGCGAGCCAGCTCTGAGTCCCACAGTGCCACGCAGAATGGCCTTCGACATCCTGCCTGGCGAGGCCATCCGCGGCTCTGACAGCCAGCTGTGTCCCAAACCACCCCCTAAACCCAGCAAGGTCCCCACAGTAAGAGTACCCTGCATCCCAGGCCTGAAGACCCTCGTTGTCCCACCTGTCCCTCCAGTTAAGCCCCACAAGCAGAGACCTTCACCCCAGCAGCAGCAGTCGTCAGGCAGTCCAGAAATGAGCTACTGTGAACTGAGTCCATGCAGCCCTGCCGACTGGGAAAAGATGAACGGCTTACAGGCTAATGGATATGTGGAGAGGCTAAAGACAGACAGCAGCATTAAACTAGATCGCAGCTCCTACCACAACGCCATTGAGGCCTTAGACAATGACAGCGAGGAGGACAACGAAGAGGATGCGGATAAAGAGCAGGACGGCAAGAAAGGTTTCCAAAGACCTGTGTTTGAAACTGAATCAGCGTTCAGACCTGGAGACGTCAACTTCCGGCTGCTGCCTACGGAGAACAAGCCCCTGGAGATGACGGTGCTGAAGAAAGCTAAAGAGCTGCTGGTCAGTCAGGACCCAAAGACCATCGCCAAACACATTCTGCAAGCAGACTGTCAGGTAATCTACATTATCTCTGGAGGCAATATGAAATCGCTAATTAATGTGTCCTGTAGTATTGCCAAATGACTAAAGAATCGTTATAAGTGTCATGTTCATTTAAAAGTATTGCTCATTTTTAATTCATGCTTATTCATAGTTCATTAAATGTTTAATAACTTGTACGTCTTGAATGCTAGCTTACACTTTACAAACAGCAACATTAAAAGCTCTTTTACTACGGGGCTTATACAGAATATATACAGTAGTCAACATTTGGATCAAGTGGATCATCACCTTTCATCAAAGTTGTCCTAAAGCTATTGAACAACACCCATTCTTCTCCTAGGACAATTTTGAAAAAAATATTTTGATTCACTTCGAATGTTGACTACTGTACTTGCACGGAATACTTGATTCTGATTGGCTGATGAACATTCTAATATTCTGCACTCATGGCTCTGGACCACATTACAGTTCCCTGTAACTATGCTGAATTATTTCTGTTATTTCACAGCCTACAACTTCCAGAAGTCAAATAAAAAATATAAAAAATAAAGGTTTTGGGTGAGATGTGTAAAAAAAAAAAAAAAAAAAAAAAAAAAACTATTACTACACACAGGAGCTGTCTGAGGACAAAAATCTGACAGATGTCTTAAAATAAAACATCTAAACAGTGTCTTTAGGTGTGGTAATAACACAAACTAATGCATGGCCAAAGTGTATCACTTGAATTTAATAATTCAATGGCTCGTCATCAGCTATCCTTTACATATCAGCTAATATAATATTAACTGCACAACAGATGACTAGACTGTACATCTGATAGCTTTTGATTTTAATAAAATGGAAGCAGAATTTAAAAAAGGAAACCAAACATAGAACAACAAAAGGAGAAAAATCAAGACGAAACAGAATTAGGGTTTGCCCCCCCACACCCACTTGCTGAATACAATCATGAGCAACCGCTCTGTAATTAGTCTCATTATATGACTAAGTCTATTCTTCAGGTTAGAGACTGGTTCTTCCAGCCAACCAGAGGACCAGAGCACAGTCGTGCAGTGGCTAAAAGTGGACGAATCCAATTTTAAAAAGGCACACGTGACTCTCCACATTTCCTTCTGCTTATGAAAGAGGATTCAGAGTGTTTGTCTGTGTATTTGGCAATTAAATCTTAAGCCGTTTCATTATGTCAGTCACAGGACCAATATTATGAACAAAAAACATCAAAGTAGACTCTATGCAATCACTGCTTTAATACTTTTGATTGGGGATGAAACAACCTTTTATGCAAACCCTGTGTGTTTGTACTACAGGTTGCCAGGATACTGAACGTTTCTGAGGAGGTGAAAGGTCAGATGGGTGTAAACTCCGGGCTGGAGCTGGTGACCCTTCCTCATGGCCGACAGCTGAGGCTGGACCTCATAGAGAGGTAAACAGATGCAGTCAACACGTCATCTATAAAGAAGATTTATGATGACTCACTACAGACATCTTTCTTAAAGAAATAAAGCATTTTTGTATCTCATACAGCTATAGAATAAATTAAGAGATGGTCAATTTCTCTGGATATATCATTTATTGTTTGGTTTAAACAAATAATGGATTGACAGCATTTTTTTATATTAAATAACAAAATGGGCATCATGTTTTTTTTAAAGACATATTCATATTCACTTTTAGACCGCACAATGCCAGTGTTTTAACTTCAGAGCAGGCCTGTCATGGTAAGGAATATTTGTTGTGCGATATATTGTCACAGAAATTGTTGCGATAAGCGATATTATTGTCATTTTGAGATCATTTTATGCCACTGATTATATAACAGGATAATACTGCAAATAGACAAACACTTTAAAATACTTCTCATTCTTAAGGTTATGTACATTCTATAATTTGATGCTAAAAAGGTAAATGTCCTATTACACATACTATTAAATGTTCTATTAGGTAAATGTTCAATTATAAACTTTGTCATCGGTGAGGTAGAATGTCATTGTAATTGTGGCTTTAATGTTATTTGTGAATTTGTAAATATATATATATTGCAATGCCAAAAACATATTGAGGTCATCTCCAAGTATTGCACGATAAGTCCATATATTAATTAAATCACACTTTATTTTGATGGTCCGTTTGTTGAATTTAAATTACATTGCATCTACATGCCAACTAATTCGCATTAGATTATAAGTAGACTGTTAGGTTGGGGTTAGTGTAAGTTGACATGTACTTGCAAAGTTTCTTATAGTCAGTTAAATGTCTGTTAAAGGAGCAGAATCAACAGATTTTAAGCAGACAGTCTACTAATACTCAAATGGACCATCAAAATAAAGTTTTACCATTGATTATTGTGGCAAGCCTACTTCAGAGTCAAGTAATCAGTACTTGGTGGAATAACCCTGAATGTCAAATGAAACTGGTGTTTCTTTGGCCAGTTTCCAATGATTTTCTGATTAACTGCTCTAAATGACAATATTTACATTTTCTATTTGTCAAAAAAAATCTTAGACCTAGAAAAACACCAATAATAACATTTTACATGAACTCATTCTTAATTAATCCAGTACATCCAGAGAAACCAAGAGTTTTCAAGGTGTCCTTGGTAATCCTCCCAAAATGCTAATTGACAGTTTCATTGACAGTCAAAGTATAGTCAAATAGCACTTTTTTTACAATGTAGATTGTGTCAAAGCAGCTTAACAGAGATGAAGAAAAGAGAATAAAAAGCCACAATATTTCAAATTATCAAAGTGAAATGAAAACGAACATTACATTGAGTCTAATGAAGGGAATGATCCGTTTGTGCAAGAATCGAAATATTACCTACAAAATTACTTCCTTCATTGCACAACCCCGTCCTAAGTGTGCACTCAACAGTCTGGAGTGACATGTATAGTTTGCAGAATCCAGAATAAACACAAGTAGCATTTTAGTGAACAATTCAACATATGTCTTTCCTGTCCATTGTTAACAAGCAGTTTGCACCTGCAAATACATCATTATGCAACTTCAAACTGTGGTAAACCACTCAAAATCACATGCAGAGGCTGTTTATTAAAGGTAATAATGTTGTAAATATTGCTCAGCTGGGGTGACACGATGGCTTAGTGGTTAGCACTGTCACCTCACAGCAAGAAGGTCGCTGGTTCAAGTCCCGGCATGTTCTCCCCATGTTCGCGTGGGTTTCCTCTGGGTGCTCTGGTTTCCCCCAGTACAAAGACATGCGCTATAGGTGAATTAGATTAACTAAACTGGCCGTAGTGTATGTGTATGAATGAGTGTGTATGGGTGTTTCCCAGTACTGGGTTGCGGCTGGAAGAGCATCCGCTACGTAAAACATATGCCGGAATAGTTGGCGGTTCATTCCGCCATGGCGACCCCTGATAATAATGGACTAAAATGTATGAATGAATATTGCTCAGCTTCTTGCACACACTGGTTGTTTTGCTTCATAAGACCTCAGCGAATCATCAGAAGCCACAGGTTTTAACCTCTTTAGATATGCTGTATATGTTTTATTGACGCTGAAACAACTGGTAGGCATTGACTTACATTTCATAAATAACCAAGGGCCAGTTTTAGCAAAAAAAACAAAACAAAACAAAAAACAAATCGAAAACCAAAGAAGCCACTAACTTCTTGCATGGCCTGAGAAGAAATTAACAAAATGTCATCCGTTTTCTACATTAATGACCACAGACGGCAATCTGCAGTGTCCAAAGATATTAAACATGCATGGCTGGATATTCTCTAACAGGCATAACACTATGGCGATCGGAGTGGCTGTGGACATCCTGGGGTGCACAGGAAGCCTGGAGGAGCGCGCAGCCACACTAAACCGGATCATTCTGGTGGCTCTGGAGCTCAAAGACTCCATGGGGGATCTTTATGCCTTTTCCTCAATAATGAAAGCACTGGACATGCCTCAGGTACCCAGCAGCTCCTTCTTTCTGCCACTTTCTGTTAACTTACATTACAGATTTTTTTTTAACTCCTCAGCGTGTGGTCATACGGAGGAAACAGACTTTTAAACAGTTTGATGTGTCTTGTATAAACAGATTACCAGGCTGGATCACACATGGACAAGCTTGCGGAGGAAATATACACAAACTGCCATCATTTATGAGAAATCTTTGAAACCGTTCTACAAAGGACTCTATGAAGGAGGTGGTGAGTATTTGACAACAGAGCATGTTTAAAATGGCTAATTTTTTGTTCTTGCACTCAAAAAAATTATTACTGCTGCTTGTTCAAACTACCTGTTTAAAATGAGCTGAAACAACACAATTCTTGTCATTTCTTTGGCCAATTTATTTGTTTTATGTTCAGTCCACTTAAATTTGCAAACCATTAAGTTAACTTAAGCGTTTTGTGTTGAGACAACATGAAGGAATTGTGTTGGTCCAACTACCTGGTTAGGGGATTTGTACTTCCCATCATGCTTTGCGTGGGATTGAATTAAGAGAGGGAAATGTTGACAATAAAAGTAATGTTAGGTGTTTAAAGTTAAAAGTTATAATACTTGTTAGAGTTTAATCTTCACTTTAGTTTGAAGATTTAGAAGATTTTCATGTAATGATTTGAGTTTTGAGATTACCACCTTGCAGAAGCACCCATGCTTTGGGTGTTGGCAGCTTAATTAGCAAAAATGCAGTTTGTTGCTTTGCTCAGTGAGCAATAACTGTCCTACAACTTGTTTTGAGATCAGTCACAATCAACTATATATGTAACTCATGAAATATGGCTCTTTTAGTTCATTTAGGACTTCAAATAAAACTAAGAGACTTCTAAATGTACGACACATAATAGACATACATGATGTTATTATCAGACCTTTGAGTTTAAGTTAAATAAAAATACAAATGTATTTAAACTTTTATTTGATAAAATCATGTTGGACCAACTCAATTACATTTGTGTAAATAGTTTTTTTTAGTTGGTGTTAAACAAATTTATTGGATGGAAATCCTGCCCTCAATTAAATTGAGTTCATCCAGTGAGTTATTTTTTTGATTGTAGATGCGCCAAATTCACACACTTCTGCACTTTTCTGGTTTTTTCGAAGGAATAGTTCGCCTACAAATAAAAATTCTGCCATCATTTACTCACCCTTCACTTGTTCTGAACCTATTTGAGTTTTTTTCTTCTGTTGAACACAAAAAAAGAGATTTTGAATAATGCTGGTTGCTGGTACCCATTGATATAGTAATTATTTTCCTACTATGCAAGTCGATGAGTACCAGCAATGTTCAAAATATCTTCTTTTTTTGCGTTCAACAGAAGAAACTGAAAGGAATAAACCCACACAAGGCTGAGTAAATGATGACGTCATTTACATTTTCTTTCCTTTAAGTGCAAGTAATGTTCAAACTGAAAACTCCGATATGTAAACCAGATTACGCACACATTTATATGAAAAACAAGTAATGTTGGACACTTAACATTGTGAAGAGTGCAGCGCTTTCAGACCACGATGATGATTAATAAAATAACCTTATAAAACTTGCAAACTAAACACTTGAGTGCATAAGTACATAGTTGAAATCTGAATTATTAGCCCTCCTGAATTATTACCCCCCCTGTATATTTTTTCCCCAATTTCTGTTTAACGGAAAGATTTTTTTTCAACACATTTCTAAACATAATAGTTTTAATAACTAATTTCTATTAACTGATTTCTTTTATCCTTGCCATGATGCCAGTACATCATATTTTACTCTATATTTTTCAAGATACTAGTATTCAGGTTATTTCCCAGTGATGGGTTGCAGCTGGAAGGGCATCCGCTGCGTGAAACATATGCTGGATAAGTTGGCGGTTCATCCCGCTGTGGCGACCCCAGATTAATAAAGGGACTAAGCCGAAAAGAAAATGAATGAATGAGTATTCAGCTTAAAGTGCGATTTATAGGCTTAACTATGTTAATTAGGCAAGTCATTGTATAACAGTGGTTTGTTTTGTAGACAATCAAAATAAATCTTACCTAAGGGGGCTAATAATATTGACCTTAAAATGGTTTTAACAAAAATGAAAAATGTTTTTATTCTAGCTGAAATAAAACACTTTCTCCAGAAGAAAAAATATTATCGGAAATACGGTGAAAATTTCCCTGCTCTGTTGAAATATTAGAATTTTTTTTAAATAAAATTCACAGAAGGGCTAATAATTGTATATAGTGTGTAATTTGGGACACAACCTCTGTGTTTTTAGCTGAAATCCCGCTGAGCAATGCCAGTGTTCCTCTGCTGATGCCGCTGCTCACCTTGATGGAAAGGCCTGCAGTCACCTTCGAGTGTATGGACATCTGGGAGAACACCGATCAAGGCTGTGAAATCATGTTTCGGCACCTGGAAGGAGCTCGAGCAGTTGCACGCAATGCGGACACCTACACCTGCAATGCACTGCGGATCCTCCAGGGTAAATCAAGGACATTACCACAGCTATTTCAACAGGAACATGCAGGACTTTGAGCCAAACACATCGATCTGATACAACATTTATATTAAAAACTAGAGCTCCATGAAAATACAGATTAAAAATTTGCATTTGAATCATGGATTCCCTTTAGAAGTTAAATAGCCAAAACAAGTATGCAGCATAGCCAATACGGTTCACAAATGTTGGACTCTTATTACCCATACCCTCGAAGGTGACATTAACATGAGCTACTTACTGAGTCAGTCATCATTTCTTTAGTCACGTCTGACTCAGAATGAATCATCAATCACTACAGGAATTTTCACTTTAAATTTGAGGGACATAAATCGATGTAATTACCTTTTTAACAATTACATATTTACAACGGCTTTTAGTACCAAACGTTACAATAAAACGGCAAGTAAACAAATATCTTAAACTTACATATAGTATGCTCGTTACAAGCAACACTTCAATACAATTTTGTACATCTTTAACAATGAACAATACTAATGTTTATGTTTGTATATACTTATAGTTTTATTTTCAGTAATTCTAATAATTAAAGGTGACCCTGGACCACAAAATCAGTTTTAATTTTGTTGCATGGGTATACTTGTGGGAATAGCCAAAAATACACTGCATGGGCCAATTTGTTTTTTCTTTTATGCCAAAAATCACTAGACTATTAAGAAAATATCATGTCCCATGAAGACATGGTCAATTTCCTAACATAAATATATGAGAAGAATTTATTTTAGACAACTTTAAAAGGCAATTTTCTCAATATTTAGATTTTTTGAACCCTCAAATTCCAGATATTGAAATACAGTAGTCCACATTCAAAGTGAATCAAAAATGTTTTTCAAAATTGTCCTACGACAAGCAGGGGTGTTGTTCAATAGTTTTAGGACAACTTTGATGAAAAGCGATGATCCACTTCAAATGTTGACTACTGTAGTTGTATGCCAAATACAATTGTATCCTAATAAACCATACACCAAAGGAACTTTCATATGTTATACATCTCTTTTTCCAAAAATCGACCCTTATAACTGGTTTTGTGGTCCAGGGTCACATGTTAAAACTGTTGATCACCTCATAATACCTAAATAATGACAAAGGCCATATACACACAGCAGATCTGAGTGAATTTCTTAAATTACTGTATCTTGTGTACAGAACATGACTGATTGTTAAAATGATTCGCTGTTCTCTATTTTTGACTAAAATAACATCATAACAATTAACTACAATCTTACAGACACAGATGTTTTGTTTATATTTGAAGGGCGGCTTGGCTAAGAATTTATTTAAAGGTTGCCATGTCCACTTATTAAAAGTGAGGTTAGCTTATCATTGGCCTTCAACCATCCTGATTTATGGATTTAATAAAGCAAGAAGGAGGAGGTCATAATAGTTTGGCATGTGGCTTATTCATGTCTAATTTAAATTCATTTAAATTAATTGTTAAGGTATGGCTACTATAAATATTTTTGAATCAAGTAACACTAATCTGTCGAGATAATTACTAACGAGTTCTTTGTTCCCTGTGATTTCTTGCACCGTGCGCACAGAAGAGATTGAGAAATCTGATACTGATTTAAGATGTTCAGTTTACAGTGTAAAATATTTTGCAAATGCAGTTGTTAGTTACTAGTAGCAGCATTTTCCAGGTGTTAATTTGGTTTTTAAAAGTTAATTGTCATACCCGAAAATGACTGAACTTTGTCATAAGAGGCCATGCATTCAAATATTCTTTCTCTCTTGTTCTCTCGTGATCTCGACATAACAAAAAGTTGTTTTCTTGTGATCATGACTTCCTTTTTTTGCTTTTATTTATTAATGTATTAATTATTATTAATATCTATATTTATTACCTGCCCAATGTGTGACCGGGCCACCAAAAATTCAGATGTAGGCTACACTCCAGCCTTTAAAACAGAATCTCCCACATGTAACTTAGTGATTGTGTATGATAAAGGGGCAGCACAAGCCTTTTGCCTAGAACAGCAGTGAGTCTGCACCAGCCCTGCGAATCGAGAGAGAACGATTGCAGACTCGCATTTGTGCAACACATTAAAGGCATTCAGAACAGGCATAATAATAGGAGCACAAACATGCGTGCTCAAGATTAATGTACATTCATGATTCATGTGCGTATATCCCCTCAACTGTTACCATTTTAAAGCGTAGGTTCTAGATGGCACAAAATAACCTGTTGCATGTATGAATTAGATTATGAAGAATGATGACGATTCTGCTTTTGCTTTAAGGCATCCTTTCCGCAAGTCATTTACAATTACTTTAAAAATTTTGTCCCTGCAAATAATGCGATATAAAGCTACTGTACTGTATGTGTGCCTAGGACATCCTCTTAGAATACAGGTGTCAAATACAGTTCCTGGAGGGAAGCAGCTCTGCACAGTTTAGTTCCAACCATAATTAAACACACCTTATCAAACTAATTGATTCCTTCAGTTTTGTTTAGGTGCGTCCCAAATCGCATACTTATGCACTATTTTATGCCATTTTGTAGTATAAATACTGTAAGTAGTGTGTTCACACTGAAAACTCTAAAAAGAATAAGTGCACTTTAAATACCCGGATGATGCACTTAATCAACCATTAAAATGAAGTGTGTTATGTTGGACACTTCACACACTCAGCGGCCGCTGCTTTGCTCACATAGTGGAAGGCGTGGAGCTTTCAGGCACTGATGTTGGATTACTTTATTTATTTTGGATTGTGAAAGCAAAATTCCTACGGGAGTGATTATGCTGCCTCCCGATGGTGAATGCGGTTATGCTCATGGCAGGTATTATTTGATCGTTTGGTCATTTTATTTAGCTAAATTGGCAACCGTCAAACGTCATCTGGGAAATGGTTTGAATTTCCGCTTAGTAAAAAAACTAAGTGGAAACTGGGACTGGATTTCACACCTGTGTGTTAGAATAAGCAGAAAAAAGGGTTGTAAAATTGAGAAAACAACTTTTGGTATGTCGAGATAACAAGAAAAATAAGTCGTAATAATGAGAAAGCAACTTTTTATATGTCGAGATCATGAGAAAATTAAGACGTGATCACGAGAAAAGAACTTTTGATATGTTAAGATCACGAAAGAAAAATATAATAACGCAGGGCCTCTAAGGACTTCCGTAAGAATCAGATCAGTATTAAGAACGAAAAGATGAACAGACAACCAAATTTAGCTGCATTATGCACATGGCTAAAAACTGAGAGTGAAACTGTGAAGTGTTAACAAACTCATTCTCTCTCTCCAGACTTCCAAGCCAATGAAGACATGCTGGAGATCTTGAGGACAGATTTCCAGTTGCGTTTGCTCTGGGGCAGCAGAGGAGCAGCAGTGGAGCAGACTGAGAGATACGACAAATTCAAGCTCATCCTCACGGCCCTGTCTAGAAAACTAGAGCCTGCAGTCAAACAAACAGAACTCTGAACAACCAGACACTTTATATACGCATTAGACTCTCTGAGCAAGCAGAAACTGTTCAAAGCGCTCTGTGGAGACAGGTTAAAAAGCTCATCTGCACCTGAAAAAGACGTTCCCTGACAGATTACGAGCTTCAAAAGCTCATGTGCAGATTGAAAGTTGGAAGCCATTCATGAATCATGAGTACAAATGGCACTTGTTTATGGACACTTTCTTTTATATGCACATTCCAGAGGTGTGTGCTCCACCACGCTTATGTCTGATGGAATGGGCAGGTACCAGTTTTGCCTTCAAGAAACGAAGGAAGAGGATGTAGAATATATCTGATGACCCATACATCATGAAGCCCAGGAAACGCAAATAAAATTGGAGGCTGAGAGGTGCCGTGATGGTCCACACCTTCAAGACGAATGTTCTTAGTGCTATGAAGAAACGGGAGGAAGTTTGTAAACTTTTAGAAATGTTATTGGTCGAACAGTGTTGATATGATTAAAAATGGAAAACGATGTACATATTCATCACTAGTGTACGCATGTGAAGGCTAGTTTGTATAATATATTGTATTAAGTATTATTGATTTGTAAATAGTCACCCATAAATATTCAGAAATAAAATATTGAATAAATATCTAATAAAAGTCTTTTTTTTAATTGCTACCTATTTCTCGATACGTGTTATTCAGGAAGGATGGAGAAATGATGCAGAAAATTCAGCATTGTCGTCACAGAAATAAATTATATTTTACAATTTATTAGAACAAAATATGCTTATTTTAAATTTTAATATTATTTCACAATATTAATGTTGTTTGGCACTGTCACCTCACAGCAAAAAGGTAGCTGGTTCCAATCCCGGCTGGATCAGCTGGCATTTCTGTGTGAAGTTTGCATGTTCTGCCCGTGTCCGCGTGGGTTTCCTCCGGGTGCTCCGGATTCCCCCACAGTCCAAAGACATGCGCTATAGGTGAATTGAATAAATTAAATTGGCCGTAGTATACGTGTGTGTGAATGAGTGTGTATGTTTCCCAGTACTGGGTTGTATCTGGAAGGGCATCCGCTATGTAAAACATATGCTGGATAAGTTGGCGGTTCACTCCGCTGTGACGACCCCTGATGAATAAAGGGAGTAAGCCAAAGGAAAATGAATGAAGAATGAATTAATGTTGTTACTATGCTTTGATAAAAATAAAACGCAGCATTTGCAAGCCTAAAAAAACCTTACTACCTCCAAACCTAAACAGTAACAATTGCGTATTTTAGGTTTAACCCAATGACAACCCAGTATCTGCTTGTTAGAAACTTGTTAGAGCTCCTAAAAATGCCCTATGCAAAGGAACAGGACTAAAGAAATAGACATATATAAAAGAAAAGACAGGTGGGATGAATGAGACAAACAGACATAAGTATTTATTTCTCAGTTGCTCTTGCTCCAAAACAAACCCCAGTATATAGTGGTCAACTTTGCCTCGCTGTACAGCACATTCACACAAAAGAAAGCATTCACACCCGACAGCATTCGCTCTCTATGACTCCAATTCAAATGCAACAGGGTAAAAAGTGCATCGTTCAAGACCAGGGTCCTATTGAGAACAGACTTCAGACAGGAAGAAGAACTGGTTACAAAGAGATTACGGCACGGTTCTGAAAAGCAAAGCCTGAAAGTCACTCGCTTGGTTAAAAAAACAAAACAAAAAAAAGTCACAATGGCACATTCTTTCTGAAATCAAGATGTTAATACATACAGTTTAATAATAAAAACTAACTAGGTATATACATATGCATATACGCATTCATATGCATACACAGTTTGATAAGTAAGAATCACATTCACAAATACACGCACTTGAGATCAGATTCTGGAGACGTGTGGTCCCTTGTTAGGAGGCAGTGAGCATGTCTTTTAGCACATGTGACACCGGGAGCTGGACGAGAAATGGAGAAAAAAGCACCGCAGAGAGCTGGCAAGCCCACTTTTATGGGCATAGAGGATCAGATAGACCCCTATAAGGTTTTGGTTTCCATACAGAGGCCTGTCATTAAGGCAGAGATGACAGGTCGGTGTTCGAGGTCCTCGCTGGCGTTTTTTTCCTCTGCTGGTTTTACATGCTGTTGGTCCCCTGCTGGTCAAATGCAGAACTGCAGCAAGATCTTCCAGACTTATGCAGAGGGGGCAGGCCAGTGGTGGATGTTGTCGTGGGGACTGTTGCATTGGTTACCATGCTTCCTCTACTCTGATTGGTCATGCTTTTGAGAGTTATGCCATGGTTAAAATGAAATGCATCAATGAGCAAAAACAAAAGGAGAACAAAAATCAAACAAACGAGATGAAAGTGGTTGGATAAGTGGTTAGATCCTATTAAGGGGTCACAGAATGAGGAATGAAAGGTTTTTGATCATGCATGAGCATGTTATGATGAACATGAGATGACGGTAGAGGCAAACATGTTAGTACCAGGTAATGACTGACTCTCTTTGGGTTCTCCATTATTGCTCAAGAGAGCCTTTCCCCGTTCTCCCATGCCCTCCATGCATATCCCTGGAACATCTGCTGCAATGGAATGATGTTAATGGCCATGACACAAACAGCATGCAAACATGCAACCTGCCCCAACACGATCTCGCTCTTAAATTCGCTCCCACCGCCCCACTAACAGACCCACAGCAGTGAGTCCCATCCACCAAACACCACAGAACCCCACTCATCCAATCAGGAACCTGCAGCCACAGAGAGAAGAGAGAGGACAGAGTCACTGAGAGCTCCAATGACAACAAAGACTGACCAGAGATGGAGACCAAAGACAGAGGTGCTGCTCTTAAGTTGCGCCAATCAACTTGGAATTATTATATTCTTTAATTTCAGGCTGCATACTAAAAGTAGTTTGTGTTTCTATAAGGGTAGAACTCTGAATCTGCTATTAGGAAACGTTCAACAGCAAGAAATGAAAGGGTTTGTTTATCCCTTAATGAAAGCTCTGTCATCATTTCCTCACCCTCATGTTGTTATAAACTAATGAGACATTTGTTCATCTTCAGAACACAAATAAAGGGGTCACACTTTACAATAAGGTTTCATTAACTAATACAGTAAAGGTACTTGTACTAATACAATGAAGGTCATTGTAATTAAATCAGTGATGCATGATATATAAGCAACAATTTCAGGAATTGACTGATAAATGCTTATTTGTACTGTAATTGTTAGTGGTCCAAAGAATATAAATTATCGGCTGATGACTTTTTTTTTTATAAAGTTGGTTGCCCACTGTATTTGTTTGTATTAATTAATGGCCCATACATAAGCTATTGGCTTCCAATGCTAATTAGATATCAGTATTCCCCAAAATGTCATTTTTAGAGATATCAGACTTAGAGATGAGTCTAGGTCTTTGGAGAAATATGATCTTTAAAATGCTATATCCACATTTAAATAGCAACCAGCAAACAATGTTTTCAGTATTCAAATAGGGATGCAATAGAAGCTTAATCATGCTTGCTTGAGGCGTATGAGCCAATAAGGTTCATTCTCGTACATTTTAGTTTCAGCTAGAACCAATGCGGTTTATTCTTGAGTCATTTAGGTATGGTTTAGCTTCTGTACATACTTTCAGATCAGTGTTTACATGTGAATAAATCATTTGGCTAATCGTATAATCATGTCTCTTCAAAAGACTTGAGAGCTGGATTCATATGGATTTATTTTCTGACCTCTACAAACATTTTGGGTGAAGACATTTTCAAATAAAAACAGAAATCTGCCAGCTTTCATTTAAAGAATTCTGCATTTGTGTTCCCAAGAACAACATCATCAGGGTGAGTACATGTCCGAATTTTCCTTTTGGGGTCGTTTAACCCTTCAACACTTCAGAGAAAGGTGGAAAAACTGGAAACCGCATGGACTGAACGTCAGAAGCACATCAAAATAAACAGAGCAAATGATTGAACGGTAGAAGCGAGCTCCAAGTAGAACGTACTTTACTTTCAGCATGCATAAAAAGACAAATCTCAACAATTAAAAGCTGATTGCAGTGTGACCGTCTCTTATTATATTATTATTATAATGAGAAAATCATCTCTCAGACAACAGACATTTGAAAAAAATCCCACTGTGTTTTGTTCAGGTTTGCTCTGACGATAAAAAAAAAAAAAAACACTTATTAAAAAAGGTCATAAAAATCTCTACAGTTCTACAGATTGATCCACCATGCCGCAGTGCAGAGGAGGTTAAGTCACTTCAAACAGTGTGTGTGTATGTGAGTGTGTGTGCGTTTGTCCTTGAGCTCACACAGTGAACAAAATCATATGGCAGTCAGCCGAGCTGCGCTTGATGAGTCACGGTAAATCTGACACACGCTCCTCATATGTGATGTCATAGCAGGCATGGGTGATGTCATATGTAGGTGACCGCACCTTTGCTGTTTTTCTCCATTGTGATCTCCACGTAGGATGTGGGGACGTAACCCTCCTCTCCGCTATTTTTCCGAACTCGTGTCCAGCCGTCTCCTTTATCCTCCTCTATGACGTATAACACCTCGTTCTCGTTCATCACTAATGTGCCTTCGTTAGATCCTAAAAAACAGATGCAAATGTACTTTTAATGCATCGAACAGTAAGTCAAAGGATTTTAATAAAAACAAGCTCAACTCAGAAAACAACAGTATATTTTTATTGGCTGGCATCCTGTTGATATAATGCGTTAATGTTTTAAAATGTTAAGACAAAGATATTTCAACTAATATTATGGTAACACTTAATTAGAATACATTTTGAATAAAATCGGAGTGTTTTTAATTCATCGCTTATTTAGGGTAGCGTTTATGTGATTTTTTTTTTTTTTTTATGTGGTTTAAAATTTTTCATTGTTTTATCATAATTGCTTTGTCTACACTTGTATGCATGTATCCTTGTATGTATCTTTTACTTCTTTACTTTTTATATATTTGTAAAGCGCTTTGAGATGCTGATTTTAAAGGCACAATATAAAATAAAGTTTAGTATTATTGTTACTACTACTATTATTATTATTATTACTAGGGATGTCCCGATCAGGTTTTTTTGCCCTCGAGTCACTTGATTTTGAGTATCTACCGATAGCGAAACCCGATCCGATACCTAACATTAAAAAGAATAAAGAAGAGGGAAGAAACAGATCCAGGATGTTCCTTATTTTTTATTGAATTCACCTTATTTTAAAATTCAACAACTCTGTTAACAAACAGAGCACTGGTGTGAGGTAGCTTGGACAATCAAGTAATAAATAACATAAATTCTTCACTTTTAGACTTTATTGCAACAGTAAATTTAAAAAAATCTAATGTAAAAACAAATAGCACCTTAACTTAAAATACCCGGCAGGCAATCCCAAGTTTACATATCTCACAGTTTGCTATAGCAATGTTGTCGGCATCAACTTTATAATACTTCCAGACCACAGACATACTCGCGCTTTCCACTTCAAGCTGCTTAAGTGTTCTACTTTGCCGGCATATAACCAATAGCGTCTCTGCAACAAAGTGATGTCATGCCGCACACATTGCTGTTTCTGTGTGAAGTCAAGAAAGAGGTCTAACTCTGTGTTAAAAAATAATGAGAATATATATATTCGAGTGCTGATCGGGAGGTAACGTCCGATTCAGATCGAGTCTGAAACCGCGTGATCGGATCTGGACATCCCTAATTATTACTACAATATACACTTCATAATCTTTTCAAAATAGTGACAATAAAAAAAAAATACTTTGAGAGTGGTTAAAATAGAATATGGCATATTTAACACCAGATATGGTGTCAAATTGGTGTCAAATTGAATTTGAAACCATTTGCACTAAGAAATTGATAGAAAACTTAGCAAATTATTATTACAGCACTGAAATACTATTTGTAAAAATATGTAATGTAATGTATTTTTTATTTAATGCCGTGTCAGCAACCAAGGCTATTTTCGTAGCAAGAACATTTTAATAATAAGTATACAATTAAATTCAGCAAACAAATGAATACAGAAATTAAATTAAATTTTTAGCGCTAATATATGATAAAAAAAAAATTAAAAAATGTTCCTGGTGTGAATGCTAAAAATGTCCTTAAGAGAGTTCATTTCATAAAAACGTCTTCTGGAATCATTAAAAGCAGGACAGTCCAGTAGAATGTGTTTTACTGTAAGAGGAATTGTGCAGTACAAACATAGTATTTGTAAAAAATGATTATTTAAATAAGCGTGAAATAATCTTTTTTTTATTTCTATTCTCTATGCAGATGATCTTGCCAACATAATCGTCACACTTGCTCAGAAATATATATATCACAATGACATTTTTATATCATTGTACATATTGTGCAGCCTTACTTCAAGCATTGGCAAAATTTTTACAATCACATATCTTACCACAGAAAACAGTACTGTTATCATTTCTACAAATTAAGATAATTCTTTTAAATGAAAAAAATACAATTGATTGATCTTTTATTGGTCATGTGAGCTGTAAAGTAACTATTTAGTAAACATTGTTTTTGTACCATCAAAAGAGTAGAGAGCTTTGCAGTGGCCGATGGCAGGGAGAGGATCGTCGTCATCAAACTCGTCATCAAATTCGTGAGGGTCCGGCTGTGGCGGAGACCGATGCTCCTGACTGTGATCATCTGTGTAACTGCCTTCAGGACTAAAAGAGAAGAAAACAAACGTCAGTGCTTCACAGGGGCCTTTATGTTCAGACACAGTGGTGCGACGTGTGGAGGCACAGAGCACTGAAGGTGTGACGGTTTGCATCTTTTGTTATGAACTAAAATACAACACAATGCAATGACATCATAAGTCATAAGACATCAGAATTAAAAAAATAAATATATAAATAAATATTACACAGTAAATGTGCAGTATGTACATTGCCATTAAATGTTTTTGAAAGAAGTCTCTTGTGCTCATCAAGGTTGCATTTATTTGATTACAAATAGAAACATTTTGTTAAATAACTGTATAATATACAGTAATGTGCAAAAGTCCTAAGCACTATACCAGCTCTGTTGGTCTAAAACCTTTGCACAATATATAATCAATCAGTCTCTTTATTAAAAACAAACAGAAAATATAGGAAATATGTACAAAAAATAAAAAAATTACAACAGCACAACATTTCCTCTTTAAGCAAAAGTCTGTTTAATGTGGCTTCCCTTGGCACCAATCACAGCTTGAACTGCTTTGTTCTAACTGTCATGACATTTTCTGAAATAATGTGTTAATGTGTAATATCAGGCTTCTTTTGGGACTTTCCAGGTTCTTCTTTAGGTTTAGAGTATCATATCTTTCTTTTTCTGTCCAAGTGATCTCATACAGCCTCTATAATATTCATGTCTGGACCCTGTGGAGGCCACCCTGTAGAGGTCATCAGCTGTTTTCTTTCTCCAAATAGTAATTAAGTGCAATTAGCGGATCATTATTATGCTGAAATGCTAAAATGAATACTATTACCACTGAAGTCTTTTCCAGAAGGAATGGCATAATAGATTAAATCCTATTTGTACTTTTCAACATTCACAATTCCACCAATTCAAACAATATTGCTAACAACACTGATAAAAATCCAGCTCAAACCAAGACAAACCACCTCTCTCCGACATTGCCATTCACATGTCTTAAACAATTAAACCAAAATAATTCAAACTGTAACCTAACACCTATCCTAACAAACCATACATCAACTGAAAGATCATTTATTCACCCTGTTTAAATCTCAATAAATAAATTAAAAGACAAAAAAAAATGTACACTTATGACTTTATACCATTATACCATCAGTAAAACAACATATTTAATGTTGGCCTAAAACTTTTGCACAGCACTGTTTTAAAAATGTAATTTATTCCTGTGATGGCAAAGCTGAATTTGACTGTAGTTTCCAGTTTCAGCGGCACATGCTCATTTATAAATCATGAACAGAATAGCAGCCTTATATTTCACAATTTTATAATAAATAAATAAAATATTAAAAAGAGTAGCATTAATTTGAAACTAAAATGTTTTATAACATCATTATTATCTGAATATTTTATGGTCAATTTAATGTGAACATGTTCAATTGATTAATTACTTATATTAATGAATTATTGAATTATTAAGTGTATATGATTGATTGTATATCTTTCACTGGATTATTTAAAACACAAAAAAGGACCTCAGTGTAATTTAATCAAGTATTTGTCCGAATGACATGCCTAGACTAAACAATGAGCCCTGATTTAATGTGATTTTAATCAAACCATCCAAACGTTAAATGATTTTTCTACAAGAACAGTAAGAATAGCTCAAACGCTCTGCTGCACATGGATTTACAACAATTCAGGAACTCATAAAAGGAATGAGTGTGTGTTACACAGGCCATCTGTGTTGAGAATGCAGATAATGTAGTGAGGAAACCCAGACCTCTCTCTGCCGTGCGGAGCGTGATGGTTCACATCTGCACTGGACCGCCGCTCACTTCGAGATCCATGCTTTCCTTCCACTTCTGCTAACCAGCTCTGTGATCGAGAGAGACGGACCAACAGTGAAACAACTATTATGTGCTACAAATCACAGACCTTTGATTTCCACCTTTTTTTCCACAAAATTATGGGCTGCATTGTGGTTTAGGAAACTTTCAGGTAACAAGTTTCTGTGTTCAAGTTTCAACTTTCTGTGTAACACGAGAAACATTTAGATCACAAACAAATCTGTGGCCAAAGCTCTTTTAATTTCAGTGAGTTTTGTTCCTCCAGATTATTTTCTCTTTGTACTTAATACAGTACATTAATTTTCAACACGTTTGCAAAAATGTTACGGGTAGTTATTCATTATCAGTGTTGGGTAAAGTTACCTTTTAAAGTAATATATTACAATCTTAAACATGTATTTTATAAAAAAATAAATAAATAAATAACATACTTTCACATTACTTTCCTTTAAAAACTAACCAAGCAACATGTTTAGTTACTTAAAACAATGTAAAACAATGTAAAACTAGACGATTCATCACTCTCCTTATTCATCAACCAAAGAAGGATTATGTCAGTTGTTCTGACTGCTGCAAAAATAAACAATCCTGAAAATATGGCTGGATCCATCTGCTCCTGCTGATCTATCTTGGAGGCTACTGGACATTATTAGTTTGGAATACACCACAGCCACAATAAAGGGTGCCAGTAAGAAAACTGTAAAATTTTAGTCCAATATGAGAGAGACTGTATCAGATATGTTTCAATCCTGATTTTGTACCTATTATTGCATTATTGCTGTTTTTATTTTAATTTTACTTCTTTGTTGGGTGGATCTCGGGCTTTGTTGTATACAGTTCAAAACCAAAAATGTTCAATAAAAAAAAAATGAAAATGTAAAACTGACTTTAAAAGTAATATATAACAATCTTAAGTAACTTTATCCAACACTGTTCACAATATTCATGGTCTGCTTAAAGTTAAATCTATTAATTTCCTTTTAATATTCAATTGATGAACATTTAGGGCAGTCGTGGCCTGGTGGTTAGAGTGTTGGACTCGTGATCCGAAGGTTGCTGGTTCGATACTCGGTACCAGCGGGAATTGGGGGTGGGGGGAGTGAATGACCAGCACTCTCCACCACCCTCAATACCACGACTGAGGTGAGTCCCTTGAGCAAGGCACCGTTCCCCCCAACTGCTCCCCGGGCGCCGCAGCATGGCTGCCCACTGCTCCGGGTGTGTGTTCACGGTATGTGTGTGTTCACTAACTGTGTGTGTGCACTTGGATGGGTTAAATGCAGAGCACAAATTCCAAGTATGGGACACCATACTTGGCCACACTACACTTCACTTCACTTCACTTAGGAACATATTGCCACATCGTTGCACCCAGTTTTTATAACACGTAACCTATTGATTACATTTTAACAGGAGTTACTCGCTCAAAGCATCACGGGTTAAGGGAATAATTTGGATAAAAACAAAAATTTCACACTAGACAGACTCTACATTATGTTTCTTTCTCCACTAGGTGGCGCTGCAACACAGTGTCGTTCAGCTGTTTCATGTCAGAATTATCCAGATGTACATTTGCGGAGGCCGAGTTTCCTTTAGAGACTGCAACAAGAAGTCATTCCTCTGGGAAGGTTACCTCATTTTTATGGATCTCAGAGCGGAGTTTCTCCATGTTGCATATGGTCTCTGATATCTTGGGCTGGAGACTTCCAGGATCTCCCATCTGGGGATTCTTCTCATAGACATCTTTCATTTTGTTGAGAGCATCTCTGGAATAAAGACAATTGTGATTTTGAGATATTATTCTCTTCCCATTGTTTAAAAAAAAAAAAAAAAAAAAAAAAAAAAATTTGTTATGTTGTTTTAGCATGCACGGCTAAATATAACAAAAAAATAAACACAATATTTAAGATAAGAACACGTTAAACTAAATGACTTATTAAATATTTAAATAAATTGTTAATTTTCTAGCATCTGATTGGTTAAAACTCCAACTCCTACTACTACTACTAATAACAACAACGACGAAAAAAACAACAAACTATATATAAATACTATTTAAATTTGTTAATATCTGAATATTAATGAGCAAGTAAATATATGACAATTATTGAAAATATAGAATAAATGATTTAGTATGCATTAATTTATAATAAACAATGTAATTTTGTTATCCCAATTATTAATTTATTTATATTAACATTATAAAATTAAAATAAACATGTGAATAAGTTGGGCTGCACGGTGGCGTAGAGGGTAGCACGTTCGCCTCACAGCAAGAAGGTCGCTGGTTTAAGCCTCGGCTGGGTCAGTTGGCGTTTCTGTGTGGAGTTTGCATGTTCTCCCCGTGTTGGCATGGGTTTCCTCCGGGTGCTCAGGTTTCCCCCACAAGTCCAAAGCTATAGGTGAATTGGGTAGGCTAAATTGTCTGTAGTGTATGTGTGTCAATGAGTGTGTATGGATGTTTCCTAGTGATAGGTTGCAGCTGGAAGGGCATCCGCTACGTAAAACATATGCTGGATAAGTTGGCCGAAAAGAAAATGAATGAATGAATGTGAATAAGTTAATAATAAAGAAATTAGTTAACATAAATAATTGAAATTATTTTTAAAAAGACATCTTGCATTAGATAATACCAAATTAAATTAATAAAAAAATTTATGCATTTTCCTGTATTTGATGGTTACTAGTATACCGAATACAATTGCAGAAATAGACATAAGCAAATCTTAACACAAACACTGGATGCTACATAATAAAATGTCTTCATTGTCTACCTTTGGTCCTGTTCTTTCTGCAGTTCTTTATTCAGCTCATCGATCCGCTGTTGTAGTTTTTTGCGTCTCTGTTCAGGGGGAAGGTGGCTGAGATCCTCTAGTGTTGGCGCCTGTACAAACACAGGTTATTGGTTGGAGGCAAAGATGCACTGACAAACATCCCGGCACAGTCCGAGCGCACGTGATATAAACAGTCACTCTTAAGAGAGATGTCTTTCCTGCAGTTTAACGGGCTCTTATGTTTGCATACATTCCAATTCTGGAATTCAGACGATAGTTTATAAACATTAAGCCGCACTGTAAGAAAGACATCTTGAAGCTGAACGACAAGAGGAGTGAAGGGGTTTTATGGTTGAATACTAGAACTAAACACTCCAAGTCTATTCTCAAACCTCATATCTAGACTACAGCAGTCCAAAACACACTACACTTACCAGCTTTAAAGACCACTGAGAGTCACGCCAATTCAGAAAGAACAAAGACAACAAATCTCTCATCAACACCAGTCAACTGAATGCCTTTTGGCTGATGATTTTAGTCACATTTATGCAGAATGGCAGGCCTACGCTGAAGCTCGACTTATAGTAGTTTTAGCTCAGATCATGTGAGTGTATAACAACATAGACAAAGGCAATAAAGTAGAAGCTAAAAGAAGAACAGGTAATACAGTGGCATTTGGTTTTACAGAAGTAAACCTTAACACGGTTTTCAAATCAGTTAAAGGGATAGTTCGCCCAAACCTCAATAGTAGCCATTGACTTTCACAGTATTCTCATAATATTGATGTAAATGGCTACTAGTTTGTAACATTCTTCAAAAAAAAATAAAAAATAAAAAATTGTGTTCAACGGGGAAAAAAGGTTTAGAAAAACGTTTAAAAAAATAATAGTAATAAATTCAGTTTTGGGTGAACTGTCCTTATGAACTATTAGTAAAAGGATCATCCATTATTATGGTATTTGTCAAAGTTAGAGCTATAAACACAACATATGATTTAATAAATATATCCATACAACATGCTTCTAGCAACTTGACAAATCTGCAAACATTCAGTGGGTCTAAACCAAGAAAATGTTGAGTAAACTTGTGAAAAAGATTTCAGATTGTTAATAGTCAAAAAACACCTTGCCAAACTGTACGTGAATGTCATTTTTCCCTCTGTTGTTTAGAAAAGTCTCTTTAGATATAACTGAAATGACTTTGATGGACTGTTTTCTACAAAGAGATTTACAGCTGGATCTTAAACATTTCTGGTAAACAAAATTGGTTTGGCTTTTATCCAAAACGCTTTGTTCAGTATTTAAAAGATCTTCAAAGGAGAATTATTGAAAACAGTGAATCTCCCAGACTAAACTGAATGTATATTCAGACAATGTTTGTAAATTTATTACCGTCTTCCCATCCTCAAGTGTGTTTAAAGGGATAGTTCACCCAAAAATCTGCAATTGATTTACTCGCTCTCAATGCATCCAAGATATAGGTGACTTTTTTTCTTCTTCAGCAGAACATTAAAGAAGATTTATAGCTTAAACTGTGGTTCTTGGTGGTTCATAAACTGCAAGTCAATGTTTACTGGCATTTAAAGAGTAAAAAATTAACACAAATATGCAAAAGAAAATTAACAACCAGTGGCTCCAGATGATATATTGAGGTCTCGTGTCTGTGCAGGAAACTAGAAATTATTTACAACATTATCTTTCACAAACATCATAAGAAAACGGTCCTGAGTGCATGCACGTCTGGAACTTTAAAAAAAGTAGTTTTTTTTTGGATTCTCAAAGCGCCGGTAGTCACTGACTTGAATTTTCAGAATCACCAAGGACCTTTATTGTTCTACCGAAAAAGAAAAAAAACCCTACATTACTCTGAAATAAATTAACAGCAAATTGTCAAGTTTGGATAAAATATTCTGTTAAGGTGCATTCACAATGACAGTGATTTACAGTGTCAAAGTAACTAAAAGTCATTAATTGAGACAAACAAGCACAAACTGATCAATTGATAGATGAGGCATTGAAGCACTAAAAGCACAACCAATGCAAACTTGCGCATCTTTTTGAGTACCAATGATTAAAATCACTGTCAGTGTGAAAACAGATATACGGAAAAGAGATAAAGTTGTATTCAATAATGTGAATAACAAAAACAAACCAAAAAAAAGAAGAAACACACCCACCCAACACTTCCCTCCACCATGTTTTGCTGCTTTATGCAACAAATCAAACTTTCATTTTAAACCCAGAGTTAAAACCAGGGGCGCAGCTCTTTGGACCCAGATAAAGCTATATCCCTTCACACACACAAAAAATCAGGATCTACTGCTTTCTCACAAGCAGGAATTAGCTAAACCATGGGTGAGAGAAACTGGCCCAAGCGTTAGCTAATGTCAAAATCACAGCAAACCCACAAACGCCAGGTCGACTCTTACCCCTCTTCTCACAGCTCGGAAGGATGTGATCTTAGATTTTGCATTTCTCATTTCAGATAGATGGCTAGCTTTCCGCTCTGAAGAAAATTTGGGAGTCTGGAAATGGCTAGAGGGAAAACTCGGGAGGGAAGGGGGTGGGATGGATGGGGGAAGCTGTGACAACAAGGAATTACGGTGAACTAATAAACAAACGAATAAATGGAAATGCCTAACTTTGATCACTCAGCTAGCTTGTTAGATGACTCTAGTCTAGCTAGCTTACATTTCATTACATCATTCAAATGAAGGGTTTTAAAAACAAGAACTACTTTCTAGGGAAGGACAAACAGGAAGTCATGCTCTTTAAAAAAAAAAAAAAAGACCTAAAAATGCCAGTCAATCAAAAGTTAAAGTTCTACCTAGACCGACTGGCGGTCATGTGGGCTTTTAATGCATCACCTATTCTACAAATACAAATGAGCCTTAAAATAGAACAGAAGTCAATTAAGAACAATACTTTTTTTTTTTTGTTGTTGAACTCACCTTGGGTTTCTTTCCAAAGAGCCAGAGTTTGTTTTTGGTCCTGCTGATTGCGTGTTTGGGGTCTGGTTTGCCTCCCTCTGTTTTGGGGGTCCCAATGGTGCTGTCTGACCCTGTTCGCTGGATGTTCTGACTGAAGTCTTCAAAAGGGAAATCACCAGGGGGTTCAAAACCAGACTTGAACGACTCCACTACAATCCCAGAATCCTGTTGGAAGACAATAGTATGCTTGATCATTTTTAGACCCAAGTAAAATTTTCATATACTACCATTCAAAAGTTTGGGGTTATTACGTTTTTTTCAAAAGAAATAGTACTATAATTTCACAAGGAAGCATCAAATTGACCATATGTAACAGTAAAGACATGCATGATGCTAGGAAAAATAAGTCTTCTTGTAAATGTTCTTATTTCGAACAGTTTCTGTTAATCCAAAAAAATACAGGAGAAAAATATCAAGATTTCAAGGCAATTATTTTATCCTTTATATTAATATTATAAACACTGAAGTAATGGCTGATTACAGAAATTAATTAATTACATTTAAATTATTCAAATAGAACGTTTAGTTTGAAAAAAAATTTGCAATAATAACATTTCATAATATTACTGTTGCTAGCATATTTTTGATCAAATAAATACAGCTATGAGAAGCATAAAAGACGTTTTTCAGACTTCTGAATGATATTAAACTTCTTTATTTATTTGGACTCAATAACATCAGTCTGCAGTAGTCACGCATCAAGTATACATGCATGTTCTATGTGCATATTAATTGGAGATTAATTGCAAATTCTACCACAACATAGCTCATCATTTGCATGTTTTTAAGACCCGCTACTGTGTAAATATTTCAAGCTACTTTAAAGTATTGAGATGCAAAAAAAGGCTACACCGTGATATTTTACTTATGAATATTTGATTTCTGTACCTAAACACTGTTAGACTCCCCAGAAAATGTAAAGCACTGCTTATATCCTTTGTACGGTTGTTCTATTGCATTTATATTTTATGCACTCCTCAACAAAATCACACAAATCATGCTAAAATAATAAATTGTATTCAAAAGGAGCTATTTATGTTATTTGATAAAATGATCTTATATTGCATAAAAAAATTAAGTATTGCAATGTCAGCCTTTTCCAATATCACACAGCCCTAATAAAATGATAAGCATAGTGTTGGTAAACTGTTAAAGGAGGCACAAGGCAGGATGGTTAACTGGTCTGGTATGACTGTGTGTTTGTCTAGGGTGTGGTACTATTACAAAAGTGCTCTGGCTTCATGTCACCCATTTAACAGCCTCTAAGCGTCTCTCTTGACCTCAGCATTCGAGCAGAGGGCATTAGGAAATCTCAAAACAACGTAAGCCAACTCGTAAATAAAAGCATGAACAGAATCAGGTCACAATCAGAGCCGACTGGTTTAACATCAAGCATGGCAAGCACTGACCAATGGAGTCAAAAGTGAAAGTGAGGTGATTTAAGAGTTCAAGGAGCAATAAATCTTTGAGTTGCCATCTATAAATTAAAGTACTTGTCATCAATGAAATTGCAACACAATTCCTATAAAGAAAGTATAAAATGTATAAAAAATTAGTTTGTCTCAAATACTAAATTATTTAAGAGACATGCATATTATGTTATATTTCTTAAAAGTTCTGCATCTAAATGTCAGGTTTTGGGGTCTGTACATTTTTTTTTTCTCTCAGCAGGAATACCATAAATTTAAAAATATATACAATTTTGAATAAAGGTTTCCACAACACAAAGTATAAGAATGCAATGAAATTCCAGAAGCAAGAGTAATGATGCAATCACAAAAATAATTTCAAATTATTATTATTATTTTTTTTGAGAATGAACAATACTTGTACAGCATTTATTAATAATCATAGTTCAAATTTTACTAATACATTATTAAAAGCCAACATTGTGCTTGTTAACACTTCATCACTTGTTGATTAATGTTGATAATTAACACATCACATCACTCATTGTCTGTTCATGTTAGTAAATACATTTAAAAATGGTCCATCAGTTAAATGTTAAAGTGTTTTTTTTTTATATATATAACTTTCATAACTTTTATAATTAAAATGTCTAAATATGTTAAAAGAGAAAGCAGATTTATAGTATAGTATGCTGTTTCACAATATTTCTGTTATTATTGTTTTTATTTAAATCAATGTAGCCTGGAGGAGCATGAGATCTTTTCAAAAACATCCAAAACATCATACTGAACCCAAACAGAAAGAGAGAGGGAGACCAAAACAGAGCAAAAATATATATATAAAAAATTTAAAAGTAATCGGTGGTTGTGGCGCCATACTCGACCTTTTCATAAGCATCAATGCTGGCGACAGCACTAAGAAAATGAGCAACTAGTGTTTCTCTCATCCTCCCCTGCTCCCAATCATCCACTCCCCTGTTTCCTCTCACCCACTCACTGGCTTTAATATACGCTTTTTTTTTTTTTTTTTTTTGCGCTGTGAGTGTAGTGAACCGCAGCTACCATGAAGATCACAGGTGCAAAATGACCTCAGGTAGAAGAACAGCACATTCCCTTGAGTTCATAAAGGAGGGCAGTAAGATATTTGAGGCAACCAAGGGATGTCGGTTGGCTATCAAAATATGTTAGATGCTATAACTATAAAATCTAGTTCTGAAACATCTTTCTTCTTTTATGTCAGTCAATCAATCAATCAATCATAAATATATATATATATATATATATTTTTTTTTTTTTTTTGACAGAAGTCTCTTATGCAATATTGCAAAACATTATTAAACACTTTAAACAACCTTTCCATTTTAATGTATTTAAAAATTTAATTTATTCCGGTGATGCAAAGGTACTTTTTCAGCATAATTACTCCAGTCTTCAGTGTCACATGATCCTTCAGAAATCATTCTAATATGCCTATTTGGTGCTCAAAAAACATTTTTCTATTACCATCAGTGCTGTTTTTAAAAATAAGTGCTGTTTTTTGTTACATTCTAAATGTTTCTATGGTTACTTTGATCAGTAAAACTTTTTAATTGCATTAAAACTAAACATAAAAAAAATATAATAATAAACAAAACATACCCTTCGCTCGTCCACATTTTTAGCAGCGGTTACCATGCCTTCCAGGCATTTTGAGACAATGGGAACGACTCTTCGCTCAACCTCAGCAAAACTCCGGTACACCTCACCGAGTTTCACAGTTCGCCGTTCATCCATGTTCTGAAGATTCTACATGAGCACAAACACAGAACTTCAGTCACAAAAACTACAATTCATGCAGCCACTAACAAACTCTAGCTGTCAAAAATACACATTTAAACTCCCACAAGCCCTTCAAATTCAACTAAGCTTCCATTTTACATAAGACTTCTTATATTATATTCTATGAAATATGTCTTATCTATCTATCCATCCACCTATCTATCAAGCTAAAGCATGTGCTAAATAAGTTGAGTTAAATTATGTCCTAAAATATTGCTGTAATATTAGAAACATAATAGCAATTTGATAAAACATGTTAGCACAGTAATACATGCTAAACAGCTGGTAAAAATGTTTGTAGTCTAATAAGTCATGTTAGTAACATGCTAAGAAAGAGCTAACAGAGTTAAATCATGCTATAATCAGTGTTTGGCAAATCATGCTAGGAAACATTATCAGTGCAGTCTGCCATATTAGAAACATAGCATCAATGAGCCAAAGCATGATAGCAGTGTAGTAAAACCTAAAAAAAAAAAAAAATGCTAACGATGTACTAAAACATTTCAGCAGCATGATAAATAATAAAATCTTGTCTAAAACTATTGTAAAACATGGTAGCAGTGTGGTAAATTATGCCACCAGTGCAGTTTAACAGACGTGTCAAAGCATGTTAGAAATGTGCTAAAACATGCCAGCAAAGAGAAAGATGACCAGAACATATGAGCAGGGAAGTAAATTATAGTGAAAAGATGCTAACAAAGTGCTAAAACACACAAGCAGTTTGCTACATTATGCTGCAAACATGCTAACAAATGGTTTTTAACTTTACGCTTAGCTTTGATGAACTAACTCAAACATCACAATCGAATTTTCAGAAACTAAAAGATGAGAGATGTCATTACAGTGAATATCTGAGGGATGGCCTGGTTGAAATGTTTCCACTGTTCACCATTAAAGTTCTGCAACTGGGCCGCATACTCGTTCTTGCTCTCTTCCGCCATGTGTTGTCTCAGATAGAGCTGGGACTTTGCCTAAGACAGAATAATTGGTCATCTGTATTACTAATACCTCAGGAATACAGCCGAGGCTTCCAGTATTAGCCCCAACAACTGCATTCAAGTGCTGTTTTACAATGTTATCAGAACAACATTCAGTCAATAACTATAAGAACTCAAGTGAAGAACAAGAATACCTTTTCGACTTCTGACTTTGTGGCGTTGATGTCATTGTCTAACCTCTCGTACATCATCTGCGATTTCTCCGCCTCTTTGCATTCCCGTTCAAACTTCTTTTTACTCTGTTAAATCCATACGGAAAAGCAGACACGCATGTAGTTAGGCTGTCAAAACAAGCATGACACATTTCCTGCAACCCTACCTGATCATTAATGATCTTCCTGCGTAAAATACGGTCATAAAAACTGCCAGGAGATGATCCAGCAGTGGCATACACAACCGGTCAAAAGAGAAACAGTACAATTTGTTTTTTATAGGAAGTGTATTCTGGTCACATAGCCTGCATATACATGATCAATTTATTTATTTTTATTAAATAAATGCAATATTGGTAAGAAGAAAAAGCCTTTTTTTTTTTTTTGACTGATGACAATTTTTGAGTAGTAGTGCAAATCAGGGTTTCTCCAGGTTTCACCAAGTCAAATTTAAGACTTTTTAAGACCATTATGAATGAAATTTTAGACTTTCACAGGAAAAACTGTAAGGATTTTTTGTAATGGCCAAGGGAAATTTTTTTACTTGGCCCATTAAAATAAAAATTCAGTTATTTTTTAGACACATATTTTAAACAATGTGTCAAAACAAGCAAACTCTTGTTATATACGTTACCGGCAATGTGTGAATGTATAGATTCTATACAACGCCTAGGAGATGTATAGAATGCCTAATGTCGAATGTCAAAGTATGAAACAATTGCTATTTTATACATTGTATAACTGGCCTACCCCCTCTGTTTTTCCCGCTACTGATGTTGGCGGTGGCGCTTGTGTCGTTGTTTGATGATGGCGATCGATGTTAATGTAATGTAAGACAAGCGTATTGCCGGTATGAGGTGTCACTACCACATCACATACAATATTGTAACAAATACTTAAATCTCAGTTCTGCTGTCATTGTTTTTCCGGTAAGAACATCATATGCTTTATTTCGTATTCCTTCCACTTTAAAATACGTAATAATCAATAAAGGCTTTCGTTGTGCTCTTCTGACACTTTGCCTAAATGATACTTATCATTCTATATGATGCCTATGAATTGTATAGAATGCCTAGGAAAAGTATGCAAAATGTTTACAAAAAAACTCCTACTTCATATTTCTTTGCCTAAAACCATGAGGCATTCTATACATTTCCTAGGCATTCTATACAATACCGGGATTTCACACATTTCACAATATATACATATATTTTTTTATTAGCATAAGGTTTCTTCAAAAAGACAAGATTTAAAAGCTATAATAAACTAAATTTATGCACAACAAATGTATGCATAAATACATGGATAACTTTTAAACAAATGTTATTGTAAGGATCTAAGGAAGATAATTAAACCATATTACTAAATAGTTTTTTTTACTTTTTTTTTTTTTACTTTTTTTTTTTTATTTTACTTTTGATAAACTCTTTTTAGATGGATTTGTTGGTTGTACCAATTGGTTAAGCTTTACATGGACAAAGGAAAATTAAGACCTGTTAAAACGTATTTAAGACCTACAACACCATATTTCAGTGAATTTAATACCTTTTAATGCCTTAAATAGTTTGTTTTTGAAATAAGACATTTTAAGACTTATTAAGACCCTGCGGACACCTTGGCAAATACAGAAAACTGCACAAACAAACATTCAAAACAGTACAGAGAGTGAAAGCGATAATGAAATGTGTGTAAAAAGCTTCCAGAGCATCTGTGTTTAATTTTGTGACAGTGCAAGTAAAAGGAATACCTATGTTATTACGGCATGGCCATTCTCAACGCCAAATTCAGCTGTTGCTGGCCTTAATCTGCAGCAACAATAAAGCTTCACAAATACTCCAGCCATGAGTCTACAAAACACTCGGACAGACAGGAAATTTACGGGATGCAGGAATGTGGTATGAAGCGGAGCGAGAGGGAGAATGGAAAGAGAGAGCCTGATAACACCAATGTGGCACAGGAAAATTTCCATTTGTGCACTGCCAACGGTCTTTGTCACTTTCTTCTGCTTTTTACTTGCACATAAACATACATCTGGATCTGCATGTCTGGATCCCAGGTCACAGCTGGAGGAGAGGTTGTGAATCGGTCACTCGCACTCTGCCTCCGCACAACTAGCAGACGTACAAACACAGCAATCTGAAATATTCTGGGGATTGTCCAAAATTTCAGTGGTTGATACCAATACCAGAGAAATTTCATGTTTCTTGTTACTAACAGACAGCAAAGAAAAAAAACATGCCATTGTAACGTTAAGTGAAGTGAAGTATTTCTAAACTGAATTTTATAATTAAAAGAAATTATTAATAAAGTTGATTAATTATTAAGTGTATCTCATAAAATAAAGAACAAAGAAACATTCCAACTAATAGAACAGAAAAATAACCAAATGACGCAATAAAATTAAAATGTTTGAGGTATTTGTAGTAGTATCAAGTAATCAAAATGACAGTAAGCAATAGAAAAAAAAATGTTTATACAGTTGCATTATGTTACTATGGGCGACGCGGTGGCGCAGTGGGTAGCACGTTCGCCTCACAGCAAGAAGGTCGCTGGTTCGAGCCTCGGCTGGGTCAGTTGGCATTTCTGTGTGGAGTTTGCATGTTCTCCCCGTGTTCGCGTGGGTTTCCTCCGGGTGCTCCGGTTTCCCCCACAAGTCCAAAGACATGCGGTATAGGTGAATTGGGTAAGCTAAAATTGTCCGTAGTGTATGAGTGTGTATGAATGTTTCCCAGTGATGGGTTGCAGCTGGAAGGGCATCCGCTGCATAAAACATATGGTGGATAAGTTGGCGGTTCATCCCGCTGTGGCGACCCCAGATTAATAAAGGGACTAAGCCGAAAAGAAAATGAATGAATGAATTATGTTACTATTATATACAAAAAAACATTATATACTATATAAACTAATATAAACTATATATACTACATAAACTATTAATGTTGTTCTGCATGTTTCAGATATTACAGACTTTATTTTTAATAAAATTAAAAAAAACTTATTTAAACTTAAACTATTTTTTACAATTAAAATAATAATGTTTATCAACTAGTAATCAAAATAAACAGCAAATACAATAAACAAAACAAATAATAATTAAATAGCATTAATTAATTTAATATTTTATATGCTGCTGCTGCTACTAATACTAATACTACTACTAATACTACTACTAATAATATAAAATAACATAAAATAATAAAACATGAACAAATAAATATTACAATGAAGAGAAATAAAAATGATTTTGTTTTTATTTTAATATCATGTAGTAAAATGAATATAGATAACAAATTATTATTGTTGTTGTTGTTGTTATTATTATTTTTATTATTATTATTATTATTATCCAGCCCTTTTCAAACACAAATGACTACAGTGTATGTTTGTATATTTCAACCATGTAGAGTTTCACAAGGATGTGCAGCGGAATAAAACATGCACAGGTCCATAACAGAGACTCTACCCAGTACAACTCATTTCCAGAACCAAAGTACCAGTAATACTAAAATGACTCACATTGTCCATGTGTTTCCAGCACTGGTCTAGATACTGTTGGGCCTTCCGTCCCTCCTGAAGATGCTGTTGATCAGATACAACACACACACACACACACACACACACACAAGCACATTATTATAGTCTTGATCTGCACCAGCATGCCTCAGGTGTGTTTATTGGGCACTCACATGTTTCCTCTCTCCCTTCAGGTCTTGTGAGTATCTCATCAGCTCTCCATACACTTTGTGGCCCATCTCCTCTGCAACAACCTCTCGCTGACCGGCATAGTCATTCAGCTCGTTTAGGATGGCGTAGAATGACAGACAAGACGTGAACCTGCAAGAAGAAAATATACAGCAAATGAAGTACTTTGTTACTACTTCCCTACATCAAATAGAAATCATGCTATGAATTTGTAGGACTGCAATATGTCTCTATATATTAGCATGGCTGTTATTCAGTTATAAACACAAGGCTGAAGGCAAAAGAACAGGTGCGTAAATTAGAAAAAAAACAACAGGTGTTTTGAAAAATCTTTGTATATGGAACAACTTCATCCCACTGTGGTTTCAACCTCAAGCTGAGATCAACAGCTGAGCCCAAGCTGCTGTTACCAATTCAAAAACATCATATTAGAGCTACTATCAAAAATCAGATGAATTGCTTTATTAAAATCATATTGCTTGTGGTGTTTTCAGTGTCTCAATATAATAGGACTAAGATATCGACTTAATCTCCAGTTAACGCGATAATCACAAGAATTTTTACCAATTTATGTGGAGAAAAGAAAAGAAACGTACAAGTCTTCCAGACAGCATGTCAAAACAAAAAATAAGACATATATCATTTTATTTAATCATTTATTTTTGGCAAAAATGTCCAACCCTTACTCAAAAAAAATATTATAATTAAACACTATTTATTAAATAACGTGATATTTATTTATTTATTTATTAACAACAATAGCCATTACAAAAGATTTTTAAAAGCAATTCTTGAATTTTAAAAGCAATTCTGCCAAAAGCACAAGACAGTCTCCTGAACAACATTGAAGTTATATATATATATAAAAAAAAAAAAAAAAACATATAAAAGTTATGAAACTTTAGCTTTGGAACAAATAATAGATTATTGACAACAAAAATATATCAAAAACTAATAAAATCTCCTGTGTAACCACCAAAAAGACATATCAGAGCCAGTAGATTCCAGAAAAACTGGCTAAGGCAAAGCTTGAAGGAGGTCTTGACACACTCACTATCTTTATATGTCTAACATTCTTTTCTTTTTTTTTAAACGTTCTAAGACCAAAGATTGCAAGTCCGACTGCACAGAAACCAAATTAGGTTAAACCACAATATCCACAGTACAAAAGTCAAGAACATGCTCATAATCACACAAAAAGGTTTCAGGCTTAATATATACTTTTGTGACTCTTGAAGATCTGAAATTTATGGTTATATTTCAAACTTAAAAGATATAGATCACCCAAAAATCTGTCATAATATACTCATCCTTTATTTGTTGCAAACCTTTATGACTTTCTTTCTTCTGTTGAACACAAAAAATATATATTTTGAAGAAAGCTGAAAACCAGTAACTATTGACTGACCATAGTATTCATTTTTCCTACTATGTATGCCAATGGTTACTGCTTTTCATCTTTCTTTTTTTTTTTTTTTTTTTTGTTAAATATCTTCTTTGATACTTTCTTGAGAAAGTCAAAGCTTCAGAACCACTTGGGGTGAGTACATTTTCTTTTTTGGGGTAAACTATCCCTTTAATGTTAATATGGGACATTTTATTGATTGTGTTTGAGAGATATCGTTCTCCTCATAAAAAAATTATTACATTTATCACCAGCCACACTCATGTTCTCAGGTTGCTGTCATGGCCCCTGGGGGCCCACAGACTCCGGTCAATCTGTATGTTGATACTGACTAAAAGCCTCATGTAAAGCATGACTAGTTCACTATATAAAAATCAAAATCACACACAGATGCACACACACAAAAACTTTCTGTCTCTCTTCTTTGT